>CANTUZ010000006.1:14930887-16130887 GCA_947846985.1 Fratercula arctica | reverse complement strand
TGTGAGAGCCTGGTGGAGAAGGACCTTCGTGGTGTCCACATGTGGGCTAGGAGCTGAGCCTGGCAACTGTTCTCCCAGAAACATGAGCAGAAGCTCATCCTTCTCTGCTCTGAAGGAGAGCGCGTTTGAGATCTGCCCCTCCTTTAGGGTGAACTCCTGTCTCCAGTAAAGCCAGTGGTAGAATTGGTTTTGGCAGAGCCAGGATTTTTATTCCTGGGGCTTACCATCTCTCTGCATGGCAATAATCTTGCCAGGGGACAGTTTAGCTCTAAGGGAGGCTTTCATTCTTTCACGTAATCTACAAAGACATCTGTAATTACTGCTGGTAACTAAGGCAACCCAACTTTATAGTTGATACTGAGCTATGGGTTATGGGTTTTTAAAATACCTTTGTGTTGGTTGGTATGCGGCCGCTCAGGCGGGAGCTGTGCTGCGAGCCCGCGGGTAGCTTGGGCTGAGCCCTGCCAGGGGGTCGTGGGGAGCAGGGACATGGTGTAAACGGGGTAGTGATTAGCTTCTCTGGCTTAATTGAGGACTCCCAAATCGGGGTTCGTTTGTTCTACTCGGGGACAGCGTTGAAAGGCCATGCAGGAGGTGGCAGTGGGCTCGGCGCTCTCGGAAAGTAAGAGCCTCTTTGCTTATTTTAGGAGAATCCTGCTGCGTCCCTAACGAGGATGTTCATCTGGCCCAGGGAAATTAAATCATTTGTCCATTCGCTCGGTGCATGCCCTCAGATAGCTCAGGAATAGAACAAATTGCTCCTGGCAGCCGGCTTGCGAGTCCTGCTGGTGTGGTAGGACATCAGCAAGGCAAACGTGAAGGTGCTGGGGGGAAAGTCTCTGTGGTCACAGGGTGCAGGAGCTCCGGTACATCCTGGTGGTCTCAGCCAGTGCCTTTGATCAGAGGATCCTGTTCCTCCTTTGCTTTGCCTCGTTAATATAATAACAATGTAATAAGTGTAATAATTCTTAGTGTTGTGGGGAAAAAACCATCAGAAAAGGGCTATGAAATGCACTGTTTTGGTCTTCTCAGGGGTAGCTTTTGCTTTGTGGCAGGTTGCGTTTGCTCGGAGGGTTAAGGTTCTTGCATTTTTACATTGGAAATGTGTCGGTGATGTCTAAGAGTGGATGCACGGGGGTGTGAAATCCTTCTCCCAGATAAAATCATCCTCTGTCCATTACTGGAACACAGTTCTGTGGTGGCTGAGTCAGTCTCAAAGATGAGTTAAAGACTCTTGGCCATTAATTTTTCAAATGTGTTTTTTATATGAGTCATTTGGAAAAACTTTAAATAGCGTATCTTGATTTTTTTGAAGCAAGTTTTTAACCAATCTGCAGTATTTTCTTATGGTGGGCCTTTGGCAAAATGTGAAATTCTCCCCTGCTAATCAAGCTGAGGATGCTTTTTAGGATGCTTTTTAAAAAGTTACTTTTCATGCTTTTTAGGAAGAACTGATTGATCTTTATCAGAAATTCTGAAGCAAGGTTTTTTCTTTTAAAATACACAGACAAATGTTGGTGGAGTTGAGGCTTTATGAAGGCTTGTTGATCTGACATTTACTTTGGTGTTCAATGAAACTTACCATGTCCTTTGAATTGTGTCTCTTGCCAAGGGAAAAGTTTGAAAATAATGAATCAGGTCTGCGGCACTGGAGTGCTAATAAATAAATCTCAGCGGCGTGCATTTTCTTATTAAGGAAACCTCATGATTTTTGTGTGCATCACTTGATTTTGGACCCCGCGAGGTCTGTCATGATGATGACTGAAGCAGTGTCCCGCAGCGGTCCAGCTGTCCCACCGGAGCGATGGGTACGGTTGTCCCTGCCGCCGCCTTTCGGTTTCACTTTCTTTTTCTTCTTCTTTTTTTTCTTCTTTTCTCCTTCTTTTCTCCTTCTTTTCTCCTTCTTTTCTCCTTCTTTTCTCCTTCTTTTCTCCTTCTTTTCTCCTTCTTTTCTCCTTCTTTTCCTCCTTCTTTTCCTCCTTCTTTTCCTCCTTCTTTTCCTCCTTCTTTTCCTCCTTCTTTTCCTCCTTCTTTTCCTCCTTCTTTTCCTCCTTCTTTTCCTCCTTCTTTTCCTCCTTCTTTTCCTCCTTCTTTTCCTCCTTCTTTTCCTCCTTCTTTTCCTCCTTCTTTTCCTCCTTCTTTTCCTCCTTCTTTTCCTCCTTCTTTTCCTCCTTCTTTTCCTCCTTCTTTTTCTTCTTCTTTTTCTTCTTCTTTTTTTCGGTTGTTTTCTTTGCTTCCTGTACGTGTTTTGGCTTTGGAGACTGAAAGTTCGGTGAAGTCACTTGCGGTTCCAGAGCCTTGTTTTTTCACTCCTTGGCTCCGGCGTGCCGCAAGGGCAGGTTTAGCTGTTTTGAAAACCAAGGGTTTACGCTGGGGTGTTTAAAGCTGTGGTCAAACTTCCCTTGGGCTGAGATTTCAACCATGGCTTTTGATAGATACAACACTGAGGCTTAGCTGAATTTGACCGTGTCCCTGGAGCAAGGAGACTCCCTCGCTGGGGCGTGCAGACCTGGGGAAGAGCCGAGTGCCGCCGCTGCCCCGTGCCCAGGAACGCTACGTGTGGCACAGAATGAGTCCAGCTTTCTTTGGGGACAGAAAAGCTGGCTGTGTAATTGCCTAGTACCAGTCCTTTGCGTACTGAACGTTTAACAAGAGGTACTCTCCTTTCTGATTTTTTTTTTTTTTTCTTTTAACCCAGCCACGCTAAGCTAATTGGATGACGACTGTAATGCAGCCTGGGAAGTCGTCTCCCTCATCCGGGACGTGTGCTGAGTGATGTTGTGCTCAGCTTTGCGGCTTCGCTTATGACTGAAAATATTTCACTTGCTCTGCAAAGTGAAGGAGTTGGACTTGGCTGGTTTTTGGCATTAACCTTTGTCTCGGGCACAAAGCTGAAGGCCGCTCGGTATGCAGGCGTGTATTCGAGCCGCGTGCAGCTTGGCTGCTGTTTAGCGTCTTGTTTCTAGAAGGACAATGCAACCCAACGAGGACAGCTGGGGGGGCAAAAAGCTTCATGAGGGTCTCAAGGGACACGGTGCCAGTGACAGCCACTGCTCAGGAGCAGGCAATGGGGAGGGTGTAACGGTCAACAAGGGCTTCACACTGTCAAGGGATTGTAAGTTGTGAATAATTGCGTTTTCCAAAGGAAAAGTCACTGTGCGTGAGTATACATGTATATAGATATATATGCATGCATACACACCTCAGCAGAGGCAGTTCTGGGGAAGGATCTCTCCATGCTTCCCTGGCTTTGTACCCCACTTCAGACATCATCTTCTGGTCACCGTTAGGGTGAGGATGCTGAGCTGCCCAGGTTATTGGTTTAACCAAATTCAGCCTTTTTGACTGCGATACAAGCCCAACTAAGAATGGTGGCAGGGAGACAGACACGAAGCTGAGGGAGACCATCCTTTGGAAGGAAAACTCTGAGAGGGTCTCAGATTGGATGGATGATGGTGTTACCTCCTGAGGTTTGCCATTCGCTTGGGGTTGGCTTTCGCCGTGGACAGCCTTGCTCGACTTGTCTTGTTTGCCTTTGCCTGCTGGTGGGTCTGAGGGACGAGCTGTGGGTGTGAGCAGGACGGGGACCTGCCTCTCAGTGCTGCTTTTTTCATAGGTGGAAACCTTTCGCTCTGAGTGATTTCCCACACTTTCAGAGCAGGGAGGTAGAGATATTGACCTGATGTCAATTCTGCGTAAAGAGCCAATGCTCCAAACAAAGTAATGAGGACACAGATGTGCCTTAGGCACCTGTTGGCCTGGTTAGACACAGCACATAACCGGGTGCATCTGGTTTGACGTTACCTATATATAGCTGGTGGTTCTGGTGGGAAAGTCTGGTTTAATAATTCTTTCTATACGTTTCAGTGGCACTTAATAGACCTATTTCTAAGTGGGAAGTGGCCTCTGTAAAACTAATGCTTTGGAAGCTGCTCAGGGAGATTTAATAGTCCTTTTCTACTTGCTCTGCTCCTTTTCTATGGAAAAAGGTACAAGTCATGTATTGTAGGCTTGCGTTTTTCAGATGGGACATTGAAGACTAAACATCTCTTTCTCTGTATGGATGCTAAAGTATCCATGGTGCTCTGGTAGTTCCCAGTGCTGAAGTCTATTTCTATTCAGTGAGGCAATTATGTTCTGGCTTGAATTTCAACTTATACTGCTTTCCTGGCCTGAAGCCTCTGAGGCTGGGCTTTGTCCTCAAGTGTTTGGCACTTTTTCCTTTTCTTCCCTGCTGACTGAAATGTGGGCTGGGTTGGCTTTCAACACCCGTGTAGAAGTAGCTGCATTTTGTGATGCTCTTCATATGGTGAACCTGAGCCGACTAACAAACATGCAAGTGACTCCCTGCATAATGCCCTGTGCTGCAGTTTTATGATACTTTTTTTTTTTTTTAAAGTGTCATTGAATCAAACTTTCTACTCGTTTTTTTTTTTTTTTTGTCCCTGTTTTTAGCATTAAGCAGAGTTCCCGATCCTCTGAGGCAGCCGAAGACGAAAAGGACCAGCGCACGGTGACAGTCAACCCCTCTCACATGAGAAAGGCATTCAAGGTCATGAATGAATTACGGAGGTACACTTTTTGACTTAATGGGCACCCTCTCTGGTTTAGCAGAAATGTGCTGGTTGGAACAGAAAGGCTTCTAGGAGACTTAGGGGAAAAAAAAAAAGTGCCATCTTTGTCACAGCTCATGGTTGCGTGTAGGGTATTAATAAACAAGTAGGAAGAGAGAAGTAAAATCTAGCCCTTTTGTGGTGGGTTGCTCTTCCCAATCTTAGACCTCTCTGTCTTCCCAGTAGAAGGAAGCCAGCTATGGCTCAGAAACGTTATCTGAGCAATAGCCTTCTCTTATAGATGATAATTCATTTAGTCTTTTCCCATTACTTACAGCAAATTCAGCTGTAAATTATGTTCTTAACTGAGCTAATGGTCTGGAAACCAATAATAGAACATTACAGACATTAAGACACCTACACATAGTTACAGACCAAAGATTATTAATGTACTGTTCTTAACTAGCAGCGTCGCTCAGTCTGGGCTTAGCACTCCAAAGTAGGGGGTGAAAAAAAGCAACAGCTCAGGAGGAATGTCAGCTCTCTACTTGCAAATTTAAAAATCTTGGTATTAGTTAAAAAAGAACACCTTGGTCTCTACCCAGCTGTGTGGGTATGGGGAGAATGGAGGCTGAAAAAACCATCAGCAAACATGGCCTTCGAGAGCCGCTGTCATCACATCAGCAACGTGATGGCAGTGGTTAAACCCAAGTTGTTTCTTGGTGGTTGTCGTCCCACGAATCAGACAGAAGTTCAGCGAGCATTCCTCCGACTAGTTCATTTGAGTCTTTTACCATTCAAATAGAGACTTAAAAACCCAATTTTAAAAATAATTTCTGTGCAAAGTACATGTGTCATACAGGTGAATGTAGGTGCTCCCTCGCTATGGAGATGGTATGATGAAGGCAGATACCACTCTTCACTCTTCCTGCACACTCAAAGTACTCAAAAGACGCTGTAACAGCCACTTCTCTTCTGTGGATTAAGTATTTTCCCAATATACATCTTCTCCAGTGTGGAGAAGGATTGGAAATGTCTCCTTCTGCAGATGTCTGACAGCGATTCTCAGTTGCATAGGAACAGAAAATGGAAAAATGGAAATATCCTTCCCCCGTAACAATTGCATGAAGCCGAGTATGTTTTCTCTCTTTTTTTTTTTTTTTTAAATTGGCATCCCTCTAGTCCTTTCTTTGTACTGAAAGCAAAGGATCTGAAAATAGAGGTTTGTGCAGCTATATTCAGAAATCTATTGTGCTGCTATTATTCCTTTGTTAATTGAAGCATAGTGGGAATAGCTGGAGACTGACAATGTTTCTTGTTGCCTGTAGTTAGCTAGATCTTCTGCAATACTGAAGTGATAAAACATAGAAGACTGGAAGCTGCCCTTAAGCACCTGTTTGATGTTTTCTTCTCCTGGGCACTTCTTTTTGTCAGCTCCTGCTGTTGTCCTGGAATATGCAGTTCTCACATCTATTGTATGTGCATGGAGCTTGCAATCCGTTAAGCTGTCAACAATCGGTGTTAATAGCTACCTTGAATAATGGTGCCTCCATTCAAATGCATCCAGAAATCTCATACAGAGGGGTCTAGAAAAACCTTGCTGAGCTTTTAACCTATTTGCAATACATTGCTTGCTTGAAATTTTTAGCTTTCAAAGGTAGATGAAATTAATTTCATGAGTGTGGTACTTTAGGTAACTATGGTCCAAAGAGGAACTGAACAGAGCACCTTTTACAGAAGCTGAAGGAAATGAGGAAGCCTCCATCAAGAGGCTGTTAAAGAGCTCCCCTCATTGCCATCACCCCTTCCAAACTGGGGTGAATGTGGAGCAAGGACTACCAGTTCCTACTTTCTTCCTGTTTTCCAGCTCTAACCCTCCATTTCACAGCCGGTTTGTTCATGTATTCCAACATACGGAGAAGAGGAGACATACCTAGTCCATTAGAAGCTCTGTGTGCGTTTATTTGATATGCAGTTTCCTAAAGACAAAGCGCAGCATGGTGATAAGCATTTCTGAAGAGAAGGCGACATCTAGATTTATAGACCCTGATCCTTTTTCAGGCTTGACATTTGAAAAGAACACCCTTATTTTGCATTTGTGTGCTCAAACATCTTAAACCAACTTATTGGGAGGCTGAGCACTTCTAGCTGTCTGCATCTCCGAAGCTCTGTGCAAACATTAACTAATGAATCCTCAAAGGACATACGTGAGGCTGGTAGAAAAGGTCACTAGTTAATGAAGTGACTTTTCCAAAGCTGTACAATGAGTCTGTGGGGGAGCTCAGAAGTTTTTTGGTTTCTGTTTGGAACCCCGTGCTTTACCCCAGTGACTCTCAATCCCAGACTAATTCATCTGGTAAACAAAGTCCTCAGGCCCATGGATAAACTCCAGTGATTGACATCTCTTCACTGGGAGATGGCTGGGGCAGCCTCTGACCTGGTCAGTGCCAGGAGATGTTTTGGTGGTTACATTCTGTACGGCCAAACATGGAAGAAAGTACAGAAATAACTTCATTTTTCCAGTCTACCTTTCCCCTGTGGAAAGGCGAAAGCACTGCTGGTGTTCCCTTGCCACAGCTGTTGTCTTACAGATCTACTAGAGCTCGGCTGCAGGCAGTGCCCAACCTCTTAAGCTCTTCTGTGCCTTCTCCAAGCCCTACTTACTTGAGAGGTGGAAGGAGCCCCATACCCATCCGTTCTTCGGGCAGCACGTATGCCTAGTTTGGCTTCCAGATTTTTTTTTTTTTTTTTCCTTCTGGGAAAAGCAGAACCACAGGCACGGTTGCAGCATCGGGAGGATTCAGGCTTTGCTTAGTAGGCAAGAACTGATAGCAGCTGGTAGCTGAAGGATTAGAGGACCTTCCACTGGGATCTGGCAGAAGCTCAGGTGCCTTGTCTGTAGTGGTGGGTCTTCTGCTTTCTTTTTCAGGCTCTACTGATGTAGCTTTTTGCCTGACCAGGAGTTCTGAAATGATCTTTGTCTTTTCTGGTGTTTTTCCAGCAAGCGGCTCCTCTGTGATGTGGTGATTGTGGCCGAAACCGTGGAGATGGAAGCCCACCGCGTGGTCCTTGCGGCCTGCAGCCCTTATTTTTGTGCGATGTTTACAGGTACTCTTCACAACACCGGACACTGCGCTCGCGTTCAATGGGCCGTTGCAAACCCCGGGGGCTTCTGGTTGTGTCTCCGGCGGGAGCTGCAGCCCACGGCCTGTGGGGAAAGGGTTTCCTTGAGAGAAGTACAGTTAGATCTGCAGTTTGCTACTCTTGATGGGTCATCCTTGGCTAATTCCTTGAGGCACAGTATATGGTATGGGGTGGTTATATGGGTATGGGGGGAGCGGGTAGCATATGAGTCACAGGAGAAGGTTACTATGAGGTTTGGCTCGCTGCTTTTTGGTTTGGGTTTTTTTTTCCTCCCCCCTTAACAAGACCTTGGGTCATGCAAACACATCATTAACATCAAGCACGTGTGCAGTGCCCTAAATGTTCATGGTGCACATCAAAGAAGTTGCTGGCACAGAAGTTGTAGTTTCAAGGCTCAGCCCTGCCGATGCTGATTTGCAGTGGCGGGTGTTTAATCTCCCATGGCACTTTTTGCTGCTGCCTGAAATAACACCCTTGTTCTCTTGATCCCAGTGTGTTTTAGCAGCCCTGCCTTTTTGCAGGGTGCGTTGCTGTAGTCTGGTATATTTTAGTAATGGCCAATGCAACCTCGGTGTGAAGGGAAGAAAAGGGCAAAACTAATTCTTGCTCTGATCTCCTGTCCCCGTAGCTTGGGCCCTTTGGAGGCTGTGCCCAGGTGGGGCAGCAAAAAAAGCCGTGCCAATTGCAAGGCAGCGGAGTGACCAGCTTATTTAAGTCATTCGAGTAAAATTAGTCTGGTCAGGAGCTGCTTAGCTTCCTTCTTTTTCCTTGCCCTCCTTTCCAGGATAGGAACAGACTTAACCAAATACAAAGAAATTGATTTTACGCTCCAGGGAATGGTTGTTACTGTCCCTTCACTTCAGCATAAATGAGGTTTGGGGGATTTGCCCCTGTTTCACGCTCCTTTGCCTGTGGGTTGCTTCTTCCTTTTAAAAACCTTGAGATTACTTTGTTTTATTTGCTTTACTAGAAGCAGAACATAGCATTTCTCAGGAAAAAGCTTGTCATTTGGGAAGCTTTTTTCCCTTCTGTATTGGGGCAGGGGGGGAAACTCAGGTGTAAACAGACATCAGAATGTGAGAGGAGATGTGAGGTTCACCGTGGTGGCTTTATCGGTGTGGAGAGCATTTATGTTTCCTTGGGCGCTGGCACTGCCCGGTAGAGTGGATATTGGCCATGGTGGTGAGGCAGAGGAGCACACCTTGCTCAGAAGCAACCGTTTGCACCTCGGGAAGGGTCTGGGAGTGCTTGCGATGCTCATTCCTGATGAGAAGTTTAAAAAAGAAAAATTATTGGAAAAACCCCTCTGATCCTTAGAGGTCACCCGAGCGGGAAGGCAGTGGCATGGGGCTGCTCATGTTTCCATGGAGGAATTCTCCGGGCCGTGTAATCCCTCACGCTGCCAGTTAAACAGTAATCAGCTAACCGCCGTCATGTGGCTGGCTCCGCAGCTCCCCGGGCTGGGTGACAGCCTCGGCGGCTGCCGGTCCCCTCCCCTCCCCCTGACATGTCCCTGGGGGCAGCGGTCAGGCAAAGACCGGTTCTCCCTTCACTTTCATTCCAGCTAGTCCCAAATTTCGAAGGTCTGGATCTCCCTCTTGCAAAGACGGAGTGAGGGATCTCCTTCCAGCTGTGCGGTGCTTCGCTCTCTGGAGGGGGAGGTTTTAAAATCACAGCTTGGACGTTGGCTGGTTGTTGTGGTTCGGGATTTTTTTGGTGTTGTACATCAGCGATGCAGCCCAACAGTTGGACCGGGCAGGAGATGCTTGTGCACGCTGAGTGCCCGCCGGAGGAGCCGCTTTCTGGGGCGCAGGGAGCCGGAGGGGTCCCCCGGCAGTGCCGGCAGCTGCGCGGTAGTGACCGATGGGTGTAAAACTGCCAACAGTGGGAACCAAACTGACACCCGCAGCTCATCACCTGTGCCTGATGCGTGCTCTGCCCGTCCCTGTTGGTTAAGCCTGTCTTTTTCTCGTGGATGACCTTGTGATCTTTCCTAAACCATCTAGTGTCCTCTGGTTAGGCATTCCTCTTTGAAATAGCCTTGGGAAGTCCGAAAATGAGCAGGCACATCTTCCGTTTGTATCTTCCACTGCTGAAGGAGAGATGAGACCCAGAACTTCCTGAGTGTCCCTTCCTGCACTGGCTTTCTAGAGCGTTTTGGATGGTGGCCAGTCCTCGTTGGCACCATTCTGTGGGGATGATTTGGGACAGTAACTTCCATCCATGTAGAAGAAAACACAATCATTTCAGAAAGGATAACAGTGATGCTGCTAGGACTGCTCCCCTGCGGTACCTGGGAAACTTCAAAAGTGCTGAAGGAGGAAGCGGCAGCGCAGAAACCTCCCTTGCAGGTCTCGTGTGCCACTGCACAGCGCTCGCCCCGTGGGCGAGAGGCTGTGGTTTTGTTACCCAATGCACCTGTATTTTCCTGCAGCACAGCTCCGACTGGGGAGACAACAGAAGCTGTAGCTGTGCGCTGGAAGCCTCTCTGGAGGCAGGGCCAGCTGCGGTGCTGGGTAAACAAGGCACCGCGGGCTCCTGCAGTTTCGACTGTAGCTTATCTTGTGACAGAGCGGGAGAGCTCTGCTCTCCCCGTGCCCCTGTGAGCAGAGGGGGATGGAGAAAGCACCGCTGGGTGTTGAGTGTGATGCATGAAGGGCTTGCCTTCACGAGGGGCTGGTGTCTGCAAAGTCTGGCCCCTGCAGAGGGTGTTCTTGGAGCCGCTCTGCCTGTTTTACCTGCCTTTGCTCCCTCCTGGCCTGTTGCTGGTGTCTGCCCAGCCGCAGCGGTGCGGGGACGGGGTCCCTGCAGCCCTTTCTCTGCACAGCCCTTGTGTATGAGAGATGGTGTGGGTGCTTTGAATTATTCTGTAACTAAGGTATCGGGCAAGACTTGAGTCTGAGCTATGAAAAACATCCTAGGGGTTGGGTTTTGTGGTCTTTTAAGGTGTGGGGGTTTTTTTTCTGAAGGGATGTGAGGTGAGATGCCTTAACTGACGCATCATTCAGCTGCCCAGGGCCATGCTTTAGAGCCTGTGTTTGCCCTGGGTCTGTGCTTGGAGGAGGGGGCGGCTCATTGCTTCGCTTGTGCTGTCTTCGTCTTCTTCCTCGCTCCCCAGTGTTAGAGACGTGTTCGGAGCAGCACTCCCTGGCGAGCGGCAGGCACTCGATCCCGCTGGCGTGGCTGGAGGGGTGGGATCCCATCCGACCGTGGGGCACGGCCCAGGAGACTCCCTGTTCTCACAGTGCGCAGCACGATGCCGGCGCGGAGCCAGGGGAGGCCGTCAGTGTGCAGGGCTGGCAGCTTGTTGGTGGGTGTGGAAGCCCACGCAGCCTTTATTTTTGTTCCCTGTGTCACACGAATGCCGCAAAGACAGATGATGCTATTGGATGGGTCCCTCCAAGCTATTTCTGCGTCGATCTCCGGGTGCCTGCCTCTGAGCTCCCCCCCTGCCCCGTGGGTCCCGGCAAGTGCTCCGGGGCTCCGGCTGCTCCCTTTATCCCCCGCTGTGCCCGTGCAGTTTGGCTGGGTGCTCCCTACAGGCACCTCCAGCTCCACATAGGCTGATGGGGATGGCCTGTTCTCAAAAGCCCCCTCTTATCTCTGGAGGTGCGGGGTCTTTTTTTTTTTTGGGGTGGGAGGAATTGTGTCATGACGACAACATTTATTTTGTCAATTAAAAAGGCCTACCTGCTTTGAAGGCCTCCCAAATGTAGGTCATTTATCCCTTTGTACTTGTACATTTGTATTCATGGGCTTCTCTGAACAATGTTTTATTATTTAATCTTAAAAATTGAATTTGGGGCAAATATTATTTCAGTTTACTTTTCCCTTGGGATGTTGTTGGCTCTTCTAATACCTGTGGTCTGACCCCGCTCCTGTTATTTACCTCCTTATTGGCATAAGTGAAGCCTGCAAAGTTCAATTTCCAGGATCCAGATTTTGCTCAAGCTGGGACCCCCTTTAGCATCTGGCTGTGCTGTGCACTTGATGTGCCCGGCCACGTCTTGTCGCACGCCGTACTGAGACGTAGGCTGTAATTACTTCTCCCATAGGCTGCAGGAACTATTTTTCCTCTTAATCCCACAGCAGTACTGAGTCACCAGATTTCTTAGAGTAGTGATTATTCATGCCCAGGTTTAAGATTTGACATTTCTTCACGCTCTCTTTTGTTTAGCTTTGTTTTTTTTCGCTTACCGTTTTCTTTCCGCTTGCGAGTTGGTTCTTTCTTTTCTGTGGTTCCTCAAGATCTTGGTGATTAAAACCTAGGTGAGGTCACCGTGTGCGTGGGTGCTGGAAGGGCCCTGGGGAGTCCTTTCTCCTCCTCCTCACATCATGCTTTTGTTCCTGTGACATGCTGCTTTTACTCTCGGGGTATGTGCATATGGTGCCTGCACAGCGTTGGCCACAGCAGCGCTGGGGAAGGTGCACGTAAAGCACCGGTTCATGTATAGGCTCTTACGCAGATAGGGGTTTGACTTCTATATCCGTGGGGAAAATTATTCCTCCAGTTCTGCATGTTTGGGTTTTTGTTGTTGTTGGTTTTTTTCCAAGTTATGTATTTGGAGAAAGGATACAGTTTAGATCCAAAGGCTGCCTCGCCTCTGAGGTGGGAGGTTGGGAAGGCGAGAGGTGAGAAATACGTCTTTCCGCACAGATGCGTTGCGTAAGGCGTAGCTGTGTGGACAGGTTACGGCAGGGTGATTTAGGAGAGAAGCTTGCAGCGCGCTGGGTGTCACTGCTGGCTCAGGGGCTTGTTTTCCTCAGCAGGTTTCAGGTTCTTCCAAACGAAAGAGGGTAATGCTGCCTTGCTTTTATTGTAGGGTATACCATGAAGCACCCTAACTCAGCTGTTGCAACTTACTCATCTACCTATATATGTATAAAATTTATATATATATAGTACCCTAACTCAGCTATTGCAACTTACTCATCTACCTATATATATATATAAAATTTATATATATATTTTTATATATATCATAAAAAATAAAAAAGCCCTCCTTAGACTTGTCCACAGTCTCTTTGAGTCTGTCCCTGTGATGAGACATGGTTGAAGATTGTATTGTTTTGGGGTTTTTTTTTGTGGTGGTTTTTTTTTTTCTTTTTTTTTTTTTTTTTTCCCCACTAATGTCTTCAAATGTTGAGGTGTTTTTTAGGTGGCATTAGGAGGCTTCTGGGAATCTCGCTGCTTGTCCTTTGATGGTCAGGGGTAATGCCAGGGCACACACAGCTACCAGGAGGATGTACTGGATGTATGGGGAGCAAGGAGGTTCTGCAAAGCAAACTCTAATTGTCCTTTTGAAATGAATTTCAGGAGACATGTCTGAAAGTAAAGCCAAGAAGATTGAGATAAAAGACGTTGATGGGCAGACGCTGAGGAAGCTGATTGATTACATCTACACTGCCGAGATTGAGGTGACGGAAGAGAACGTGCAGGTAGGTCTGGTCCCGCGGCTCCTGTGGAGACTCAAGTAAAAAGCTTGAAACTCAAAGGCACAGGTCCTTTGAGGGCGAGTGATCTCTTCAGGCTGCAGAAAGTAAAAGGTTGAGCTTGAAAAGAGCTACTTCCAGCCTCTGTTTAGTCTTCAGGCACTTTGCTGCTTTCCCGGTGCTTAAGTCGTGTTGCATTTAGCTTTTGTGTCGAGCTCTTATAACGAGAGTAGGCATTTGCCTTCCAAGAAGCTGTGCTGACTTGTGGGTCAGTCTGTCGAAGGTCAAAATAGACTCAAGCAGTGAGTCAAATGCTGTTTTAAGGTCATGGCCGAGGAATCTGGCTGTTAGTTTTTAAATTCTTCTGGGTAGTTTGAGTTGTTTGGCAGAGCTTTGAGTGGAATATATTGCTCAAATGAGGGTATTCTTCCTTTTTTTTTTTGTGTGTGTGTGCGTGTGCGCTCCGTCTTGAGGTTCTTTGCAGTAAATATTTTTCTAGAAGTGGAAAGAGTAATTGAAAGGCAGCCTACAGATAAAGCAGGATGCTCAGGAAGAGAGCGTTTCGCCGTGTCACGTGGCTGTGGCTGCTGGTAAAGCTTTTCCTTTGACTCTACTTGTATTTGTGGTAAGAAAATGTCTGTGCACTTAACCACTGATTTCTGGAAGGGACGCTAGGAGCTCGTGTGTGGATGGGCTTTTCGGTTGGTCTCCATTTGCGTTCACAAGTGGCCAGTTGAGTTTGTTGTCTTCCTCTCCGTGACTGGGATGCTGAGCAGGGTAACGAGTCTGGGTCTGTGATGCTGGAGAGAGAGAAGCAATGGTGCTGCGTGCTTTATGTTGACCTAATTAAGGTGGCAAAATTAGCCTGTTTCTGCTTGAAATGAGGTTCTTGCTGTGGATGGGACATGCTTTTGTGTTCCAGTCCCTTATGGAGGGCACAGGTTCTTTCTGTCCCATAGCATGTCACTCTTCCTGCAGGAACTTGGACAAAACCCTGAGGTATGTCCTCTTTTTGCCATCCTTCGTGATCTAAGTCTGTGGGTGCTTTTTCTTGCCCCTTCTGCCCCACAATTTTACAAACTTGACCTTCTGGAAGGCTCTCAACCTGGCAGTTGTCACTTGGGTAGAAGTGGGTGCCATACGGTGAGGCTGCCCAAGCCAGGTTGCTGGGGACCAGCAGTGAGGAGACCTTCAAGGTGCCATTACAGCAAAGCAGCTGAGGCTCAAAGCCAGCTATGGATTGCTTGGGCCAGCTGTCTGCTGCATAGCCCGTGCTTAATTAACAGTCTATAGTCAAGATCATAAGGAGGTGAGATACAACTTGACTTCAATAATACGTAGCGTTGGGGGGAGGAGTTCCTTGGACCTCTGGGATCTTCCATTGCTGGAGGAAAAGCGACATTTACGCACTCTTAGGCTGGTTCCTCTTCCTGTGGGAAACGTGAAGACTATATCCGCGTGCTTTCCGAAACGTATCCTTTCCTTCCATGTTGCTGGTCGTTAGGTGGCCCAGAAGCACCCACTCGGCACATGGGACGTGCTGAGCTCAGGGGACCGTCTGGTGGGCTGGTCCCAGTCAGTCTGCCTTGAATGGAGCTGGCTTGAAGTGCCGACGCGTGCTCTGCGTGTTTTCCCACAGGAGCATTTCGGTGCTCGAGCGCGGCTGCACCTGGGTGTGAGCAGCAGCGCGGCGGGAGCTGGAGCAGGCTGGGGAGCATCTCCGTCCTGCACTGCGCTGGCAGCAGAGACCGGCCCAGAGGGTCTATGACAAAGTCCAGGTTGTAACCATTTCTGAGCAAACATAATGCTATCTTTTTTTAGTAAAACCTAAGAAAAGCCTGCCTTGTGATGGCCTAGGGATTACAAAGAGTTAAAAAGCCCTGTCTATATTTTGGCTCCCATCTCTCAGACAGTAGGATCAAAAAATACAAGTTTGGTGAACACTAAGGTTTGGATATTAAGTTTTTTCCCAATCTAATAAAGCAGGCCCTTTTTCTACATTATTTGTTTAAATAACCGCCCTGCGAATAACTTTTTAGGCTGGAGGTAAATTAATTCATAGGAGCTAAGAAATGAAGCTTATCATAAGTTCTAATTTTCTAGCAGGGTGAGGGTATGTTTTAAAGGGGTTCTCTGCAGTTTGACACAGGTTTTCAGACTTCCTCAACGGCTGGAAGAAACAATGTCTTGGAATAGGTGTGAGGTAATTTCATTGTAGAAACTACAAGAAAAAAAAGATTGCTAAATGTTAATTAACAGAACAGTTGCAGCCAAGCTACCAAAACATGTGAATAAATGGAAAGACAAGTTCTTGTCAGTGAGCAGAACTGAAATGAGAAAAAGATGAGCTGCAAAGGTAACGTGGGATTGCGGGAATGAGCGTTCCCAAGTGTGCTCAATTCCTGAGCGGTGCCCTCCACTTCACAACAACGAGCCTTTTTACAGTATTTTTGTTGTTTCTTTTCTAATAGAAACCTGCCTCTTTTTGCTTTTATGGGCCTGGTGTGGTGTTCGGGAAGTGAGACTGTTTTTCTAAGCAAGTATTTTTGTAGCTGATTGTCATTTCACTGCACAAAGTGGTGTTTGGTTATTTTTTTTGAAGTAAGGAAGGATGTGTGTGCAAGGGGCCAAGTCTGTCTAGTCAGTTCCAGTCATCATCTAGGTAGGGAATTACTGGAGTGTAAAGGGGAATTTCAGTCCGTCCTGGCTCCATGAAGGAGAGCACTGAGCCCGTGTGGGAGTGAATACTCTCTTCTAACTCCGCTGGGGTGAGAATTGCCCTGACAAATTCAATCCGGCTTTATGCATTGGATCCTAATTTTTAGAGTGAGATTTCAAGGCAACACAGGTGCAGCAGTAGGAAGGCTCAGGGATGATGGGTGATAGAGAGACTTCTGTGCCGAGCAGGGTTTTGCCTCTGAACACATATTTGGGATTTAACTTCCCACTTGTTTGGAAGGCACGGAGCAAGGAGGAATTTCTG
Organism: Fratercula arctica; assembly: GCA_947846985.1. NCBI lineage: Eukaryota > Metazoa > Chordata > Aves > Charadriiformes > Alcidae > Fratercula > Fratercula arctica. Next base: position 16,114,774 of record CANTUZ010000006.1, on the reverse strand, counting down.
TCTTCATTGCAGGCATGTTGTAGTCTCGGGAAGATCCATCCTGGGATTTCTGTCCCCACTGCCTCCTATTGTTCCTCTTCTGTTGCACCCCACATCAAGGTTAGCTGTAAAGACATCTGCTTCATACGCACGACAAAAAGATCTCATTCATTTGAAGGTGGAGCTTGATAAATTTATTTGGAAGAAAGTTGTGCTGTACAAGGAAAGTTTCTGTAAAAGTGAGGAAAACTAAAGCGAGCGGCTTGGGGATGTTCATAGAGGCTTACGCGCAGCCCTGGTTGGCTTCAATGCAAACCACAGGCACATGTCAAACAGAGCACAGGGCCTGCTGCTCCGTACCTCTAGGGAATAGCTGGCTGGTTTGTCATACCAATTCCTTGAATTTTTCAGTTAGGTCTTGATTTTGCAGCTGAACTGGCTGCATTGCTGCTTGCTTTCCAATGCTCTTATCAAACCTGCCAGCTCAGCGAAGAGCAGCGATGGGAGCAAAGTCCAGCGATGGAGAAGAGTCTCAACATGGTGTCCTTGGGCAGAGCCGAATGAAGAGGAGATTTGGGAGGAGGCTTTTTGTTCTCCTGGGAGGTCCTGTGAAGGCACCTGGACCTCTGGCTCTCTTCAGTGTGTCCCACCCATCCTTACTGATGGCACTGAATTACTTGCAGGCAGCCTGTGAATGACCCTCCCAATTAAGAATGTCATTACCATTAGGATTGTCATGATTCCCTGGGAAAAATCCTGATTAATGTGATTTCACAATGAAATTCCTATGGATGAGGAGCAGTGTACCATGTGTGGTGTGTCCTTATACACTAACACAGTTTGAGATATGGCTCATATAGACAGAAGAGCGAAGAGGTGTCTGGAAATCAGCTGTCTGGAGGAAATAGGTGTTGAAACTGTCACATTTGCAGGCATAATAGTTGTAATAAAAAATGGCTTGAGAAAGAAGGAAAAAGGCTTTGCTAGAAGCGGTAGTGTTTCCTTTTCAGAAGTGTGCTTCTGCACCTCAGCTTTCCCTGGGGGCTTAGGACTTCAAAACAAAGGAAGGAGAGTATCTGTGGCAGATGCAGTTTTGATGATAAAGGGATGATAAGTGGGTCAGTTCACCTCCCTTCCCCCTGCTCACTCCATAAGCTGCATGCAACTGTAGTAGGTGCAAGCCCGGAGTGAGGCAGAGAGTCTTTCAACTCGCCTTTAGGAGATGCAATAAATCGAGGCTACCTTCCTCCCTGGAGCAAAAGCTCCTTGCCTCGCGTCGCCCTCCTGGAGTGCTGGAGGGAGAGCCCTGGTCAGCAGCAGGGCTGACTTCTCTGGGCTCTTACACCAGCTGGGTTGGGGGCCCTTCCTAGGCCTACGGAAAGTCTTTTAGATTGGCTTGGCCTAATAGAAAGGTGAGGAGAAACTTGGGGATGTGGCACCAGAGGACTATGCTGCGTCTGGTGGATGTGTCTCCATGTTTTTATGCCGCTGTTTAACCAAGGGATGGTGTATCTGCTCAGTGCAGTGAAGCTGGAGAAGGTAGATTGGGAGGGAAGGTGCCAATTGCTCCCTTGTTTTCTCTCTCACCTCTACATCCATTCTGTGATCCCTTCTCCTTCTTATGTCTGCTCCTGGAGAGGTTTTGTGTCTCTCTGATCCTGCTATGTGTGCCTCTGCCTTGGCTATTTCACCCCAGGTGAAGCATTTAAGCAGCAGCACCATTGTTCCCCCTCAGCACTGCCTGGCAGCAGCTGGGGAGTGATAAAGCCTAATTGCCTTCATAACGCTGAAAAGCCACATTACAGTGATGTAGTTTTATCTCCATTACTTGTGCAGTTTTAGAGGTGTTCAGTTAAAACCAAGTATTTAACCTGCCTCGCAAATGCGAGCGCTGGTTGTTTCTCCGGTCGCGGATTCCCCTGGGAGGGTGCTTGGGAGCTGCCTCCCTGCTTGGGCAGATGTGCAGTCCCAGCTGTGGCCCTGGATGTGCTGCTGAGGATTACAGCCAGTACCCTTCTTTGGCTTCCAATTTGACTAAATTGCCGAAGCAGCTTATAAGCTTTAATACATCCCCTGCCTTGGGGAAATGCTCCTCTCCGTTTTGCCAAGGAGGAATGGTGTACATTAACTCTTGGCCAAGGTTACCTGGAAGGCTGTGGCAGAGCAGGGAACTAACCCCGGTCTCTGAAGCCCAGCGTTTATGCCTGGTCTGTTGAATGAACCTTATCGCAACACAGAGCACTTTTGGCTCAAAGATGTTTCTAGTTCAGAGACATCAAACGTTTATGAAAGTATTTAATTGCAGAGGCAATGTTCTGTAAAACCTGAGATCGGTACAGAGTCTGCAGAGCGAGAGAGCACAGCTGGTGAGCTAAATGGTTATGGGGGGGTGTGTATATATACACACACCATAGAGGAGGTTCTGGATGTAATTTATTTAGCAAAGAAGTCAATTTCAGTATTAATAAGAGATAATTTTGACATAGTTTCAAAAGATGATTAGATTTTGGTATGGAGGCTGATCTGGTAGAGAAGCCAGTTCTCTGTAAATCGTTCCCAGTGTCTGGCGTTCAAATATTAAGAGCCAAATCCAGACCCAAGTGAATAACTTGCCTGGATATTAATGGGGTTGCAGTTTGGTCCTGCTGGATGTTTAGGCAGGGCATTTCCTCTTGTTATTTCTAAAGGAAACAGACCTTGCGCTAGCGGATATCCTTTGCTGGCTTTTCACCTTCCCTGGTAAAAACAAGATGAGTGGTGAGACGTTCAGATGGGAAATGAGAAAGAGAAAACGCGCTCACCTCTTGATAGGTTATTTATATCCTACTTCTAAAAAGTATTACGTGATATTGCTCCTTTCCCAATAACTGCCGTGGCAAAAGGCTCCTGCACTGCCCTGTCAAGCCAGCATGAGGCTGTAAGAGCAGTACGGGGATGTCCAGGGGGCCGGGTATGGGTGATGCTACTGAGTATCTTCTGTTTTACAGGCATTATTCCAAAACGCTTGCGGTAAGCATCCCTCCTGGATTTGTAGGCACGCACACGGGATGGATGGCGGGGTGCGTGGAGGAAGCTCTGGCTGGTTTACGGCCAGAGATTGTTTGCAGGGAGTCTGACTTGTTTACCCACCGCCCTTATGCGAGTCAGGTGCTCGCCTTTCTGCTGGTATAAGGAGATGGTTCAGCTAGATAGAAGGGGGTTTGCAGCTAGGTTTCAAAAATGCAAGAGCATCGCTATCTTGATCTAATCAAAACCACTAACTAATCTCCTCCTGGCATTGTGAGGTTCGGGCCAAATCGGGTGCTTGGGTTAATTGATTTTTTTTTTTTTATTATTTTATTTTATTGTTGCCTCTTGGGATGGCTGCTTGGCAGCAGTCAGACACCGTACAGCTGGACTGGAGCTGGAATGCATCAGTGGCTTAGGAAAGACCTGGGGCAGGTTCCGAGTGTCCTGCCCTGATGTGGAATGGCACTGTGGGGGCAGGCGACAGGGACAGGGAGGGGACATCTTTTTCCCTTCTCTGCCATGGAGATCCAGGGAGGTGAATGCTGTTAACCTGTTTGTTTTGTTTAACAGCTGCTTGTTTTTTTTGAGCCGGAAATAATTTTCCGGAAATCTGTGCTCAGATGGTGAGCACAGATGCCCGGTTGGAAGGACATGTGTGAAGCAGCAGAGCTACGGAAGAGCTGGGATAAGACGCGTCTGTACGACATAGGAAAGGAAATAGCTGATGTCACGGGCTGTAACATCCCGACCGACTTTATTTTCTACTTCCCATCCCGCTCACTGGCCTCAAAGGTGTTTTTTTCCAGCAGATGTCACATTCCTGACCCACTTTGTCTCCCTTTTCTGCACTTAGTTTTGTGGATACAAAGCAATACCTTATTTTCAGATGCAGTCATGAACCACAAGCGTCCGCAGCATTTTGTGTGAGTGAAAATGAGAGCTGTTGAATTGAAGAGTTGGCCCCAACTTTCCTGAGAGCTCTGCTGTCACCAGAACCTGCTTGAGCTTCTGCGAACTCCCTCTCTTACCCGGCAGTTTGGGCACCCCGCTCACAAGCCAATGTAGTTTTATTGGAAATGAGAAAATTCAAGGTTTTCAGGAGTGCTGGGCTGCCGCGGGCTTTGAATGTGATGGTAATGCAGATAAATAATATAAAGCTCTTCAGGGAAAGAAAAAGAAATCTGTGTGCGGGACCTACCTGCAGCAAAGCCAGAAATTCAGGTGCCTCCGTGGTTGCCCACGTTTTGTCCTCCCTTTACCTGCTTTGAGGTCTTGTGGGGAGAAGATGTGAGGAGAAGAGCTCCACTTTTAGCCCAACACGGGATGGCTGTTTCCATCTGTCAGAGCACAGACAGGGATCTTCTGCATATAGAGAGTGCTAAACTTTACCCTTCCCTCTCGTACCCCCCAGGGATGTGTCCCTCTCTGAAGGGGAATTGCATCCAATTTGTGCAAGCTGTGAATCAAACTTTCTTTGCCACTAACTCTAATTCCCCCCTGTTCTTTCCTTTGCAGGTTTTGTTGCCAGCTGCTAGTTTATTGCAATTGATGGACGTTAGAAAAAACTGCTGTGACTTTCTTCAGTCCCAGCTGCATCCCACAAACTGCCTTGGAATCCGAGCTTTTGCCGACGTACACGCGTGTACCGAACTGCTGCAGCAGGCAAATGCCTACGCAGGTGAGGGAAGGGTCGTCCCTTTGTTGAGTTAAACCTGTTTCCAGGTACAGCGACTTACAGGTCGAGCAAGGTCAGCACACCCTGGCTCATCTCTTCATGCTTCCAGTACTAGAACAGGGAAGGGAATTCTGTGTTGTAGACTTGTAACTTTCTGTGATGCCGCAAATTGTGAAATGCGGTTTGGTTGCAGGTGAACACCTAAGGGGGTAAAAAAACCCCTGATCCTCTGGATCCCAGCCCACAAAATAGTTCCTCAGTATGTTCCTAGTAAGCTCTTTGGCTGCCTGCTCGACAGCGCAGAGTTGGCATGGTGGTGCCCTCCCCGTCTGTGCTGCCTCGTGAGGGCAGGAGGCAATGCTGGGGATTTGTGCAGTCTTGGAATAAATGGCAGTGGGCAAAAATTAAATCTTGTGGGTAGGAGTGGGAATGCTCAGCTAAAACTCTCATGCAGTTTTAGCCTCTGATCCGTGGAGCAATGGCCACTCACCCCAAGGGTGGATAAACTCTTGTTTCTTGAGTAGATGTGTTTGGTTGCAATAGGTAGGTGCAGGCAATGGCTTTCAGCATTTCTCCTCTCCATCGTAAATGTAAAGCTGTTCCAAGTGGCCCCATGCTCTTAACTCCCCAGCACTTTCCAGTCTCCTCTGGCAGAGTTGCCCTTGACCTCTGCTTGGGAGAAGCTGGTGGTTTTCTCTACTCAGTTTGTTTTTTCTGCTTTTCTGCCTATTTGTATAGGGGAAAAATACACCTGCTGTCTCCCAGAGCACCTGCTCTGTCCTGCAACATTTTCCTTAGTATGGTTTTGTCCTTAATTGGACCATGAGTAGGCTCAGAGAAATAAAAGTGTGCCCACCAAGTCCTCCCCTATTCTCCTGCAAATAAAAGTAAAACCTTTTCAGCTGCTCTGGCTGTATTATCCCCTGGAGGAAAAGGTACCCTGGAAGGAATGGTTAATTGTATAAAGGCTTGCTTGTAATATCTCATTATCCTTGCTTCCAGGCCCTGTTTAATCTTTAACCCAACAAGCAGTGCATTCACTGTATATTTATTTGATTGTTTGGCAATTAGAAAGTCTGCTTTGTTGTTTTATTGGCCTTCATAAGTCCCAGTTAGTACAACAGCCCATGTAATGTTAATGGAACTCCATTAATAAAAATGCCATTAACATTCTTTTCACTATGTTGTTTATGTAACAGTGTTAAACCAAGACAGAAGTCCCCAAGCTCAAGAGTCCATGTGTGCATGAGCTCAGTTACTTGAGAAATGCTTAGTTCTCTCCAATGGATAATTTTAGTAGGTGGAGGAGCCTTGTTGATGCAGGCACATGTTACTTTACTAAAATCAGTAAATATTTTTACTTGCTTCCGACTAGTAACAAGAGATCAAATATCTTCCTACTGCCAGATGCCAGTTCAGAATGAATAGGTGATTGTGTCCAGAAGTCAGAGTGTGGGGAGCATTTCCTGCTTCTCAAGTATTTAAGGCCAGAAGAGTTCATTAGATTTTATATGACTTCCAGCATAACAGAGTATTAAGCTTTATCCAGATACTGCTATTTTTAGTCGGAACCTTTGGCTTAGCTGCGGTGTTCTGGTCCCTGTTAGGCCAAGAGGGGTCTGTGGTTGGGGAAGCCCAGGTGCCCTCTGCAGCACCAGCGTTGGTGAAGAGTTGTTCAGGTGTGACCTCCAAGGAGCTCCTCTCTGGAAGCTATGCCAGCTTGTGTCCCTGGAGTGCCGCTTTTTGGCAGGCGAAGTACTTTGCGGAGGTGACAGCTAGAGGCAGGTTTTGCTGCGGAAGGAGCTCTTTGGATACATGAGTCTGAGCTTCTCAATTTAAGGGGAGTAGGACTTGAAAAAACCTGCTGCAGATAAAGAGTCTGACATTCATGGTTCCGTATTTCAGTCGAAGCTAAATGACAGGTGAGATTAAAGTGGCATGTATTTGTAACAAGTGCTTGCAAACCCAAACTTGTCTGCAAGTCACTAACAACGGTTTTGACCTAGAAATTATTTTTTAGAAAGTAATTCTTTCCTAGTGCCCTTTGGCTAGATGTAAAGCTTTACAGATTTGTTGATCCTTTTTGGACCTGCATTGCAATTGGTGATAATCCTTCCTGTTTGGAATTATAAACACTGATGTGTATTTTGTTTTCAAGTGGCTCCCAGAGTTACAGCATGGAGGGATTTGGAGGCAAAAAGATAGAAAAAGAAATCTGTACAGTTGCAGACTTAAGTGGAAAGGGGCAAGAGTGCTGGGGAAGAGGGGTGCTGAGAGTTTGCAGCAGGAGAAAGGTTAAATCTACATATTTTGGGGGAAAGAAGTAAAAGGTGGAAGGAGAGAAGGAAAGCTGATCCCATGTGTGTGCACGGGATGAGGATCTCCCCCTTGTCCATCTCTGTGCGTCCCCTTGCACATACAGATTCAGCTGGATGCCCGGGGATCCCTCGCTATATGGTGCTGAGTGCGTGCACCAAACTGACTGTTTGGCTGATTCTAAAGGTGCCTTTCCTTGGAGTACCTACAAATATCAAGGCCCCTTGCTGGAGTCCCTCCTCCAGGTGTTGAGCAGATCTGGTTCTGTCTAGCTTGTTGAAGTGGGCAAGAACTGAATCCGGAGGTGGCCAGGTTATTTATGCTGCTTTAGAAAGGCATTGTCACTTCTCTCAGCTGCCACTTCTAATCGTATTTGCCACTGGGAGGTACTTAGTGCCTTTGCAGCAAGTTAAGTTCCCATTTAGTGCCATTTATGAAAGTGTCTCATGGGGCTTGTGTTACTTGAAATAACATCGAATTTCTTTACCCTGCTCTGAGACTATTTTCTTTTTCTGTGCCCCCCATGCAGTTGTGGTGCATTGGTTGTGTTGGGTGCTCAGAGCTGTAATAATAGCAGTTCTCTGAATGTCCTTCCATTGACTTAAAGCATGGATTTCATTATAATTTTCTGTTCCCCCTTTTCATTTGTTGAACAGAGCAGCACTTTCCTGAGGTGATGCTAGGAGAAGAATTTCTTAGCCTTAGTCTGGACCAGGTTTGCAGTTTAATATCAAGTGACAAGCTCACAGTCTCCTCTGAAGAAAAGGTACAGTAAATTGTATAGCAACAGTGAATGTATGAATGCTGCAATGTTTCTAGATATTACATCGGGAACTGTTCTCATGTTATGCTCTTTAGAGGCAATTTTCCAACAGAGCTCATGTGGAAAGGAAAATTAAAAATAATGTGAATCCTAAAACCACATAAAAATGACCTTCACTTGGTTGTTCTTTGCAGGAAGTAATGATTCTCAGATCCGTATCTCCTCCAAAAGCCCTGGGGGACAGAACCGAATACCTTCCCTCTCTGGAAAAATAGGACCCTCCCATCTGCTGTTGGTGTAAAGCTCGTATTACCTGCCATAAAACCTCAAAAAAAAGTGAATTTCATTAGGCAAGTGAGGAGTATTGGCTTCTGTTGCGCAGAACAAATAAAGGAGGCCCACAACTAAAAAAGAAGGAAGGAAACTTTTTTTCTAGCATCATCAGTGTTTTTAATGGAAGAGGGGAAAAAAGGCACTGGTTGATGGTGTTTTGTGGTTGAAATGTTCAGCACATCTTGTGTGCTCTGTTGTCCTGGGAAGGATGAACTTCTTTACTTTGAGGGTGGCAGAGCCCTGGCACAGGCTGCCCAGAGAGGTGGTGGAGTCTCCGTCTCTGGAGACATTCCAAACCCACCTGGACACGTTCCTGTGCAACCTGCTCTGGCAGGGGGCTTGGACTAGATGAGCTCCAGAGGTCCCTTCCAACCCCCACCATTCTGTGATTCCGTGAGGGTGACCAGTGGTTATGGTACTTGGTGAACACCAGGTCCAACCCCGTTGTCTGGTGTGGGCTTCTTGCATGACCTGCGGCAGGTTTCTGGGGAGAGGAACGTGCCTCGAGTCCTTCAGCTCACCTTCCAGTTGTTGCTATGGGGAGATGGACACTTGTGGGAGGATACAGGAGAGCTTGAGGATTATGTGGCTCATAAATTCAGGAATTTGCATCCTGTTTGCATCCCTGTTGGTGGGATGAGGCTGGACCTGGGTGTGCTTGGTGCTGCTGGTCTGTTCTGAGCTGGCCAAGCTGTGCACCCATCCTGCTCAACCCCTCCGGGCTGCAGACACAGGAGTGCTGGGGGACTGTAAAGCTTGCCAGAAAACCCGCACCGCGTGAGGCGCGAATGCAGCGGTGCTTCATTCCGATCCCAAGCCAGCAAACGCGGAGGCTTCGGGAGCGCGTTTCCGCAGGCGTGGGGTCTTGGCGGGGTGCTGGAGGTGCCACACAGGCAGGGCTAGAAAAGGGGAAAAAACAAATGGCATGGACTCGCAGCAGAATCGCTTTGCGTGAGCCAAGCAGCCTGCGAAGGGAAGTGCAAGTTTAGTAACCAATTTTTCCAGTTCTGTGCAGCATTGTTAAAAAGCTTTTACTGGCCTCGTGCCCAGAGAAATCAAAGTGCTCCCTCCCTCATCTGAGCCTTATACAATCAAAACCAGTATTTCTTCAGCTGATTGTAAAAGTTACGAGTGCAGGGCAGTGGAAGGAAACGTAAGCATAAGCTGCACGTTCAAAACAGCAGATACGAATAACAGGAGAGAGGCAGAGCATAGGATTGGAACATAAACATGAAATATGTGCCGGTGTCCAAAGAAGTGCTGAAAATTGAGGACAGACTCTTAGGCTGCTGCTTCGTATTAGCTTTGTGGCAGAGAAGCAGTTTTCCTGACCTTTATTCTTCCTATCTGCTAATGTGTGAAATATACATACATTTTTTGGGGGGGTAATATATAATTCAAAAATCTGAGAGCTGGATTGTCACAGCCGGGTTTCATGAGAGGTTCCTGCTCTTGCCATGTCTCATACGTGTACCGCAGCCCGTGAGCCGGAGCGTTTCCATCCCGGGGTCACTGGGAAGTATTACAGCTGGGTCCTACCAGTGCCAGGAGGTGACAGGGACAGGGAGGGAGGCGCTGCCCCTATAATGCTCCCAGACCAGGCATGTGTGCCCAAGAACTTGTGTGTTCTCCCCTTCCTCTGCCACCCCCCAACTAATACCCGTTGGCCTCATAAAATACATTCTTTATCCCCAACAGATTTTGGCATACTTATATCCCTAGGCCGTCAGGACTGCAAAATTCTCTGCTACCATAGAAATCGATTTTAATTGTAAAATGGTGACAACGTTTCCCCTCTATTCAAAGATTATCCTCCCTTCTCTCCCCCTTGCTGTTGCCAGTTCCCAGGCCCTTCTGGCCTAGGGCAAAGGTTTATTTTGGTCCCTGTCTGCTCTTCTTGCTGTAGCTGAGTACTTCGAAGGCAGTTTTATCAAGGCTTTCTTTACCTGACCTAATTGGCTCTTTAATTGTGACAGTGTATGAAAGCAAGGAAAAAGTATTTAAAAAATAAAATAAAATAATGCTTGTTCATATTTACTAATGGTGTGTGAAATGGAGGGCGCTTCCAGCCCTTGGGAAATGACTCCTCCCAGCTCAGAAGGGTGAAAAACAAACGTGTAAGAGGGTTGGGATTTTTGGATTGGGGATTTTAAAAAGAGCCCAGTAATCGACTCATCGTTTCATGCCGCTATCATGCAGTAGAAGCTGATGCACAGTTTGGTCCCTCACTGCTGGGAGTATCTAACAACTGGATTTTTGGCTGAAGAGGCTGGGAAAACATCTGGGTTGCTCTTGGCTTAGGTGGTGTGCAGAAGGGGGATATTCCAGGCTTTTACCCTGCTACTCCGTAGAGCGGGAAACCTGCTTCTCCCAAGCTGGGAACCGCTCCTCTACAGCCAGGCAGGTGCCAGCCACTAATTCAGCCTGTGCCTCTGTGCTAAACCAAGCTGTGTGGGTAATCGCTTCGTTTCATCCTGCTCCGGCAGCGGGTCTGGCATGGCTGGAAAAAGCCGGCAGCTGCTGGGGGTCTGCAGCGGGCACAGCGTGCGGAGGGAGGGCACGGCAGTGGTGGAAGCAGCCTTTAAATAGAGATATTACTGTCTTGGATTAAGATTTTTCCCCTCTTCTCGTAAAATTACAAATCAGAGCTAATGGAAGTGCCAGAATTTGAATTTAAAAAACAATTCTGTTATTTTTAGGGTAGGCACAGCAGGGTAGCACCAGATTATGCTTAACTCAGGAGCGGTCTCCTGCACCGAGGAAGCAGCTTATTCCCTGTGCACATTTGCTTTACCTTCCGTTAAGACTTGTCCACTGTCGTCTTGGTCTGTGGCTGGGTACGTCCCAGTCCTGTGACCTGTTCTGTAGCTCAGCATTTGTGCAGAAGGGATTAATGAAAAGCATGTTTGTTGGCTAAACATTTGCTTTATGCTCCTTCCATGCTCATTTGCAATTAAAAATCTCACAACAGCCTCATTCCTACTTTAAAGGCCTTGTAGCCCAAGTGAAATTGTTTGTTTGTTTATTTATTTTCATTTTAAAATACTTAAAGGCTCTGCAGTAGTTATTTTCCTCTGCATTTGCTGGGGTTTGATTACAGGGCTCCCCGTTGCGTTGCTTAAATCCTCATCGCAGTGTCCTGAATTCCAAACAGTTCAGCAGGAGCATTTGTTGGCATAGGAAATGAGGCTGGCGCTTTACTGCTTTTTAAAAGTATACAGTTCAGCCTAAGAGGTAGAAATCCCTTTCCGTTCTGCCTCTCCTTTGTGGGAGGACACGTCTACCGGTGCCTCCTGCAGATGTATTTGCCAGCAACAACTGGGGACTGAGAGATGGCGCCCTCAGTTCTGGTTCATTTTTTTTTTCCAATTAGTGACTTTGGACCGAACAGAATGCTTTCTTGGGGAGTCATGGGGAGGGGTGGGAAGGAGGAAAAAATATCTCTGCAAATTGGCCTGACCACTTGCTGACCCCGTGGGGAAGCTGAAACCATGGGCACGTGCTGAGGGTGCCGGGGCGCAAGGCCAGCGATGCTTTTTGGGGGGAAGCACGGGACAGCCAGGGTCCACGGGAGAGGGCTGTGCTCAGCATTCCCCAGTAACCAGGCAGCCAGGGCACTTGGGGAATTTTGCCTGTAGATGTGAGTTAAGGGTCAGAATTTAATTCTGAGTGTGCGGGGAAACTCCACTGCAAGGATGCAGAGCCTGCGGTGCAGCGGCTGGGACTGCACCAGCCCCTCTCCTTGCCTTGCTGGGTGTTTCAGGAAGCCTTTCCCGCTCCCGGTGACATTTTTTAGGCCTTTCTCCTGGGCGCAGTGAGGCTCACGGCTGCAGAAGCACATGCATATTCGTGCAGGAGCCCACCTAGGATGCTTCTGCCCACGTCCGCTCATTGCGCGGGGCTCTGCGGGGCTCCTGCTGCATGGGGCTGTTTGCGAGCCGTTCGTCACGGAGACAAAGTTTGGATGCTTATCTGAACCAGTTGGATCTGGGATTAAAACTAGATTTTGGTTCAGACCAGAAGTCCAGTGTGCCCTTGCTTCCCTGCAGAAGCATCCGGCTATTTTTAGCGGTGAAACGCCTGCATTACTGCAGACAGGGGTTTTCCTGCGCCTGGGGTGACTTGTCCTGAAGACTTCTTGGTTTTTAGGGGTAGGGGGAACTGGTGTGGTGATTAAATATGATAGTGAGCATGGTGACTTACAGTGTGGCCAGGCTCCTTCAGGAGGGGACGTCTCTGTTATCAGGAGTCATCGTTGTGGCTGGTTTCATGAATAATGCCCAGAGCAAATGTCAGCAGGCTAATTTAAGTTTCCTGGCTGCCTTCCAGTATTAATGTCCGAGAGGTATATGATTGTCTTGGACACACGCTGAGCTTTGAGAGTGATACAGCACATCTAGATGAGAATTTGCTTAATAAATGCACGGTCAGCTCAGCTCTTTGCCACCGTGGTGCTTAGTCTGGGCATAGTCATGACTTTTATATCGGTTTGATAGAGATCTCACACCTCCTTCCTTCGATAGTGTAAAATCACAATGCTTCTCACTTTGGGTAGTGACTCTGCAAGCCGGTTCTCTCTCCTCCCTTTAATTGTACTTTTATCTGTGTAGGTTTTTGAAGCGGTTATTTCTTGGATAAATTATGAAAAGGAATCTCGCCTAGAGCACATGGCTAAACTGATGGAGCACGTTCGCCTACCCCTTTTGCCCAGAGATTATCTTGTACAGGTTAGTCTGCAAATAAGTAATTAATACTTACACTTAAGATGCCACTACCTCCTTAATCAATGGGCTGTTTGTGCCTGAGATGGGTAATTTAGTGTGTTGCTAAGTTTGTAAATGGAGGAATAGAAGGAAAAAGTGAGTGGACTCTGAAATGAATGTATGTGCCCAGAAATCTTCTTGTAAATGTGACCTGAGCTCTGTCAGGCAGTGCCGAGAGCGGAGCTCCTGCCTCTCTTGGTGGAAGCATTCAGTAGTTAGTATCTTGGGATTTTTCACCCTGAAAATACCCAGGTGATAGTGTTATAAGCTTGTGCAGGTTTTTTTTTTTCCTTAATGCACATGTAAATTTTGCTTGGTGAAAACACGTCACGTGTGATAACTTTGGCTTAAGATGTGTTCTGTGCATAGAGGTGGGTCTGTGTGACTGGCAGGTGAGGTGCTCTCTTGGAGATTGTTCTTGACCAATTAATTCCTGGATCTGGGCCTTGACAATGAGCTGAGAATCCCCAAAGAAGGGGTGGCACATGGGCTCTTTAACTGCTGTGCTTTTGTCACACGTCTAAAAAAAAATCAATACAATTGAAATAAAAATGGTATTCACAAGATGAACCCATCATGCATTTTTTTTTTTGTCTCTCAACCATATCTTCTGACCAAGTAAAAGGTATTGCCTCTCCTTAAAAATTCTGAGTCAAGTGACAGAAGTTACTGATTATTGTACCCAGACTCCTGGTGAATTTTTCTCTGCTGAGTCAAGTCTCTGGCAGAGGGTGGTAAAATAGCGGGAGCACTGCTGCTTGTGAGCGATACTGGAAAAAAGTGAGAAGCTTGGATGTCGTTGCCTGTGTCTCTTTGGGAAGAGCTGGAAGTCTGTGTTTGTCTTCTGCTTTTTTTTTTTTTTAAATGTTGGCACTTTGGAAGAGAAATTGCAGGTTTCACATTCTTTCTACAAAGCTCCTTCTGACCTGTGCCACCAAGTATTTCAGTTTAAATGATCTTTCCTGTGTGTGCGTGTTCTCAGACAGTTGAAGAAGAAGCTTTAATCAAGAATAACAACACCTGTAAAGACTTCCTTATTGAGGCCATGAAATATCATTTGCTTCCTCTGGATCAAAGGCAACTGATAAAGAATCCCAGAACGAAGCCGAGGACTCCAGTTAGCCTGCCAAAGGTAAGCCGAATTTGTCACTTTGTGTCACCTCACACCCTATTACTGGTGGCATTTTCTGTCTTTGAAAGGAGCTTGTGTGCTTGCCGCGTTTTCTCATTAACTCCACGATTGCTCTTCAAAGTGTTTTACTCCCTCTTCTGGTATTGCCTGTGCCCACCAAGGATACGTAATTAAGTTGGATAAACTTAGATAAACCCTTAGGAGGAGCAATAGCTCTGCTCCCAGGGGCAAGAGTCCGCTCTTGAAGCGTTTTGTCGGCCACAGGTGGTTTTTGTGAAAGGCTGTTGCTCCTGGAGCTGTGGCTTGAGAACGGCTGACCCGTGGGACAGCAGCGGCAGCAGGCAGCTGCCTGCAGCACTCGGAGGGTTTCTGCTGGCTTTGTAGCACTGCCCTGGAGCCCCGCTGAGGAGGTTCGCAGTAGGTGTCTTTCCTTTTCCCGTATCCATCATCGGAAGCCAGGAAAGCAGGAAACAACGGCACCCAGACCCGTGGGCAGGAGGTCTGAAGCAATTTTCAATAGACTCAAACCAACTACTGAATAAATAATCCTTGTTACTCCCCACAACTATCCTGCAGGCGTGTGATGCTCTGGCCACCACTTTATTAGTGAAGGAAAAAAATGACAACAGAAACTGTTTTCTCCATGCCCCAGAGTTAAACGCAGCTTGCCACGATGTCTCTCAACAGCCTGTCGCTGAAGTTATTAATAAGCATTTCAGAGATTTTAAGACATCAAGACCACAGTGTATGCAGAAGTATTATTTTTCTAAGCACAAGTCATAGGGAGCTTGGTTTGTGGGACGGTGTATGAGATCTGTGCTGTGAGGGACTATTCAGCTGTTTAGATCTTGAACTGTCCATTGAGAAGTTGCGGTTCTGCAGAGTGCGTTGGTGCGTTGCGTCCTTTCTGCCTGCTGGCACTGAGATGAAGTTGGTAGAACACAGGTTTGGGGGTATCGTGAAGGGCTGATGTGGCCCTTGTTCAAGGACTAAAGTAGTTAAGGATGAAAATGAACAATGAAACAGTGACTTCGGAACTTCTACCTGAAGTAGAAGTTCTCAAAAACCTGTATAGAAGTTCTCAACATCTTCTATAGCATGACCTATGAGCACAACCCCAAATCTTCTGCGGGCTTCTCCCTCCCTTCTTTTTAACTGTAAAGAAAGGGGGGAAGGTGATGATCTTCCAGCAATCCTGTTACTGAGAAACTTTCATCTGGTCAGTTGGTCCTGCTGATGAGGGATTACCGTCTGCTGTGAAATCTCTTAATTCTGTAATCGTGTGAAGCTCTGCAGTTTTCCACGGAAGGCTGTTACACAACTAGTAGTCAGGCTGCTAACTGAGACTCAATTTGCTTTCTAATGACACATTCTCATCTTTGTAGATCGAAGAGTCTACTATTTTCATACTCCTCAAATTTTTTTTAAATTGCTGCATAGCTCTGTACTTTTAAAGCAACTGTGGCTGGAGTTGAGCTCGTTACCTGAGTGACCTCGAGTGATGATCTTATCCCCTCGTCTACTCACAGCCGACTTGCAGAGGCTAAAGCCAGTTTCCCATTGACTCTCTGACTGTATTTGAAGCCCTGTTATCTCGCTTCTAGCTCCTTGGCCTTGCAAAAATCAGATTGTCCTGGGCAGTGTTTGCTCCTGCCGATTTGCTGTGCTAAAGGGAGCAAATCCTCCCTCTTGATAGCTGTGGAGGGTTAGAAACGTGTTCAGAACAAAGTGCAGGTTGAGTTGGTTGTGGGTGTAGGTGGTTTGGATGCCGCCTGTGCATGCGTTGGTCCGCAGCACCCAGGAGGGGGACTCGGGAGTGATGGGCAGCCCTCGAGCGCTGAGCTGTTGGCTCCTGGGACCACCAAACCTGGGGAAGTCAGCGAGTCCATGGGGAGTATGTCTTCTGGTGGCTGACAGGGCAGATTTGGGCAGGACCGCACTGCACGCTGTCTAGGTCTTATCGCTTTTCCACCAGCATCCTCTGCTTGCCGTTGCTGGGAATGGCGTCTGGGGTTGGACGGACCTTTAGCCTCATCCGGCAGAGCAGTTCTTGCACTCCTGAAATTGCTCTTGATCACCTTCACGTTGATCTTCCCTATCTGTAAGGAATTTAGGGTTTAATTACTGGATTTGCATCCTTCCATGTTGCAGCCAAAAGCCTTAATGAAGCTGACAAATCACTTGCTTCACCAGCCCAGCACCCCAGGTCTTAATAGTCCTGGTGATTGCCCCGAGTGTTGTCTTCCCCGCAGGTGGCAATCCAGCTGTCAGGTTTTATTTGCTAAGTGGCATCAATTATTTTTAGCACCACATGGAGATAATAACTCTAAACAGTGGGCTGGCTCTGGAAATTACGCTGGGATCTTCTTCGCTTCAAAATACTTCTGCAGCGAGTTGTGCGTGTGCCATGGTGCAAAGTGGTTTTGTGTTTCAAGGGGAAAGAGGGCAGGTTGCCCGCCTGGGAAACGGTGAGGAAGAGCTAATGGAGGCTGAAGGATTTAGCACGCATTCAATTGGAGATAACTTTTTCCCCCGCTGCAGAGGCTTTTAGTAGGCCTGCAGAATGTTTTTGGCAGCTGCTCTTGACCAGGTTGTGGTGACGGTTTCTCTGCAGAGAGCAGCTGCCTGAGCTGGTATCTGAGGTTCCCTGCCTCTCGTCTTCACTCTCCAGGTGATGATCGTGGTGGGTGGGCAAGCACCCAAGGCCATTCGCAGTGTGGAGTGCTATGATTTTGAGGAGGAGCGGTGGGATCAGGTTGCTGAGCTTCCCTCCCGGAGATGCAGAGCAGGTAACGGGAACACTTTCTGTAACCTTTTTTGTTTTCCCAGTGCAGCTTTGCAGGGCTGGATGGATGTCCTCAGTTGTCCCTTCAGCCTTCCTCTGTGCCCCCGGCCTCAAGCAGCTCTTTCTTTTTGCCATTCCTTCCTCCTCTTTCCCTACACAAATGTATCGTTCTCCTTCAGTGGTTGTTCCTGCCTGTCTGCCCTCCATAGCCACTATCTCCCCTTCATCACTTCTCTCTCCTGGCTGCTACTCCATCAATATTTCCCGTCTTCCTCCCATCCTGCTCGCCTGGCAGCCTACAGGGATCCAGTTTTCTGTGCTGGCTTCCTAGTGAAAATCAAAGGAGCTGAGTCAGGCCTTCTCAGTGCTGAAGAAGTGGGTGATGGAGAACAGATCTGTAAGTTGGGAGCGTTCCTCTGAAGACATGTGAGAAGGCTGTGAATGTGGATCACCATTTGGTGTCCTCTCTGGCTCAGAAAATTACTCATTCAGGTGTGAAATCCATCTGTGCCTTATGTTGCTGTGTATTTATGTGCATGTCACCTTCCATATGACACGTATGTTTTATACTTGGCTCCAATACTCTTAACCTGCAGAAAATGCCAAAGGCTTGCCCACATTCTGCTCTCCCCTGCTGTCTTGCTCTCCCCTGCTGTCTTATGCACCCCGACAGACGTCTGATGATCCTCACTTCCCAAACTATTTGTAAAACCTCCGTAAAATCTTTCTCTCTTCTTTTATCAGGTGTGGTATTTATGGCTGGCAATGTTTATGCTGTCGGGGGCTTTAACGGATCTTTAAGGGTACGGACGGTTGATGTGTACGATGGCGTGAAGGACCAGTGGACGTCCATAGCCAGCATGCAGGAAAGACGAAGCACTTTAGGCGCCGCTGTGCTCAATGATCTCCTGTATGCAGTGGGCGGCTTTGATGGCAGCACTGGTAGGTGACTGAGCAAAAACCAGGCAGTGCCTGACCCCAAAAACTCTTTTCAGAGACCCCTGCAAAGACTGCAGAGCTTTAGTTGAGGTTCCTGTGCCCTTCCTCTGTGATTTTGTAGAGAAAGAGCCAGAGATTGATTTTACTGTGTGTTGTAACTAACCACATGCACGTTCTGACCCATCAATAATTGCAGAGTATCTCACCCTAGGTTTTTTTTTTTTCTTCAGTGATACAGATCTTTCAGTCTTGTTCTCTGTATGACTGTGCTTATTCTGGACTGAAATTTTCTTTTTTTCCTGGTTTTAGTTAAATTTTGCATAGCAACATGAATAAAATGCCAGCAAGGCATCTTATGGGGTATGGGTGTCTGGGATTTATTTTGGCATAATTGTGTGTTTACATTCACACCTGTCTCTGCTGTAGAGTTTTGCCACTTGGTTAAGCCCTAAACGCGCTATTTCAGCTAGTGATGAGTACAATGCAGCGGGGTCTGGGAGAATGTTTTAAACCTTTGCGTGGATGTTTTGTAATGCTTGAAAGGACATGGGACTTCTGGGCTTGGAATCTGGACTCTGCTTCTCCTTGGTGTCCCCAGCACATCGGAGGGGCAGCAGTCCCAGGGCAGAGGCCATGGGGTCACAATTTTTCCAGCTGCTGATGAAGTGGCGTTGACATGGTGGCCCCAGGCTAAAAGGCAAGGGCCTAGAAAATGGGGTTGCAGGATTGTGGGGGGAATTACGGGCTTGGGAGGAGGTGGAAGACAGATGAAAGTGCAACACCAATCTTTTTTTCTTCTCTTTTTTTTTAATTAGAAAACCTGTGTATCCCCTTTTTAACTAGGTCTGGCATCAGTTGAGGCCTATAGCTATAAAACCAATGAGTGGTTTTTTGTGGCTCCCATGAACACGAGAAGAAGCAGTGTTGGAGTTGGAGTTGTGGAGGGTAAGAAAATCAGCAGCCGTTTCCATCCAGCAAATGTTACTGTGTCAAACAGAAGCCTGAACGGTTAAGTGCAATAGAAGGCAACTGCAGGAACTGTTCTCTAGACTGTCTTCAGTTGGTAAAGATTTATTTTATATGATGTAATCGCTGCAGCTTTTTCCATTCTCCTCTTTATCTTAGTGAAAAATCATGTGTAGCTTTCCAAGAGCCTCAGACCTGTATCAGACCAGCCCGTGCCTCCTGTGAATGACATTAGGTGTGTGCAGGTTTCTTTGAATCCTTATTCTTCCTGGGCTGCTTCTGACTGGTGAAAGCAAATGCTATGGTGTGGTGTATGTGGTTGCTATCAGCAGACGCTGCGTGGATGGAGTACCCATCACAGAAAATCTGCTCAGTGAGAGAAACAGGAGCATAGTTTGTCCCACAGCCCCAAGCTGGCGGTTTGGCAGGAATACTAAAACCTGTGTTTATTGACATCAAGCTTGCCGGCACGCACGGCACGATTTGCTCTGGTTCGTAAATGAGCAGGGACTGATTGATGACAGCAAACGCGGGAGCGAGGTGGGTGGAGAGGATGCTTGGAGGGATCGCGGCGGCTGTTGGCACCGATGTGTCAGCACCAAACTCGAGTGAGCTGGAACTGAGCAGCTTGGTTTGACTCCAGGAGAAAGAACAGTTTAACTAGGAACCTTTTCTTCCTTTAGCAAGATTGGTTCTGAAGCAAGTGAAAGGTTTTATTTGACCTCGTCTTTAGCATGGCGTGGCAGTTTCCAATTAGTACAGTGCAGAGCAGCCGCTGGCACGAGCCTTGTTATAAACTGCGCTTTGAAGTGGTTCAGTTCGACCTGTGTGGATAGGAAATATGTGAAATGTGTTTATGTACATGAAATGTGTTTATGTGAGGAGGAGGGAGATAAAGTGAGAATAAATAGCGGTGGTTGTGCTAAATTTGCATGTTTTAGAAGCATCTCCTTCAAAACTGTCCCATGCTTGTGAAGCGCTGGGCTGCTGGTAGTCAGTGGGATTTGCTGAAGTGGGTCAGTCATTTGGATGTTAGACGAATATCAAGTACA
Organism: Fratercula arctica; assembly: GCA_947846985.1. Lineage (NCBI taxonomy): Eukaryota > Metazoa > Chordata > Aves > Charadriiformes > Alcidae > Fratercula > Fratercula arctica. The sequence continues at coordinate 16,095,062 of CANTUZ010000006.1, read as the reverse complement.
TCCCTGAGAGATGCATTTCTGTGTACAGGTTTTCCACTGGAGACATATGAAATCCGTTTCCTTTGCTTTGTTTGAAAGTGCAAATAAGTGTTGCACATGGAGTCAATGATGAAAAAAAAAAAAAAGGGGGAGGGTGTGTGATGGGGAAGAAGAGTTGATCATATTGGTGTAGGGAACAAGCTGCAGCCTGTAGTTATTCCACAATGCTCATCTGAATGTGATGAAGATTGATCTGATGTCTGTGGGTAGTGAAAATATCTAATAATTGATGCCAGCCAGGGAACTTTATCTTGTCTTGCTTGGTCTGGCACTCTTGCCTTGATTCATTGACTAACACTGAGCGTGTTGAAGCACAAATAAGAGTTTGAAATGTTTATAGAGGCAGGAAGATGCAGAAGGACCACAGTTGTAAACCTGATCCTTGCAGACCTCTCCTAATGATCACAGCCTGAGGAGGCTGTGAGTGGAGCTGAGGGAGAAAGAAAAGAGCAGGCCTGTTCTTGGAGCCTTGCAAGTATCAAGGAAACGGGAGGATGCAAAAGTGTAAGACTGTAGATGATAACTGCTGGTGGGAGTCCAAGTTCTTGCTTTGCTAACCTGATCTGATCTCCTTCTATGACAAGGTGACCTGCTTAGCGGATGAGGGAAAAGCTGTGGATGTTGTCTACCTAGACTTTAGTAAAGCTTTTGACGCCATTTCCCACAGCATTCTTCTGAAGAAACTGGCTGCTCAGGGCTTGGACAGGCGTATGCTTCACTGGGTAAAAAACTGTCTGGAAGGCCAGGCCCAAAGAGTTGTGTGAATAGAGCTAAATCCAGTTGCTGGCTGGTCACAAGTGGTGTTCCCCAAGGTTCAGTATTGGGGCCTGTTCTGTTTAATACCTTTATCAATGATCTGGACGAGGGCATCGAGTGCACCCTCAGTAAGTTTGCAGATGACACCAAGTTGGGCAGGAGTGTTGATCTGCTTGAGGCTAGGAAGGTTCTACAGAAGGATCTGGACAGGCTGGATCGATGGGCTGAGACCAATGGTATGAGATTCAATAAGGCCAAGTGCCAGGTCCTGCACTTGGGTCACAACAACCCCATGCAGCACTAGAGGGTTGGGGAAGAGTGTCTGGAAAGCTGCCCAGTGGAAAAGGACCTGGGAGTGTTGGTCAACTGCTGTCAGAGTATGAGCCAGCAGTGTGCCCTGGTGGCCAGGAAGGCCATCAGCATCCTGGCTTGTATCAGAGAAAGTATGGCCAGCAGGACTAGGGGAGTGAGATTGTACCTCTGTACTCAGCACTGGTGAAGCCGTATCTCAAGTACTGTGTTCAGTTTTGGGCCCCTCACTACAAGAGGTGCTGGAACATGCCCAGGGAAGGGCAATGAAACTGGTGAAGGATCTAGATCACAAGTTTTATGAGGAGCCACTGAGGGAACTGGGATTGTTTAGTCTGGAGAAAAGGAGGCTGAGGGGGAGACCTTATCGCTCTCTACAACTACCTGAAAGGAGGTTGTAGCGAGGTGGGGCTTGGTCTGTTCTCCCAAGTAACAAGTGATAAGACAAGAGGAAATGGCCTCAAGTTTCACCAGAGGAGGTTTAGATTGGCTATTAAGAAAAATTTCTTCACCAAAAGGGTTGCCAAGCATTGGAACAGTTTGCCCAGGGAAATGATTGAGCCACCATCCCTGGAGGTATTTAAAAGATGGGTAGATGTGGGGCTTAGGGACATGGTTTAGTGGTGGACTTATCAGTGCAACGTTAATGGTTGGACTCGATGATATTAAAGGTCTTTTCCAACCTAAGTGATTCTCTGATTCTCGTGTGCATACTAAGAGTTGCATAGCTCATTTGTGGCCAGGCTCTGCTGTTATGGATTAAAGATTGGTTTTATTCATGGGTTTTATACAAAAATTTGAGTTAGAATTTTCCTACATATTTGTTGAACTTTATTAATGGTTGTTTGTTGTAGTGTCTAGGAGGCCTGATCTTGAACCTTAATGCCTTTGTGCTAGGTGCTTCTAAAGAAGCACAAAGACACCCTCTCTGCCCAGAGAGTTTACTGCCTTAAATGCAAAACAAGCTGATGGACAATACAGGGAGAAAAGGAGAGACTATCAGTCAGGCCTATGAACAGAGGACATGGTGGAGCATCAGTCTTGTTTCATGCGTGGTGCAGTCTGGTGGCATCTGATTGTGTTTCTCTGGTCTCACTAGGTGTGTGTTATTCAGCTTTCATTGAGTCAAGATAGGGAGGGACAGGTATTCCATGCTGTGAGAGTCTCCCATGGTATCTCCTGTGTTGTGGTCACTTGGCACAAGTGAGCAGGCTGGCCTCAGCTGTGCTAGCAGCATTGCTTGCTTTTGATTTGGCCCAGGTTCTTCAAAATCAAGTCTAGGTTTCCATGCAGGTATTATATTAACATAAGAGGCTATTGCGTATTTATTGCTCATGTGATATTGTAATTAATGTACAGTATCGACCTTTGACAGCACACCTTGCCGTGTGGCACCTGAACAGGAGGAAACGCTCCATCGGCAGAACATGCTTTGATGTTACTTCTTCTCCTGGGCCAACAAGTCATTTGGAAAACCCTCTGGGCTTTTGGTTTCTAATTAAGCCATTGTGTTGTGTTGTTTCCTTGTCTTAGTTGACAGCTTTAACAGCTTTAAAAACAGTCCCGCCTGTCTGCGAGTCTACCTCAGATCTTTTCGCTAGGATTTTCCCCAGGCATCCCAGCAGGTTTAGGCACGTCTCCCAGGGCCTCCCTCAGCCAGGATCTGTCCTCACCTGGGGCTGTCAGGCATGATGGTAACGTCAGCCAGTCCTAGCTGTAATGCTGATGCGGATGTGTGTCTCTTCCAGGTAAGCTCTATGCCGTGGGGGGTTACGATGGAGCGTCCCGTCAGTGCCTTAGTACCGTCGAGCAGTATAACCCAGCCACGAACGAATGGACCTATGTAGCCGACATGAGCACACGACGCAGCGGTGCAGGTACTGGCTCTGCGATGTGTTCTCAAGAGTGGGTGGTCGCTGGGTTCTCCTCTGCTCACGGAAAGGAAGGAGAAGTGTGTTTTGGCATTGCTGGGCTGGCAAGTGCAACCTGTTATTTCCCCCTCCTTCCCATGAGGGGAAAATCCATAATTGCTTGGAAGCTCTCAGCAGCTCTCCTGACTTCGTTAAAATCTGCCAAATTGAAATTAATTTCTGGATTAATGAAATAATGTTCAGTGTTTCTAAGTTGCCTCGCTAACAGGTGCATCTCACTTGTAAGCAAAGAGGTATCTTTCCAAATCGCCAGCTGCAGGCTTAGCCGGGGACTGGAAAGCCAAGCCGCACCTCCTCCTCTCCTGTCCTTTGGGGGTTGTCAGATGGATTTTCCTTGTGGATCTTCTCTGCAAGCATCCAGTGGGTGCTTCGCAGCACAAAGCACATCTGCACTTGGTGATGCGCAGACCAAGTCAAGGTAACAAAATTCATCTCGGATTGCCCCTGCTAAGCTAGTTTTTAGCATACCTTTTGCTGGCGAGAATTGGTGATCTGGAAGATTAGAGGAATGGACATATTAAAAAAGGATTATGTTCTAGTCTCGATGGTTTCTAACTTACTACGGGATGTTATGTCAGGCAGGCACTTGGCCTCTCTGTGACTGTTGCTCTCCGAGAGGGATAAAAGCTCTTATCCATTGCACTTAAAATCATCTTCAGATGAACGGGAATGTATGAGTGTTGGTCCTATTGCTCAGAGTGTGCACTGGGTCCTCCCTGATGGCAGATTGTACAGTTCTCGTTGTACAACAGCCAAAGTGGCAGTTGCCCAGAGGTAGCCGAGCCTGGAGGCTGCCCTTTGCGTGGGGGCTGAGATAACCCTGCAGGGTAAGCTGTGGTGGGAATTTCCTTCTGAGCTGGGCAGCTGAGAGGCTGCTCTCCACACACCGTGGTTTTTTCCTCGCTCTAATACCTTTTCCATAACTCCAGATGAGGCAAATATGGTCACGCACTGTTGGTTTGAATTCGGTTGAAGAGGTTTTTAGTATCTGCTTGGTGCTTAAACCTGGCCCAGTGCAACCTTATAGAAGAGAATGAGCATCTCGTGTTGTTGACAGCATATTGAAACACAACAAACAGAGGTGGGTTTTAGTGAATTTTCTTTGAAACACTCTGTTCTGAGCCCTGCTTTGCAAGTACATCTCCACACGGCAAGTCCAGTATTAGGGATGCTCTTACTTGCCTGCCAAATAGCCTTGCTATTTTCTGTTCCCAAGCCGAAAGCTGAGCTGCCCGAGTTCTGGTTGTCACCCAGATGCCCCTCCAGCAGGCACCGGGCAGGGGACTGCCCAGTGCCACTGCTGGTGCTGCAGCACAATCTATCGTACAGCTCCATAAATGAAACTGTGCTCCGAGCTGCCGGCATCGCCGTTCCGATGCTGACATCTAGCGGAGATGAGGGCAGGTGTCCCCAAGTCCCCAGGGTGACCCCAATCCAGGCACTGGGGCTGTGTGGATGTGTGGGAGCTGGGTTTGCTGGGCTTTCCCCTCCTGGCAGGGACATCCCATCCATGTGTGCCCTGTCTCGCCGCACAGGGAGGCAGTTTTAGGTGGAAAAGCCTTAGAGTGTTTCTGACTCTTTTACTCTCCTACTTGCTTAAATTAGTTTACTAATTAAATTATTTCTTAAGTGTAAAATTTTTGCTAACAGCTGAATATAGTCAAATGCTAAGGAGTTGCAACCCCAGGCTGCTGGGCTTAGACAGGGTCGGCTTTCCTCACCAGTTAAATGAGTTCCCGTTCCCCAGTCAACTGGGAGGCACCAGCCCTGGGGCCAGGACATGTACTGGGACGTGTTCTGCTCTTCTTGGATGGTGGACATTGGAGTACCTCAACCAGATGGACAATTTCACCCAGTAAGGTGGATATTTATGGCAGTTAGAGATTAATTACCAGTGTTTTCCAGAGATGGACCATGAATCCCAATGTCATGTTGGGATTTCCACACCTGGTCAAAGCCAAACCCAGCAGTAGCAAGTTAAGAAAATCTGGAGAAGAGAGAGGTGATGGTGGTAGCCCTGCAGCAGCTTTTCTGTCCCCAAACGATGGTGCGCCTGCTGGAATTTTAATTCATTATTTGGTCTTGGTTAGGTGTTGGCCCATTTTTGGGTGGTGGAGGAGCAATAATGCTCAGACGGATTCTTCCACCTTGTGTTGCCATCCCGCAGGTGGAACATGGTGGCTGCTGTGGTCCATGCTCCTGCTGACTGTGGCAAGATTAGGAGCAATGTGACACATCGTATTTTTGGGATGTGACATACCACTAGGAGATGCTCCCGTGGCGCAGGAGCTCCCAAGCCTGCGCTCTCTGGCTCACCATCGCAGCGCTGCTCCTGTAGTCGCCTTTCCCTGTGCTGCACGTGGCAAAGGGGAAAGACATTTGCACGGGACCCAACTTGAAAACCTGTCAGTTTTACGCTGGCAGGGCCCCTCTCTGCCTGCTCATGCCTTTCCGTCTCTGTGCCTTTCCCTCAGTCGTCAGCACGAGTCCATCTTCACGGCACGGGGGCCGTCCTGCTGGTTAATGCCCGTGGGGTTGAAATGATGCAATTCAGTTCTATGTTTCTGTTTTACTAACATCCCACCTTGTTAATTTTAATAGAGGCCTTTGAACCTATTAACGAAGAAATGTTGCTGGAAGTTTTAACTCTCACGGATTGGTGAACATTTTAATTAATTTACTTAATATTAGGCAGAAGCACCCTTCAGATCCCTGTCATTCCCAGAGTTTGAGCCAGAGGCCTGTGAAAGTGGCTGGGAAGGTGGCCTTGGGGGCACTTTGTCTGTGCCAAGTGCTGCTGCCACATCTGGGGGCACGAGTCGGGGAGTGGGGGGAGAGGAACCCAGCGGCAGCCTCAAGAACTGGAATCCATAAATTGTTGAGAAGAGGAAGAGTGTCCAAGGGATGAAGCCACGTGGCACAAAGGCAGCAGGAAAAACAAAATAAAAAGCTCCTGGAACTGGGAATCAGGCTAAAAGCAAAGGGCCCCGTGGCAGAAAAGATGGGGCAGATAGGGGCGAGCTGGGGTGGGATGCAGTGGTCGGGGAGGTAAAGGGAAGAGCGAACAAGTCAGTCCAAAGAGACTGAATAAAGGCAGACGAATGTTGTGGGACTAGACTATTGATCTCAGATAGACTAAGATCTACCTGAGAAGGGGCAGAGCCCTGAAAGACAGGACACCTGCCGGGGTTGCTGTGCAGGCCTGCTGTAGTGCCACGCGGTGGCTGGGTGGAGAGTTGAGCCAAGTGATCCTGAGGCACGTGTGGCCCACGTTTCGGAAATGCCTTGGAGAGGCCAAGTAGAAGATCCAGGGACATGCAGCCCTTTCCCCAGTATGTCTGACTAACGCTGGGCTCTGTTTGGCAGGTGTTGGTGTTCTCAGCGGGCTGCTGTACGCTACCGGGGGGCACGACGGTCCCTTAGTAAGGAAGAGTGTGGAAGTCTATGATCCAGGAACAAACACCTGGAAACAAGTAGCAGACATGAATATGTGTAGAAGAAATGCAGGTAACCACAATAAGCCTTTCTGTGACGTTTGGCTGCAGTTATCTGTGTGGTTTTCAACGCGACTAACGTGCTAGTGATGTAAGTGATCAGTATTGTAAGAAAGGGATAAAAATGGAAGATGAGGTGTCTGCTTGGGAATGAATCGGAACGTGGCAGGCGACGTGCCATGGGGGATGAGTTAGCCCGTGTCTAACCATCTGTGCTCTGCTTTGAGGTGTGTGTGCGGTGAATGGTCTCCTCTACGTGGTGGGAGGAGATGATGGTTCCTGCAATTTGGCCTCGGTGGAATACTACAACCCCATCACAGACAAGTGGACGTTATTACCTACCAGCATGAGCACGGGGAGAAGCTACGCAGGTAAATAGTCAGTGGGAGAGCTGGCAACAGCTGCGGTCATTCGTAAGCTTGGGAGCTGTGCCTCCCAAAACTTTAATCTCATGGTTTTGTATGTTTTACGTTTGCTTTCAGTAGAGGAAAATTTCGTAGAATTAGTAGACACCTCTGCCTCTGCCTGCCTGTTGCTGGTCTTTAGCTTTGCAGGATGATCTTAGCCATATCTCAGCCCAGGAGCTGCTCCTACGATAACTGTGTCTGTCCATTCCTGTAACAGGTGTGGCTGTGATTCACAAACCGTTGTGACACACGATCAAGCCAACGCGAGGAGCAGAAGTGAAGTGGATCCAGCTAGGTGGTGTTGGGAAGATGACTGACTTCTGACTTGACCCATCTCATTGCTGTTAACGTCTTAGCATGACAAGTGATACGTTACAAACATCATCTGCTCTGTGGCGGATTGCCTAGCAAAGCGAAAATCCCTCTGGGGACGTGTTCCATGCTAGACAACGAGGTGTTGCTTGTTATTTGTGGTGCAATCAACTGTTCTTCTCAATGGCTAGTGTCCTGAGATTAAACACTGTGCTTGAGCTGCAGGCACTGAACTTCTTGTGTGAAACAAAACTGCTACGTTTGGGCATGTGAGTAAAAATGAACGCTTCTGGATTTCTTCACTACTGATGCTCCGTGCACATTATCAGTTGAACTACTTGCCCACTGTGCCTGGAGGGTGGACTTCACTACTGGCAGTGGGAGCTTCTGAGTACCAACCGAGAAAAGCAGTCAGCAGAAATGAACTGGAACAGGGTGCTCTGCCTCGAGTGTGACGCTGTCTCAGTCATACGTTTGTATATGCCACTGGACTACTCTATGTATCCCTGAAATGCTTGTCGAATGGTGGAAATAAATACCATGTGATTTTTCTACTTGCCACGAATGCTGTTTGCTGTACGTGATGGGACCTGCTGGGCAGTGCCTTCCCTGGGGCTGACCTCTCAGCACCTGAACCACACGAAACTTCGCAACCCCACAAAACGTGTGCTGCTCCGATGGGGTTTATTGCTCCTGTGAAACAAATGTTGCTTCGAATAGAAAATATTCCCAACCCAGGCGTTTCAGCTGTGCTGAAAGCCCCACTTCCAGCCCTGTCCAGCATCTCAATGCCATTTCATAATAGAGCGTTTAGATGTTAAAAGAAATACCTTATAGTGCAACTAATGTAGAGACATTACACACAGTGAGAACCCTCCGTCACCCAAGCGGTGATTAATGAGCAAGGTAAGATACCTGCAGTGTTTTAATGCTTCCAGAGTATGGAGATTAACTAATCACTGTCACTGTAATTGCTGTTTTAATCTTGCCCGTACTGACGGCATTCCTCCGTTAGCATGAAGAATTCATAAGATTATTCAAAAGAGACAAATCTGGATCCAGCTGTAAGGTAGCTGTCTTGCTTACATCCCAAATTCTTAAAGCTTCCTGTTGGCCTTTAAAATACCTTTTTATGTCTCCTTGTGAGCTCTGGCGTGCTTCTGCATGCAGGGGTGGACTCCCAAAAGACTCCCCAGCTAAAGGGAATTAGTGAAGAAAAATATTTTCTATCCTCTTTTTTTTTTTTCTTTTTTTTTTGGTGGTGCTTTGTTTTTTTTTGTTTTTCCCCCCCTGTAGACCAGCTGAGGCTTTCTGTAGCGGGCAGCTGGCCTGCAGGACCTGATCTGCCCATGTTACTGTCGAGCTCCAGCACTGTTGTTCTGCTGGTTTCTTTCTCCATAGGCCTATCAAAAAGACTCCATGTGTGACCTTCTACAGTAGAAAAGAAAAATACTTAAAAATTTATTTCAGAGGGATCTAAGGCTACATCATCTCGCACAGCTTTTGTAGAGGAGTGGGTTACTTCTTTAAATAAGTAGATTTTTAGTGGTGGAGTTGTTGTGGGCCTTGTAAGATGGTGCCTGTTCACTGTGGGGGAACAGCACCTACCGTTGCTGTGTCACCTCCACAGAGGGGGCTGACCTTCAGGGGGCACGTTAGGTAGCACCCACTCCTCTTTGGATGTTCTTGTTTTTACAAACGAAAACAAACTGCCCAAAGAAATGGCAGTATTATTCTTGATGTCTACCCTTCCATCGTTATGTCAGCTCAGAGGTCTTGAAAATAATAATAATAAAAATTTAGTCTTTAATACCCTTTAAACCTTTTGCTTTGGGTTCTCCAATCTGCAGTGAGACGTGCCAAATAGCAGTACCATGTGCTGCTCTTTTTTGAGGTGTTGCTTGCTGTAGAAGCTATTGAGGCTGGTAGGAACGTGTCCCTGAGTGCAGCTGCCTTCACGTCAGTCCTGAGCTGCACCTTTGCAGAGACATAAGCAAGAGGATGCCTTGGGTTGGACTGACTCAAGTTCACCGCCCCAAAAAGGTCTTTCCCTTTCAGGCAGCCTGTGGGAATAGAAGATAAAATGGGACAGGCAAAGAGTTTTGTCAGAGTTACCGTCCCTTGTTGGACTGGGATGACTGGACAAGCATTTGGGCACTCATGGCCCTTGTTGGGGCTGGTATAGACATAGGGAGTGTAAAGCTAATTAGCTGCTCTGTAGCCCAACGACAGCTCACGAGTTGGAAGCGGTTGCCAGCTCGCCTTCTCGCACTCATAGCATCACTGGAGCAAAGGCAAATGCTACCCGGAGACTAAGAGTTTACGTGGGCTAGAGATAAAATCCGGTAGCTAGTGTTAGAGAGATGCAAGTTTGAAATTTGTCATGTTCGTCAGATGTCGTGAGAGGTGAATATGCCTGAAAGCTGGCTAATTTCCCCACTGCTGTACGTCTCTTTATAAACCTGCCTTGCATATAAGGAAAACGGTTTTTTGGTGTTTCTCTGCTATTGTAAAATGGCATTTCTGCCCACTGCTGACCCGGGGCTTGCTGGACAGGGTTGGGGCTCGCAGCCCTTGCCGGGGACGAGTGATGCTGTTCCTGGTGGCAGCCCGTTCTTCTCGATGGCAAAGGACACGTTTCTTTCTTTCCTTCTCCAACGTTGCAGTGTTATGCAAGTCAAGTGACCTCGTTTTCCAGCTATGCAATATGAACAACCGTAACACGTGACGAACCAGCTGTATCCCCCCCCGCCCCCGAAATGCTTCTTGAATTTGTCCGTCTTTGGCGTGTGGTTTCATGTTTGTATTGTTCATTCTGAGCACCTGAGCCAGATCCTTTAAAGATTGCCTTTTTCTAGGACTGAAAATGTAGTGTTAGCGCTAACAAATTTTACTGTAAATATTTTTATAAAACAATTTTAAACAATTTTTTGGATTGCTTTTTATGGTTGTCAATGACACTTCTGTTAAATGCTGGGTCTAATTCTTACGCTCCAGTGCAGGTTTTGCTGGCCATGACGTGGGTGCGAATCTGTCTGTTTTCTGCACAACGAATTAAATGTAACTAGGATGTGGGATAGCTCTTATGTTGATTCTAACATATTAGAAGGACAGCATTGGGCTTGACGTTATGAGATAAATTAAAATCCATTACCTCAGTCACCAGGACGCTCTTAGATTTTTAGTTATTTTACAACAACGCTCTGATTTAATTTTCTTGTGCCATGCGTTTGCTTCCCGGTCAGCTTGGTGGGCAAGCTGTCTCTCAATGATTTAGTTCCTTGGCTTCTCCTTGAAGCTGGAGGATGCCACGCACGCAGCAGCGCCCGCGCAACCCCCAGGCTGCCAAAACCACGGAAATAATTGCAAGAGGTTTTGTAAATGCTGTACAGACTGAACTCAGGCTGCTTCCTCGCAGTGGTCCTGCGTGAACATGGAGGCTTTCCTCAGCCCTCTTCTGCTGTCCGCTCTTTTTGGGGGGGGTCACCACGTGCTGTGACCCCTTGTGGCATTCTGGCTGTGGGTTTCCCAAAGGTGACTCGGCTCTCGCGGAGGTGGCACCCCTGGGGACACGCACCCACAAAACCCACCGGCGCCGCGGCAGGGGGGGGCAGGGGGGGCACACGCTGCTGGGTTTGCAGAGCAGGCGAGCGTATGTCGAGCAGCGTAGATTTGCCTCAAGCAATCTGCTGTTTAAACAAGTTTGAATCAAGTCCATCTTTTCCATTTGTGCCTAATGGATAAATTGGGGGTGATTAAACCCAGTTTTCAGTTCATTCAGTTTTATCCAAATACTTTTTTTGTACAGATGTGTACAGCACTGTAATTACCATAAACGCGCTTGGCAGCATTGGCATGACACCACCACAAAAGCTTAACGCTCTTCTCTCGTTTGCGGTGTTTGGAGACCAAAATCCTTAATAGCCAGCGATGTGTCATGCCTCTTCATCAAGCTAACATGATGGTTCAACAGATAAATGCAGCTTGTTTTTAACCTTTGAGATTCGTTACTAATAAAATGCGGTATCAAAGCAGTTGCCCCGTTGGCTTTACACCTTGCCCGTAAATCACAGTCACATGAGCGTAATTTGTTGCTCAACGCTACAGCGTTTGGGAGCGTGTTAGACACTATAGTCTGGAAATGAGCGAATTTATTTTTCTTCCCCTGCCCTTATCTTTGTTTATGGGTTTATAAATTATTTTCCTCTGCAGCGTCAATAAATAAATAAATAAAAATTGAGAATTTTAATTTGTATATTTTATGTATAAAAAACCCTTTAAGAAAAGTGGACGATTGTGAAATAATTTACCTGGGTGTGAAATTCTTTGTTTTTGTAAAACAGGCTTTGTTGGTTCAATAGCTGACAGTATAACGTAAGGAGTCGGTTGACTGTTTAAGCTAATTTTTTTAATTAACGATTTTTTGCATGAGTGTGAAGGACCAAGGACTTTTCAAAGTAATTCTACTGACAGCTTTGTCCAGCGCGATGAACGACTCAAGAAACATTCTTCACTGGCATATTTATATTATAAAAGGAAATCACGTTGTAGTTCCCCATCCTTTAATTTGAATAAAAACTGAACTAATGAAACTCTTCTGGCTCTGTTTTGATTTCGTTGGCTTCTGACAGCGAGGAACAACCTCGTCACTCCACATGGCTTCCCCCCCCCCCTTCTTTAATTACAGCAAATACAAGCCCTGGGTTCACTTGGTGGCGTTTGGAGTGGGGCAGCGGTGCTCACACGTGCCGATGCTGAGAGGGCCAAATGCTGGAGGAGACGCTGCCCCGATGCCCGGCTCTGACGAGACGCTCTCCTGGGGTCTGTGCTGCTCCTTTTCCAAGGGAAGTTTAAGGCTGTTTGGCCGCTGGGGGGCAGGAAAAGAGCTTTTCTCTTGGGGGCAGGAAAGCCCTTGGTTAGGGGCATCGATGGCAGAAGACAGAACCATTTGGTGAATGTGATTGGGAAGCGAGAAAACGTAAAAAAGGAGAGTTTACCCCCATGGGCTCAATATTTCTTAATAACACCATAAAGTAACACATTTCCTACACCGCTGGAGAGATCAGCACATTTAACAGGTAGCACAACTCATTTTGTCTTATGCTTACGATGCGTCTCACTGAGCTCTCTAGTTTTCCAGAAATGCAACTTGTGCCTCATCTGTTAGTAACGATGTTTGATGTCAAATTTACCATGTGGGACCCTGAAATTTAATGACCTGATGAACAGGTAATGACATATTGTGGGCTGCTCTGTGCAGCTGGGGGACTTTGCAACTATTCCTTATTTTATTTCAAAAAGGCGTGTCTCCCGCACTGTTGGCCCCTTTTTGTTCATGTTTAAACTGATAAATCTATAAATCTATGAAGCTGCGGCTAAAGAAAATCCTTTGCAATACAGGAAGAAATCTCACTGCCTTGATATAGCTGCCTGAATTTTTTTCTATTATTATTGTTGTTTCCTTTTGCATCCTATGTTTTAATCTTTTGGCATGTGTTGCACCCCAGATTTCACCCTTGCCGGGGCAAGGACCATACAGCAGTAGCTCCCACCTTGTCTCATCTGCTCAAAAGGGCAAGTGCTTCGTCAGCAAGGAAAGGAATAGGAAAGAAATTTGGGGAAAAGTCACCCAATGGGGTTGTACGGCAGAGCCGCTCTTGTCCCTGACCGAACCAAGCATTTATTTGCCCACGCTGCTGCACTGGGCAGCACGTGTGAGCCCGGCAAGTTCATGTCCCACCTTGTCACTGCTGATACATCGCGTGGCTCTCGTGCTCCTGGCTTGCAGGAGGGCTATTCCCAGGGAGCATCACTGATGCTGTGAGATGCTGTGGTCATGTTGAGACTTTTACCTGCTGAAAGACACTCGCTATGTTCCTCCCTAAATGCTCTCTCTAGTAGGCAAGCAGATCCCCTGAGCTCCTCGGGGGTGATGATGCTCCTCCCGTGGTTCTCCTGCAGACTCCCTCGCACCCACGCGTTTCTCAGGCTGGGTGCCCCAGCCTGGGTTGCTGTTGCCAAGCTCAGAAAAACAGCTCCCCTTTTTGTTGCTGGGTAGCAGGCATTGTGAAATAACCCAGGATGAGATACGCTGCTTCTGTAACGATACTGTGTGATTGGGTACGTGAGTCATCTGGAAATGGAATCAAAGGTAGGGCAGGAAACAAGCTCAGCTATGGAAATTGCAAACATCTCATAAAAGATGTACCTATTTAATCATAGACCTAAATGAATAATTATCACCAAAGAGGGATTCCTTGCATCCCTGTGCCCTGAACTGCAGTGGGAAGTTTGCACAGCATCTCCTTTTTCCAAGCAATGGCGATGTGGCCTGGAGATGGGACGTGGATGTGGTGGCTTCGGAAGGCAAAATCACTTCTTCCCTGGCTGGCAGCTTGTTCTTCGGCTGTGCTGATGGTGCTGTGTGACGGCAAAGAGTAATTGCAATTTTAAAAAAAATAAATCTGTTGGACGCTTCTGTAAAGCAATGGCCTGTAGGAGGCACAGGACCACTACAAAACGTTGCCACGAACCACACAGGGGTTCCTAGAGCATCCCGCAGTTGCTCGGTAACTAATTATGTTGCTTCATATAATGTTATTCTGCACTGTAAACAAGCACAAAATCACTTAACTACTTAGTGACACGAAATATTCTAAGAAATTTGCCAAAGTGATTAATGCTAATGTTCTTGTTCAGCAAATTGAATGAGATTTAATTGGCACAGCTGCTGAAGCTCAATGCATTTGATTTGGCCCTGATTTACAAACTATATTATCACGAGCCGCCTTCTCTTTCTTTCACTGGGAACCTCCTCAGCCTCTGCTAAGCATATTGCTCTGTAAATCACAGGTCTTAAAATGTTAGTCTCTTTTCTCAATCAGTAAAACTTGTAAAGCGGCCCTTTAAAGGATGTACAACGCCTGTCCCAAAGGATCTGTTCTTCTTCTCTAAAGCGTAAGAGGTTTAAATGTTATTTTTTAACGTCCATCTCACACTCCTTTACATGGTACACTTTCTACAATGTTACCTCCCCCAATGGTGAGTTTGTCCCACTGGACAAAATGGACAAGTGTAATTTAAATCACGTGCTTGGAGTCAGAGTTGTGTTGGGACAGAAACGAACCCTGAGACGTTATTTGACATTTATTAAGGATTTTTAAGCACAAGCGGGTGAGTCCCAGCTGCCAGACCTGTGCAGGCAACATCAGAAAAACTGCACTGGTTCATAAAACCTTTTTAACTGGATTATAACCCAGTATATGTGTTGGCTGCTTATTTCCTTCCCCCCCCCCCCCGGGAAGGGGCATCTCTTTCTGTCCTGCATTTTGTCCCACACAGCTCGGCTTTCCTGAATCTACCTGAAGAAATTACTGGGCTCCGCTTTTCTGCCAGAGGAGCATGGAAAGTCTCGTGGGTCTGACCCGCACGCACACAGAGAGCTTTGCTTTACTTTACGCTTTACTCACAACCAAATCTCTTCTCGGTGCCCCATTCCGCCTCCCTGCAACTTTCCTACCTGGAACGTTTTGCCTGCTGTAGGTATTGTACAATACCCCCAGCTCTGGTGCGAAGCTTCCAGCTCCGCAGGGCTCCTGCGCTTGCAAAGGCACCTTGTCGGTGCGTCGGGGGAGCTCAGCGCCCGCCCTTCCAGCCGGAGCTGCGGGCACCTCAGCCAAATTAGAGTTCAGCTCTTAATGACTGGGAAAGGTTGCGTGCAGCCCCTCCTCCTCCTCGGCTGGAACCTTTGCCACCTTACTCTGGGTTTTGGTTTGGTTTGGTTTTTTGTTGGGTTTTTTTTTTTTTTTTTTTAATGGCAGAATTTTTTCTCTGATGGAAACGACAGTATTTATAGAGCTACAGTCTTCCAAGCAGCTGTCATTTAACTCAGAATTGCATAATATTTCTTGCCACTGTAAGAAAAGTTTAACGAAGCATCAAGTTGCACGTTATGAGTTTCATTTTAAATGCAATAATACATGTGACGGATGTAAATGTGTGTGCTTTGATGCGTTGCTGTTGCGTCCCAGGGCACGCGTTGCACACTGGAGTGCTGGAGCTTTGACCCCGTGCCCAGCAATCCCCGAGGCAGCCGCGCGGACCTGCAGTGGTGACAGACCTCCGTTAGCTGGTGGAAAAAATGCTGTTGATAAGTTGCAGCTAATTTGTGGACTAATGGAAAACAGCTTGGGACACTTAATTTGAGGTTACCTAGAAAGGCGACCATGATAAAATCATTCCGGGAGTGTTGGATTTTGTCTAAATTGACTTTCCAAGTTCAGACTAGCTTTGAGGGTTTAAATGGCTGGGGTGTCTCACCCTAAATGAGTTTCTAAGATTTTGGGACCTGCCTCTACCACCCAGCCTGATGTTAGGAAACCCCTCGCGGGCTGTGGCTCTGCGTGCCGCTTCTCCCTTTATCCTCCAGTCTGGCTACGTGCTGCTGAAGCACCCGTTGGTGAGCAAGGTCCTGTGAGACTGGGGCTTCACGGCTCACTTTGTCGTCTTCTTCTCCACAGTTCTTAAAGTCCTCCTTTGGCTCAGGCTTTGCAAGGAGCAAAGGCTGCAGCCCGTGTCTCAGCCGGTATCCGCCATGGGCCAGGCTTAACCCCACGGACGGAGCAAAAGCAAAAGGAGGTTTAAAAGGCCGGTGGGTTACAAGAGCCCCGGAGTGTGACTGGACTTGTGGACAGCAGGGCTTAAAGAAGTGGTATGTCTCAAAAATCAGTCCAGTTACTAGCTACAGATGTTGTTTTTAAGAACTGTATCTTGACTGTAAAACACGCTTCCTTTTTGAAAGCGTATGATATATTGGGAAAAGTTTGGCTTGTCTAACAAGGAATTAAACTGGTGGTTATTTGGAACAGGCAGTGACTGCATTTGTTTTGTTAGGGAGCTACCTTTTTTAAAAAAAAAAAAAGTGGGAAACCAGGTGGAGTGAATTACTTAAAACAGGAACACCTGCTTGATGACCCGAGCCTTAATTGTGATCAGTTGGTTCAAGCTGCAGGTGGTGGCTGCTTCACTTGAGTGTGTCCCACTGCTCTCTCCCTGGCCACTCTGCTCAGGGGAAGCTCAATCGCTTTTCAGGATTTCCTTTTGCTTTTTCTTTGCAAGAAATGCCTTATGCTCCTTGTGAGTCCCAAGCAACTTGTCCCACCTGCTGAAGACAGGAGAGTAGTCTCTGTGAAAGTTGCTGTGGTGGAAGTCATGGAAAGTGGCGTTGACTGTGAAGAGGACGCACCGGAGAGGGTTCCAAGGGACATTGTGCTCCTTGTGGCTGGAGAAGGCGTGTTATGTGAGGATGAAGCTGCGGGAGAAATGGTACGTACAAAAGGGGCGGCAGCTCTTGGCACTGGGTTGTGCATGTTGCACGGGTGGCTTGTTGCTTGGCTAGAGATGGATGCAAACTCCTCTTGCGGCTTTGTGTCAGGCATACTGTAGGTGTTGAAGATGGTGTTTGTGCAAGGTCACACTGAACTCTTATGTTTTCTTTGTTGTGCTTTCTCTCTATGTCCCTAATAACTTATGCTGGAAGAAGAAAAAGTGCTGGGATCCCTCCCTTAAGTGTAGAGGATTATTTTCCTACAGGGAGATGATGCACTGAGGATCTGTGCTGATGCACTGGTGCTGTGGCAGCATCACTGACTTTCTCTTGGCTTAACCTGACCTTGGAGCTGGGTGTTTTCCTGAATAGCTATTTTATATTCAACTAGTTCATGTTTAACATGCTTGCTTATGTCAAAATATTGCAGCCTCTGGCGCTGAACGAAGGGCTGTAGGGCTCCATGCTGAAATCCTTCTGGAGATGGGATGCACCGAGGCCCTGGCTGTAGCCAAGTCTCCCGTCAGCTGTCCCAGCATGGGTGATATATTGGCAGCCTGTTTGCTGATACAGGGTTTCTGAGCAGTATATGGTCCTGAATGATACATCAAGCGCTACTGCTCTTCTGGTTCATTTCCAGGATGCTATTTATTATTTCTTTTTTTTCTTTCCTTTTTTCCTGCTTCAGCACCTTCGCTTTGTCCCCTGTGTGTGCGCAGGGTGTCAATGACAGCCAGCCCCACAGCTGGGGAGCACATTGTGGCTCCAACTGGGTGTCCACCAGGCTGGCGACAGAGGGAGGATTCAGGGCTGATGTCCTTGCACAGACCCTTGAGCTACAGCAGCAGCTGGGGGGACAAGTGTCGGTCTAAAACGTGGTGGAGGCTGGGAAGAACAGTCAAGAACAAAGATGCTATCTTCACAGGGGGCTAGATAGAGATTGTAAGAGATTTATCAGGTTGTCATTTGTGCAGGGAGGAGAGGGAAGATAATTCCCATTTGGGTTGTGAAAAATGCCTCTTACCTGAAGACAAACTCCCCCCCTCCCCCGCCCCAGGCTGAAGGTGGCATTGAGCTTTAAAAGTTAAAAAAAGTATGTGGGTATATTAAACTTGCACAGAGAACAAGCCTTAAACCCTCATCCATGAGGAGACCTAAATTTGGGTAAGGGAAACTGTATGCAAGAGAAAGGCACTACAGTTAGTTCCTAGATCAAAGGAGAAGGCAAAAGGCAAGAATCTGATGCTAACAAAGGACAAAATACTTTCCTCTTTCCCCCCTGCCCTCAGATGTACAGAGTCAAACCAGTACTTCAAAGTTTCCAGTCTGGCAGATTTTTCTGTTGTTATGTACCTGTGCGTATCCACAGTTTTCAGTAGGAGTGCTGCGAACCAAACCCACACCATCAAGAAGTGTTCACAGAATATACATATTGCAGTGAAGATACCTGCTCCTGTGACGATGTGCTGTCTAGGGGATGCAATGCGTAGCACATGGTGTCTGCAAGACGCGCACCCGGTGGGTATGTGTGGGGAGCACTGCATAGGAAACAGTCCTGGCACCCAGTAGCCTTTGTTTTCTCGCTTTCGTGATTTTAACGCTTAGTTCTTAGTAAAATTTGAGTAAAAAGGTCATGTGATTGACGTCTAAATACAGTAAGGGCTCAGCATCGAGGGCGAGAGAAGGCTTGGTGAAGCACTAGAGCTAAGGCAGTGGTTTTCACGGAGCCCAGCTCTCCCCACGCAATATTCTTTTGCTGCAAGCATCTTGACTGATATGAAGATTGCTTTCACCCCTTCTCTTCCTCCCCTCCCTGCTCCCCAGAGTATGAACATTACTGAGTAATGGCTCATTAGATTTTTAGTAAATAATGTGCTTTATGAAATGTCAATTTTTCCTCCATTTGCAAAGACCATTTAAAGTTCAGCTGCGCTCTGGAATGCTGTCGTCATTGCCAATTTATTACGCTTGCACCTTAAATTCACGATGAAGTTTATGTAAGTGTGGGTAGAAGGTGTTGTGATGCATTAATCTGTGCATGAAGTAGCTCCGCGTATCTCCAATTATAAAGCAGCCCAAGGGCCGAGCAGTAACACAATACCCATCAGAAAAGGGAGGGAGACAGAAATGTTAATTGTGGTAATAACTCTGCAGGGGAGTAAAGCAGGTGGTTTTGCCCATCTTTGTCTCCGACAGCCTTGAGGTTTTAAGGAGTATGCAATGCCATGGAGTCACAGTCGCAAGGGATGTTGAAGTCCTCAGAATAAAAGTAGCCTGAAATGAACGCCTAAAACGGAACTTTAAAGTGGGGATTCTTATCGGTGAGATCTTGACACCCTTCCGTTGCTCTTCCCAAGTTTCAGGCTTGTCCTAAGACAACGGAGGAGGGGGGTGGGGGAAGTGAATCAAAACGAAACAGAAATCCGAAGCAAAAACCTGCAACGGTGTTAGTTTGACAGAATTCTTTTCATTTAGGGGAATAATTGGTTCACAAACTCTTTCATTGGAGCCGTATATGCTTTACTGTCTTGAGTTCTGAAATTGAGAAATTGGGGTTTTTTCTTCAATAAAGAGAGAGGAGTCCCTTGGCTTCAGCGTCCTCCTGTGCTGGAGCAGTTTTTGTCTCCGTCACAGTGGTTTTAACACTTCAACTGTGTTCTAAACAATTTCCCTTACGCCGCAACCACCTAAGCATACTTACCCAAAACTATCCGTCTCTGCTTTCTGTGTGTTTAATAATGGTTGACTAGTATGTTTGTTAGTTGTTAATATGGCAAACAATTATTTCAGAAAAAAGGAAGCAGCAAGTCCTAAAAACGTGCAATATAAAAGAGCATCAGCTTCCTCCTGGCTCAAGTAGCAGAAACAGAGGACTCCCTTCTGCCACAGTTGGTGCTTATGTAGTGCTAATTTGGGTTTGCCCGGTGTGTGGCTGGAGATATGAGATAGAAGCAGATAGCTTCCCCAGGAGTTTCTCTACGTGCTTTCACTGTAATGCCCACATACGTGTGTGGGTTTCCCCCCCTCCTCCCCCCCCCTTACCTAGTTAATTCGGCAGTTTCTTGTGCACGCAGCGATTTGAGTCGAGGCAGGGTGAATGTCTGTCCTCTCTCACGCTGCCAAGGGTGCGACCAGCCCCAGCCTGCGGGAGCCATCGCTTCAGCAAAACCTTGTTGGATTAGTGGCGGTGGACGGAAAGCGTGTCAGAGACCCCATGGGTTTCGGCGGTAGGATGTGCCGTACAGAGCACCGGGCTCTGGGGGTCAGCACAGCCAAATAAATGAGCACAAGGCGGGCTAGCAAGAACCATTTGCAGTGCAGGGTGTCTTCCTGAAAATAGTATTTGAAAAAAACCAAACCAATCCAAAAAGATTATCTTCTCGAGCATTGTGACTTCGTAATATAGAGACCTGTACTATATTTTGCATGTAGATTGGGATCAAAAGTCCTGTAATGCATGTCTTTCCTGTTCTGTGTTCCAGATTCATCGTATCTGGGCCCCTCATTTCATGACACCTGTTAAAAATAACTTGCGGACAAGAAGCAGGAGTTAAGGGGTATTTTTTAAGCCACCTTGTTTGCCATCTCTTTTCTAGCGTGAGGTGCATGAAGGGGCAGTGAGCGGAGCCACAGCTGAAGGGAAGAGGAAGGGGGGAGCCTTTGAACTGGTTTTAGGGGTAAAATCTGTGCACAGTGGGGTTGCAGCCTTAATTAAACTAATATTGCCTACCTATGAGCTTTTGGGGTGATATTTACCCCACTTCACAGTTTGATTCTCTGCTAATTGTTAGCCCCAAAAGTTCAGAGATTTTAATACAAGAGTTGTGCCTCCTGTGTACCTGTGGAAAATGCTGTTAAAACCAAAGCTGTTGGATTTCCATTGAAGGAGAGGATCTATTCGCAACATCCATGGGACTCTTTAGCCATTAACATCTGACGCTATGAGAGCAGTGTGCGGAGCGGGGCCCTATGTCTGTGCAACGCGAGGCTTCATTGATGTCATCCTACGTGCCTTAACTCTGCGGTTCTAAAACAGAGCGAAATGGTTTTTGCCTTGCTTATTTTTTAGGAGAACTTTCCTAGTTTAACATCTCACTGAAGACCATCAGCAGAGTTTGGTTTGAGTCGGAGCTTTGCATTTCAGACCTCTAACCTTGGGAAAACTTATAGCTGAAACTTGCCTTCGCAATGTTCCTGCTGCACTGGGGGTCAGACATGGCTCTAAGATCCAAACACCGACGCTGCTGGGCGCTCATATCCAGGTTACACACCGTGGCTCTTTCTTACTTACAGCTGTAAATTAATTAACACCACACCGTATGACTTGATCAATAAGAAATTGTTTAGGGGTAAAAGTAGCACAGACTGTCAGGCATCTACCAGGAGGAAAATTTCTGTTCTTTTTGGTCCTCTCCCGAAATGCCAATTAGCTCCTGGGCAGTGCTGTAATAGCCCTTGTCCTTCCCATAAAAACTAAAGCAGAATTCATCGCTCGCTGATGGTGGGGGGGCAAGAAGGAGGTTGAGGCTGTCTCTCCAACAGGGGCATGCCAAGGATGCCTGGGAGAAATTTGGCCTGTTGCCTCTTGTCTGTGGGACCAAATCCTGCCGTAAGCCTGTGCTGTTCCTTGGATGCAGGTGACGAGGACCTGCACCCTCAGCAGCAGCGGGTGATCTGTGACACAGAGGGCTGGAACAGAAGGTCTTCGCCCCACACGGTGAAATGGGAACGAGCCCATCTGGAAATGAGCTTAGAAAAATAGCGCTGTGAGATAAAAGTGATCTGATCTTGCCCCCACCATGTCACTGTGGAAAAGCTGGTGCTGGGGCAAGGAAGGGCTACCTGGGGGGTAAACGAGAAGTTGGGGCTAAGGACTGGACCGTTTCTTCTGGGAGCAGTGCAGGTTTGGGTTGGTTTCAACCGTGTGTGGCCCAACATCTTGGATCCCTGCTTTGTGGCAACCTCAGCCAAACTAACAGCTGGTCTCTCCTGATTTGATGGGTTTTCTTTCACTCCTCTTGCTTTTTCATTCTTCGAACAGTTAAAAACTGGGACTCCTGCACACCTGCTGTGTTCCACTGCTTGCGTATGTGGATGAATAAATGAAGGAATTATTTAAATTACATTCATTTTCTTGAGTCCTAGAGACACGCTGGGTATGCGATAGATGCCAGGCAGTCACACGGGACTCCTGCTCGTGGTGGAAAAAGGTGCAGGCACTGTGAAACCTTGTTCACAGGGACCTGCAAGGAACCTGCTGGTCTGAACGGATGTCGGGGGACAACATCCTCCTGTGATGTAGTTTATCAACACAAAGTTGTACTGTGCAAATAGCCAGTGTGCGTATATATAAAAAAAATAATCTAAAAATCGTTTGCTTTTCTTGATAGGACCGTTCTGTGTCAAAATGCACTAGGAAAGCTGAGGAAAGGGAACATGAAACACAGGAACTGGTGAAACTGGGCATGATGGCTACCTGCTGGACCACAATGACTTTCCAAACTCTCTTTCTGGCTGATTGCTGCCCCACAGAGCTGTATTAGTTCAGTGTTTAGCGGATGAGGTCTTCGTTCACAGGCAGTTTCTTGGTTGTCTGGGTGTGAGGTTTCGTCTCCAGTACTGCTACAAGACCTTCTTGAAGTTTGCCTTTATTCCAGTAGAAACTGAGGTTTCCCCACCAGCACTGCCCCAAAGTCTTGTTAGCAGTACGACACGCAGCGCTTGAAGTGCTTGGTCCAAAATCTGAACTGAAGGAAACTGCTTTTTGGAAAAAGTGAGTGCTTTGGAGATCCCATTAGAGGAAGAGTGAGACGGATGCTCTCCAGCTTCTGAGTTCTGGGATTCAAATCTAATGACGTTTAAATCTCAATGACATTACCAAAAAGCTGCTCAGCTCAGTAAGTGACTCTTAGAAATTTCTGGAGGTCGAAGAGTATGATTTTGTGGAGCATTTACAGGTGGTTGCAGGGCAAATAATTACTCTTGGTTCAAATTAGAGCCCCTAATTTGTTTCAGTTTGTTTCCTCTGGTGTTGACTGGTTTTTTTCTTTGGTGGTTTTTTTTTGTTTGTTTGGTTTGTTTGTTTTTTTTTTTTTTTTTTGAAACACAACCTCGAGAAATAAGACCCAAGAGGTTCTTAGCATCTCACTTTTCTATCATAACACAGAAGCCGGCATCGCCTAGGAAAGGACTTGTTCTGTCATTGCCTTGTTGATGAACCAGAAAAGCTTCTACTAGTTTATGGAGATGAGATTTGGATTTACACAAAAGCCATGCCATGTTTTTAATTAGTTTTTTTGAAAAGATACATGAGATGAGACGTGCGTACACCACCCGTTCTTAATGTGGCTGTTGTGGAGAAGGTCTTTGGTTCTGAAATCTGGATCTTTTTGTAGTTAACTCATTTTTACAATTGCCACTTAAGCAAATCGGGGCCAGATTCCTCTAATTTTACTCTCCCTAGAAAATACCTTTCTTCTTCAGTTGGCCTCTTGCTTTTAATGAGAGACTGTCTGCATTTCATCCCAAGTAAATGTAAAAGCAACAGGTAAAATCAAGATCTGATACTTGATAAATGTTACTGTTACATAGTTTTAGAACTAATTGAGCCCTTTCAATTAAATATTTTTCCTTGGCGTTTTTTATTTTCTGAAGCTACACCTGATTCCCAAAATCTCATCATTTATGGATGGTGTTATTAGTGGAGCCTGGTGTCATTGCAGCTTCTTGAGGGAATTGCTAGCTTTTTGAAGCCCTTTTTCCTTTTGTGGAAGGCAAGCAGCTTTACGTAGGCAAGTCAATAAGGGGGGGAAAAAAAGGTAACTTGTTCTATTGTCTGATCACCTTAAAATATCCCCTAAACTGTTCGGGGCATTTCAGTTTCAGATTTTGACAGATTAACAGATGACAATTTGTCTCATAACCTTTGGTAAATCCAGCTTTAATTAACTGACATTTTAATGGTCCCTAAGTGGTCACTGGCTTCAACATAACTTAATTTAATTTATGGGGTATGATTCTGCACACGTGAAGCCTGCAGCCACGCTGGGGTTTGCATCCCTGCTGTAGGAGAGCTGGTCTGTCATCAGTCACTCACAAGGGTCATTAAAGAGCTGGTCCAAAGCCCAGGTCACGGCAGCGTAAAGACAGCAGGAGGCTTCACAAGCTCTCCATGCGACTGCAAATTTGTAAACAACGGAGGAGTTAGGGGGTTTGAGTGTTGTTTTTTTTTTTAATTCTTTTTCTTTTTTTTTTTTTTTAAAGAAAAGACAAATTCCCCAGAGGAGTCGTGCCTGGTACGGAATGGCGCCCGGAAGGGTGCTTTGCTGAGGACCCTCACACACATCAGCACAGCTCCCTCCCCCCTAACTCAGGTTAATATCAGCCCCAACCAGATGTGAGAAACCTCCAGAAGACACCTAGAAAGCACTGGTTTGCAGCCTTGCGAATGTTTGAGGTTGGCTTTCTAAAGGGACAGAGAGGAAAATCGGCATAGCCCCGTGCTGAGGCATCTCTGCATTGCTGAACCCTTGCTACGTCGAGAGGTTTTCTGCAGAAACAAACGTTATTTGAATAATCTTATTCTCTAAAACAGGTATTATAAACTTAAAATATTAACTTTAAATCTCTCTCTCGTTAAATATATCTTATGTTCTACTTTCCCTCTGGTCTCCAACGCTGGAAGACAGGCCAGAGGAATACTTCACCCGCTCTTCTGATGCAATTGATATTTGTCCTGTTGAATGAAGCTGTCTGTAGCTTAAAAGTACACAAGAGCTGTGCACAGCGTAAGCTGTACAAATGTTAGCACTCGAGTTCGAAGGCCTCTGTTAAATTGGCCTGCATATATTTGCGTGTGTATTTACTTAATTCCTTCCTTTTACCAAGCACGTTCAGTATGTCAGGGGAACGTTTCTCTGGTTCACTTGCTGGCAGGTCAGCCGTAGCACTTCTCGCCTGCCAGTGGTGTTGCATCAATCTCTACGTGTTGCCAAAGATGCTAAGAAGCTAAAATACTGTGTTTATAACTGGAAAATTTAATTTGGTCATCTAGAAATAAATGCCTGTGCTTGATAGCTTAGCTGCCCTGCTCGCCGTGCCTCTAGCTGGAACATATAGGGCTCTTTTTATAAGCTGTACATGTGTTCTCCTTAATGGTCAAAGAGTACAGAAATGTTCTATAGTGACACAAACTGGTTTGATAATGTGTTATGTTTGTATGGTACCTTTTTGTTCTGATCGTGCTGTAAGAAAGCTTTTATAAGCTGATACAGAAGTAAGTCTAGACTACTCATTTTTATTTATCTGCCCTTATAATTCTTGAAGGGCACATTTAGCATCTGGAAGGGGTTTACCCTTGTTACGGGAGGATGGGGGAATCTTGTCAAAAACCGCGCTCTGCAGGCAGGTACTATTCAACATGGTTTAAAGATAAATGGCGTGACATCCCTTTTTACTTTGTCGTGGCTGTAATAAACAACAATTTGATGAGATTACCCTGGGAGGCTTGGAAAGACTATGCCAACCTTGATGTGATGGCTTTGCTGTGTCGGGATTCATCACCTGTGTCGCTTGGAGACAGTTTCTCCCAAGCTCGTAACCTCCATGGCTGGTTTCCATCCTTTGCTTCCCTGCTGTGTGACTGACTCATCTCTCAGCCTCCTTCCAAAGGGGTTTGTTTAAAAAAAAAACCCAACACAAACCACAAACAAAACAGTAATAATGGCATTGGAATATAGAGGAATTGTGTACAACCTGGAAGCGCAAGGCAGTGCCAAGAACAACTGCAGAATAAAAAAAGACAAGTCTGCTTACATGCCCCAGCTAATAGGAGGATTAGCACCCTCGGCTGCTCACAGCTAGTGATTCACCAAGCAAAACTCTTACCCCAGGGGCCAGGAGCCCTCTCCGGCAGCAGATCCCGGCTTCTCTGGCCATGCAGGCAGAAGGAGGATGCTCGCCCAGCCATGCCCTGGCAAAGTCCCTTCAGAGTCCACCTCAAAGCCATTCACTCTACTCAGCATGCGCTGAAATGAAAATTAAGGAATTAAATACTAATATTTTTTTTATTTAATTTAACTACTACCTCAATGCGTCAAGGATTTAAAGGAAAAATTAACTTCTTGGTCTTCTTGGTATAATACTGCTTCTACAAACTCTTCAGCAGAGAATGGGAAACCTTGCCAATATTCTGAATATTGCTAAATGTTGCCTTTAATCGTGCGGTGTTTTAGCACAGAGAGGATGAAATTAATGAATCTGATGATAATGAAGGTATAACTGAATGAGATGAGCGTTGTGCCTAGAGGCTAATCATCGAGTAATTCAAGTGAGGCTGCAATTATAAGATTAAGATTTGTGTGATAACATTGTTTACCTCTATATAAACCAAAATCCAATACTTAATAAAGCAACAGCAAATTAAGTTAGAGGAAAAGAAAATATAGAGAGATTCTCCCTCACTCCTTATCTTTCACAAAGCAGGTAGATTTAGTTAGCTGTATTTGTTGTTCAGAAAAGCCTGGCATTTCTGCAAGCTGAAATGCAGAAGAAAACTTGCTGGGGACCCTCGGGGAAGGTGGGGATCTCTCCAAGGCAGATGAATGCACCGTCTTTTTTCGGTTGTATCATCCCTCGTGCAGGGTACGGCAGGCAGCCAGGGTGGTGAGCCCAGCCGGGAGCCACTGGCTCTCAGTCATTGGCTACGTGTGAATTTTAGCGAAGTCGGAAAGGTTTCCATTGATGGTGACTGAACTCCAGTGCTCCGGAGTGAAGCACTGCAAAGGCTGTCCCGCTTTCCATATTCTCTGCTTGTATCCAGGAGCTTCATTAAGAAGCAGGACTTGGAAACTAAGAAATTTTCTCTGTCATTGTCATTCATCTGACGTGCTCGCTCACAGCCAGGAGGAGGTTTTTATTCCTGGTGTTACTCAGCTTTTGCTGGTTGATAGGCAAATGGCTCATTGGCCTGTACTGGGGGAGTAGAATACGTCTCACAGCAGGTGAGAGGTAAATCCGGAGGCTTTTCGAAGACTGGAGGAGATCCTTGAGGTCGGCAGATCCCATGTTCTCAAGCCCTTCCTCGGCAGCTCCCCTGTTAGAAAGGCAAAGAAGCAAATCCCCAGTTCCTGCTCGCTCTCCTCCGGGCCGGGCTCGGTGCTGTTCCCCTCTCCATCCCTGCCAGCACAGGTGCCGGGAGTGCCCTTGCTGTCAGGAGAGGGTCAGGGCAGCCTGGGGACCCCTGGACATTCACCTCTGGGTGAGGGGTGGGTGCCCTTCTGCTGGTGGCTGTGCCATAGGTATCAAAGCCTGGCTTGCTGCAGGGATGCTCAGGGGGATGCTCCTGACTTGGGCACCCGCTACTATGTGGGCTGGAGCTGAGGAGAATGAGGGTATGGGCAGGAGGGATGAAAGTCATCCCCTGCAGGGGTTGAGGAGATGTAGGTCTGAGTTAAGAAGGTCCACGGAGGCTTTAGGGTGGATGGTGAGCATGGCTACCTTGCTATATAGAGATCTAATACACTTAAAGAACAAGTGTTTTGTGAGTTGGGGCATCAGTACCTAATGGCTGATGGAGCAATAGGTAATTACACGCGGTAGAGGAAAGGGTTTGTCAAGGGAGGAAGATCCATGCGTGCCTCTCCTGGTCATTCCGTCCACCAGCACGGTTTCACAGCAGATCATCCAAAATATGCCGGGGCTGTTAGGCTTCACAGCATCAGTCACCCTGGTGAAGGGGACAGGGAGGATGGAGGGAGGGAGCTGGAGGGACTGGCTCGTTTTGCCTGGAGGTAGGGGGTGCTCACACATTGCGGGGAAGGATGGAAGACCAGACTTCTGCGAAATGGATGAGGTTGGTACATCGGAAATAAAATTGGAAAAAAACATGAGTGAAGCATTTCCAGGTGATAGAAAGGAGAAGAGAGAGATACACAATGGTGTGAGCAATACGCTAACTTTGTCTGAAAAAATCAAAGGCAGGGCAAGGGTTGAGATGTTTGAAAGTAATGAGTTTGGGAGCAAAAGAGTCAGCAAAAGAGAATAAATGGAGTCATTGAACATAAAGATGGGAAGCAGCCGTTTCGGTGTGGCTGTCCCTGGCAGCACCGTGGATGCAGGTTTGGTCCCCCAGCTGTGAACGAGGAAGAAATCCGCGTGCAGTTTCGATTTCTAAAAGCTCACACTTCAGCTAATTTCACAGTGCTGGAAGAACCATTTAGAGTTTAATAGAAAGACAGGTCTGAAGGCTGGGAGTCCGGAGGAGAGATGTAGGTTTGGAATATAGTCACCGTTCTTGTAACACTGAGTTAGTCAAGGATTATCTTGGCTATTAAAGGAGACTGAAACCATCAGGAGACTGAGTTTTTTTCCACCACAAGATGGCATCGATTATGCAGTGAAGGGAAGATTGCAAAAGGGCCTCAGACTGGAGATGAGAGTGGGTTTAAAATAAAAACAACGTTTTAAAATTAATAGCAGACTGGTATGAACCAAGCATTTGTCACACAAGTGTCTCTTAGAAAAATTGTATTATCTAAGAGCTTATTTTGGATGCATAAAATGAAATTACCGCTCATCAGATTAGCCGGCGCGGCTGCTGATTGTGACACTACTGCCATGAACAAAAATTTGCTTGCAAATGCTTTTCTGCTGTTTGTGCATACCAGATCTACGTGGGTTTATGTTCCCTCGTAGGCCTCCCAAAGCCTATCAGTTGTTCGCTGTAAGCTAACAACAATATTTACCCTTGTCTAATACTCGCCTAATGTGTCGCTAAAGGTCTTTATTGCAGTTTGTTTTATGGAAGTTCTCATTTAGATGCTTGATGCTTCACACATATTTCCCTCCCCCCCCAGTTCTTTTTCAGGGCTCCCTTTTGACTCTGTGTGGCCTCATAAAGTTTGTTGAAAGTAAAAATCCACCTAAATACTCACGCTGCCTCGTAAAACTCTGCGAAGAATCACTACCTGGCCTGAGACTTATATTAATTCAGATCACTTTGTAGTTACTATTGCAGATCTAGTAGTAGTCTCAGAATATCTTGGTACTTCTTGGTCTTCTCAGAGATGTCGGAGTTGTGGAGGTTTTGGTTTGGTTTTTTTCTTCTTTTTTTTTTTTTTCTTTTTAGAATGATTTCTAAAATCCTGGTTTGTACCCTATATTTGCGGTATTTTCTGAGAAGAGGAAGAGGCTCTTTACAGTATTCCAGTCTGGCCATGCTCCTATACAAAGAGCTAAAAAAATCTCATTCTTGTCTTCTTTTAAGGATTTAGATCTCCCTGTTTTGCTGATTTGGTTTTAAAAGCAACGGTTGTCAAAATGTCATGCTAGAGCCTGTAACTTATGGTGTCACAAGATTATGACCAGGCATTTTGAGATTTATCGAGTGCAAACCACAGGTTCTCTTTTGTTGTGTTTTACAACTTAGAGCTGCCAAAGGCTTATTTGTTTCAACTGTTTTGTGCATTGCTTCGGCTTTGATAGGACTCAGAGAATTCATGTTTTGTTTTCTTGCTTTTTTTGGAAAAAGTCATGAGCCTTAATGTCTTTCCTGTGTGTTTATGGTAGAATAGGAGCATAAGATAGTGAATTATCTTTGTAGCCTTTACAGTTTAACCAGCCAACGTGTACGGCCCAAGTCATGTATAAAGCGATGCTGAGCCGTCCTTCAGTTGCATGATAACGTGCGCGATCTTTTGTTCCTCTTGCAGCTATCAATTTATTTCTGAAGCATAAAGTGCTTTTGTAAGTGGTATTATAACAATGATGGTTGTGCTTGATCTTGCGTGTACTTCACGTATGGAAACTCCACTGAAGTCTATGGGTATTTGAGCTAGAGGGCTTCCAAGCCTGGCCTGGGATTGCTATTTATGGCAACATTCAGTCCCTTAAAAAACAAACCCAAAAGATACTGCTTGACTTGATATAGCTTTTCAGCATGGCTGATACTGGAGAGTTAAACAGGATTAGACTGCCACAGAGATGAAGAGCAGCTTTTTCGAAACATAGCCGCACAGTTATACCCTGACTCCTCAATTAATTTTATCTAGATGGTCTCTGACAAAATTTCCAGATTAGCACTTCAAAATAACCAGGAGGTGGTTGCTGCCACAGAGCAGCCCCGATGGCCTGCTAATGAAGGAGGTAATTGCATTTGCGCTGTGAGAACCACTCCAGTACGAGGCACTGGGGGGAATTTCATGCTATTCTCACAATATTTTAACTTTTCACCACTTTGCACCAAAAGTCAAGGGAACATCGCAGCAGTGACCGTGTCTGCACCTTGAGAAGTGCCTGCAGTAACCCTCGCCCTTTCCCCACCAGGGTTTGCTTAGCTGTGCCACAACAGGCGTCATGGAGCAAAGGTATCACCTGCATTTCTCTGTGGTGAGCTGTGTACATCGCTTATTCCTGGTTATCCTAGATCATTCCCAAATGCTATTGGCATTGCCTTTTAAACTGGCAGGGCAGGACTGTGCCCCGCTAAGGAAAACCAAGCTGCTGTAACCCAGGCTTGTCTCTCTCAGCACAAGGTGGTTGGGGTGTTATTGTCTATTTTTCTGCAGAATTTGAGGGGGGATGACAGCTGTGGTGGCCTTTTGTTAATCTGCAGTTGTAAATTCCCAGCGAGCTCTTCTGTGTATAAGCATGCTGGCCAGGAGCATTTTCTTGAGAGAAGAAAATGTTCGTTTCTGGTGTCTGTTACCCTCCTTCCTGCAAGAAACATTTCTCTTAATTTTTTTGAAATGCTCCGGGAGGCAAGTTTAGTCTTTTGATCTCAGAAATGTTTGACAACTCATGTTACCAGCCTTTTGTTTGAAATGTGCTGGAAATAGTCCTATTATTTTGATTTCAATTCTACCTTCCTTTCATAGTCCATTTCAACTTCTTAATCATGTAGATGTAGCATATCGTTATACAATTTTCCCTCTACATGTCCACTTAATGGCTTTTTACCCTTCTTAGTTCAAGGCGCTTTTTAATCAATCCTTCATCAATTTATTTTAAACATTTCTTTCCTCTGGTGTTTTGTTTTTTGTTTTTTGTTTTTTTTTTTTTTTTTTTTAGAAAATAAAAAGGCAAGTGATATAATTGCAAACTTGGTTCTTTTGGCATCAAAGCCCTGGCGTCTTTGACAGAAAACCTGCAGGACTCCGGAGCCTGGTGTATGACAGCAATGCCTCCAGCAGCTCTGCACGTTTGCGTTCATGGCAGCATAATAACTGTTTTGGAAAGAGTTTGGGGGAAATTTTGCTTTATTTTTTTTGTAGGAGTACTGCCCTGCCCTTGGCCAGCTATCGCACAACCTTGTGTTTCATGGCGTGACAGCTCACTTTGGTTTTAGTGTAATTCTTTACTAGTGGCTGTAGCGAAGACAGAGTGCAAAGGCTCATGCTCCTGACCCTGTGTGCGGCTGTACGTGTCCCTCCTGGCTAAGAAGCAGCCGATGGAGCACGTCTTTCAAAATGTGCCGCTTGTCTGACAGTGCAGAGCTTGTGCTTCCACCTGCCAATCCCCTATGCCATGAAATCTATGTTTGTATTAACTTCATAACATTTCTGTATTGGGACTGAGCAGGTTATGAAGCAGGGCAGGTCGTTTGGCTCTTCCCTCTTTCAACATTTGGCTTTTTTTTTTTTTTTTCTTTAACTCCACTTGTATAACTATACCCTCATACATAATGTATTCCTAAAAATGTATTCACTTTCAAGCTGGCTGAACATGGTCCCCTGAGTTAGAATCAATGTCACTTACAACCTAATAATCTAGTGGGTTAGTCCCCCTGTGTGGAAGATGCTAGGGGTACGGGAATGAACCTCCTCCAGCTTTGGAAAAGTGAATCGGCACTTTCAAAGTAGTGGGAGGACTCCTGGAAGTGTTTCTGGGCTTCAGAGAAGGAAGAGAAGAGCATCGTCAAGCTTGGACGATACACTCGCAGCACTGTCGTTATCAGAGAAAGGAAAGAAGCATCTGGATGCCGAGGGAGAGGATCCAGGTGCAGAATCCAAATGGGTTAGAAGTTCAGGTTTGAAACCAGAGGAACTGCTTGGAGCCACTTATCTAGAAATGAAAGTAATACTAAATTAGCTGGAATTCTAAAGATTTGAACTCAAATGTAGTTAGAAGTTCAGTTGGATTCGGGTAGAAGTTTCTAGGCTGGCACGTTCCTACAGAGTGCTGTTTGCAATACAGTCTTGTATGCGGTGACTGTCATCTGCAGTCCTGATAAGATGTTCTGCTCTTAGGTATTTGTTAATAACCAAAAAGAGCCAAAGTCTTCCTTTAACACACCCACAGTCAGAGGTTTTGTGTTATGGGGAAGAAACCCGCTGCTCTTGGGGAAGAAACATGCTGGGTGTGATGGGAGTAGCACGGACGGTGCTGGCACCGCGGTTACCCAGAAGCTCACCCAGGGTCCTCTCCAGCAACTGGAGAAGGACTAATAGATCGCTCTCTGCCTGCCCTTCGCTTGCACCCTCTTTTGCTGAAGACTGTGTGGCTCGGGTAGAATTGCTGTGACGTTTTTCTCTGTTGCTGGATGGGGAAGGAAAACTTTTTCGTCTAACAAGAGGATGTTTCCTTGCTGATCAGCAAGGGGCTTGGTCCATCTCTAAATTCTTGGAACGGACTTTAAAGGGAGTGATAGGCCTATGCTTATGATTATTTTATGCCAGTATTATTTTATATTTTATGCCAGTTATGCCAGTAATGGGATTGTTGGCAGCAGCTGTTATTGAGAATTTTCCCTGTATTAATTTAAACTGAGACTCATCAAATTAAATTCAACTAAAGGATGAGGCACTCTGGGTTCAATACCCTTCCTCTCCCCTTTCCTCTGCCTCTGCTCCCAGTCCCACATATAATGTGGGTCTCTGAGGCCCTTGCCCAGCAGCCGTGCTCCAGGCTCGGCAGTTTTCTCTTTTTGCGAGAACAAAAGCTGTAGTGAGCCCCAAGCACTCCCCTCGGACTGGCAGCATGCACAGAACAGGCAACAGATGCTGGTATTTTTTGTAAACCCAAAACCTAATTATGCTTGGAGCAGTCCCACAGGTCTGGGGGGAAAAAAAAAAAAAAATCCAACCTGATTTATGGATTCCAGTCATCACTGCTGGGTTTTAAAGCAGCAGAATATGTCTTTTAGTGATGCTCCCTCTCCTTGACCTCAGGAAAGCAGGCAGGAACATTACCTGAGTGGGAACGATGGTGCTTTTTGTGTTTTGCCACCACAGGGCTGCACACCGGGGGTCTCCACATCACCAGTGGAAAGCTGAATCCTCACTGGGGCATGAAACTGGGAACCTGGCGTTTAGCGGACACGCAGGTGTGGTCCCAACAACTTCACTTAGTAAGTGTTTAGGGCTGATAAAGCTGCTTCTGAAGTGTTTTTAAGGATATCTGTCATATTACGATGTCAAAAATCCAGTGTGAATCTGCACAGCTTATTATTTTTGCTGTTTCTTCGTGGGTATTTCTTGTTTTCATTTATATTGAACAGATACTTTATTCTTATCACGGTATCTGCCCTGCGAGCCTGGATAGCTGGAGGGCCTTGAGCCTTTCTTATCCAGGCTTCCAGAGACTCAGAAAGAGCCAAAATCACGAAAACTGCCGTTCAAGAAAACATAAATTATAAAGTGAGTAACAATTTTTCCCCATCAGGATACAATTTATGTATGCCTGAAGCAGGAGAAAAAACATATAGAGGAGAGGGGAGGCATTTCCCAGTGCCTTGAGAGGGCTTGCTGGCTCCGACGCGCTTCCAGTTCAACTGGAATAGCCCATGGCAGCTTTTGGACACCTTTTGTGTCTCTGAAGATTTCGTTTCAGGTGCGAAAGACTACTAATGGATGTTGTTTTCCACATAGAGGCTAAAAGATTTATATTCTGTGTGCTCAGCTTGTGGGTGATGGAGAGAATTACAGCCTGTAGAAAAGTTCATTTGAATTGTACTTGCTAAACGCATCAGCAGTAAAATACACCGTCTCATCTGGTTGGAGATGGTGTAAAGGAGTGTGGAAATAGGGATCCCAGGGATAGCTGGGAGGTGTCCCTGTGTACTGGGGAGGAATGCAAACCACTGGGATGGTCTGGGCAACTCCTTCAGCACAGGGTGGACTTGGAGGCCTGAAAACAGCTTTTGATGTGAGGTCTTTTCGCAGAAGCATCTCCCCTTCCTTTGAAAGGATGCAGGCCCTTGAGAGTTGAAGTCTCACTAGAAGATGTAACTGAGGCAGGGACTTGGATTTCGGAGGGTAACGGCGGTTTGTAGAGGGGTGAGCCCTGACTGGAGTTAGTAGGCACTCCATGCTGATTGCGAATCTGCTCGTTAGGTGCTTGTTTGCCCAGGAAAGCTGTGTGCGTGTGGCTATGTCTGCAGTAGTACTGTGGTTTGGATGAGTGTGTTTTTTGAAGTCAATCTCCTGATTGTCTCCACTTCTTGTGCCTTGGTTTGCATTGCAGAGACACCTCTGAGTGCACAGAGCAGATTCCCTTCAACCGAACCCAACTGGTGCCATGTAGCCGGAATGTGCTCCAACGCTAACATGCATTCGGATAAGAGCTGGTCTGAAGCAAGCCCCCGTAACATCTGTAATTTGGCCATTGGCCCCCAGCACCAGCTGTCCTGTGCTGCACATCCCATTGTAGAGCACAGCATTAGGAATAGCCTTGGCACAGCTGTAGGAAAGCTAAAGCTGAGACAACAGTTGGACAAAGCAGGATCAGTCTTTTTAGTACCCTGGCATGACTTATTACAGCTGAGTCCTTCCAGCAAATCCTTAAGATTTCCAGCAGCTATAAGCTTTTTATAGCAAATCAGATTTTTGCCACCCATCTGGTTGACTGGTTATAAACATACATCTCTCAAGTTGGTGTGTTATGTTTTGTTGGTATTAAGAGGCACAATGTGCAGTGGAGTATTCATCTGTATCTGCTTTTGATGACTTGTGCCTCTTGCAAATGAACACAAATGACCAAGAAAATTGGCTTGCACGTGAAATCCCAAAGACGAAAGGCTCGAGCACAACAAAGCAACAGGTTGGCATGTTGAAAAGATCAAAGCAGGCTGGCCGTGATTGCTGCTCTGAGCCAAGCATTCTGGTACAATAAAGGGCTTATGGGAAATTGATGGTGAGCCGTCTGGTTTTCAGGGGTGCCAGGCATCCACTGGTCTCGTCAGGGTGATGTGCTTGACTTTTGGCATCTGTATTCAAAAGTATCGATCTGGGCCTTCAGTGCAAGCCTTCACCAAGGGATA
Source organism: Fratercula arctica (assembly GCA_947846985.1). Lineage (NCBI taxonomy): Eukaryota > Metazoa > Chordata > Aves > Charadriiformes > Alcidae > Fratercula > Fratercula arctica. Next base: position 16,060,233 of record CANTUZ010000006.1, on the reverse strand, counting down.
AGCAGCATTAATTAATTTTCCTCTTTTCCTCTGGATCTAGTTAATTTAAGAAATGTCTTATTGATTGTGATTTTGGCAAGTTAAATTTGTGTTTTGTGTGCTGTGAACACAAGGCGAATGGCTTGCCATTAAGGGCTGCAGTCAGTGGTAGCGTGTTGCACTTGCTCAGTATGAGAAAGGAGGAGTTGCTCTGCTTACCGCTCCCTCTCACGCGGTTGTTGACATTTTTATTGCTTTGGTGCCTTCTTGTAGCTATTTTGGATTAATGCAATGATTACAAAGGGTCTGAAGCATTTTTGCCTTTAAAATCTAGCAGCATAGCTGTAAGTCACAGCAGATTTGGGAGATCTCAATGCTGGTCCAAGATAGAGCTCAGACATAGACACATGACATAGGCATAGCCCAGAACAGATTTACAGCTAAGTCCCACTGTGTTTCATAAAACTGCAAATTTTTCCAGTTTAAGGTACAGAAAGGATACAACTGCCTTTCTGACTGGTGCAGTGCAAATGGGAAAGAGCCTGCCTTTGGTTTGCCGTTGCTTGGTTAGTCTACGTGCCTAGCCTTCGGGTGATAGTTGATATTAACCTCTTCTCTGGCACGTGTATGATTTTTGGAGTGTTTGAAGTAGAGAAACTCAGATGCTCCAATGCAATTTATTGTAAGAACGTTATTTGCACGAGGTAATGAAATCAATTGAATGAAAAATTCATGTTTGAACCTCTGTCCTCCCCATCCCCACACCACCCGCCTCTGCGTACGAGGGAAATCCGGAGGAATTCAAGCAGAATGTGGTCTGGAAGTGTACGGCTTCTGGCTAGCTGCCAGCAGCTGTGCTTTAAGACTCGTCACCTGTAGGAGGTAAAACGCCAAAGAGAGAGACTGCCACATATAATGTGAAATCTTTGAAGGGGGAATACGCTTTGCAGTATAGACAACTCTTTCCACGGAGCCTTTCAGACTGCTCGGCAGTTACGAGCTTTTTATAGCAAGTCAAATTTCTTCACCCATCTGCTTGTCTGCTTATGAAAACGTATCCCTCTGGTGCACTTGTTACATTTCATTACTGTTAAATAAAATAAAAAGTCAACATACCTTGCCCACTGGTTTAGTCATCTGTATCCGCTTGTGATGAACTGCATCTCCTATAAAATGAACACAGATGCTCTGGATGTAAATATCACCCCCCGTTAAAGCTTCCAGGCCTCTAATAGCAAAATCAGCTTCACTAATGATGAGTATAAAGGTAATGCACACCAAACAGAACAGCCACACTGGGAAACTTTCCAAGTGGAAATGTGATGGATACGTGACGCAGATGTTGTCTTTCATGAACAATTAAATTTCCCTTGATTACACTCGCTTGAGAAGGAAAAATAGAAAAAGGAAGCAGTATTATTAACAGTCAGCTTTGTTTCTGATTGCTTAAGTGACTTTGCTAAGATAAGATTTAGTAAAAGAAACCAGTAAAAATATTTGAACAGAGGTCTTGGATGGAAATTTGCTTAGGCATCAGACATTCTGTGTATCAAATCAGTCTCATGCTGTAGCAATCGTCTGCAATGCTGTAGGGTTGGTCCTCTCCTCGCAGGGGAAAGAGGAGCACAATGGCCATGATCTCTAGGGACGGCCTCAATAGCTTACTCTAATTTTGTCTCCTGGTCTTTAAGGTCTTAAAAATTAAGAATGCGTTTTATTGCACTGTGTATAAACAGCCAACTCTCAGTGGGAAAGTTAATTAAAACAGCCAATGCATCATATTACCAATCATGGGAGTAGTTCTCAGTGCTCTCTGATCTATGGCCTCCTGAACATAGTTCAGGTTGTGCGCATGCGGGCGCGTACAGACACTGGGACTTGTGAGACGCTCTTAGTTGTAGGTTCATCATGTGTTAAAATACAAATATTGTAAAGACAAAAATGTCTAGGGTCTAGTCCAATACCATGCCAAAGAATGAGATGCAGCTAATGAAACTGTGCCTTAGATTAAATACTAATCCCTTCCCCTTTCCTTTTTCTGTTCCCTTTCCCTGTATCTAATTATTTTCAAGGTTCCAGGCCCGCTTGCTTGAGGTTAAAAGGGCTCAATTTCATTCTGTTTTTCTTTCTGTACCTTTCCATCATCTTAATGGCTTTTATTTTTCTTTTCTTTCCTTTGCTGGCATTTCCTTAGCTGGTTGGTGGCTAAAGTGGATTGTTAATAACAGATTTTACAGCTTATATGTAGGCACAAATATCCATTCACACTGGCTTCAAATCACACTTTTAGGTGAGTGTGTTCTGTCTCCCTCCACTTCCCCCTCATCTTATTTGGGAACAGTGTCCTCTCCGTCCCAAACTGGTTTGCAGCTAATCAGCTGCCACAATTCTGTGGCTGGTGAAGTGTTTCCTGTGGGTATTTAATTAAAAAAGCATAGTGGTTTTTCTTCTGTGTGACACGCAAGTAGAGGGGATACTGTGTGAATGCAAGATGATACCATATATTCCTCATTTTGCAAGGAAAGGTGTGTGAGATCCAGTCATCTAGGGGCTGCTCATGGGACACTGAGCTTTATTTAGCTGGATTTATTATAAAGTTCTTACCCAAGGCTGTGGGCAGCAGCACACACCTTAAAACCAGATAGTACTAAAAGTCAGTACTACAGTAGGTAAAGGTACACACCCTCCCCAAACAAACACCCATTTTTCCTTTAAATAACCCTCCTGTTCTAAGGTAATGATTGAAGCCGTGGTCTCTTCATAAGCAGCTGACGCCGCAGAGCTGCTCTGATGTATTCTGGTACAGTGACTCTTTCTGCAGGGGGTATCTCGGAAAGCTGTGACTGCACTCTATCTGTTTATTTATAGGATCAGGATTAATGCAGTGTGGATGAGAAACATGTTTATTTATAGGATTGTGACTAATGTGGTGTGTGCATTCTACATCAGTAAACATTAATGAATGTTCCTCTGCGTGAGGCTGTGTGAGCGACTCGGGTGTTGCATTGTTTCCACGCGAGAAAGCCGGGTGCTGCCGCGGTGCAGAGGTAATTCTGGCTCCATCACAGGACCCCATGTACCATACCCATGACAGAGGCCAGAAGCCAGTGTTTCCATAGTGAATGATGACTTGGGGCACTGAAACGTTGATTGGGATTAGCCAGGGGTGACATTAAACCTGGGGGATGGCACTGATAGTACAGAATGTAGCACCCTTCAGATTTAAGATATTTCTAAGTGTTTGACAAATAATTGAAATCCTGAGCATTTGGGGGCAATGATAGCACTTATACCAGTCATTATGAAATGAGATGGAAAGCGGTGAAAGATCTGAAAGAAACCCCATAAACAATGATAACACAACACCACCACCGAGACGTAACCCAGTCACTCTGCCTCAACCCAGTCCTTGCTGTATTTGCCTGTACGGAGCAGGTGACCAGGATCCTCGGTGCTGTGTGTGCATAGCCCAAAGGGACAGTTGAGGCCAAGAATTCACCACGCTCTTCAGGACAAAGATCCTACTGGTGGCTCCTCACCTCTGAGGATCTTGACGCACTTAAAATCATAGAGTGGTTTGTGTTAGAAGGGACCTTAAAGCCCATCCAGTGCCACCCCCCTGCCCTGGGCAGGGACACCTCCCACCAGACCAGGTTGCTCCAAGCCCCGTCCAACCTGGCCTTGAACACCTCCAGGGATGGGGCAGCCACAGCGTCTCTGGGCAACCTGGGCCAGGGGCTCACCACCCCCACAGGAAAGAATTTCTTCCTAGTATCTGATCTAAATCTCCCCTCTTTCAGTTTAAAACTGTTCCTCCTCATCCTATGGCTCCCCTCCCTGATCCAGAGTTCCTCCCCAGCTTCCCTGGAGCCCCTTTAGGGACTGGAAGGGGCTCTAAGGTCTCCACTTGCCCAACAGTGTGTGTAACCTCTTTGGCAGAGTAAGGAATTGAAACATGAATTGTGAGGACCAACTCAGGATTGTGATATTTTTGTTTTTAATTATCTGCTGCTTTTAGTGTAACCTACCTGCTTTGCCTTTTGTGTGCTTACTTTTCCTCTGCTAGTGGCTGCGGTGTAGCTAAAACTTGCTGTGCTGGGATGTGTTTCCATAGGATGTGCAGAGGCTGCAGGCCAAGAGTAACTGCCCTCTACCTTGGGAAATGTTTGGGAGGAGTGAAGAGACTAGTCACCTCTTCCTTTAGGGATTTGTGAAGTTTTCTCTCCAATCCTTCTTGCAATTCCTCTGTAGGTACACGTTACGCCGTACTCATTCCTCAAGCTCTTGTTCTTTGGCACATTCAGGATGACCTAGGCATGAAAGACTCTCAAAAAACCAATACAAAAATCTGCTCAAAAAATCAAAACAAGTGCTCAATGATAAGTGAAAAATCACCACAATTTAATGGGCAAAGAAAACACATCATGAGAGATATTCAGGCAATGAGCTTTTTGTGCAGGTGCTTTTCAGTCTGTTGGAAGAACAAGCAGAAGTGAGTTACCTCTTTGGATCTGAATCCTGCCTGGAGAGGTTATATTTGTTGGTGCAAGAAGCCAAAATGAGGGAAAGCAGCAATGTTTGTCCTTTACAGTCTTTATGACACGCTGCACTTTTCAATTTTTCCTGAGAAGGAGGGCCAGAACCACCAGCTTTCGGGGGATTTTTATTTCAGTGCAGATGAGCGGGGCATGGCTTGCCACAGCTCTGTGTAATGCCACCGTTAGCTGAGCTAGATTGTGCCCGTGGAGCTGGTCGTGCCAGGCTTTACAGCATCTTAATTTTACACAGAATTCTTGGCAACACGGGATAAAGAAATTACAGAAAATCCAGAGCACTGAACTGGAATTTGAATAAAACATCATAGAGCACAGCTGCATTTCCTCTACTTGCATCAGGGCCAGGCAGCGACGACGAGACATGAAGGTTTCATCCCAAACGATGTCCCCCTCAGCTCAGCACCCCCCTGTTATTGCTGTGCAATGCAAATGCCTGTGCAGGATTGGCACCTGCGGGCTTCCAGCCTCCGGGCAAGAACTGCTGTCGGAGCTCTTCTGTGGCTTTCTCTTACCCTGGCAGCTCCCCTTACAGCTTTCCAGCCACCCTACATGTTTAAATTCCTCAAATAGCTTTGCATGCGGCTCCTGTAAATTCATCTGAATGCAGGAGCACCTCTGCACACCTTCCCCGGCTGCTTCGGGCTGTCACGCACAGCTCTGCGCCGGTACAAAGTGCAGTAATAGCATAAAATCTGCTGACGATCCTGCCTCCCAACCGCGCCGGCGCAGGTGAAGAACAAGCTTTGCCGCTATCGCTTTACTGTGCTCGCTGGTCTGGCTGCAGAGATAGAGGGGTGGGGGTGGGGGCGGGAAGAGAGGGCAAAAGGGACAGATTGTGAAAATACAGGGCAGGGGCACGTTCTGTATTTGACCTACACAACTGACATGTTTGTGCATCACACACTGGCGGAGGGAACCCCACCAGGTCCTCTCCGGCTAACAGGGAGAAGCATCTTTGGCTGTAGCTTGTACGTGACCGTGGGGTACAGTCTGCAAAGGTGTCTGGCTGGCGGATACAGACTGGGATGATGGATGCGTCCTCTGCGTATCCTCTTAAGGAGGCTTTAAGCCGTACCTTGCTCTGGCCCGTTCCTGCCTCGTCCCTGCTCCCTCCCAACTTGTTGCATCGTTGCTAAACCCTCCCAAGAGTGAAATGGCGAAGGAGCCGGCTCTGCAGCTGCTTCTCCTGGCATGACCTTGCTTGGGAGCTTCGGGGTTGTAAAGGGAATGGATTGTGCTGGGAAAGTAGTTCTGCTCCCTGATCACAATTTGGGAAAGAAGATGGAGAGCTTCCAGCCGGCAAATTTATTAGATAACCTGGCATGAACAAAAGCTCCCAGCCAGGGAGCGTGCTGCTTTGGAGCCCCAAAAGAGCTTCTTCCCGGGGTTCTGTGTAATGTCACCACGCTTCGTTATTCGCTATTAATATTTTATCAAGCAGAAGAAGAAAGTTTCCCTTTGAAGTTATACGCTAGTAAATCAGCTTCTTATTCTAGCATTAAAATAGTGACGGTTTTGCTTGGGGGAAAGGAAGGCAGGCAGCCCAGCTACAAATACTGTATTGGAGCGGTTAATAACTTTAGGAATAAGCAAGTGCTAACAAAATAGAAATTTACTTTCCGTGGCCCCTAAAGCTGAACCCGCAACAGCTCTGATCTTGTTAGTTCGTTCTTTCATCCTTTCTGAGCCTAACACAAACCCTTGAGGGAGCACTTCAGGGCTAGCTGGTACCAAGTGCTAAGGTACCATAAAAAAGAACATTTTAAGGATGACGTGCTGGGCTAGCTGGGAAGAGAGATGGAAACATATTGGGCTTAGACCTAACTTTTTCTATCAATTACTGTAATATGGGAGAATGCGTATATGTCTTTATTGTGTAGCTACAGCTGGCCAGGCTAAAAGCTTGTCTGGGAAAAAAAATCTCTTTCCTAGTGGACACTAAGGAAAGCACTTTGTCTGCTAAGTATAATAAAAACTGACCATCACACAGCGTTGTAAAGATGAAAAGTGCTGTAAATGTGTCACTACCTGTTATGTGGTTTATGCGAGAGATTTGCAGCCATCAAGAGAAGCTGCTCATGGGGAGTACATTGGGAATTTGGGAAAGGGGATTGTACTTAGAGGAGGATTGGACATACGGATCCCGGTGTAATCCTTCCCATGAAGCACTTTTTTGAAATCTCTGTTATCAGCGGCAAGACAGTACAATCTAAAGACAGGCCCATTTGATCTGCAGGGTTATCTCTATTTCCAGGACCAAAATGGGTCTCAGCAGGACACTTCAGCTGTAAGCACAGAGAGGGAGGCGGGGAACCCCTTCGCTCTCCGGGTCAATGCGGACGCCGTCACCAAGACCGAGCAGAAGTCTGACGCGTTTGCTTGAGTAGCAGGAAAAAAAAAAATAATTGGAAGTCTTTACTAAAAACTAGTTGTCCAAGCGGTGTTTTGCAATGAAATCTCTTTTGATGGGTTTTGCTGAAAAGAAAACTTCATGCTGATCAGCTGATGGCAGGTTTAATTCCATCTCGTTTTCCCTCGGGAGGCCTTGTCTGCCCCATTTCATTATCTCTTTGCAATTTGTTCGTTTGGGAAGGACTTCTTTTTTTTTTTTTTTTTTTGTCGTTGTTTTTTAAACTACGTTTGCATTGCTACTGGCATAACCTCAAGCGGATCTGTCAATAATGACCACCTCATAAATTGCTAACGACGAGATGTCCTGTGCAGGCACGGGAGAGCGCCTGGGTGGGTGTCTCAGGCCTGATGCTGTTCCCTGCCAAAGCTCCTGCCCTTTCCAGCCCAGGTGAGACCCCTGCTCCTTCCTGGCTGTCCCCAGCATCTCTCTGGAGAGAAAAAACATCATCATTACGCTGATTTCACGCGTACCTTCGAAGGTCTCTAATGTCTAGAGCTAAAAGCTTGGCATGTCTTATCCCTCATTATATCTAGCTAATGCTTTATCCTTAACCAAAATGAAGTGAACAAGGTAATCCTTTAAGTTAATAAGTTAAGGAATCAATAATAATGCTAGATATCGTGATTTTCTTTCTGCTTTGAAATGTGGCTTACCAAACCGTGTACCCTCAGCTCCTCTGCCAGAAAATGACCAAAAGATCCCCTTTGAAGTGATGGGCTCTTTTATGGTTTTTTATCTGTTAATGGTATGTATAATCTAATGGAGAACAACTTTCCAAATCTGTTTGAAATATTTCCAAGCTGCTTATCATGATGTAGCATTATAATCCAGCACTAATTCACATTAGCCAAGGGCTGGATTTCAATTAATAGTTGCAATACTTAAGTTTATTTAGCTAAACCATTGGAATTGGCATGGTGTTCATAAAATTAGTATGCAGTTGCATAGTTTTCTTCCACATTCCCTCTGTGACTTCGCACCAATTTTTGTAAATTGTGAACAAAAAATGATTTTTTTTTTTAAATTTGTTTTGGTTTTTTTTAGGTTTTTTTTTTTTTGGGTTTTTTTTTGGTTTTTTTTTTTTTTTTTTTTTTTTAGTTTTTCAATCCATGGGGCTCTGAAGATAAATGAGGCACATATTTCCTTGGTACCAAATCTTCCTCTATTGCCTTCTCAAACCCTGACAGAAAGGAACAGCGTGAAATCCCCCTGTCCCAGTACTGTCTTATGTGTTTAAGGCCAGACTTGCCCTGGTGGTTACAAACCCAAGATACGGGAAAGTGACAATGTGCAGATCAGAAAGTGCATTTCACAATGTGCCATCGGGCTGAGTTCAAAGCGATTCCTTTTACCATTTCATCCTCTAAATTACTTGAACAGGATTCACTCATTCCCCTGGCGTTTCTGTGCGTATTACACAAGTGCCCCGCAGTACAAAACACAAATAAACATCAAAGCAGGGAAAATAATTTGACTTCCTCATCTTTTTGGATGTGTCATTTTTTTATATATATATATGTATATAAGTATATGATTCCTGAAGTAGCCTGTGGCTTATATTAAAGTGCAAACATTTGAAGTAAAGTGACAGGGGTTTATCTTCCTGGCAAAAAAGGAAACTTCCAAAGCGATGCGATCAGATCCTAAATTCTGAAAAATATACAATAAAAGAGTGGAGGCCTCCCTTCAACAGAACAAGCCTAAGCAATAAAATGAAAATTTGCCTAATTTTAGTATTTTCCTTCTGCTCTCTGCTATGGGGCAGGAGCTTAACAGTTTCCCCGAGGAGCAGATGGATGAGGGAGACCAGAAGCACCTGTAGCTCTTCTGTAGTTCTTGACCTCTTCATATCTCAGTCCTTTCGCTGTCTCACACGCTCTAATTTTGGACGGTATCCCTATGTCCCGCCAGTAGCTGCCGCAGGACCTGGGCAACGTTCATTATTTCAGAGTGTTCGTGGTTTAGTGACTGGCAGCAATGGAGTAACAGGAAATGTTTCATTTGAAGCAGGTATCGGCGAGCAGCGTTTTTACGGAAACAGCTTCACGCAGACTCCTATGATGCTTTTAAAAGAAATCCTAAAGGGAAATTGGAAAAAAGCGTGCCCTCCTGTGCTGAGAGGGCGTGGGGGTTGGGAGCAGGGCTGGGAGCAGGGGTGAGCGCTGGGGGCTGGTCCAGCCTTCCCTCTCCGGGCTCACTCCCAATTAACCCTCCCGCTCTTGCTCCCGGCGTTATTAAGAGGGGCCGAGATGCGCAGGGGTAGTTATTGTGCCTTTACACGCTGAAGGAGAAACGAAGAGCGTTAGGTACTGTGCTGCATGCCGGCGTGCCCAAACCAGTTATCGGGTAATTGCTGAGAAAAAGGGACTTTTTGGAAACTTTTTCCTGGGTGGAGGAGCTGCATTTTGAAGCTGGCGATCTGCTGTTGAGATTATTTCTCACCTTTGGGCACATTTAGTCTGTGTTTGCGTTTCCCTGTCACCTTTCAACTGTGTGTATTTCACCGCACTTGCTTTGTATTTTGGGGTTGTAAGTGTGCGAGAAAGCCTGAGTGTCCGGGAAACCTCCGTGTCCATTCACCCAGTGCCTGCCAAGCAGGCTGTTTGCTGGCAGCACGCACATCTCACCTCTCTCTCCTTCTTTGTGTGTCCCCGCCAGCCTGCTTTGGAAGCTCTTAATGCAGAGGGATGAGCCTGGGACTGACCCCGCCGTACGTTATCACTTGAGCGGAGATGAGATGTGTCACCCTGTCGCTCCCCAGCCCACCCTGGGATAATCCGGGCTGGCAGCAGCAGGGTGCAAAGCCGCCTGCTCGCCCGCGGACAGGCGACGGTGTCAGCGGGAAGGCTGCTGCTTCAGCATCGCCTCGGATCCCCTCGCTTAACGGCCACCGCCTTTGTCTAAGGCCGCTCAGGGGTGCGCGTTTGCTTGCCTATCACTTTTGATCATCAGCAAAATGACACCTCGAAAGCATACGGCTCTCCCAGAAGGGCACCTTGAGAAGCTGAGCGCCTTCGGGCGCTGGGTGAGCCATCGTGCTCCTCATCATTCCGTTTTCACTTGCTTATCTGCTGCAGCGGTTTGGGCTGTATCCTTCTGTTGCAGGGCACAGACCTGGCCCCAGGCTTTGTATCTCCACTGGCTCACACGTATCACTCCCTTCAATCCACGCGCAGTTCCCCAGTAACAGCAGCTTTGATATTTTCTGGCTAGAGCAGCACAGAGTCATCTGACTCTAGGTGTTTCATTACTCGAATTGCACTGGGGAAATACAATGCTTAATGGCTTTGTGTCACTTGATCTAACGGTCTCCTCTTGGGCCGTGCAACATGACCTGTAGAAACGGTGTTGAATTTACAGCCTACTAAAATTTTCCTTTGTCCTGCTGGGACTTGCCCTCTCCCATTGCTCACCAGTTGGCAGGAGGCAGCGCGTTACTGCTCTGGTGAGGAGGATGGAGCCATTCTGGAGTTACTGGCCCTGTCCTCCTCCTTCCCTCCGACCATCCTATGAGACAGTAGAAGATTACGTGGCTGCTTTCCACAAGAAACTACATGTCGGTGAAACGTAACATCTCGAGTAAAGAACAGCTTGACATTCTGCTCTTCAGCTTGGCTTATTTGCTTGTTTACTCACTAATATTTTTAGCTTCAGCAACTTGCAATGAAATCTCAGTTATTAGCAGGAATTAGCAGGATTTGGCTGCTTGGCTTTCCAGAGTAAGCTCATTTGCTTTTGTACAGGCCATGTGTAAACACATATGAAATCTGAATCTAACGAACAAGAAGTTCATAACGAATACGGACAGCCTAAAATATGCTGTATTGTCAGTCTAAAATCAGCATGTATTTTCATGCAAACTCAGCCAGATCAGGCCCCGGTTTGAGCAGGGTGTTGGGCTCCAGAGGTCGCTTCCAGTCTAAATGATTAGATTATAAGGATGAGGGTCCCCTTCCCATTGGCATTTCCTCTCCTTTTGTCTCCAAGAAGGATCATCTTTCTCCTCCAGTGCTCCCATGGACTTCAATGTCCTTTTCTTTTTTTTTTTTTTTCATCTGCTGCCTCATCTCCAAATCCTGAAAACTATTTACTGTTTTCTACTATTTTGCAGGTTGAAGCTCACCTCCATCCCCCATGAGGACGATTTTCCTTGTTCTTTCTCTACACCATTCCAAACACCCTTGGTTTAATTTACCGTTCTTGCTCTAGAGGTCCTTTGCTCCCTGTAGATAGTAGATGCCTTCAGCCCCTAATATTTTTTGGGGAAATTGTCAGAAGCGTCATCTGTGGCGTGTGCTGATTGACACGGCCCAAATGCCCAGTTTGTTCTTTCTGCCCTCGGAGTCAATTACACCAGTAAAAGGCACTAATTATGACTCAAGACCAACTCCGGTTGGCATGAGCAGAGCTGAGAAGGGAGATTCATCTGGAGCGAGTAAGGATGGAGCAGATCGTACTCCTCCTTCCCTGGGTGCTGCCAAAGGCTGGTGGCTTCTCCGTGACAAGTTAGTGCCTGTCCAGGAAAGCTGCTCATCGCAGAGCAGTGCTGGGGGCTGCTCTCCCCCTCTCTGCCCTTAGCCCTGTAGCATCCTCTTTTCTCTCCATAAATGTGCTCTCTCATGCACCCTTTGTACGTGATGTGTGGAATTACTAGTGCTCGCCACTACAGCACTATCCACATCCCACTTCGGTACGGTTACCTTTCCACTGGTTTCCTTTTTATACTACTGGGAACACAGTTTTTATGTGAACTTCTTTTCCAAATGCATTCTAGAAACAATGATTTCTGGGAATCCAGAAACCATCATGGGTTTGTTAACCCCCATGCGATGCAGAATGCTGGTGGGATTCAGTCACGAAAACGATGAAAACTGCAAAGGATGGTTCAGATAAAATAACGGCTCAGACATCCCTTGGCAGCATTATATGTTCCCTCACAGCTTTGTATGCTATTTATAGCAATATATTTGGCAAGGCAGATTAAATACATTCTTCTTGCAAGATTTAGATTTGGAGCTGGAAAAACCAGGGTATCTGTGTGTCCGTGTGCAACTGCACATCGAATGCTGAGGTTGAGTTTGTGTGGGGGTTTGTGGTATTTTTTTAGGGAAAACCCCATTTTATGTTGAAGTTGGCTTTGTGTATGTCAAAGATTCCGTTTCTCTCTGACTGTGCAGTTTGACGATAGAGGCTTTCAACTCTCATTTGATTGCTTCTGTAGTGGCTTTGAGACCATCTCTTGCTCTTTCCTCAGCTGCACTCGCCAGCTGGGCACGGCAGCTCTGCTCCCGGAGGTGTTTTTAGCTGAGCCATGGGCAAGCAAAGGCAGTTTGCCTCTGACTGAGGCTAGCGTGGCTCTGGGAGCGAGGGAGTCCCTTTGCGCCCAGTGTTGTCACAACATTTTCTGCCTACTACAGCCACATTCCTTCTGCCGCCTCTAATTCTGCCCAAGAGGGAGGGTTACGGAGGGTATGGGTCGGGGTGTGAGTTGTAAGTTGGTGGGACATCCTACAGACTATCACCCTGGGTTCACAGCATGGGTGAGGAGCGAGAAGGATGTTCCTTACCCAGCCGCATTATTTCTTTTTACTTCTGGTTTGATTTAGCCTGAAAATGTGCAAAGGGATTCATGGGCTTAAAGGGTAGGAGGGCAATGTTGACCCCCCCACTGCTGTTTTATGCTGAGCTGGGTGGGTTTAATAGCCAGAACCCAAATGCCTGTCTCCAGGGATTTTGGTTTTGGGGAGTTCACAAGGAGCAAACGTTAGAGATTTCATACCTCCTTAGGAGCACCTTTGCCATTGAAAGCCAAAGGGACTAACAGTTCTGAGCCATTTAGAAGTGTAGAAAAATTCCACCCTGAATCAGATCTAGACTTTTTAAGGCTGTGAGCATGCCATAAATAAATAAAAACAAAACCCTAGGGGAGATCAAAACGTAAAGAGGCTGTGCCAGCACCTGCCAAAAGAAAAGACAGACTCTTTTCTTTATCTTACATCTCTTACATAAAATTCTTACACAATTTCTGCTTTAATAAGGTTTATACCTTTTTACCCAAGAGATTTCTCAAGGCTCTGGTCTAGTTATCAGCTTCAGATTTTAGTGAGGTTCAAATCTGGTGCTGGGCTCCTCATCCTAAACAAGCAGTCTGTTGTCAGCCATCCCTCAAACCTCTGATTTCTCCCTTGACTCAAAAAAGTTCCCCCCCACCCCTCATTCCTTTTAGCACACTCTGCACTTTTCCTCTCATTTTCCGGTTCTCTTGAGCTTTAAGAGTATTCTGAGATATAATAAGAGGGAAGATAAAGAGTTGATTTAGTGCTTAGCAAATATTGGAAGGAGATTTGTGCATGTGATTAGAATTTATTTGTTCTCTTCTTAGGTAGCAGAGGAGGGTTTGTTGTAATAGCTAAGAACATATGTGGCAGAAGTTGCTGAAGAAGGCTTTTCAATGTTGACAGACTATGAATTTAAAATTAGCAACTGCAAGCCATAGTTAAAGAATCTTTTATGGGGCAGAGAGGGATTTCTTACCAGTGTAGATATGGCTACAGTCAATAGGCACAGATCCATGGCATGCGGTTGCAAGGAATTTGCGGTGTGCCAGAAACATCCCAAGAAATGCAATGGGGAAAAGTGTTTGGAAAAAGAAGATGAGATTATCCAGCAATTTGGAAAATTTCCCTCTTGACTTGTTTGGCATCAAGCCCTCACTCAAGCCCCATTCTGCGTGGGCTGGGGAGCAGTGAGTGGCTACAGCTCCGTAAAGCCGAGTTCTGGCTTGGGACAATGGTCTCTGAAGCATCTTCTGGACTCGCGTGTGTGTGAGATGGGGAGGCTGGAAAAGCTGAGCTGCTTAGATGTCCAAACGACCCTGTGTGGGTGTCACTAGTATGTTGTGAAGGAAAGACCTCATTAGTCCATGATGTACAAAATGCAGAGGCACAGAAGAAAGGAAGGAAGTCAGGGGTGGTGTAAACTGGAAAGAGAATAAGAAAACTGGATATTTAGAAAAGGAAGGGATCCCTGTTTGAACAGATAGTCTTGTAGGAAAGTGATATAAAAATAAACTTAATTTGCTTCCTAACATGACATTGCAGCAACATAAGGTTGGAATAAATCTTGAAATGGTTTATTGGAAGGAATATGGAGTAAAACTTGATCAAATTGTTTGTGTATAAAGAATGAAAGAACATATAGGAAAATGGAGTTATATTGAAGAAAAAGTATGTTACAGAAGGAAAACAGACATGTGGTTCTAGTTCAGCAATGCCTCCAAATGACGCTTTTATGTCTCTCACTGCTGAACATGAGGGGAATTTGTAATGAGCTGACAGGAAAGAAGGTGCAGAGTCAAACCTCAGACCAGTGGAAACTGAGGAACTGGATGGAATAAAGGGACTGGGGATGCCCAAGGGACATGGCCACCACTCACTGGCTTCAGTGGTGATGAAGCAGTTGTGGCTCACGCCAGCTCCAGCATCTTCTGGGCTTTGCTCCTGGGTCAGCACTTAGTGATTCCCAAAGGGAGATGAGAGAAACTAACATGTCACTGCCCTACAATTAAAATATTGAAAACACACCTAAATTGGCTATCAAATTAGAACCTCAAAAGCATTTAAAAATGTTTTGTTGAATCTTGGTTTTGATGGCAATGAGAGCAACAGAATCTGAGAAGTTAATGAAACACATTTGAGGTGAGATATTGTTAGCAAAATACGGTGGTTTTTGTCAAGATTTATGTATGGTAGGGAAAAAACCAAAAGAGAGCGAGAGTATAGCAAGCCAGATGAACTGTCAGACCTAAAAAGTGTCGTCATTCTGGAGGCAGCTGAAAAAAGTCAATAGAAGACAATTGACTTTAGATAAATTGTCAAAAAAATGTCAGCACTTGAGGTTCAGAGAAAGGCCTCTTGACAATGGAAACCTATGAGTTTCCTTGATAAAAGTCTGTTAAGATTATTAGTAGTGCATTGATAGAAAGTTTATAGCGCAGCTTTGAAAATAAATGATGAAAGGAAAATGACAAAGAACAGCTCTGCCAGAGGTAGGAGAGAGAGTGTTCTGTAGCAAAATGACCTCTGATAGGGAGGGAAAATTGGAGAGCAAGTAAATGAAATACATTTTTCTTGATGTCTTCTTTTTTATGATCCCCGAATGCTATGATTTGGAACGCAAAAGAAGTTTCATATAAGTGTATAATTCCTAAAAGAGAGTAACTACTATGAAAGTTGAGGTATACAGACGACTACTCTGGTAACAACAGTGCTTGTACCTCCAATGACCCACTTTGTGATCTTTGCTTGTAGTGGTGGCTGTTTATTATTCATGTCAATTGTCCATTTGCTCTTTTCCATGCGCTATAAAAAGAGTGAGAAGAACAACAGAGTTTTACAATATTTTTATTCAATAAGCCTGGGGTGCTGCAATACACTCCTGAAATCCAGCAGGGCACAGAAATCCTGAGTTTGTGAGGTTGCGAGTTGGGTTACGTGGTCAATCAGAGCACTCTTTAATCCTTCAGAAATCAGTTTTTGGGAAAATGCTTTCCATGGCATTCCCTGCTCCTGCTAAGCTGTCCTGAAAGCAAGATGTTGATGTTGTTAAACTGGTCCGGACATTTCTGTGGATGTTGCGAATACGTTGGGCTGGGGGAGGAAGGGTTGAAACAATTGGTCTGCCTTAAAAAGAAAGTCAGGAATTATGTATGAGCACCCTTATCCCAGTGCCTGAGCTTTAGCAGCAGCAGGAAAGCTCCTTGTAGACAGGTTATTCTTAGCGAAACGTTTCTTATGCCTTCTTCTGAAATAGTAATACTCATAGAGACGGGACGCTAACCTGAGCGGACTTCCCGTGTCCATCAGTGTGCTGATTCCTGGGATTCATGTTTACTTGGCTTCAAATTCCTTGAAGTTAATAAAGTGGAATATAGGGTTTGCTCTGCATCCGTCGGAAGGAGATCTGCATGCGGAGTAAAATATGATGGTTGAAGGACCCTATCTTGGTATGATTTATTTAACACATGAAAAATGTAAGAAGATTGAATTATATTGGCACCATACATCATATTGCTGGGTGAAAAATTAAGATATATTAGTGGAATTTAAGTGACTAGTTTCTCACGGACCTTGCATTATGATTAGCCTAGCTGTCTCTGCAGTGTGCTCTGCCAGGAGCAGGAACAAGAAAGCGGCAGACAGGTTGTCTAAGTGCTTTAGGAACTCCAAACTACAATAAAGAGGCATGTGGCTATTACGGAGTCACGTCTTGTTTGCATTTTAATGATACCAAATCTTGATAGAGTGGCAGGAAAAAAATTAACAGGGAGGATTTGCAGCAGGGAGGAGACCATATGTGAGGCTGGAAGGGTTTTGTTCCAGTCTGAGGAACAAAGGTAAGGCAAATTGCAGGACAAGAGGAAATTTAAAGTGTTTTCTCTGAAATACTGTAATTTGTCAGTAACAGCAGAAGGGGAGAGACAATGCCATTAATCAGCAAGAGAGGAAGAACTCTTAAGTAAACCATCAAGAGACCTGTTCATGCAAAGGTTTTTTGCTTATTAGAAAAATCAGGGAAGAAAAATAAGCTAGTTAAGAAACATTGTATTTAAGGTTGTCTTCTAATCCTAATTTTCAGTTATGCATTTTAATTCTTTTTCTAAATATTTTTCATGTCTATCTCCAAGGGGCAATCATCTTGAATAAAAATAATTTGAATTTATGTTAACTGCATTTTATAATTTTTCAACCCATTTTTTTTTCCTACTCAAATTTTCATGAAACATATTTTAATTCTCAATTCAAGTCCTCAGAACCAAATCAAATCGGTAAATTTAACAGCAGAGTTTATTAGCTTTACCATGCTTACTTTTGACCTGACCCTTTGTGCCATGTTTCATTCGGTGGTTGCAATTTCAGGTTTCTATGCGTGGTAAAATTGTGTCTAAATGGTGCGGTTCCCGTTACAGCGTGGCTGGATGGTGCTGTGCTTCCTCCATCCGGGCTTTTCACCTGGTGCTCGCTGCATGCTCGCCCTGTGCAGCATCAAGGCCGGGTTTTCAAGGAGTTCTTGAAAATGTCACGTAAGATGCAACCACGCAAATTACCAATTCAGAGGTTATGGATAGAAAAGAGCTGTCCGAGGAAAAACTACATCATGTTTGAAATCTAGACTGACTAAGTGGCTTAAGAGGGCAAAATTTAATTAAATGCCTGGAGCCAGCCTCAACTGTCGGGAATAAATCTAAATTAAATATGATTACAAAGTGATCTAATAGAATGAGATAAGTTATACATAAATTAGACATAGCTTGCGCGACAGAAACAAATCAACAGAAAGTCCTTGGGTGTATATCAGCCCCAGTACATTTTTATGACACAGATCAAAATAGGATGAGAATTCCTGACTGTACGGCAGAAAGGAGCCTATAAACGTGATTGACAAATCTGCCAACAAAAGTTGAGTCTGTGCAGGGCGGAGATGGATCGTGCAGTGGTTTCTGTATAACACGCTCTTAGCTGCTGAGAGGTTATAAATTATTACAAAAAGGCTGGGTTGCTGCTCTGGTTCTTTTAGTAGTGGAAACGGTGGTAGATTTAGATGGAGAACACTGGATACAGAAATTGGGTGTCGTTCCCGAAGCACACTTAATGGTTTTACCTTACTTTCTGCCAGGGAAACGTGGCTTGTGACCCCAAAGATAAGCTGGAGAAATTGTCTACTAAATTGGCATACTCTTTGTGATTAAACCAGGTCACAATTAACAGAGGAATCCAAGGATTTGATCACTGATAAAAACATTTTACAGCATGTTTTTGTGTTACAAAAAGCAAACTGTAATTAACTTGTAGCCATTGCTTGAGTAGAGCCAATAAGTAAATTAGGATGAGGTTGGCCACTTAGCAAATTGTATCAGCAGAAAGACAAACCAAATCAAAAGACACGTCTTCGATGACAAACATCAATGTTACTACAGCGGGCAAGAGCCAGCTCTTCCCCAATTAAAAAAGCTTCAAAGCAAATTCCAAAACTTCTATTATGAGATAAATAACCTTAGAAAAAAGGAATGTGTACAAATAGCACAATTCTTGTTGTTCAGCCTATTGCCCTTTGAATATTTGTGCATTAATTATTATTTCTCTTAGCGCAGTGACATGCAATAGGTTTGGGGGAGAGAAGCACGTAAAGAGCGGACTCAAGGTAAAAAGGGCCAGTGAAATGAACTGTTTGAAATTTGACTATATCACTGATTTTTTGTAAAAGGAAAACGTGAACAGAGGAAATGCCAGGAGTGCCAGGAGGCAGGGGCCTGCGGAAACGTGGTCTCGTGGGACAACGGTATGAGACTGTCTGATTCTGGATGGCAAAATAGCTGAGTTTGTTGGTATCAATCCGTTTACTCCTGAACAGATGTCAGGATCAAAAAATATGCAGCATTTTTGCTGAAATCCTCCTGGTGTAGGTTCGGAGGTTGCCCAGAGGCAGGGTAGCCTGGAGCACTGTGTGCTTTGAAATGGTCCTTCGATGTCAGGAGCTGGGGCTGTTGCGGGGCTGCAAACTCCCTCCCTGGTGGTACCACGTCTCGTGCGATGAAAGAGAGGATCCTGTTCTCTATTTGCAATGGGAAAATAAATGTCTTGCTGAGATAAAAATGGCATCTGCTTCAAAGCTAGAAGAAAAAAAAAAATCCCTTTTTTCCTGGTCTCTAAGTGTGACGTTGCTTGTAGGAATCCATACCATGGTCCTTGGGACAGCGTAGAGGTGCCTGTCATGTTCTTACCAGCCCAGATACGCATGTTTGGGTGGTTTTCTCAGCCTGAGCAGTACAGCACAGGTATTCAGCAATTCACTGAGATGAACTGGTGATGGGGAGAACTAGATCCCATGCTTAGCTCTAAGCCTTAGCGCAACAGAGGTTAGATTTCTTGTGAAATCCTGGCTCTTGCAGCCTACGTTTCATTAATTGGTTGCACAGCCTATTGCAGAGACTGATGATCAGCGAAATAAGACTGTCAAGTCCCTGCGAGCTGTCTCTTTCTTTTGGGTAAAAGCACGATGTTGCCTTTTATTTTCTAGCCCTTATCTTGCTTTTTTAGTACAGTGTGAAGCGATGCTGGCATGGAAAAACATGACAGTTCCCTGAATCAGCAGTCATAGGTTTAAGAATGAATAGGGCTTCTGTGGGAAATTTATTAGGCTTAGAAATAGAATTACAATGTTGGTGGATAAAATATAGGGGAACATAATCTTGCGCAGAGAAAACAAAGCAGTCTTCTTCCCTGTTCTCTATCTCCTTTTCAAAGTTGAGTCTGCACAATCTCAAACAACTATTTCCCGGCCATGCTTATAATTATTGTTACTCTTGTTTAAGACCTTTCTCCATTTTGCTCTGCCTCTGCCACGTCCTCAGCAACTGGGTGTGCTTGTGGCAATGTCACAGGAATAATGTCCACAGCTGTCTTTAGTGGTGGAGGCGAGTGAGAGATGAGTGTTTTTCAATGAGGGCTGTAACTCGGTGTCCTCTGCAGGAGGAGCGGAGGGGAGAGGATCCAGGGGAGCTGGACAGTCAGCAATTGCCATATCGTTTCCCTTCCCTGGCTAGTATGGGACTAGCTGGTGCTTTGGTCTGAGCAGAAAAAATGTCTTTGGGGAAATGGCTTCATAAATCACACCCTTATAACATTAGGCATGTTGTAGCCTCAGGACCTGAATTTTGCCCAGTAAGTGTGTCTTGATTTGTACTGTCCTTGCACAGCTCCTCTTATTCTTTTTTTAAGCACCAGGCCGAGTCCTTAGTAGGTCAGTGCTGCTTTGCTGAGAGGTTACGCTCAAGCCACGTGGCTGAGCACGATGGTGGGACATCCTGCAGGAGATGTGGGTGGTGGCACCTCTGTGCACCCATGGGAGCTGCAGGGCTGGCCCCAGGCAGATCCAACCACGTCTTACACTTCATAGGTGCAACCGCTTCTTCAGATATAGAATCATGGAATGGTTTGGGTTGGAAGGGACCTTAAAGCCCATCCAGTCCCACCCCCTGCCCTGGGCAGGGACACCTCCCACCAGACCAGGTTGCTCCAAGCCCCGTCCAGCCTGGCCTTGAACACCTCCAGGGATGGGGCAGCCACAGCGTCTCTGGGCAACCTGGGCCAGGGGCTCACCACCCTCGGAGTGAAAAATTTCTTCCTGAGATCTCATCTAAATCTCCCCTCTTTCAGTTTAAAACTGTTACCCCTCATCCTATCGCTCCACTCCCTCATAAAGAGTCCCTCCCCAATCCTGTTCTCTCTCACCTGCAAATCAGGGAGCCGAGCTGAGCAAATGCTTTCTAATAGCTCATTTATTTGACAAATGCAGCCTTTTTCTCTGTATGAGTGTCCCGAAGTCAGCTGCAATTTGAGTTTACGCTGTGGTTGGCCGGTTGATGGGTAAAATTTGAAATTGGAGCTGTGGTGTGGTGATTGCTGGCAGAAGCACGGCCTCTGCTGCTCAGCTGCACCAGTTCATTTCCTACCATGGGGCTGCTGATTTAGAGCTTGCTTGAGCCGGGTGAGTGTGTTTTCAGGAATATTTGATTAAATCTCAGTTACACAAACACCTGAGGAGAGAAAGTAGAGAACTGGCACAAATGCAGCCGATATGAACTCATTCAAACAAACATTTGCTGAGCCACCATGGGGACCTTTTTTATTGCTTTTGTATTGGAATCCCTTTCCTGAGACAGCCTTATTTGTTAGAGATATCCATACATGAAAAATGCAGTACAAATGCTCTGGGTCAGATTTACAGCTGACATTGCTGCCCTGCTTCATCTGGGGATTTGTCCATCTGTACAAAGTTAGAGGGGTTCCTGGTCAAAATGCAGCAAAACACATCCATAGATTAGGTGTAAAATGAATTTACTTACAGGGCATTAGTCATTCTCACCGTTTCTAGTAACTAATGTCGTCGGTGAAGTTAACTATCCTTAATTCAAATCCAGAGAAAAGCTGGGATAAGTAATTGTTTCTTGTTGGCATCTTAATTTTGGAGCTCAGCTCAATCTATTTGGTTGCTTGTCTCACAGATCTAATAATTACTTTATTTGATATCCCTACCCTAGTCTGTAATCATTCTGCAGTTTCATTAGAGAGAACAGGGTATCAGGATAAATCA
This sequence comes from Fratercula arctica, assembly GCA_947846985.1. Lineage (NCBI taxonomy): Eukaryota > Metazoa > Chordata > Aves > Charadriiformes > Alcidae > Fratercula > Fratercula arctica. The sequence goes on along the minus strand of CANTUZ010000006.1, from coordinate 16,039,134 downwards.
ATCAGCCTTTTCTTTTCATCATGGAGCGTCTTTCTCCTGCCGAGGAAGAAGCTCTTTGTCACTTGCTTCACTTTGGCATCCCTTAGCTGCTGGTTTCGTTATGTCTTGGGTTGTTGCTGAACTGTAAACCCAGGAACTCTGTTGGGTGCAGAAGAAGCTGCTCTACGTGTTGTCGGAAGAAGCTGTAGTTGCTGCCTTCTCTCAAAAAAAAAAAAAAATAAAATGTGCTCTGGTAGCGCCCGTGACCCTTCACAAACCAAAGGGGACGGGCAGAGCCTCACGTGCCCTGCTCTTACTGGTGCTGGAGGGAGGATGCTCAGTTATTGCTGTTGCCTGTGGCTGGAGGGAGGATGCTCAGTTACTGCCGTATCCCGTCTCCAGTGGGCAGGCGCAGGGCTCGGGCAGCAGCGGGCATGCCGCCCATGCGGGCTGCGGCCACTCGTGTCCCTCGGTGCTGGCCAAGACTTGGCAGCAGCTCTGGTCTTGGACTTGATTTCCATTTTTATTTCCGCTGCACTTAAAAAAAAAAAAAAAAAAAAAAAAAAAGTTAGTTATAGCTGTGTTTACATTTGCGTCTCCATTGTTAGCCGTGACCTAACATGCCGTATTTTGCTGTTGCAGCACCCAGGTGAAATTGCATTTCTTAATAAGGAAACTCAGCTATGCAGAGTTTGCAAGGTGCGCTGCAAAAGAAATGTAATAACTGCTTGTTTATCTGTCAAAGTGGAAAGTAAGTTTGGTTGTTGCTTCGAGCACAATTTTTCCTGCTCGTGTGCCATATTTGACTCAGATTTAATATTAAATAAATCAGAATTCATGAAAAAGGCTGCTCTTTTTTATAGCATTAAATGGATGTTGAATACTGCACTGAACTGACAAAAATGGCACTGAAGGCAATGATTGCACAGACTGCAGACCTTTCGACTGCATTTGAAAAGGCTTTAAATGCGTTCTAAAGTTGGCTTTCAAATACTTGTATATTTTCTTACCCCTTCTTTCCCCACTCTCCCTCTCCCCTAAAAATCATGACTGTAATTTCAAATATCTTGGGAAAGTCTTGGCATAAATATATGTACATTTTAAACCTGTTTAAAGGGTTATTGTCAAATATTTTTCTTTAAACAGCTTCCACCATCTTTGTTTACTTCTCTTGCTTGCACACTTTGCAGAAGTGCAAAAGTATAAACCTCCTTGACCCATTAAAGCCTTTTTCCATTTATCAAACATTGATTTTTGTGTGTTTCTACTAGAGCTTGAAATTAACAGAACTGTGCCGATAATTAAAATATAAATGATCAGAGCAGTAGCCTTTTCATATGTAGATCACTTCATATAAACATCCAGATAGCTATCTGTAGCCGTTGCGTATCATTTGTATTTACATGTAAAAATGGAAGGAAACTTGCTTAATTCAATTAAATATTTTTTTACCGGTTAAGAAATAAAATCACGGTAAGAGGACAGAAGTTGTCCCATTGCTCCCATCTATGAAGCAGATGAGACTTGGGGGTTGTCACCGTCCCTGGGGGTTCGCTTAGTGCAAACCCACGTCCCCTCTGCCTGGAGGGACGCGAAGGTCCTCCCGGGAAGGTCAGCCCCTGGTTGGCAGCGCTTTGGTGCCGCGTCTCCTGGCCCTGGAGAGGGGCTGGTGGGCACTGGGCTCTGCTGGTGCTGTCACTCCATGACGTTCCAGCTTCATGCTGAGCAGGAAAACCTTTTACTTTTCCAGCGTGAACATTCATCCCTGCCTTGCTGCCTCCTGGCAGCACGAGAGACTCTGCCCCAGCCAGGCGAGATAACTTCTGCTGGTTTCTAAGGCAACCATCACCAGCACGTCCGTTCAGACACATTTCAGGAGGCAGGAAGAAATCAAACCCACACCCAAACTCCTCCTGTTTTTCCAGATGCGGGTAGTAGAAAATCATGCGACGGTTGCACGCACGCGCACATCTCTGTCACCTGAGCATCTGAGGAGACCACTGCAAACGCGTGCAAGCGCCCTGAAGACGCTCAGGGATAGAGGTGAAAGTAAATATACTGAAAATAGACATTATCAATTAAAAAGCAAACCAAAGTGAAGTTTTCAGACATGTGGACAGACAAATTGTCACCATCCACTGAGTCACATGGAGCACACCAGTATGAACAGCGAGCATCACCCTCTCTGTCATTAGGAAAGGCCCATGAGGAGCGTGGGTGTCCGGAGCCAAATTTTGTTTTTTGACTCTACTTTTTACAGAAAACGGCAAAGCTGGGTGCTAATATCTCGCGTTGTCCCTGCCTGTGTTTGGAGACGTGTGCTTACACTCAGCCCGTGTGGGGTGTGCTCGTCGTGTCTGAGTTACACCATCGAGGGCCATTTTCTGTGATTATGAACTTGGTGAGATTATGAGCTTTGGGATTTCTGGGTTGAAATCTGGGTTTAAGAGTAATGCTTAAACAGCAATGGCTCTCACGCTTGGACAGGAGTCCATTTTAGCTGAATTTAGGCCAAGGGGGTATGCTTCCTAGATGAGTTACTTGAAGCCTGTTGTTAAACAAGAGAATTGCTTCTTGGTACGTGTGCTCTTATCCAGAGATGTCACAGAGGCATGAGCCAAAAAAAGTTGCAGTTGGCATTGCTTCAGGATTCCTGCTGGAGATTTTGGATATGAGTCAGGTTGGGAATGATGTTCACTCTGCTCTGGCAGTTGACAGCAATGAGAAACATTTAGGTTTTGTACATTAAAGCTTGAATGACTCAATGACCCTATTAAAAATACAAGAAAAAGAATTTGGTTTAACAAAAAAATCCGTGTTCAAAATAGGTGAGCCAAGGTGACCTTCTGTCCTGTTATTTTGCATCATTCCTTTGGGAGGAAAGTACTTGGCTGCTTTTTGCAGCGGGAGGCGATAATGCATGAAACCTTCCCAATGACTCTGTTAGAAGAGCAAGTTTGGGGAAAAAAAATAGAATTTATTGGGTTGTGAGTGGTCTGTTGCTTTCTTAGGCAAGCAGTGAGTTTCTTGGGTGGCTGTAAACAATAAGCTTTTATCCTTTGTCAGGGTCACCCTGTTGTTCGGTGTGTTGTACCCCGATGACGAGCGGAGCGCTGCAGGACAGGCGAGCAGCTGCTCACGCACGGCCGCTTCCCAAAGTCACCGGGAGCTCCAGCGGAGCGTGTGGCCGAGGGGCGAGAGTGTGACAGGCTGCTCCTCGGGAGGGGCAACCGGTGACGCTCGCAGGGTCGGCTCCAGTTAGGGCTTGGATCTGCCAAGGGCTGGCTGAGCTTGCTGCGTGCCGGGCTGTGCCGCCGCTGGGGAAGGCCGCTGGGGAAGGCCACTGGGGCTGAAACCCCGGATTGATTCTACTGCTGTACCTTGAAAAAAGGTTAAAGAAAAAGTTTTGTACCATATGAAGTGAGTATTGATTTCCTGAAGGTAACTGGGAATTGCACTATGGCTACACTTTCTTTTACTGAGACAGTGTCACTTTTTTTTTTCTCTTTATTTTTTTCTTTTTTTTTTTTTCTTTTCTTTTCTTTTTTTTTTTTTAAAGGGCCATGATGTTTCTTTAAGCAAGCTGTCTGCAGCCTTCAGTGGCTAGCTTTCCGGTTTTGTGAGTGATTGAAATGAGAGTTATGATTTTAATGTTCCCTGTTGCACCACCCACTGGTTCTGTGTCTGTAAGATTTCATTAGCTTTAATGATACAATAAAAAAACCCCTAAGTGTAATAATGCAGGGATGATGGAAAGGGAGTAACTCAAAGCAACTCGGAGCACTCCTGTTGTTAACGCACTCCATATGGGAGCCTGTCTTTAAGTCATTCAGAAAGAAAAGTTGCATTTGATTCATTTTGGTACCTCCAAGACCAGTGTTTCAGGGCTGTGCATGCAAACCTCTCTGTACGGGGATAATTTTGGCTTTCGCTTGCTACACCTGTATACCCTGACACAGGGGATATGTATGTCAATAAGCAGGTATCTGGCCGGGAAAATCAAATGACTGCGACTGAGCTCTTGCAGAAAATACCAGGGTACCCAGCGTGGCTGTACGCCTTGAAAAAGGCAGGAGAGGCACCAGAAGTGCACACAGTGGTATAAATTAAGAGCTGTAGAGCCATGGCTTACCCCCTCCAGCCCCAAACTTTTAACCAGCAGCGGCGCTTCTGATTCGTAACTTCAATTTAGCAGGGCACAAATGCTGACGACTTCTTTTTCAACATATGGTTTATTCAGCAATCCAGGGTGACGACGAAGTTATTGCATGCTCTCAAATACTTCTTGCAGATAAGGTTTTGTCGTTACTGAAATTTAACACTTAATACAGCCTTGCCTTGACATTGTCTGGCCCTGTCGCAAGCCATCACAGCTGTCCTCTTACTGTGACCATTCTGTAAAGAAGACGATGATTTGTAATTTATTTTTGCAACAGAATTACTCGCTCCCTGTGAGTGGGGAGCACAATTTTGCAAGGGTGATTTAACTTGTTTTCTTGTTTCAAGGACAGATATAATCCTATATTTACCAAGTAATTACATGGTCCTTCATGTATAATGCTTAGTCTGTTTGTGGAAGCTATTCATCATATAATTAAACGAATGGGTACCCTCTACAACTTCCTGTAACAGGTAAAGGCTCCTCAAAATTTGTGCAGTACTAAATACAGCTTTACTCAAAGTGCAGATACTGGTTAAAGGGGCCAAAAGTTTTGCTACGTTATAACTATGTATTCTTTTCATTGCTTTTCTTTGAAATTAATTCAGGTGCATGAGTATTTAGTGAAACTTTGGGGTTTTTTTCCCTGAACCGGTGTGCTGAGGAGGTTTATATCTGAAACCAAGGATTAGAAAATAATTTTGCAACCTCCTAAAGTGCCCATGTCACTCGTGTCTGTCGTGTAATGCCAAAAGCCTTTGCCAACTGTTTAGAGCATTCAAAATAATGATAACGATTTTTCATTCATTTAGTAAAAGAGAGGGGAGGAAATGGAAGAGAGAAACCGAAGTGACCTTTTGTGGTAAGCAGAAATGTGCCAATATTGAAACACAATTATCTGAAGTGCCTGTGGGTACCAGCTTCCTGTTGATAACCTGTGGTGCTAATTACCTGCAAGAATTCGGGGCAGATATTTGTGACTTGAATTAATTGGCTCTGGGGAAAGACAGCGCTTGCCGAGGCCATCGAGAGAAAGTAATACAGAAGAGCAAGATGGAAAAGATGCTTGTGATGACGGTGCGGACTTTTGGCTCTGGTTTCCACCATTTTCCTCTGCATTTGTGGTTGTGCCGCGGACTGAATGCCTCAGCTGGTCTGTGAGATGCCGTGTTTTATCGCGCTCCTTCAACCTTCCCAGTGATTAGAAATGTGATTTGGTAGCTTTTCCACCTCTTTGTCCCTCTGTAGCCTTGCGGACCTCTGGGGCAGAAGCAAGGTGGCCAGTTAATCAAAATACAATGTACTGAAAAGGTCAAAATAGTAGAGCAGACTCAGTATATTTTTCTAGAATGGGAGGCATTAATATTCTGTGTCTTCATAGACCACAGCGTAATGTCAAGGACTGCAGCATCTGAGCAGAAAATAGAAAAAAGGCAATGGATTCCCTTGACAAAGATTTTAATTAGAATGACTAATGACACAAAACTAACTAGTGGGTTTTTTTGCATGTCTCATTTTGGAAGATACATGGAGTTCTGCGAAGTGGCTCGGAGGATGCTTCGTTTTGCAGAAACCCGAATGATTAGTACAGTGTGTAAAATCAGCAGCTTTGCTTTTGGAGGAAAAAAGTGCCCAAACGCCCGTTGCCATCAGTGGAGGCAGGATAGTGTCACTTCTGTGGCCTGAGCGGCCGACGGCAATTCTGTGCCTAAGCCTTCCTTGCTCATCTCCTGTAGCTGAGCTAATTTGTGCGTATCCCGGTGAAGAAGTAAATTGGCGTTACATTTTAAAAGAGATTAGGTGGAATCAGGTTTTTCAAAGAGCTTGGTGCTTACCAGGGTTTTAAAAAGCCGGCAAACTTTTGTGAGGGCTTGAGTCCTGCTGCCTCTGAGCGTCTGGCCATGGAGAGCCCCAGAAGATGCTGCGTAATCCAGGGAAATTTTCCAAAGCTAATCTTCACTGCCACACTGAAAAAAGCAGCTTGGGTGCTTCCACATAGCTGCTGAGCCACTGAAGATGTACTTTAAGCTTCAGAAATGCTCTGCTACCCACGGCTCGGTGCCTGTGAGCACAGTTAATACCCATACACAGCGACAGCAAACGGGGGGCACCTCGTCAGCTGCCTCCCTCTGCTTAGTTAATGCCACCTGACCGTGTCCTAAGTGATAGTCCCAAGGTCACGCAACTAGCCAAAGCCAGGACTGGGCTGAGGGTGTGCTGACACAGTCTTTCTGACCTGTGACTCCTCTAAAAAGGTGTATTTTGGCTCCTGCGCCCCCGGTGAGGTCCCTCTCCCCGCGCAGGGGTGCAGCCGGGCGAGCAGCGCTCAGGCAGGCGGACTGACCTTTCCTGCTGCCTTGGTGACAGATGTTCCTCGCAGACATGTCAAAATGTGTTCTTTCTACTCCCTCTTTCCTTTTCAGGGTGTCTTTTTATTGATTACTCCAGGCAGGTAAATCTGAGCCTAAAGTAATTACCTTCTCTTTGTTTCATAAGGTCCCTGGGCCCAATATATTTTAATGACTTTCCTCCTCTTTAATGGATATCAAATGACTCCTCATGACGTCCATCATTTCTCCTCAGTGACGCTGGTGGCTGGTTACAGCTGGTTCAGACAATTCTGGGCAAACAGGCCTTTTAAAGATAATTAACATTCAAAAAGGTCAGTTATCCTTGCAGGTCTGCATGCTGATGTTCAGCTGTGAGTAAGAGAGTTTAGTTACCCTTTGTTATAAACACCGAATTGAAAACCCTAAGCACAGCCAAATCCATTTGTAATAATCCCACACAGGTATGGCTTTCGCTGCACAGCGTATGAATATTGAGCTTTTAATTTGGTTTTTTTTTTTTTTCTTTTTTTTCCCCCCATTTCTTCTACCAGCAAACTGCTCAGCTATTTCAATTCCTGTAAAATGTTTACAAATACCAGCTTTTCCTCCTGCCTCCTGCCCCAGCACTCACCTCCTCGGTGTAACATTTGCGTTTCTTTGTCCCCCGACAGCGTCAATGAACATTTAATTAGGGCTTTTGGAGCCCTAACAGATGAATCCACTCCCTTGCTCATCTTGGCCTACCTCCACGCTCCTCTCTTGATGAAGAGCACTCGCTGCTGCCCCGCACATTTATCAGCCCCAACTTGGCTCCTTCCAGCTGTGATTTATAGGGAACGTGTACCCAAAGGAAACGTCTTTGAAGGTCAGATGGGAAGGGCTGTTACAGATTGTCAGGATAAGGAATAGTTAATGCAGTACTTTCACATGCTGTCTTGTGTGTGTGTGTATATGTATATATATGTGTGTGTGTGTGTATATATATATATATATATATATATATATATATATAAAAACATACACATGGGCATGTGAAAATACAGGCATGAGACCAAGCATTAGTCCAGGGAGATGTGTGAGATGCTTTCCTGAACCAGAGCTGTTGCGATGGGAGTTGCGTGTGTTGTTGTAATACAACTTCTTTACCAGAATATATTTAAGGAATTGCAAGGCCTGAAGATGATGGTTAGATGGTAGAATAGTTTTGCAGATACTGCCTTTCTGTTTTGGCTGAAGAAAATGGCTTGGTCTTTTTTTATTGCATTTTTAAATGAGATTGAGACAGATACAGATTTAACCCAAATTGCTGAGATGAAGGAGTCCCAGGGCTGACTGTACACACAAAGCAGCTTTCCCAGAGAATGACTGCTTATACAATTATACAGCTGACCCAAATAAAAGTGATCATTAGAAACGGCAAATGGAAGCACTTTCAGAATGTGTGTGTCCTCCTACAAACTGAATCTGAATTGCGGTTTTTCTTTCTTGAGAAAGCTGTGTCTGAAAACAAATGTTTGGGTTTTTTTTCCTCTTGCTGCAAGGGTAGTTCATTAACACTGAGCTTCTGTGCTTTATGATTCCAGCGTTACACGTTTATCTGCCAGGTATTTGTCAAAGCAGGCTTCTTGGTGGACAAGGAAAGCAAAGGGGAAAGGCAATTGTCAGCAAGGGTCACAGGCTCTGGCCAGCAGTTAAGTATCTTCATGTCCGCTGTATCTTTGATTCTCTGACTTTTCAGCCTGTGCTTCGCTTCACTCAAAACTTTTTAGTTCTCATGATACTGCATCCATAGACAAGGTGGCATGTAGGCCACGGCAGTGGCTTCAGATGGGGCATCTTGGGAACAAGCAAACCTTACAGGAGCAATGGGTATGTAAGGCATGAGCAACTCGGTGATAGTCAAATGGCCATTACCACCATGGTTAATATCTACATTTCTGAGTTGGATGGTCAATGTACAAACTTACAGATGTATAAATGACAAAATGAGGGACAAAAAGATTTTTGACTAAAATGTGCCATTTATCTCTCCTACTTTTTTCACTTCTGAGAAGGCGAAGCCCAGGTCCTGGCCCCACCATGGGCCCTGACGCCCATAGACCTGAGGCCAATCCCTGCCTGCAGCTCAGCATGGCTTTGGCAACTTTTTCTAGTGGGGTTGTAAAGAAATGCTGCCTCTGCAGGAGCCGCCCACCTTGCCAGATCCCAGCGGAGGGCTCTGGGGGTTTCAATTTTTGGGCATCCAGATGGTCCCAGCAATTGTGAGCGTCGCAGTGAGGGATAACCATTTGAGAAACAGATGTGGAATTTGTTTTATTTCACAAGTCTGAACAAATCCATGAAAACGCGCAGTTTCAGCCCATTTGTAAACTCCGTCTTTATTTAAACTACTCATTCAGAGCTGCTCAAATTGCACTGGTGACTTTGGGAAAGTCACTGCCGGCACCAGCCTGGACGCTGTTGGACAATATGTTACAGCAGGAGTAGGTGTCAGTTCTCCAGTTTCATTACTGCTGATGGTTATTACTGTCTTCTGGAAATCTCCCTCCCACTGATGGCTAATCAATGAGCTTGGCATCCCCCCGAAAGAAGTTGTAGGTCAGTAGTGAAACTGCAACAATTAGAAAGTTTGACTTTTGCGCCAAATATTGCAACAAATTTCTCCACCTCCTCCCCAAATAGTCTGCTTATTGAATTGTTATTTTTTTTTGACACTAACAGATGGTTCCTAGTGGCTGGCATCTGCAAAATTTGGGAACAGATTGATGAAATTGATAATGACCAGTTTCTGCAACAGATGGCTTATAGACAGATTTCTGTGTAAACTGACAATGTTGCATTTAAAGAGAGGTTTCCAATGAACCCACACATTACAGCTATGATTACAACATTATTTAGACCCTGAAAAATGGATCTAAGCTGAGCATAAGCACTATGTAGTGTCTAAAACAAAGGTTAAGAAAGATTGATTAGATAATTAGCATTGCTTTATTAGCCTTTCACCACATCTGCACGATGTTCTTACATAAACATTCCCTGCCTAAAATTGCAGTGATGATGTTTTAATATTTCTTATGCAGATAGGAGAGAACTCCATTTATTTTATAAAATATTGTTGGCTCAGATTTTCAAACCCTGTCTAAGAGGCAATTATACACACCAAAATCATAAAATAGCAGGAGTGAGCCCCGTGCCGTGGTGGGATGGAAGAATGTTGGCTGCAGCCAGGGCGTTTCAAGCCTGCTGTCACTCACGTGAGTGGAACATTATCTGAGTGTAGTGTAGACAGGCCTGGAGTATTGCTGAGGCTGCAGAATTGCTCGCGTGTTGGTCCTCTGCTTGCCGACGAGGCTATCCACAGCCTTTCAGAACAGCTATGATGTGCCCCTCCTTTTTTCTTTTGGATAGCAAATGGAAGAACATCCTTGTGATGTGGTGGTGCTAGCACTTTGACAGGGGATTTTGGGGCTTCCGCGGCATGAGAGGGGAGTCCAGGTCGTCAGCATCTTGGCAGCTGCAGGCGCCTGAGATGTGGCTCCTGGTGCTTGCTGAGCCCTCTGACATCTCTGCGCGGTGCAATGCCAGCCTGGGGTTGCTCCTGGGTTTGACAGTGTCGTCGCATGTCCTGTGTCAGAGCAAATGCTCTTTTGCTTTGATCCACCCATGCCTTGGGTGAGAATTGAAGATTCACTTCAACTGTGCCTCTGTAGCTGTCCTGTTGGTCTATCACCCGTGTTTCAGTTGGCCACAGAAAATGGCTTTGGGCAGTCTGTTGGCTGGAGCCCCAAAGCAGGGGTGAATGTAAAACCAAATAAAACTGGAGAAAAATCCCTCAGGGAATAGCAGTTTAACTGAAATCAGTTCCTCTGGCTGAATGAGACAGACTTTAAAACTGAGCTGCATTAATTTAACTAGGAAGTTGATGTGCTTTGTTGGTGTCTTATGATGCAGTTAGTTAAAACCCTCTGAGGTCTCTGCCCTGCAGAGCTGCACAATACTGTTTTTTCCCAAGAGATTTTTTTTTTTTAATTTGGTCCTTCTTATTTTGCTTCCTTTTTAAATAAAAGAGGGAGTGCAGCTGTGCTGCCGAGCAGTGTTCCACAGCTGCAGCGTTCAGGCTCTCGTCTTGCCACTTAATATGAGCAAGTTCGTAAAGGCAACGTCTGCAATGCTTCAGGTGAGACGTGCAGGAGAACAGTAGTGCCCAGCGCACCTTTATTCGTGTTGGATATCTTTTTAATTTCTGACATGTTGCTTTATTCCTACCAAAACTGCCCAGGCTTTGCGATCCTCCCCATGCCTTGTTGCCCCTTGCTGCAACAGCTCGTTGGCATGTCTCTGCTGGCGCGTGCCACCTCCTTGAGATGTTTTCCAGCGTCGGCCACCTCTGTTGTTTTTCTGCAGAGGTTCAGGCTGTAGCACTTTGCGCTGTGATCAAAGCCCTAATGGGCTTCGGTCCCTCCCTGGTAAAACGCAGGGCACGGGGCCAGCGCGTTGACCTTTGAGTTAGCAGAGCATCTCTGGAGTAAAGGCTGAAAACTCTGCCATCGATAAAGCAGTGACTGCAGGTTCATTCATCACAGGCTCTCAACCCATGAGAAACCCGGCGGCGTAAAGGACATTAAGTAAGAGTTGTGTGATGACTCGGCCTCACTTGGCACTGGTTTTTCCTACCTTGATCAAGGACTCTTGACACTGTGAAATAAATTATTCAAAACTTGTCTGGACACCTTAATTTGTGCCGAAGCTCTCAGAGGTCAACAGTGCTGGAGCTGTGAGGCCGGTCAATGAAGATGTATGCAGTGTGCACTCCTCATAAATTCACCTGCCTAAAAAAGTCCCATCAGGATTGCCTTGGGTAGACGGGGACAGGGACAACTCTCTAGAAGGGCCATATTTGCATTTTTACTGGTAAATCTGTTGATTGCTACCCGGGCACTATTTTTCTAGCAATGAGAGCAGTGAGATACAATAGAGGGTACCACCACGTGAGAAATTCAGCTTTTTGTTGGTACAATTGGCATCGTGGGATGGTTTTGTTTGTTTCCTGCAACTGTATTTTTAAATCCAAGCACTCTTCCTGTAGGCAAAACCAAAATAGTTTAACTCAAATGCGTGTAAAAACAAATAAAACTGGAGTAAAATCCCCCAGGGAACAGCAGTTTAACTGAAATCAGTTCCTCTGGCTGAATGGGACAAACAGACTTTAAAACTGAGCTGCATTAATTTAATGAGGTAGTCCTGGAAATACATGCTTTGTTGGTGTCTTACGATGCAGTTAAAACCCTCTGAGGTCTCTGCCCTGCAGAGCTGCACAATACTGTTTTTCCCAAGAGTCTTTTTTTTTTTTTTTTTTAATTTGTTCCTTCTTATTTCACTTCCTTTTCAAATAAAAAAAAAACGTGTCTTTAAGCAGCTGCAGAGGTACAGGTGGCCAGGGACGGTGCTAGGGTCTCGCAGGAGTAGCAGCTTCAAAACTACCTTTTTCTGAGTGGCAATTTCTCAGAGCTGTTTCTCAAATATTCTCAGCTCTGCTTCTGATACAGACGCTGTGATTGATGTGCAATTTTCACTGGGTTTGAGTAAATCTGACGATTTGATATCACCCTGAAATTGCATTGCTAAACACAGAATTGAATTTGGCTACAACTATTTGCATCTAGTATCAGATTGTGGAAAACAGTCATCCACCAAAGAAAGTGAAATATTAAAATTCTTGAAGCCCTTTAATACTTTTTGTTCTTATTTTCTTTCTCTTAACGTGAGGTTCCTTCGGTGTAGAAAAACAAAACCCTTGTGCAATACAAATGTATCAAAATGCTAAAGTTAGTTTATTTACATAAATGCCGCTTTCACTGTCTTCCCTAGATTATTTTCAGTGCAAATCACTGTTGCTTGAATGTGCGGTGCTTATAATGATTCAAAAGCTATTATGGCTTCTGCTCCGAGGGATGATCTACTTCTGTAGCAATGCCCAGAGAAATGTTCTGCTTCCTAATTGTTGCTCAAAGGCAGATAATTTGCTCTTTTTCTGGTGTCAGGAAAAACGAGGCATGCTAGCTTTATTTTTTATTTATCTGGATTACTTGGGCTAGGCAGAGTGCGGGAGGTGGGGCAGTGGTATGAGTGGAGGGATCTACAGGCCCTTCTTAGCTGAAGGCTTCTCCCCAGCATCTCTGTACCATCATCATCGGGGGACATTTGGGTCTCTCCTCCAGGGAAAGAAAGGCTGGGGGCATTTCTGCCCTTGCTGTTTGCAAGAGTACTCAGATGGCAGCCCAGCTTTGGGCTTGGAGACACGTTCAAGTCTGGCTCCATCTTCCTGAGAAGGTCCCATCCTGGGACCGTTTGAATTTATTGCTGTTATTCTGCTTTCTCATAGGTTCTGGCTTCCCACACGCTCAGGAAGGTGTTTTCAGCATTCATCTACCCTTGGTGGTGTTGGCTGGGCCCTGTTCCTGGCGCCGAAGATAAATCTCTTCCCAGTCTCTTATCGTTTTGATCAGGCTTTAAGGAAGCGTTGCTTTATCACAGCTACCATGCATCTCCAGTCTGCCCACTACCGATCAACTGGGGCAGTTCTGGTGAGGGATCTGCACAAAATCACCGCCTAACAAGGAGACCTTTTCTGCCAGCGGGCTACGAGGCAGCATATTCTCCAGTTTGATAGAGGTAAAAGAATTCCCTACAAGGATGAACTGGAAACCAACGAACGTACTGAGAGTATTTTTTTCACTTGTAAAAATGGGAGAATGTTTGTGGGATTTTACGTCATTTATGAGCCAATGATCTAATGTTGTCTTTGCATTACAGGATTAAACACTGACTAAGGTGTTTCTTCTTCTCCTTCCCTTATTTTAAGTGCCCAGTTCTTCTTTCTGTCCTTATCAGATGGCAGGCTCCCAGGCTGGGAAACTCATGCCCAGACGCAATGGGAAGCTTGGGTTGATTTTCAGGAAGAACAAGGGAACTTCCGACAGTAAATACCTCCTGCTGTGGAAATAAAGCAAAAAAAAAAAAGGCTTGCCTGGAGCATCAGTGATGCTTGCAATGGTTTTGCACGCTTGGGCTTTTCAAGGAAAATATACAGAGCAAAAAAGGCACGCGTAGAACCATTTCAGGAAATTTTGGCAAATATGATGTTGGCTGAAAATTGTGGTTTATGCACAGTGTTACTGGATATTCCTTGGGTTTGTCTGGTGACCTCGTAGCTACAGATCGCGGCCTGCAGTTATCCCAGCGTGACCGTATCACGCTGATACACTCAAATGAAGTTTTGGGTGGGTGCTCCCTCTCTCGCACGCTCACGCTCACCTGCACGCCCACACAGTCGCTGGTACGCGAAGGAGGTTTGAACCACAGTAAAATAGTAACAAGAATGTGCATAAAGTCTGTTGCATGAGAAATTTGGGCTTCAATAAAAACTTGGGCCGTGCTGCTGTAAGGAATATTGAAGTGTATTCTGGGCTCCTAAAAGACCCCTTAAAAGGGGGCTTATTAAAAGGGCAGCCAGTTCCTATTACTTTTAACAGATTTCAGGGACTGCTTTCTGTCTATTGCAATGACTAACAAAAATAAAATATTCATTCTATTTTCCTGTTTGCTTTTTTCTAACCTACTGAGTCTCTAGAGCACTGTGGAATTGAAGAGCATCTCTGATTGATAGCAGCAAGAAAGCAACTGAAAGTCATTTCTAAATTGCTCTAAGTGTAAGATTTATAATTTGGGAAAAAAAAAAAAAAGTAAGGAGCGTTGTTTCTTGTTAGTGGAGGAATTTATGGTTTTAATATGTAAATGGTAAGTCGCAGCCCAGCAAAACAGAGCGGGTCTCAGTAAGATCTTGCCTGGATTGAGCTGCAGGCTGCGGTCCCAGGCAGATCTCATTCAGGCTCAGTAACGCCACATTGGAAGAACTCACGTGTCCAAGGGTTTTAGGGACAAATGTCTTTTGGGGAAAAGCCAGGACTGTACAGTATGTTTCACTGGAACAGCCATTCCAGCAAAAGTTCAAGAGACGTTGAACGGGAGCCAGCTTTTCAGTGCTTATTAGTATTACACTGATTTCTTTCTGCCTCTGTAATGGTCTGGGTAGGCACCAGACATCTCCTGGGATGTTTATTCCTACAGAAAGTGTGTTCACGTCCAAAGTCAAAAGGAATTAGGTAATAACAAATCATTCCAGTAATTCTGATTTCTGTTTTTCAGATACTGCTGGCATACAGCTTCTCAGAGGTGCAAGAAAAAAGACGCCTCCTCTTCTCCTGTGCCTGTGACGTGCGTAATCAATAAATGCTATTGGCTGCACTTCTAGTGTCTGAAAAAAGCTTTACACCTATTAGGGCAGTGGTACTTAATTAGCAATTGATTATTAAGAGAGTTTACTGGTGAGTAACTGCTATTTTATATATACGTATAACTTTAGGTATATATAAAACGTGATTCACAGTCACTGAAATCTCTTTTTAAGCCCTCGCTGGAACGCAACATGTTTTGCTTCAAGCAGCCGTTGCACCTTTCGAGGTTTTGCCAGGGCACCCAGCTGTCCCTGCAGCGGTCCCTGGTTACTGATGCCACCAGCTGATGGATGATCTCCCATGATGGGTAGAGGGACCTTTCAAGGACAGGCCATGGCTACAAGGGACATAGCCAGGCTCTCCCCTGGTTCCAGTGACCCGTTCCCGTGTACTGGCACTTGCACTGGGGGCTCTGGAGAGTTAGCAAGCTGGCGTGTAAAAGCTGCCTTTCCAATTTGGAAAAACGCGAATGCTGAGTTTGGGATGAATGAATAAGGCTTCTCTGGCTGCAGCTGAGCGATGGCTGCAGCGTGTTGTTGCTCCACAGAGTTTATCTCCCCCGCCCTCCTCCCGCCATGGCTGAACACACGCCGAGCACCCCAGAAACACCCCGCTGGTGCTGAGCGCCCCCCCTGTGCGCAGCCTGCCTGGGCTCGGCGTCGCGCTCGCTCACCCCCCGCTTCAGCTTCTGTGCCCGTCACCCTCTTCTGCTCCCCACGTCCCGCGGCACCCACTGCCCTGCTCTGCCCTCCCTTCTCCCGCTCCACGTGCATCATGGGGCTATTTGGTTTATGTGTATATATATATATATATGTATATATATTACTGTTTTGGCTCCATCATTTTGTCTATCGGGACTGCGTTTAGTACCATCTTGCTTCTTTCCTTTTATGTTCCCTATGTCCTGAATTGCTCCGTATATCACCCAATATCATCCTGTCACTCTTTACCGTAGCCATTTACTGCTGCCGCCACTTCAGGCTGCGGCTCCACCTAAACAAGCAGGTGGATAAATTACCCGGAGGGCTCTTATCGCACCTCCCATGATCCACAGGCCCTTTAGCAAGTCACGTTTTCCCTGGAGACAAAATGATCTTTTCCCACTATGGGGTGTGGGATAATAAAGGAGGTTCTTACAACAGAGTGAGCTTAAGGTGGCAGAAACCCAGGAGTGATTTACCCACTTTATCTCCTTTTATTCATAACTTGTGCCTTCTTCTGGGGGAAAAATGGGTGTTTTGACTTTCCATTTCTGGATTATGGAGTGGAGGGTCAGAACCAAGTTTTGACTCGATGATCCCATGACCTGAAATAACGTGACAAGAGGAGCAAAAGGACAAATTACCCTTTAAAATGTGTGCAGGTGTCACTGAGAGTAAATTGGGCACAGAAATTGATTTCATGGTATTTGCCTCCCACGTCGAGGTAACGGCCTGAGCAACTTATTCAGCTTGTCAGTAACGGGGGGCACCTCCGTCTCTCCCCAGACTTGCAAAGTACCAAGAGTATTTTGTATGCAAGAGCCCTGCATCCTCAGTTCTTGGGAACTAAGGTGCTGTAGCAGCCCACAACCAGCAGCATTATTAAATTGCGACAAAAATGAGTATTCACCGTTCACACTTACAATTTGCATCGCAGTGCCCGTTTTCAAAGAAACTGAAGATTTGTGAAAAAATGACTTCTGAAAGATTTTTCGGGTGGAAGTAGTGATTTTTATACCGTAGTACTCAGAGGTTCAGCCCTGGCATCCAGCTGAGGTGGTGGGGGACCGCTTGCACCTCTCCATCCCTGGAGCAGCTTTTGGCACCCTCGCGTGAGTTTAGGAGAGCACCCTGGCGCAGGGTTGGTCCCCTTGTCTCTGCTTGCCACTGGGCTGAAGGCACCACCTAACTCTTGCTGTTGTTCCTTGCTCTGAGTTTAATGGAAATGTTTGGAAAATGAACATGTTTAATCAACATTTTGAACTTTTGTACTGGTGGGAGCTCTGGAATATCGTCTCTCAGTCTCTCTGCTGTCTGAATTGTCTTTATCAGCAGGTCGTTCTCTACATGGACACTATTTACCATATTGTCATGCTAAATACTGCACTGCAGCCTGCTAAAGTAATTAATAGCCAAAAGCAGGTGTATGGTATCAGCGTGCTCTCTCTTACGGGGTGATGGGGCTGCACCTTTCTGCGTGACATTTCTCCTGTCATGGTTCAGGGTGATGGGACCGTCTCCCGCCCAGTGAAACGTCTCGTAGTGATTTCGGTGTGCCTGGAGCAGAAGCAGAGCTCCTGGGCATGGGCTGCTGGTTGCTGTTCCATGTTTTACTGGAGAGGGATGCCACGTTTCCGTGTCCTGCGTGGGCAGAGCCCAGCAGCTTTCCTGGCGATGCTGTTCCTGTGTTGAAAACTGTGCTTCTACAGCCAAAATAGCTACACATGGAGGGTGAGAAACAGCCTGGAGCTGTGTCCCAGCATGGACGTGTGTGGTGGGGAGTGGGTTGAGGAGGGAGAGGAGACAAGGAAAACAGCTGCGTTGGCACGGGGGCTGCTAACCTCCATGAGTCTTAGGCAACCAACTTCTCATACCTTCATTTCAAAAACCTAAGTATTTATCCTGTCTTTATCTCAAAATTTAAAATAATTTAATTGATTCTGAAAACCAGAAACCGTGGTTGTCAATCATACAATGCCTCTGCTTGCCTACCCACTAGGTGATATTAACCCCCCGCCCCACATTCACGCTGTTCTGTGTAGTCAGTTACCTTCGGGTGCAGAGGGTGTTTGTGCTGGGGTGTTACGGCGAGCACAGCAGAGCAGCAGCTTTAATTGCCAGCGTAACTCCCTCTGCAGAATTTGATACCGTGGCAGATGTATCCAGTTCATGGTTGTTCTTAAGTAGATAAAATAGGTCATATATATTTAAATTGTAAAGGGTGTTTTCATTTGTTAAATAGTGTTTCCTCTTTTCAGTCATTTAAGACGATTTTCACCGTACAAACTGTATCCTAAAGAGAACCCCTCACATTACGAATTTATCTCTGTAACCGTAATAAAAATCTTCATTTTTACTCGGTTTAACACAGCAGGTTTAAAGAGCTATTTAGCGTAACAAGGATAAATCTGTGTTCGCGGTTCAAAAAATAGGTCAAACATATTAAAAACCCCCTTCTCTAACATGACTTAATCATCAGATACTAACTTTGTGCTATTAAATACCCAGACTTCTTTGGGAAGACAGCTTTGGAGTGAAAAGTTTTACAGAAGTATTGCCTCACCCGTGATACCTGGTGTGATTAGTATAAGCTGGCTGCAGACACGTATTTGTCCTTCCCGCATGACCTACAAAAGTTCTCTTATCCTCCTGAAATAAAATATCTGGGGCAGAAACAGATGTGGTGCCGTTTGGGGTCCGAACTCGCGGCTCTCGCCGTACCGGGGGGTTGCCCCATTGCCCTGATGCAGCCGAGAGCTGTCAGTGCCGGGGACCCGCAGCCCTTCCCTGTGGCCACATCCAGGGATGCGCTTAGGCAGGTGCTTAATTCCAAGCACACAAAACATCTCGTTGACTCCACAGAGAGCTGAAAAACAATAACGTACATCGCACTGTGGGCTCAAACAACAAGAGCTGACGCCTGGCTCTGAGAGGCGTGAAAATCACAATCGGATGAACTGGCTGTATCGCAGCAGTTTCATCTGAATATGTATGATATCGTTATTTAAAAAGTAACTTTAGCTGTGGTGTGCTCACTTTTGGAAACTGAGCGAGTATACTAGCAGCAGCTATTTGGCCTTCGCCTGAAATGCGGTGAAGTGCTGCAACTCTTTGCTGGATGGTAGTTTTTAGGTGGTTTTGGTTGGTTTGTTTGTTTGTTTTAAAGAACTTCAATTTAGACTTGAATTTTGTGGATGCAGTGATCCCCTCAGCCACGAGCACAGCCTCGCCGTCCCATAGCCACAGCTGTAGGAACCTACAGGAATGCGCAGCTGTAAGTACTTGTTACCCAGGGAATTTGGGATTGCTCTGATCCCTGCCCAGGGACGTGAGTAGAGGGCTCCCGGGTGCTACAGGGATGCTTCGCTGGAGTTAGAAATGAATGTTGAATGAGAAAGAGACTCTAAACAGGAAGCCCCTCTCTGTCTGCGGTAACCCCCCCGTCTGTGGAAGGCAGAGCGGCAAAAGGTCTTCACTCCTCAACATGAGAGCAGTTTGCAAGACGACTTACAGCAAAACCAAACCAAGCTCACAATAACGGAAAACAGCGTTTCTTCCAGAGCAGAATCCCATGGCGTAGTGCCCGCAGCAGCCATGGCTTTGCTCCGTCCCTCCCCTCTGCACCCAGGTGCGCTTCAGCCTGTTTCAACCTTATAACGCGCATCTCTCCCGCCAGTGGTGCCCGAGTGATGTACTGGGTCGGCAGCGGCCGAGACGGCACAGACCGGTTTGGCTCTCGGCGCTGCGGGGTGTGCTGGGACGAGGTGCTGGGGAGGCGCAGGCATGTGCTGAGATAAATGGCTGTGAATTTGGCAATTAAATTTGCCGCCGCCTTCACAGTCGTGGACATGCACAAATGGAACGGATGGAGTTTCCTCTGCCTGCTAAAGGAAGCATGAAAGAAATTACTTTATGTCCAAAGTTTGTAGTAGAGCCGTGAGGGACTTCTAATTAGAGAGCTAATGTGCACTTTCCCAGTGATTAGGTAAACACATTTTTTTGTTATTTATAATAGCTTCCATCACACGGATTCAACTAATTACAAAAATGTCCCTTGTAGAAACCATTTACAATTTTAATTCCAATTATTTTTTGATAATTCAGAAACGTTTTTCCTACTATTCATCAGAAAGCAGAAAGTTAATCCATTCATTACCGCGCTGAATGGCTGATTTGAAGCCAACCATGGATTACAAAGTCAGACTGAAGGTGAACAACAGGACTTTGCTGGGCAGGAAGTTGGAGGGGGGGAAATAGCTGTAAAAAAACCCCAACCCATAACACATTGCTGAAAAAAACGAATCATTTGCAGAGCTGAAGAGGAAGAAAGGCAGCGTTACATTTGCAGCATGAACGCTCCTGCGTCGACTGAGCCCTTCTGTAATGGCAGCAGCAGCATGTGAGGGACCCGTGTTTGCCCAAAATATCCTCTCTGAAATTTCTGCGGCTTAAAGACGTCTGTTCAGTGGCCACGAATCAGCTCCCGTAACGTCTGATCCCCATTGACTTATGTGGGGGCCAAATGAGTCTGGATATGGATAAAAGCTGTCGCTTGTACGTGAAAACAGTGGGTACAGTGAATTGCCCCCTGGTCTGTTTTGTGCTCTCCGTACTCAGCCGGTGTTTCCCAACCTGCGAAGTGCCGGCCTGGGACACGCGGGGCAGAAGATGGCCCTGGCTGTTTCCCTGCCAAGGCAGAAATGCTTTTGATTTAGCTGGTTTTCCACTAATTTTAAGGAAAGCAGGCATGGTGGGAGACAGCCTTAAGGATGCTGGAGGATGGGGCTCATTGCTCTTGCATCCCAGACATACCGTGAATCCCACATCGCTCTGTTGGAAATTTGTGGGTATCCATCATGTGGTAGGTTTGCCTTTAAAAATATTAGTTTTAACTCAAAACATAAAAGATTCAAAGCGCCTTCATAGGCACTGCTGGATGACAGTGAATCTCCTGCGATTCCTTCTGATCAAAAAATGACGGGTCAGGTCCTGCCTGCTTTGCATCTCCTTAAGTCATGTGCTTTCAGTGGAGCTGCGCTGATTTACAGCCCTGGCCAAGGAGCAAATGCATTTCTTTTAACCTAAATGACCTTTTTTAAATGCACCCAATCTAGGAATTAAACATCCCATCTGATTTCCCATTTGTAATTTTATTATACAAAGCTGTAAGACATATACAGCTTTTTTTCTCTGAAGAGTGATTATGCTCTTTGTTACACAGTCATATAAAATCCTACAAAATTTGCTTCTGAATCCCGATTTTGTATACCAAACTCCAAATTTAGAGCCCCATAAAACTAGTTTATTGAATTCAGTGTGAATAGCGTTGATTTCCGTACATAAATGCTTTAAGAAATGTATTCTTACTATCTCTTACCTTCTCCAAATATTTATTTAAATACATTTTTCGAAAGACAGTTTCAACCTTCAGAAATGAATTGCTGCCTAAAATGGGTTTGACAAGCCATGAATGCAGCGTTTAGGTCAGAAAATACCCAATGTTTAAGGTTTGAAATACATCTTGCGAGGCAGCTGCATATCTTTTGAAGGTGCAAGCTCAGCAGGTCCATCCCAGCCTGGGTTTTTTGGCTGGGCAAAGCTGAGAAGCGATGGTTGGGAACCCTCCGTCCTGACACCAGGGGACCAAGACACATTGGCAAGGGCTTTGCAGGGAGCGAGGCTGAGGCAGGGAGGAAGAGGAGGGATGCAAAGGATGTCACACATGAGCACAGTGGGTAGATTTGGTGTTTCGGTCCTCTAAAGACATACCCTTTAATGTGGCTGTGCTCTTATCACAACCGCTGTTACCAACACTACTGATGTGCTCCAAAAATATGCACGGAAAGGAAGAAGCAGGAGACGACGAAGCGTGAGGTCTCAGCCACTTCTCCGAGGGCACCAAACTCATCCAGCAGCCTTCACCTTCCCTGGACGTAAAAAATGGCTCAACAAACATCTGTTGTCTCACCCTCCCCAAACCCTTTCAAGCATCCCCGCTCCTCTGGATGGCTTTTTGTAAATCCGTCCGCAGATAAGTGCCACATCTCCCTGTTACTGGTGCGGCGCTGCCCAATTAGCTGGGGCTTTTGCTGAGACAGAGCCTGATTTGCTTTCAGCAACTAACAGTCGGACACGGTTGCTTTAGACCTCGTTCACATAAATCCTGCCTCGCAGCCTTGCTGGACAGAATAAATTGGATCACGGGAGCAAAACACTCTGCAGCTGTGGGGGTGCAATGACAAACCATGGAGGAAAATGGGTCTAGGGGCTGCAGCAGAGAAACCGCAGCTGAATTTCTGCTGAATATTGGGCCTCAAAACCCAAGGGTAAAAAGATTTCCTCTGGCGCTTGAGTGTATTCTGTGCTGTGTCCCAGCTGACCACTTGCTGCCTTACTCATGTGCCACGTCTCTGAAAACGAGCCTCTGACCCAAAGCAGTCTAGGGAAAAAAAAGTCTTTTCTTCTCCCTTCACCCTGCTCTGGTCATGGAGTGAGACTGAAACTGGGAAGACGATTAGCTCTGTCACAGCTCGGAGCTACAGACCGGTACGTTTAGGTTGAATATTGTGGGGTATTTCCTGAGGGATGCTGGAACCACGAGAGACGCTGTGCTGGAGAGCCGGAGCGCAGACTGGCTCCTCCCTGGCAGCTAACGAGCACGGAGAGGAGGCAAAACGATGGCTCAACGCAGCTGAAGTGTTTTCCAGCACGCTGTCTGCGTTCAGCTGTCGCACGGAGATGTATAAAGCAATGGATGTGCAAAGATGGCTTTCAAAGGCGTGGATGGCGGCAGGCCGGAGCTTGCCATGCTCTGGACCTGGGATAGAGACCACAGAGAGAACAAGAACCAGCAAACGCGTTTGTCATCTCTTCAGCTTTTTGGAGAGCCACCGTCCGCAGGAAAGGCCAGGCTGCCTCAGTTAGTGAATAAATGCAGGTAACGAGCCCCAGAGCAAAGCACGTTGGACGGCTTCCTTGCAGGTCAGTGGGAGGGTTTGTGCTTTTTGGCACTCATCTCTGAAGCGCTGAGCCTCCTGCCTCGCCAGCCTGGGCACGGCAGCCTGCGAAGCTCCCACAGCAACAGCCAGAGAGCAGGAAAAAACCAAGTCACTGCTGTTAATAAGCAAAGGGAGCACCAAGGCTGGAGCTGATGGAGTGAACTTACCAGTCCCACCTGAGCGTGGAGCCGCTCTGCGACAGCACTTCACTAGAAAGGATCCCCTTGCTTCACAACCAAACCCAGCGATGGGCAGGCAGGGCTTTCACACTCGTCACTAAAGACGATTACTCCGGAGGGAACACCATGGCTGGGGTCATGGCAAGGCTCAAGCACCCTTCCAGCCCACTGACGGTTGCCCGGAGCACTGCTTTGGCAACCTCCAAAGGGACCCAGCAATACTGGGGGTAGGGGAGTAGCACTGAGGGAGAACATATAATTCCTAAGAGTTTCCAATGCTCCCCTGGAGGAGGGAAACCGCACCAAGAGCTGCACCAACGTGGACTCGACGAGCAGCTCAGCAAACGCTCCGGATGCAACGTGCACAGTGTGTATGTGAGAGACCTGGAGTGCAAGTCTCTGTAAGAAAAAAAAGCTTCACAACTTTTTATTCTCTGCCCTAGAGTCACTGTCATCTTAAAATTCTCCGCAAACATGAAAACAAATCATGCTGTCAAAAAATCACGCATTAGAAACAAATTATGCTCTCTAAATGCATCTTGGCAATATAATTGATAAACTGAGTATGCAAAATAATTGAAAAAGTAGGGGGGGGACATGCAGGATAAATGACTAAAATAGGAAAGTAATGAACACGTGTAAATAAGAGCCACAAACAATAAATATAAATTACAGTGTGACAAACTGTAAATAATCAGAGCATTTCAGGCCTGAAATGTGATCCCTCTTCAGGGAAAACTTGTGTTGGTAAATCTGCAAGAGCCTTAGAGAGGGAAACATGAAGAGACGAGGTGATCAGGGCTCTTTGAAATGGCAGGCACGATGGATTAGCCCCTGGATTCATTACTCAGAAACTTCACCAGCGGTGCGGAAGGAAGGCGCGTTACCAGCCCACTTCCTACCTCCGCCCCAACATACAAATGATGCTGGCAGGAGTGATGCCGCCAGCCCTTCACACCCCGCTATAGAGAGATTAAAAAAAAAAAGGAGGCTGCCATTCATCTTCCCTAATTTAGCCATTTTGAAGGGGCTTTCGATGGCCAGCTCTTCTCTCCTGATTCACCCCGCTTTCCCCTTGTCTTAGGAATCCGTGTGATATTCAGAAATAAATGGTCACTGTCCCCAGCTTCTCCTGCAGACGCACGTGTCAAGATAGCTGTTTGTCCACCGTGTGTGATTTTAACCCATCTCTTTGTTTCCAGGTCCTAAATCCTTTTGAGATCCCTGGGATTAAATTCTCATCAAGACCAGCCCGTGCCAAGACCTTTCCGCGCAAGCAGCCTGCATTAGGGATGAGGCTCAGCCACCGCTGCGGAGCTTACAAAGCAGCCGGAGATCAGTTCTGGGGATGGACCAAGCCGGGTGGAAAGAGATCTGGGATGGAGGAGCGCTGGCGGATTTACACCCTGGCCTCCTGGGTGACTCCTGATTTCGGAAAGTGAAGGTGAGGGATGACACTTAGACCTTCATTCACTGTTTCAGAACATGGTTGCTTTGTTTTAGGATGTCTTTAACATCACCCAGAGCACAGAGGTAGGTCCCTGCTCACCTGCCCTCCCTGGGTGGACCAAACCCCTGCGCGTTTGGCGAAGTTGCTGTGGGTTTAATGTCTGGTAAGATGCAAGTGGGTCAGGACTGAGAAAGCATTCCCTTAGTGGGCAGATTTCGAGGGAAATATTTGCTGCTCCCTCTGGCTGGAGCTCGTTTGGAACGCACCCTCAGCAGCAGTGTTTAAGGCAAAGATCGCACCCCTCCACCTTGCTGCTGCTTTCACGTGGTAGAAATACATCGTGCTGCATGTCTCGGGGTAATAAGAAGAAAAGAAATGACATTAAAATGCAAACTATTGTCGGTGGTTATTTCCATGGATAGCCCTCTTCCATTTAATAGCACAGAATCCATCACGTTATGCCTTATTTCAGCTGCGATTGCTCCCGAGAAAAGCTGTGGGTCACATCGTGGTGAACACAGTGCCTTTGAGAAGAGCTCATGGTGCAGTTTTTCAGGTAGTGGCGGGAGGGGGAAGGATGCTTTGCCGCTTTATTTTACAGCCGTGTTTGTACTCACACTTGACTAAATGTGGTAGGAAATGTCGGCACCTGTGGGGCTGTACCAGCCCGTGCAACGGTGGCCGGTGGTGTAAAGCAGGAGACAGGCAGCCCCGGAGGTTACAAACACAAGGAGCTGCTATGAGGGGCGTTAAAGCAGAAGGAGGGGGGGGAGCTTTGGAAATCTCGGGGGTACATGTGAAGACAAGGTTCACCCTCCAAATCACGCATCTCTACAGCAGCCCAAGGGGCCTGTTAAGTTAATGCTGTGCCATGGCTTGCTCCGCAGAGCCCGAGGGAGACGGAGCAGCCAAAATGTCCTGATTTTAATGTAACCCTACAAGCAACGGTTCGGGACATAGCCTTGCTCCAGTTTAACAGAGGATTTCATGAGACTCAATTAGCAAGGTTATTAATTAATCAATTATGTAAAACAGATGAGCAATCAGATATACGGTTCTACAGTGATACAGCTCATTGTTAAAACTTAATTAACTCACGGGCTTGGGGACAAAATTAAAAAAAAAAAAAGAGAGAGAAAAAAAACCCCAAACCCTACAGAAGAATCAGTTCGGAGAGAACGATTTCAACTGAGGATGGAAACTGGGCTTGAGACCAGACAGGCCGACAGCCCTGCTCTGGGAGGATATCGGAGTTATTTTGGGTGGTTTAACAACCCACCTGATGTTCGTCTCTACCACTACAGCCAGCTGAGCCAAACTGCGCTCTCTCGCTTGCCAAAATAAATCTATGGTAATTCCTTCTGGGTAACTTAGTGCCCACCTTTCAAAGCTGGCCCATGCGGTAGACCACGAGGGAGGAGTTTAGCAGATGTATTTATTTGCACCCCCGTCTCCTCTCGCTATCGCAGCAGCTCTTGCCCTGGGAGTGGAGGTGAGCTGCAGCATCAGTGTCACAACAACCACCAAGGCTCATCGTAGGTGTCGGATTCTTATGTGACTTGTACCAAAAGCAATGGCAATCCTGATCTTCTGTAATAGCCCCGTGTAACCCAAAGTATTTCAATAGCCTACAATAATCTGTGAAAACCTAAATCTTGTTACGGTCTCAGTTTTATTTAATTTTACTGTAGGCTAGTAGTTATTTAGGTCAATTCTTTGCCAGTTGTGATGAATTGATACACCATCTGTGATGGAGCAAAGCTGTGTCTGTATATTCCTACTTGTACGGACTCTTACCTGAATACATTTGCATTAACTGGCTTTGTGATATTCAACAGAGAGAAAAATCAGTGTCAAAACCTGCAAGTCTCTCAAAAACCTGCAAATAATTTCAGCAGTAATATGTTTTCAAAGCACAAACCAATGCGCTTCTGGACCTTTCCTCTAGCAATATGCTCTGGAGTCGACTTCCCCATGTTTAAGGAACAGATTGCAAATGTATTGGCTGGGCATGGAAGTAGAGTCATGCTCCAGCAATGATTTTTATTGAGTAAATATAGATGAGAAAAGGCAGTTAGTTACTACCTGGCAAAGACCCTGCATTTGACGTTTTCTTTAAAAACTCTCTCTGCCCAACCCTTTAGCATGGACTCGCAGGAATTTATAGCAATATGTGAAGGAAGTTGATAGTCAAGAGCAGTAGCTGCCAGATTCCGTATTTCTTTCTAAAGCTGTTGTCAGCAGAGGGGATTCTTGCACAGCTACAGCTGGGAGGGTGGCTGCAGAGCCACTGCATCCACACGTTAGAGCTTTTTACATACCTCTGCCTTGTTACTGGGCTGATACAGAGTTGGCAAAATCTGACTTTGCGTCTGGCCTTGCTCTTCCCTTCCTCCCGGAGTGCCACTGTGTGGTTTGTGTTGGTTTTGGTTTGTTTTTTTTTTTTTTTTTTTTTTTTGGTGTTTTTTTGTTTGTTTGTTTGTTTGTTTTTTTGTGTGGTTTTTTTTTTTTAATAAATCCTAGTTTTCAGGGATTCATTTCAAGCAGTCACTAGATATTGCACAGAGGGGAATGGGACAAACCCAGCTCGTAGCGGGAACCTGCCCCTGCAGTTTGTGGGTTGTGATGGGCTGATCCTGAACTGCTGGAGCCAGCGGGAATTTTCCACCGAAGAAAAGCAGGTTCTGGCCTGAAAGCAGCGGGTAGGACCGCTCTGTCCTTCTCTTTTCACAGCTTACCTAAATCTATTTGTTTCCCCATTTTATTTTTTTCTTTTTCCAAGGCTGCATAAAGCCTGCTCATGGCTCTGCCTCCCCCACCCCCTCTGAAAAAAAAGATGGTCTAGTTTCAGTGATGGCAGCGCTCAGGAAGTCAAAAGCTTATTAATAGCTCTCTGCCTCTTTTTAATCTATTCAAAAAGCTGTACAGTGTGCAAAGCTGTTGTGACATGATTTTTCTTTTTAATAGCTCACCCTTTGACTGTCAGTATTTAAGGAAAAATGAAACTAATCATTAGTGAAGGCTGGAATGCTACTGTTTTATAGCTGGTGTGGTGCTCAACAGAAAAAATTTGTAAGAAAGAAAATAAAAGACTGTGTGTGTGTCTAAGCATATCCATGCATCTCATAGTGGAGGTTTCACAGGTCATTAGCAAAAAAAATATCAGTGAGATAAGGAAAATATTTCTATCTTGGAAAACAGGGAAAAAAGTCTGGTGGTTGTTGTTTGTGGTTTTTTTGTAAAGGGTTAATGGTGTGACTCTGTCGTGTGTGCCCCTTTCCATGCAGAGATTTCAGTGCCCCCAGTGTGGTACAGCCTGGTCTGGCAGAGTTTACTGGGGATGCAAAGTACAATGTTTGGGTGCGGACGGACTCCTCTGTTCTCCAGGTAAGAGCCATCCCTGCTGATCATTTTACTGTCAGCCCAAACTGACCTTCTGCCATTGCTGGCGCAACAGTTCAGCTGCAGACACTCTTCCGTATCGGCAGGGAAGCAAAGGCTGTATCCCCTGGCAGGGAGCTCATGAAAATTAGCCCAGGATCCTTGTCCAAAATAGTGGACAGAATCACAGAAAAGCTAAATATAAATCAACACAGCTTACCAGGACATGACAGGTGGGACGTAATAATCTACTACAGTATTTTAATGTATGAAACCAATGCACAGCATTTAGCCCAGTACAAGTTGTTACAGAAGAGGTTAGCATAGTATGGGTGATAAACCACAAGCTCAGCCTTCTATGAGGGATGGAAGGAATTCCCAGAAGTGGATATCCCAAAACAGGAGAGTCTAAAGATAGTGGTGATGGAAGCTGGAACGTGGTAATGGGGGGGACCTGCCAGCTTTCTGTCCAGCAGCTCCGCAGAGATGGCAGCCATGCTGTCGGCCGGGTAACTGGGGGTTCAGTCCCATCCCATTGTGAGCTCTCCCTCGCTCCCCCAGATGCTGTTTGACTTTGACCAACATTTCTCAGGGCAACTGCTTGTAACTCTCTCTATACACACACACTCTCTACATACTGTGTGTATATAGAGCTACACACATATGTTATGATCACATACACACATACTAGTATATAAAAAAAAAAAAAAAGAGAAGTGTGTGCGTAGTTATGCATGTGTAATAGAATCACAGAATGGTTTGGGTTGGAAGGGACCTTAAAGCCCATTCAGTCCCACTCCCTGCCCTGGGCAGGGACACCTCCCACCAGACCAGGTTGCTCCAAGCCCCGTCCAACCTGGCCTTGAACCCCTCCAGGGATGGGGCAGCCACAGCTTCTCTGGGCAACCTGGGCCAGGGGCTCACCACCCTCACAGCAAAGAATTTCTTCCTGAGATCTAGTCTAAATCTCCCCTCTTTCAGTTTAAAACCATACCCCTTGTCCTGTGGCTCCCCTCCCTGATCCCGAGTCCCTCCCCAGCTTCCCTGGAGTCCCTTCAGGGACTGAAAGGCCGCTATAAGGTCTCCCCGGAGCCTTCTCTTCTCCAGGCTGAACCCCCCCAACTCTCTCAGCTTGTCCTCACAGCGGAGGGGGTCCAGCCCTCTGGGCATCTTCATGGCCCACGTATACATATAGACGTGTACATATACATGGCCCATAATACAAAACAAAGCTTGCACACTCTTAACTTGTGGATTTGGTTTGCTTGTCTTCCAGCCCTCAGTGCCTCAGTGTCTGACACCCAGCACAGCTGAATCACCTAAACATGGAAGATCAAACGCTTCAAAGAGTCTCAGAGTGGTTTTGGAAGGGGAAAATCCATTTGTTCTGAGAGTCAGGTAAGGCAACACGCTGGAAGTAATGTGTGGCATCCACAGTAAAAACAAGCTAACGAATGCAGCTAATTTAACAGAAATTTAAGGCAGGTTCTGACCCTAGATGACACAACCCAGCCAACGGTGTACGGACAGACAAGTAATACATGTATTACCTGATGAGATGATAATTGCACAAATGTTTGAAAATAGGTTTCATGCTTTCATGTGGTACTTTAATATTGCACATACAGAGGAAAGGTGATGCAATAACATTTTTAACTCTGTAATTAGCACTGTAATAGTCTTGGCTGTTTAAATTAGTTAATAATATTCAAGAGAAGCTCCAATTTAATAATCGAGACACAAACCCAGGTATTTCTAAGGGAGGATGGCTTCCCACCAATTGTATTCAATATAATTTTGTCTTCATTTATACTGTAGATAATGGCCCCTGTAGAACGCAGCTGTGTTTGTAGAGCTGCCCTGGATGCCTCCAGAAGACACAGAAAAACATCACGATTTGCAAATTGGGGAGGAAATAAAAATGAAAGCTTCCCGCCCCTGCTAGTTCCTTAAAAATCAATTTTAATGTAATTCAGAAAGTTCTGATTTTGGTACAGTTATTACTTTCAGTTGGTTTCATTTCTGCGTTTAAAGTATAGCTTTCTAGAGACCTTACATTAACTTCACAGATTACAGCTGACATTGAACAGAGGTATAAGGTATAAACCAAATATAAAAGGCCATCCATTTCCATGCCTGATTAAATGCTGACTCAAGGTACTGCAGTATTTTTGATCCCCAAAGTTTAATAAAATTCAGGACAGGCAATAAGGAGTCGCAGACAAATTAAAATTTATTGAGACAGACAAAAATGCAACTATTTCAGACTACAGTTAAGCATTTACAGTTAACCAAAGATAGCAAAATGCTCACATTCCACTGAACTCCTTATGGAAAAAGCATTCAGAATTTACTATGCAATTCTACTTACTATGATAGTCTACATCCATCTACAGTAGGGACATCAAACTGAAACACGTAATATTTGGATCTCTCCTTACAGATCTACACATTTAACAGTAATGGACATCAACAGCATTGAGAAAAGTATAAAAAGACCAAACCCCACCTACTGTAGAAAGGGCTTTTTGATGTATAGTAACTGTACAAAGCAGTCTATGTATTAAAGGAACTTGAGTGGCATACAGAAGGGACTGCAAGAAAAGCCAACAAACGGAGGAAGCTAAGCTTGCGCGATCTGGTGGTCTGTATCAAGTGGTGACCTTAGATCTATGTCATTTGCTGCTTGAGGGGAAAAAGGCTACAAAACTTCTAATATCAAAATATTCCCATGCCAGAAATGTACACTGAGACTGACAGACTAGGCTGGAGAGGCAAAGAGAAGCATTCACTAACAAACAGTGTTGTTTTAAATATAAACTTTACATTTTCAATATAAACTGTAGAATAAATATTAAATAAACACTTCAAATGGTTTAAAATAATAGTACAGAACAGCTTAAAAAAAGGCGAAGAAAAGGAAAAGGATTCTTTGTGTTCACAGCAAAGGCCAGTAATGACCCAAAAAACCCAACTGTGCTGAAATCTGAACTCGAGGAGATTTTGATTTAACCACAGTAGTTAAAAGGACACCTTGAAATGTAAAGCAATGCCGAACAGTATTTCATAGTCTCTAATATGAAAAGAAAATGAGATTAAAAATTGGTTTGTGTCTCTAAAAGAACGAGACAACTCTGATTCCATTTTTCACAATGAGAAAATGTTTGGAAAGTCAATGACTTGATGCAGATGGGAAGTCCAGCTTTAAAAAAAAAAAAAAAAGAGAAGAAAAAGGAAGGAATTAAATTAAGCTGGAAGCAAATTAAATCCTTTACAAAGCATGAAGAATGGAAGGGGCTTGATTTGGAAGAGCACTGGTTCTTGGTAGAATCCCCAGTTTCTTTTAAAGAAATAAAACATTTTCTTAATGCGTCGTGCCAAATTGCACACACACACACATATGTGTATAAATATATATATACAGACACACATAGATATACACATATGTATATATAGGCTGCAGATCCCGCAGCCACTGGAGGATGCCAGTGGCTCACCAAAGGGCTTTGCTAAATAGCTCTGTAAGATTTGGAAACATGCTTTTAAAGCAATCCATAGTCTGAGCTGCCCTTCCAAGCCCGACAGCCTCTGCCCCCTTCCTGACTAGGCCGTGGCCCCCTGTGATTTGACACTACTCGCTTTAAACGTTCCTGTAGTCGTACCCAACTGAACCAGTCAACAAAAAATTGCGTTCTTCCAATGCTGGCCCTGATTCAGAAGAAGATTTGAACAACGGAATCAGGTGACTGAACGATCACCTGGCTGGCGTGTCTTCCTGAATCCAGGCCAGCGGGCTTCCACATTTGCTTTTAAAGGCTTATTTAACAGCTTTTATTTAATCACTTTGCATATTTGCACACGACGCAGAAGGGCTGTAACCTTGCACCCTTGAGCTGCCTGCCAGGGCTTGGTTAGCCAGGCTTTACCCCCGTGAGGTGCTGGGCAGGAGAAGGGATTGACTATGTGGCCTTTGAAGTACGGCACAGTTCCAGGATAAGCTGTGGCAAAGAGACACAGGACTGCAGAAAAAAACCTAGTTGTGGGTGGAGAATGAGTCCAGTCAGGAGGATAAGCACAACTCTACTGATTGTGGACCTCAGTTTTCTGTCAGAGTGAAATGGCAACACTGTGCCTTAGGCAGGTCCTGCACAGGACAGCAGAGCTAGACCCAGAGAGTATGGGTTTAGTTAATAAAATAGCAGAAGGAAACCAGCCACAATGTTTGAGAAGCAAGCTGCTGCTGGTGTTCAATTGCTTCTCACGAAATCATACTGCTTAAGGAAACAGAAATGCTGGTTGTATCTGTTCCTCTTGCAGGTCAGCCTCATTTTCTATGGAAGGCAAGTAGAAAAAGCATATGTACGTATGCGTGTGTGCGCGCTGTGCAGCTCATGGACACTGATTTTGAAATAAATTTTCAAAAGCTATAGAAAAGCCAAGGGGATTTGAGGAAGGGAGGACCGCAGGCCTTTTGCAAATGACTGTGATGACAGATTTTTGGGAGGATGCGGGGGCATGAAACAACACACAACAAATTCCTCACGCTTTTACACATCCTTCTGCATTACTAGCAAGTATGCAGGCTTGCTCTTTGTTCTCAGGTCATCGATCGAGATAAATAGGAAATGAAAGAGGAGAAAACAACTGAGTCCCTGCAACACATGGTGTCTGAAAGGAGTTCCTCTTCGCATTGCTCTTGTGATTTTGTCTGAAAGCAGAGGTCCCACACAGAGGGGAGAGGGGCTGCAGAGCCCTGCCAGGCTCAGTGGGGGGCACTGACTTTGGAAAGGGCTGAGGACCACAGCCCTTGGGCCAGCGTCCCTAAAAAACTGACTTCTGCCAACCAGTAGGATATTTTCCTGCTGGTTTGACTCCATACCAGCCACGTTTT
This sequence comes from Fratercula arctica, assembly GCA_947846985.1. NCBI lineage: Eukaryota > Metazoa > Chordata > Aves > Charadriiformes > Alcidae > Fratercula > Fratercula arctica. The sequence continues at coordinate 16,006,772 of CANTUZ010000006.1, read as the reverse complement.
GACTCCATAATGTCCCCACCTCTATATCCAACACTAACTCAGAGGAAAAAATATTCCACCTAATTAGTTTTCTGGGTAATAAGCACATTTTTCATTCTGCAAAATAACTCACAGGCAAATCACGGGCACCGCTAGAATACTTATATCTGTATCCTAATGCAAGAGTAGGGTTAAGGTAACCTCTTACTGTTTCTGAAACAGCAAAAATTTAATAAAAGGTCACCACAGTACGTCACTGCATCAGAGAACTGCAATGGGAAAGGACACAGCAAATAATTTAATATCAATATGTTGTGATATAATTGAAAAGCTATGAATATATGGGAGACGCTGCGGGAATTACAGATTGTATTTTAACACTGTTCCCTTTTATGTGTCTGGATTACGAGTGTGCAGCTTGTGACACTGAGCAAAGGGGCTATGCTTTTGAAACATGACTACCTAAAGTTGCTTTTTTAACCAGGCCAAATAAATATTAACTATTTAAATTAAAGAAATGACAGCTTATTACTTTTGATGGTTAGCGTCTTTGACAGCTTTGCAAGTTTAGAATGAGGGATTGCTAAGAGTAAATGAAGAACAGGCAGACCCATACTGTGTGAGCGGGAAGCAGAGGCTGCCTGAGCAACGTTAGTGCAACTCTTAGTGCAAACGAGCTCAGAGAGCAGCCGAGGAACAGCTATGGAGGTGCTTATGATGCTACAAATTCACAAAACACTCTTTTCTTAAACATTTTGGAAGGCAGATGGACTCTGTTCCCTGCCTGTAGGGCGTGGTCCACGATACCTGCATGGTTCTCAGCATCTCGTAAGATCAAAGACATATTCCTTAACCACATGAAGAGTGTCAGTGAGCTGATCTACCCTCTGGTGGGAGCTTTGCCTTCAGTGCGGGATGGACTAAACCTGTTGGACTCATTCTCAGAGAACGTAAGGAAGAGAAAATCCTGCCAGTTGGTTTCTTTCTGGATTAAACCTTTGGTGCTGGGCAGCCACAAGTCACCATCTGAAGAGACTTACTCTTTACTGGAACATAACAAATACGGACTAGCAAATGAGGCACCTACTTTTCCTGTTTCAGGAAAGAAAAATACCTGTTTCTGATGTGATCCAGGTAATGCTTCATGATGCAAATTCTCTAACTTGAGAAGGGCTTCTAAGCCTTGTATTGGTTTGTTGAGCCCCTTCTGCGATTCTTCTTTCACAGGATATATTTAATAAGCTACGCAAGCGAGGATTAGGACATGAAATGTTTTTGAAACAAAACTCATTACGCCTGTGATTAGAACAAAAATCCCCCAAACCGACTGAACAGAAGCTGTATTCCAAACAGTCCTTGCTGGAAAAAAAAAGTTGTCTTCCAAATTAAATAGACTATACAAAATTAAATTCAGTAGAGAGGGAATATTTGTGCCAGGTACTCTCAGATACAATTGCAGAGATATGATATGACTTGCAATATTGTGCAAAACGTGAGTCCTCGTTATGATGGGCACTACCATATATAACCAATTTCATCATCCTTATCATCATCTTCATCTTCATCATCTTCATTAGCTGCTCTTACATGAATCTTCAGTTTCCCATCTTTGTCTTTTTTAGCTGCTTCAGGCTCCTCTTCCAAATCATCCAACAATACAACAGATCCACCACTGCCAAAATCCCCTGAGGTTTCTTGCTCTTCTTCTGAAACAGGTGAGCAGGAAAGGTCATTCCCTCACATGACACCAGATCCCTCGTTCATCGCTACCCTTGTCATTCAAGCCACTGTCACTTGCAGTGTTACTTTTTAAATTCATTGGTTCAGCTATTCGTGAAACAACCTCTAAATTTCAGTGTTCATCCTGAACTGGGATAAATATATATCGATTTACTCTAAAAAATTTACTTACATTAAAAACTATGCATCACCCTCCTCCTAGAGACTCGACTGGGGAGTCTCAGTTCACATGGATGCAGGCCAGAAAATCATTACTCGTTTGTAAATACTTTCATCTCATCACAACTCTGTAAGCCAGGCTAAAAATATTCCACAAATTGATTTTATTCGAGTGCATAAACCACGCTCTGCAAATGTAGCTATTGAGCCTGACACCTGTGATGTGATTCTGGGCACCTCAGACCTTCTGGGTCTCTGCTCTTTCAGTTCCTTCTTGAAGAAGAAAGTTGCATCCACAGCCACCACTGAGGCACTCTGAAGGGATACGGCTGAAACCTTGCTTGCCTAGGTATAACAGCTAATTGGTGATTTCACATACCTACGTAATATTGTCCTGTCAGCAGTGGGACTTGGTTGTTAATTTATAAAATTTTACACATTTAGGCCTTCCTTTGTCTGGAAAACATTATTCGCGAAGCCCCATTAAATGTGCGTTCCAGAGTATGCAGAACAATATATTTAATAACCATGCATAGCCTTAATTTTAATATCAATCACTACATTTTCCAGGCTGGGAGCAAAAAAATTTTCTTTTCAGTGGCTATTGCCTGTTGCCTTCTGCTGCACTCCCCTAGTCCAAAGGACCAATATGTATATAAGGGTCCCATTTGTAGTCTGAGTAGGAAAATACAGGAGGACTTTGAACACTGATAGTCATGTTTCCCTGTTGTCCCTTTTGTTATCGTGCTCCATCGTACAGCAATGGCAGGGCTTACAACAGTGTTAATTCCTTTGTTGTCTGAGGAAAGCACTTCATTACTCACCGCAACTAACTGTCCCTTGTTTTCTTGAGCCAGCTATCTCATTCCCATACTTATCAACGCACCAGCACTGCCCCGTGCTGCCATGGCACTGGGTGGCTTTGTAATAACCTTCTTCATTGCACCGGGGGATGAAAGCACCTGAATAAAATATAAGGCATAATCAGTAATGCAAGTCTCTGTAGAAGCAAGCAGGTATATAGGGTATTATGAACTCGTCACTTATTTACATGGAGATCTTTACAACGCTGGCAAGAAAATACATGTGATTATCTGGTGCCTAAAAGGGAGCAGAAATTAGATATGATTAACTATTTTCAGCCACCCTGGTCACTGCACAGTGCATAAATGTTTGTGCACATATAGCACATGGTAGGTGATGGCATACGGCACTAGAGAGAGGTTCAGTCTGTCCCGGAATGATTAATATTCCCACAGAGCTCCTTTCAGATTTAACTCCTGGTTTTAAACTTTTCTTCCCAACTGGATTATTACCCCGACTTCATTAATTTTGCATTTCCTTTCCATTTGCGCTCCTTCAGTGTTTATCATATAAGTCCTTCCACAACACTGTAATTATCCCTGGAAGGTATCTGCCATCTGCTTGCCATTCATACTGATCTCAAGCACAACCTCTCACTTACTAGGAGTTCCCATGTATCGAAGGAGAAGTAACACAAGCTTTGCACAGAGGGGCAACAGGATCTGAAGTCAATAAGTCTTTGGATTTGAAGCCCAAGATTTGTTTCACAATAAACCCAATATAGTTCAGCCTTGTAGAGTGTGGTTCATTCTGACTTCTGCAGACAGGGAAGCACTTGGGAGAAGCCTGTTTTATTGTTCCCACCATGTTCAGCAGATACAGCAAATGTACTTCAATATGAAAAGCCCTCTTGTCCCTCGAGATGAGTTACCTTTATTCCCAGGGGAGGTCAGTACAGTCATTTTCCCTCCTTTGCCAATTGATTCAATTTGAAACATGGCAGAAACCCACTTTTGCCCCCAAATTTCTTGTCTCAAATGATTTTTGAGAAATTATTTTTCTCCTTTGTCAAAGATACCAGTGATTTACTGGTCACGCAGTAAGCTTTTTAACTAGTCTCTTCAGACAGTTCATGTGTCAAAGGGGCTATTTCCACTACATTTTTCACAGAAAAAAAATGAATGAGAAGGTGTGGCCCAAATGTCATGAAATTTCCTATATAAAAGACATGAAAGTGGAAGTCAGTCAATCTCATACACACACACATCTATATAAAGTGAATGCTTGAATTTCCAAACTCATCGCACTGCAGATCTTGCCTAAAGTTTGAGCGCTGCTAATGCAGGTCTGGAAGATGAGAACAGAAACCTTTGAACGCCTGCAGAAATCTTTGTATATGGGATCAGTTTTGGAAACCACTTTACATCCATTAGTGAGAGTATTTTAAATAACTTCAAAGCACGATTTTATAGCAGGTTTGCTTATAGGAACTACCATTATGTTCATGTACAAATGTGAGCATACTGATGACTACCAGAGACTCATTTTCACTATTTATAAAAAAATGGTTCTAATAACCACGTATATGTATTCGTCTTTGCGGGTTTTTATAAGTTAATGCTCGGTGTTCAATCCTTTATTTCAATATTGATTGAGAAAGTTTTATTTCACGTTTATGCTCATGTCCCCTCCCTGTTGAGCACTCCAGGTGTTTATCAGACTATACGCAACCTTGGGAAAAGGGCTCAGGTGCTGATTTTGAGCTGGTGTCAATCAGCACGGCTGGACCCATGTCACTAGAGCTCCCCTGTCATATCAGATGAGCGTCTGGTTCCAGGGAAGAATCAAAGGGGAAACCGCAGTGGCATTATGGGGTGAGCATGGAACGGCCTCTGCATTTTAAACTGTCTCGTTCCTTTCTTTGAAACAGGTATTTTTGCCTGTAAATAGCATAGATTTAAAAATAAAATAAAAAGAAATATGGCCCAGGCTCACTGGCAACATAACGGTGTGTGGAAAGGATTCACACTTTGGGTCACAGTGAAGAGTAGAAGGTGCTTTTCCTTCTGCATGGGAAATTTGTGCCAATTTGTATGTAACACTGGAGCTTTAAACTGGAGCTTTAAACATTTAGCTACGCAGACTAATGTCACAGTATTTGCCAACCAACAGAGGGAAGAGTGCGGCATGTCCTCTCCAACGTGTCAGGTGCAAGTGGTAATCTGGTGAGGACAGAGAGCCACTGGGAGCCAGTGTTGTACAGCGGGATGATTCGTCCTGTGAATCCTACACAAATCAGTCCCTGTGTTCATTAGAAATAAGCTCTGGCTACAAGCTCTCCTATTCTGGAGCATGGCATCCAACAGCCCATTTAGTGGGAACATTTCACCCCGTAATTTGGTTTGGCATCAGAGAACATCCGCAGGGTTTGGAAGGAGAAAGAAGTTCAGATTTCCTCTCCAGAGGTTCTTGCACAGACTGTGCTCCCCCACAAGGACCACTGGTGGACCAGCACCACAAAACGTTAGTCACTCCCCGCTGAACTGCCTCAGGCTAGTGAATCCTGCTTCCCCCATCTCTCTTTGTCCCATGGAGTATTTAATTATTTCACGCAAACTTGAACAGCACTGTTGCATCTATACCCTCTTTATGCATCCAGACCTCTTCTCTCTCTTTTTTTTTTTTTTTTCATCATTTCCTTATCTATATAATACTCCCCTTCCTCACAACACATGGGGAGAATAATTATATGCTAAAGATAGTGAAGCCCACAGGTAGGAGCCTGACAGAATTAAGAGCTAGCGGGCACACAGCTCCCTGTATTAGCTATTATGTCAGCTGAATTCACAAGGCTGATACAGAAGAAAATAGTGACGGGAGCAGGAATTTATTACCGTTGTGATGTGGGAGAAGCATTATCAGGCTGCACAGTTGTATGCTCTAAAAGTACACTCTCTGCAGTTAATTGTACTCTAGATAAATCTGGTAGGAAAAGATGAATAGTGCTGTTTACTTTTTAATTCAGTCCCCTGGGATGCTAGGCTCTGTTTGAAAGCCTCCGAATTCAACATATCTAATGGCAATGGCTTTGAAGTACTTTGTTGCAACTGTCATGTGTTTTGAAAAATACATAGCGAACAAAATATCAAAAGTCATCATTTTTTATCAGTGGATACAAGTTAACAGAAATCTTCTTCATGCGTACTGTCCAGACTGCAAACACTGTGCTCTATATGTCAGGGACAGAGAAGGAAAGAGAATAATTAAAGGCTAGTGCCTCTGAAAATACTCATCCCTCTTTTCAATTTTTGTTGTTGCTACAAGCCTGTTTTTTGTCACGTGTATGCTTTGGTTTCCATTTGCATGATTTTTCAGTCAGCCAAGAGAAAAGACAATGTTTTCCACTGTATAAATAACTATGAGATCAGATTAAAATCGCACAGACAGATGCCATTATGCAGGCAGACTGCCAAGGTAGGTGAAGCAAAGAGTTCCTCTCTATATTATAATTTTCTGCCTTGTGGAACAACCTATGCCTGACACTTCTTGATTTGTTGAGCTTAGCCACTTTCATCCCTCATTTTTTTAATACAGTTGACTAGAAGTTATATGTGGTAAGGGACCATTCTTACTGCTTTTACTTTGTCATTTTACTCCTGCTATTCTGATCAGATCCTAGTGACGTGCTACAACTGCCTGCATGTTGTACTACCTGCAATATAGCCATTATTTTTCCCCACACACTGGAACAAACCACTTATGTTTCAACCCAGATGACATTTATTGCATATAGCAAATAACAGCAAAGCATAAAATAAATATAGGATAGCCAAAGCTATCTATTAGGTACTGGGCTTCTTATTCTTTTAGGTGGCTTTGAAAATCATGACACCCGTGAGACAGAGAACACCGTGACTTCCTCTGCCACAACATGTATTCGAACCCAAATGCAAAATATTTACTGAATGGAGCACACATACAACCGAGCGATCAATCCTCCCTTCGCTACGAGCAGCAGGAGCTGTAACTCTGAAACATCTTCATCTTTACGTGAACTTGCTATGAAAGGATGATGGAACTAAACCATACTCCCTGCGGCTTTTAGGTATGTTTATTCTTTTTTTTTTTTAAACCAATGAATCCAGGTTGGGATCGTTCATAAGTACCTGAACCTTGCAAATGGCAGTGGCATCTGGGAACGGCAGGGTTTGGCAAAGATGAGCTTTGCAGAAGCTCTGTTTGTAGGGTCTGCTACTGACTATTACACAAACCTAGAGTCTGAGAGCAACCTGAGCAGCAGACGGCAATCTGAGCAGACACGCGTGCTCCGTGCTGCAGCCCTAAGGTGCTCTACAGGTGCTGTAAGAACCTGACACGGGTTCTCGATGATGGGCCTGACAGCCTGCGTCTGAGGTAAGCCAGACTCTTCAAGGGTGAAATGCAGTGCTTTCTGTAAACGGAGACTTCAATCCGCACCAGTATGCCCTGCATTATTCGACTTTATGTACACAAATGCGTTAGGACAGATGTTTCAATAAGACACCACCACATAAACACTAGGCTACGTAACACTGTGTGATTTTAGGGCATGGCATTAGTTACCTTAAATTTACTCATTTCAACAACCCGATTTTTTAGCAATTAAATGGGAAAATGCCACATGGGGATTTATTTCACCTAATTTCAGATCACCATCAGAACACTGTAAGTTATGAATCGACTCAGGCTCCCAATAGTCAACAGCGAGAAGGGCAGGCACTATCACATCTTACAGCATGGAGCATCCTGCTGGGCTGTCTAGAATTAGATGGTCCAAATTCCTGTTTTCATAAGCACGGAACACACTGAAATATTTTTAAGGGTGATCAGGCAAAACTGAACCCCAAGGAATGCATGCACTGCACCATAATGGGAAGAAGACGTGAACCCATTGGCTCTGCACTGTGGCACCTTCAGTCACCCTTCATAAATGGGAGGCCTGGGTACCCAGCAGCCGCCGTACTTACTCTGACCCACGAGGTGATGAAGGCAGCATTAAGCTCTGTGCAGACAAGGCTTTGCATTTCTGGAGAGCTGTAAATTAGTTCCGAACCTGCTGCCACACTGACACCTGTTCTGTATGTTGCTATCTCATTATTTGTTTAATTTCATAGTGTCAGGCCTACACTCCGTGGTGCATATTCCTGACTCAAAACATTAGTCTCTAATTGAAAAACCATTACTGCATATAGAGTTACAATAATCACAGAAGCTTTAATTAGTTGAGTAAATGAATAGCAAGTAATCGAACTTACCCAACAGACTCTTCCCTCTACTTAGCTTTTGAATTCTATTCATTTCATTCTGGCAAGGAAGACCTAAAATATAATGTATGAGAATCAGTTTCCAGATGGTACAGGACAGACTCTGTAATGACTGGCTTCACTACTGACATGAAATGTAGACTACTGTACACCTGGGAACGAAAGAAGCCCATATGCTGGTACTGTACTGCAAAACAAATTTATGTCATTAGCTCCGCTAATTAAAAAAAAAAAAAAAAAGCAACACACTGTAGTTGAGAATAGTGTTTGGGGGCCATTTTCATTGTTAAACCATTTTTCCTCTCTTTTCACCGAACTGACACAATGCCAGCTCTCAAATTTATGATTTGCTAATTGACTAATTTCTGCATTAATAAAAGACTAAGTTCTTGAGCATTGTATCAGCAAGACTGTGTGCATTGGCACTTACTACTTCGTTTGTTTTAATGATCTAAGGATATTAATACAGTTCATCTGTGACATTAAACATTGTGACACAACGCCCTTTCACACCAGGGCTGGAGAAGAGCTTTTTGACGCAGCTGACTGCCAATTACCAAACTATCTCCGTAAGCAAATCAAGCAAACTGAAATCGCAGGGAGACCCGAACAACTTCTCGTTGTACTGCAAATCGCACAACTCACCGCTCGGCTTCTGGAAGCAGTAGCACCACTCATTGTTCGACAGTTTTCCGTCTTTGAAGGAGTCGCAAGAGTTGAAGAGGGGTTTGACGCAGGGCTCGTACTTATCCAGATAAATGGCGCTGATCTCCGAGGGATCCAGCAGCAGGTCATAGTTCATGTCAAGTTTGTTGAACATCCAGCCTAAGGAATCCTTACAGATCGGTAGTATGCTGGTGTCAAATCCTGTAAGAAGAATGGCAGATATCCCCAGCTGAACCCCAGCACGCTCACTGCATGGAATCTTTGCTAAACTGAAGCCTTGCTAATTTTTTTTTGGGCTGGACTCTGAACATTAAACTGACTTGCCCAAAGCAGAGCAAAATTCTAAGACTGAACTGATTGTGTAAAGCTTAAAACCCGAGCACAGCTACAGACTAGAGCACTACTCGCTCTCTTTAGGAGCTGTGGGGTGGGGAGGGCTGAGATTCATAGCTGATTACTGCAATTCAAAGTTATTTCTACTCAAAAAATTCTCATGTGTTTTTTTTTTCTCTGTCCTCAGTCCAAGTGGGTTGGCCTTGTTCCAAGAAACTGAAACGTGATGAGAAAAGACCACATCCATCGCATTTGCAAACTCGACTGAGTCTGAATGCGATTTAAATCCTGTTTCCTGGTCCCGTTTCTAGTTCCCTGACCAAATTCTTTCCTACTGTGCTCTCAACTCCCATGTCTCATCCCAGCTTTTCACTCTTTGAAGCCCTGCCTGCTGTGCTGGACAACAAAATGCTTTGATCCGAATTCTGGGGGAGGTAGGGGGAGAGAAGGGACGAGGTGTCTCTCTTGCACCCCTCTGCAGAATGGCGCTGCCTCAGCTGGGAGCTCCAGGAGCTGCACGTGCTCTCGTGTGCCACACCAGCAGCGTTCGCTCTTGTGGCCTCCAGGATTGTGCAGCAATACAGCATTCTGCTCTTCCAGCGCTTTGGAGACCATCATCATCATTCATTTTAATAGCCCAAATCCTTAAAAGTCTGCAGCAGCAGCGGTATCACAGAAAGACCACGCCATGCGTATAGATAGATACCCATGATGTATATGAGATGCACGCTGCAGTATTCTGCAGTCTCCACAAAAACAGCGGCATTACCTTCTTTCACAAACAAGACAGGGCATTATAAATCCCTGCTGTCACTGTATGTTCAATGCTTGGTACAAACATGGATTAATTTCCAAGTTATCTATGATGCAAGAAAGCACATTTGTAATGTAGAGCTAATAAAGCTGATCATATGGATATTAGTTTCAACAATATTTGAATTTCAGACACACACATACATTGGCTGGGGATTTCCAGGCACAGGGGGTACCTGAACCACAGATCCTGGGCACCTCATGCTCACGCTGTTTCAGCTGGTGCGATAACCTGCCTGTGCACTGCTCATTCTGCTCCGGATCCCGCGGAGAAGCCTGACAGGCTTTTTCCTTTCGCTGCATCTTTCATTCAAAGAGGTCCAGCTCAGCCTTATTTGCTGTAAGTGTCAAGTCCCATTTCAGGATGCGGCTATGTTACAGTGAAACCTAAGATGTTGCTGGAATCGTGCTGACAGTTTGTCCAAGCTCTGCAGCCTACCTGCTATTTTAAGTATTAATCCAAAGGAGGGCAGCGCTTTATGCTGGAAGCTGCACTTTTTGTATGCAACTGCAGCTGAAGGCTGTCAGTGACACAGAGGAACAATCAGAAGGGTTAACTAATGGGAAGGTTTGTGTCATTCTAAGAAAGGAAGAAGGTAACGCCATTTCCTCGGGGCTAGCGGCAGCTCAGGCAGGGAAGAGAGAGATCACGCTGAACATTTCATCACATTTTTGTGCTGTTATCTCTAACATTATCTAATTGAGTTCAAGGAGAGTGAAAAATTAAAAAGGCCATGTGAATAGATGTAAGGAGGAAGCCTGCTCGCCTTGCTGAAGCAATTAGGACTATTAACTTCAATTATTTTATTCATGTGAAGAAGGCAAGTAGGATTTGGTCACTGTGCAATCTCTTGTTTAGTGAAAGGACTTAAGAATCCTTGACTTTTACAAAGCAGGGAGGAGCGGGGCACGCAGTCTTGCCTTGTGCGGTGTACGCTGTGCCCGACTCCCCTCCACAGGGCAGGTTAAAAGTAGTCAAACAGGCAAGGGTGGATCACGCAACTGCATGGCGGAGCGGGGATCAGTACACGCTTCAGCTAACCCAGTTTAACCATTTCCAGAGGAAAAACAGCTGGGTTCCGTTGGCTGCCCTTTTCCTGCACAGATGCCCTCTCTGGTGATGGTCTTTACGCCCTGTTGTGGCACTTACTGCTGTTACAGTGAATAACTACAAGGTCTGTTGTACAACCAGGTCCATGTTGCTCAGCCCTGTGGGTCTCTAAAGGTCACCTCCTAACTGGCAGGGATCAGCACAGCGAGGAGGAGATCCTGGCATGAACTTGCCCCTGAGAGCATCTCTGGATTATTTCTGAGTCTTGTTTTCCTCCCTGCTGGGAAGTCTTTATCTGTGTGTACAACACGCATTCAGGGATACAACAGCAGTGCGCCCTCAGAACGGAGCTGTCTGAGCAGATCCCAGGATAGTGACTGATGCGAATACAAAGCTGCTCTCACACCATCAGGGCTTGGATGCAAGATACAATCATGAAAGGTCACATACGAAGACAGTTAATTACATTAGTTGAAGAGTTTTTGATTGTAATTTCATATAAACAAGGGAGCATTCACTGTTGTGGCCAGAGTTCCAGATTAGGTTTATTAAGAGGCTGCATTATTAAGCAGTGCTGCATTATTAGACAGCGTGGTCTGGAAGTCTTTAAATATTACAGTGGTAGATGCAATGCAAAGCCCTTAGGCTAGATGGTTATTATCAGTGAAAAGATTAATTCTTTAATTGCCCCTCAGTATGTGGCTGAAGGTGAAACAGTAGTATCCACCTCCACTTCATATTGTCTCCTGGTAAAAGCTACTGCCCATAAATCACCTTTTGCAACTTTGCATCTGCAGTCCCGAACCAGCAATCCTGGATGCTTTCGGCACCCAGCAAGAGGAATGAAAGCAAAGCATGCCCTGAGTGTGCAACGCGGGCTCTGACTTAGTGCGGAACCAGGGCAGCTGATGGAAAACAGTTCTTGGAGCTCACCTACCTTCATTGGGAGGTCGTGTGCTCCCTTCAACTTGGGTCAAGTGATGTTGAATGAATTAACTCTGTTTTGGAGACTTTTGATACACTTGCTTACAAATATGATGCAATATGTTGGATGAAATAAACCACATATTGTAATTCTGTAATGGATTAAGTGCTTGGTTAATAGGCTGGGCTTCTAGCACACCAGACCTGGCCTATCAGTAGCCTCAGTTAGAACTTTTCTGCATCTTTCTGTGCATCAGGTCAGCCCTGCGGTGCCTACGGAGAGAAGCAAGAGAACGTATCCCTCCTGCTCTTGGCTCCTCGGCAGGGGCTGCCAACACAGATGCCAATTAATGTCAGTTGGGGTGGTGGTTGCCCTCATTTGGACACCTGCTCTCAAGGACCTGGATTGAGACCATCACGTTTCTCATTCCGACTGACAGCTGTTCAGCATCCTAACAACTTTCATTCACTATAGATCTGGAAGGAAATCAAACTGCTGACCTACATGTGAAAGTCTCATATCCCATAAATACGTAAAACGCTCCACCTCCTCTGAATTAAACTGGAATTAAATTAAAAAAAGTCTTTAAGTGAAAATCCTAATTAAAAATAAACACACCTTCTGGCACATAAAATTATTTCCCCCCTTCAAGAGTTGACTTACATGAGCCAGTTTTATTTTATTAAAGTCTACTACAATTAAATTAACAGGGGAATAATTAACCTAATTTCCCTCATCACTTAAAATAAAGGAAGGAGGAGAAGAAATGATCCCCAGAAAAAATCCATTATATTGCACAGATCTCTAGTAAAAGGAAAATAACTCCCACTCCAACCAAAAAGACTATCTAGATACAATATGGGAATGTTATGAATTATCAACAGGCTCAGGAGCAATCTGAATCTGATCTTACTACCTAATTAGTTTTACTGGTTCCTTATGTCAAAGCATGCCCCTGAGTTGCCTGTATTATTTATTGAGGAGATTTCAATTGAACAAAGCCTGCCGAAGACAAAGTTCCTGGCCTATGGTGCGTTGCTGGGATCTGGCAGATAGCTCATTGAATGAAGGTTTGAGATTTCAAACACAAAGACTTGCCCTCATCCCTCTCCTTTCAAGAGGGTTAAAAAAGAAAAAAAAAAGAGCGTACTTCTTTTCTTCACCTGGGGGTGAACTTAGTACACTCAAAAAGCTTATTTACACTCACAGTAACATCTTGAAAATTTAATGTAGAATAGAGAGATCTCTGCTGGAACACCTTCTCTAGAGAGCTGACGTGTCTGAGGCATCTTAGTCATCGCATCCCACCATCTGTTCCTTTTAATGCCACAGGGGCATACCCAAAATGGATTACTTTGAGGATGTGCATGCCTTTTAAGACTCTACAAGCATAACCGAACCAGTTCGGTTTAATGAAGCGATCAGCCTGGTGAGGAGGGCAACACATGCAGAGCAATAAAAAAGGGCAATGTGTACATCAGAGCGTATTTCCAGAGCCATGTGTCTCCTGTTTGCCAGGATTCACATACCTTTTTTTTTTTCAGCTTGGGTATGTGAACTTTGCTTTGAATTTTGAGCCCTGCTTAAGACGTCTTTTATTTTTACAAATGATTGAAGTTGGAGGAAGACAAATACTACTGTCCTTACTCTGTGCGTATTTTCAGTGCTACCAGCGGGAATTGGAGCTGCAGAATTTGGCCCGTGCAGATTAGTTCATGGATACTGTTGCAAACTCTTAAAAAGAAAAACAAGCCCAAGTTTTGTGAGATTCAGAAACAATTTGGGCATCTTAACTCATAAAGTTTCTTTCTTTTTTTTTTTTTTTTAACTGACATATAAGAAAATAGGAAAATGTGCCAAACTCAGTCAACAGTCTAAAACCGAACATTGTTGAGATCAAGTGTTTAAGATCATCAAGGCAGCCTTTCATATAAAGGCTGCCAGGAAATCAAACTAAACTAAAAAGAGATAACAGCTCCTCTGTGAATCAGAGCAAACACTGTAGAATTACCAGGAGTGTTTTTCTCACTGAAATTGCTTCAGCAAAAAAAAAAGACCCAACACCTTTAGGAACCAATTTGGTCTTCGGCCTTTGGTAAGCTCATCTGCATGAAAAAAATCCTTTGGACAGTCGGATGAAATGAGATTTCACGTGGTTCTGGACCCAAAGGACTTCAGACAAATTTTTAAGCCTCCGGTGTTTTCTGAAATGAAATTAATTCACATCCTGAAGCCATGATTAGCTGTACATCCAGTTGTCTTTTTGCACTATGGTTCGGCTTCCTTTGCATGGTAACATCCTTTTTTGGAGCACCATTTAAGAAATAAGTAGGACATACTGTTTTAAAGATACTGACTCTGTCGTAAATACTGTGTAAAGTAAGGGACATACGAGAAAGACAATTTACACAGAACATAGCTGTTTGACCACATAGTTTTAAGATACAATTACTTGGCATTAATGAGGTTTTGAGCAACATGGACTGTGGTATATTCTGTCTTTTGGAAGAAGCAATCTATTGCTACAGAAGCTCAAAAGTAGCACAAGAGTGGCTGTGGAGACATGGACCAATGGTAAATGCTCATCCTGACGTGCTCTACTGCACCTTTAGCCTCTCCAGTCTCACGCTACAGGGAAACTGGGCACTGGGGTCAAAAGAGCTGTGAAAGGGAACAGTTGACTGAACTGACTTAAATTGTGTGTGTGCAAAGCCTGGCTTAGACAGCTTGTCCCAGAGCATCAGGGCAGTGAAGTGAAGGTGAGTCGCACACCTAGAAAAAACTTGCACATCCTACTTTGCAACCCAGGGACCCACGTGTTTTGAGACATACTATTTAAAAGGATTAATGAGTCCTTACAGAAAATAAATTCACACCTGCTCTCTGATGAACATGACCTCTTTTGATGCTGTTATCTGAATCTTTCCCCTCCCTGGTGGGGGAACGACATCAGTATCAGTCATGTTGGCTAAACCCACAGACAGTAAATGTCCTCTAAACTGTTCATTTTCTTCCTTTCTTAAAAAAAAAAGCATCAAAGGAAGCAAAGATGGTGTTACTAAATACCTTGGACACAACAGATTCCAGCTTTCCACACCATTTAACTATTCCAGCTCCATGGCTGCAATGTGGATGTTTTTATTATTCTTTCTCTTACATAAGGTGTTAGCAGGAAATTGCAAAATAAAACTGAAGAGAGTCATTTCCAACATTGGCATAATTTTCCCTATGCTTGTATGCCATGTTTTTGGCTCATGCCACTGACATTGGGTCAGAAAATGCTTGGCCATAAACTGGGGGGTGAGCACACCCCACGCTCCGTCCCCAGGAAGTGACTTGGATGCAGCCACGCTGATTTGGAGCGTCGTGGATTTCAACTGTACAGACACAAACTATGTCATGCTAGTTAACCTCAGGGCTTGAGAAGAGTCCCTGAGCAGTTTTATTTACTGGTGTAGATGTGACCTCCTTGGCCTTCAGACACAGTTAACTATTTGCCTGATTAACTCGTAAGGTCTCTTTGTCTCTGACTGCCAGTTTTTAGAGCAGTTTGGGCCAGAGAGAGCACAGAATGAATGCAGCTCCTTTAGAAAGCGGTGCAGCGATTTATTTGCAGGATCAGGTCTCCCGCGTCCCTGCTCATTTGCTGGCACCTGCTTGACACGACATGGTGGCTCTAACAGCTGTGCTCAGCTGAATGCGCTCTCAGGCTGGGAAGCCGCCTACAGCACTCAACGTTCAATGGGGAAAGGTGTTTTCTTACTGCCTTGTGCCGTCTCTGAGCTTGTTGGTTTGATGACACGATTTGCGTCCTCGTGCAGAGCACCGAACCAGTCTTTTAGCCGCGAAGCCAGACTCCGCAGTTCTTTGTCTGTGCAAGCTAGAAAAAGAACAAAGCACCAGACTGAGTCAAGAGCACCAGCGAAATGCCTTTCTCTAGGTAGTCTATTATAAAAATATTGTTTACGGTTGTAAAATCCTTCTCATTAAGAGCTCTGAAGTAAAAGAGAAGGACAGGGAAAAGGATGCAAGTTAAAAAGAAAATACAAGTCATTATGAATTATAAGTTGTACTGAAGGACCTCCTCAGTAGCTGGCATGATTTGCGATGGAAGAAGCGACACACAGAGCTACCGTAGTTCTCAATTAGAGCTATGCGACTACTTAACTTCCATGTTTTCACCTTGTAGGATCTCAGAGAAAAATATCAGTCAAACAGATGGGGAGGAGGGACATACTCGCCTAGGCATACTACTCCAACAAGATGCTAGGAATAATTTATAACCACATTTGCCATAGTATAAGGCTATTATCACAGTAATAGGAAATATATATACATATTTATATACATAAAGAAGAAAATGGTTATGTTGCTCTAGTTATACTGCAAATGACACTTTGCCACCTCTGAAGGTTGTCAATTCCATTTTGTTAGCTAGGTAAAACATTTATTTTTCTTATCATTTTTTACTGAAAAATATCTTATTTTTCCAAAAATTTCTGCCAAGAGATTAATGTCCAGCTGAAGGGAATATTTTGAAGGAAGAAAGCTGCATTACTCACCAGTTTCTGTCAGAAAAAAATATTCTTGTTTCTGTATCATGTTTAGTGCTTAAAATTCACATGCTCAGACAATTTTATTATTCCTGCTGTGCACTCGTTCTACATTTTAAATGACACTTCTTGGAATACAGAGCAAGATTTTATGCCACAGAGGCAGACATCCTTCACAGGGCAAGCGACAATATGTCTTCTCCAATTCACTGCACATTATAATATTCCTCCTTCCACCTTATTGAAGAACAATGGAGTCCCCCCAGCTTGTCTTCCCAAGTTAAACTCACTATTCCAATGACTACAAGGAACTTGCTGATATCTCAATGGCTGTGGCGAGCATTGGTTTGTTTTCACAGGGGTTTTTTTTGGGTCAGAAATAACTCCGAAGTTAAAAATAGGACATTATAGCTTTTTCTAACTGCAAAATAAAAACTAGCATTTGGGGCAGGGGGAGAAAAAGAAACATTTTTCCCATTTTTCTGTAATGCTGAAAGAGTTTGACAGGTTTTCCTATTAAAGATAAAAATACGAAGGTCACTGTCATGCTAAGGTTGAGTCCACGTAAGGAAAAATCAGTTCTTAAAGAAAAAAAACCAACAATTAATGTAAATAAACGGAGGACGATGCAATATTAACTGTAAAGTGGCTTAAGTTTCTGAAAAAGCCTATCACTTTATTTTCTCACTTACATTAACATTATATTTGACTCATTGAAAACGAGCTTATCTTTGCAAGTTAAGGCAAAATTCATAGAATGATAGGATTCTCGAGCCCACCATGCCATCTTTTCTCTAAGGAACACCTCACGCCGCTGTCGTTCCTTGCCTGTTACTCACAAAGTCTTTTATCAGAAAAAAAAAATCACAACACAAGCAATAGCAGAACAAATTCCATCATCCTGCCTGTAACAAGCCCCCATCAGGAGATGTTGCCTGAAGGGGCGAGGGGGTAGGAAGAAAACCAATTTTACAGGGAGTAAATATTCAGGAACGAACTAGCTCTGGACAGGCATGAATGATTTCTTATTTTGTAAATTTAGATCCATAAAGATAAAGAAATTTCCACCATGCACTAATTTCAACAGGAGCTGGGCACCTAAATACACGTTAAAATTGAGGGAGCTACTTTTTTCACATGGGATGGGAGATGCTGTTCCCGCATCCCCTGTTGAATTGTCATCAGCTGATTTTCATCAGACATCATTTTTGCCAAAATATTATTAGGCAACTACAGCAACACGAGAGACCACAATAGCTTTCTTTTCAATAAGCTGTCTTCAAACGTTCCTGAGAAGGAATGTATCAATAATCTAACATCTTTCTGAATTAAAAGTAGGCAGTAACTTTTCTTTCCTTCTGCCAAGTAGCCGTCTTGTCCTTTGAAAGTCAATTTTGCAAAGGGAAAAAAAGAGAAATACAGCGTTAATACAAGTAAATACAAGTAAAATACAAGTTAAGGGTTTAGTCAATGCCTCTTACATGACAGGTTATCCATATGTTCAGAGGATTTCACAAATGTATCTCCAGTCAAAACTGCACACACAAACACAGCTTTGACTACTATTATACCAAGTGGGTGAAAAAATAGGATTCAATTGTCCAAGAAATGAGTAACACAGTTTTATTGTGCAAACCTGGTATCTACTAAATATTTATTGTGGCACATGACATCTTTAGGAAGCCAAGGCTGGAGCTCTAGACTACAAACACCCATTCCTGTGCCTTCCTGACACCCTCACCATGCCTTCTGTATTCTCTATACCGACCGTCACAGACAGTCAACAAGTCACAGAGAAAAAAAAAAAAAAAAATTAAAGAAAATACCCTCTAGGGTTGTTTTCCTCATTCAGATTTGTCTACTTTCAAATACAAAGACAACTCTAGACACTGCAGAAACCCAAGGTAAGTCAAATGCTCTGAGGGACACCGTATTTGCTCTCAGACTTGCAAGGCCACCCTGCTGGTGCGCAGTGCCAGGGCAGGGGCTCGGAGCACACTCGCCTCCTCTCCCGGCCTCAGCAGGGCGCAGGGTGGCCACCCCACTGCCAGACTGACAGCTCCCAAATTAATTTTGCAAAGCGGTCATTTGGTTTAAACTGCATTGACTGAGGTAATTTGAATCCATGCTTTTAAATTGTAATAGAACACCGGATTAAATGCACAGTGGAAGTGGAAAAGAAGTAGATTGATTAATGGTAAATCAGACTTGAAACGATTTCTCTGCATAGTCCAGCCAATCAAACATGTCAGGATCTGTAAAATGCCATTCATAATGAAGTCGTTATATATATTTTTTTTTGTTTGTCTATAATGCTAACCATGTGGAGAACCAGCTTTTACCATGTACATGTACATTCCTGGTTAGATCAGTTCTCTGCCAGCACCCGAGTGCTGCAATCCATGACCTACACCAGCTCGGATATAGCCTACAGCTGCTCAAACAGCCACAGGACCCCTGTCTCCTCCTGTCACTCCGTAACAATAATTCTCTTGATTTTGATGGACCAGGAAAGGCTTTCAGCCTCTTCTACGCCATAGCTTCCTCGAAGACTGCCTCATTCACTCACCCTCAGTCTTTAAACCTGCACCCTGGATGATGCTTTCTCTTATTTTCACCAACAAATCTGCAAAATGCCCCAAACCCTGCAGATTTCCTTTGGAACTCACTCTGAGGCACAACTTGACAGTAAGACCTGAACCGGAGTTTTCTGCATACCGGAGAGCTTTTTTGTGAATAACTGAGATATTCCTTAAGTTGCTTAAGGATGATTCAACAGTGGATATGATGTTGAGATTCCCTCCTAGGACTGCAGTCTTTCTTCACAAGAATAACTGCTGTTTCATGAGTAAAACAGGAACCAACTGTGCCGTTAATATGTACTGAATAATAAATTTCTTCCTGAGACTTCAAAAATATAACGCAAAGTTCAGTTAAATTTTTATTAAAGTATTTCATGCTCTCAATCCGACTTTCTCCTGCACATTAAAATAGAAAAAGTATTATTTTACATTTTTTTCTATTAAATTTTATTTTAATGCTACCATGCACAGTTAAAATTTCTACCACTCTACCTAGTGGAAGTGCATTCTATTTTACGTATTTTATTTGAACATTTTCACAAGTCTCTAATGGGAATTTGTTTGTTTTGGGACACATTATTTTAGAGACTTCAAAGTGGATTGACATTCAGTGGGCACGAGTTTAATAGACACAAAGTCAGGCCCAGCCTCCAGCTGGGTGTCTAGGAACCAGAGCACTTAATGATTTATTGCTGGTGGTAGAGCCCATTAGTTACATATCAAACAATTAGGAAGCATAGCTCTGAGGAGCCCCAGATCTAACAGCCTCATAGATAAATTTGCATTAGGATAAGTTATAAAGCATGTTTAAGAAACCTCTTCATGAAAAATACAGTGCAAATGTACCTCCTTACTATTAATAGAAGTTTCAAGTAACATTTCTCAGACGAGAATAATAGGGCTGTAGGAGGAATAGATGTGATAATGGGTCTCTTGCTATTTGAAGATCTATAAGGAGAGAATACGTAGGCTGCAAACAATATGGATATTGACATGACTTGAAGCACTAATTAAAAAATTTGAGATGAAGAGAAACACCAAGGGAGGAACCTCTCCATAGCCCCTCTCTAGCAACTGAAATCTGTCCAGTCAGCTGTCAACAACCATTTAAAACTCTACTGTTGTGAAAAAGACACAAGCGCAAACATATGCAAACATGCATTTTCACTTCTGTGTGTATTTTCTTCAAGATAAGAGAATCTGGCTTCAATTCATTTCCTACACCTTTTAAAAAGGGAAAAACCACAAGACTTTATCCTCATTATTTTGCTGATGTCACTGAAAGTTCTGCCTTAGCAGCCCTTTGGTACCAGGTCCCCATATAACTTTAATTTCTGGATCCTTCACTGCTGGTGCACTTTGATGAATGGGTTGCACAGCCCACGATTCCCCTGCCTGCGGCGGGTTGGTATTGCTGCTGTTACAAACCGGGATGGTGGGGCAGGTTGGTTAACGTCCATCCAGCTCGTCAGCTTGATCAGAGTGCGCAGTGCCCTGCAGCTGACGTGGCAGTGGCACCCCGCGTGGTGGCAGAAGCTGTCACTGCTCTGAGTCACAGCAAGCGCGAACGCAGGAGGAGGATCTATTTGCAGCTGGATCCAACCGACATCCTCAGATCGGAATCTGCAGATGTTACAAATCATCCTGCAGAAGTGATTTAATAGCAAGCACCGAAACTGCAGATTTATTCCCAAGGGTGAAGCAATTGGTCCAGCAGTTATTTATTCCTAACAAATTGAAAGCGCTGTTGCTAAATACCTATTTTCATCGAGCAGAAAACATTAATCTGACCTAATGGAAAGCCATTAGCATGCTGTAAAGGCTCAGGTTTTTATAGGTGTGCTTCCATTATGGACTTTTTCATCTCTACAGATACTAATCTATACATATTGGTGGTGAAAATTAACAGTACAACATTTAATTTCACTCTTCCAGGGAGGGACTTTCAGAAGTTCTCAGTGCCAGAAATCAACATTAAAACTGAACTTACCTGTAGAAGTGTAAGATTAAATCAATATTGAATGTTCTCTCTCACATCCCATTTTTACTCCAGCCTAGCAAAACAATATTGTAACATCTCCAGCCACTAAGAAAACAAGCCTTATAACTCATACTGCAGTTAACTCTAAAGGAAACGTAGTACTAAGGAAGTACACCACTGCATTACTGCTTTCACCTCTCACTTGCTGCCATAATGTTCTGGTAGTATGTGACAAGCAAGGAGTCCGTATTGCCCAGAAAAAAAGTTACAGTGATATTTTACAAGGTATTTTACAAAAAGCAAGCTATGCAACCAGATTCACAGAATGCGTGTACCATCTTTTATGTCATTTGATTTATCTGTCATCTATCTGGCACATATCTGTTGCCTTATCGTTATTATAATAATCACTCTTACAAATAGTACCGCATTACTACCAATTACATGTGGAGAAACTGGTTCTTTGGGTTCATATTATTGTCATGAAATAGTCTCTTAGGTAGAGACTAAGGAGCAAATTCTCTATTCCCCAAATGCCAAAGTGGAGCATGTGAACATTCCCTGAGAGCTGGGCTAGTTTCAACTGTTTCTAGTGTAGGGGAAAGGAAACCACAAATGCAGAGAAATTAAAAAAAAAGAAATAAAGTAAAAGGTTGAAAAAAATGCATACTTAGCTATTGAGGTTAGTGCCGTTTCCAACTGCCATGGCAGAATTCAGCTTAGAAACATGCCACTGATTTTGAGTCACCTGCTGAAAAAGACGCACATGTCCTGCCATGGAGCAGAGCGAGTGTGTCGTGATCGAGGTGACCAGCCACTGAATGTGAATAAAAACCAGAAAACATTGCAAGAGAGCCCATCTCAATCCACAGTCTGAAATGTCAGACTTGGGAGTTCCCTGAGCAGCAAGGAGGAGTGGATGCATTCATGGAAACCAGCCTTGCTGGCTGCTCGGCTCACAAGCAGAAAACCAACTGTATTCCTAAGACATTAGTCGTAACAAGCAGTTCAGTCATTCGTCTTGTAAGCCCAGAGGACAAGTCCATTTAGTTTTGATTAAAGTGTGATATAGCACAAACCTACATGACATTAGCTGATAGTGATATTATATTCTTCCAGTTAGAAACAGGGCAAGCATAGTTTCAACAATTCAGAAGGAAAAAAAAAGGTCTCATTTTTCTGTTTTTGAAGACTGACACGACAATCGGGTACAAAGTTGTATGGTAAAACACATATTTAAAACCACTGTAATAACACTAAAAATGTCTGACGTACATGTATCTTAGCATGGAAGCTGACAGCAGAAAACGCTCATCTTTTGTACTAATTTTTATATTATTCTTTGTATAAAAAGAAAATGTGGCAATTTTAATCATGCTTCCTCTGACAAACATCACTACATTTTCTCTCTTGTAGGTAAATCAACAACTTCTTTCACCCTGCTATAATTGCGTCTATATGTGTGTGCATTATCACAACAGGCTTTAAAAGTAAAGTTAAAAAAAAAAAAAAAGAAATCATCTTTCAGGCTTCAGGGAGCGGGTCTGCTCCCAGCCATGCAAAATACACGGCATGTTTTAAAAACTGCTGCTGCGGGAGCTGATTTCAAAGTAAACATCAAGATAAATTCAGGGCTGCGCTAACCCTCCGCTTCCAATGCTACTCCACACACAGGCATATAAACACACACACGTGTACGTGACTTGTAGATGACTCCATGGGTTTTATATCTGCGATCTTTTGGTGATGTAACTGTGGCAATAACTACCTTCACAAATACCTCCCCGATCTTGGCTGGAAGATGCAATGCTCTTATTTGCTCTTTTCGTTGAGGCCTCAGGCAACTTATTATAACATTAAAAAAGGAAGTATTATGCCAATAATTTTATGAAGTAGAAAGGAATAGGTTGTTTACTATTACTGTAAGGAAAGGTACTGCATTCCACACATGCCTTCTTGGTTTGATAAATGAAGGTCTTTCATTTAAAACCCCTCCTATTGTCACCAGCATTTCACGACAAAGTTCGATGTGAGCGTATTTGTCGTACTGCATTTTTGGCATTCACTGGCTATTCTTCCACAGAGTTGACACCTACACTGATAACCACCTCTGATCCTTCCATCACTTGTTTTGCCTTGTCTTATAAATATAGCACCAGATGCCAAGATCCTGCGGTTCAGACTTTGAGATGATTACAGCAGCAGCTGAGTTATTGGGAAGACAAAACAGGCTTTGATCTGAAGCTTCCTTAAAATGGTATATTTAAAACACAAAGCTCAGCTAGAACTGTACAAACAAAGGCTGAGAGCTACAAAGCTCACTCTCTAAACCTGCAGGCAAAGCGTACATCTGCTTTCATAGTACTTAACACTAGTTCCTTTTGTGCTCACATTATTCCTGAAAACCCTTTGCCAGGTGCTTACGAAGCCCGAAGGCTTATTTTAAATACATCCAAACTATAATGATGCTGGGGGGTCTGTCAGAACTGGCAAGGAAGGCTTGTGGGAGTAACGTCCCTCATGGCATTTTGGCCATGTCAGGTACTAATTAAAATCTTATCAACTCCTGCATGGTTCCTAGGCTCCCAAAATTCACTTGCCAGCTCACCCTAATGTTCCCATGCAAATTCTGTCTTATCACCTGAAAGGAGGAACAGACAGCTGTTATATCAACTGAAAACTCAAAGAGAGCAAAGAAAAATGTCTGACTGAATGGACTTTTCCAGAAGTTCGTGCTGTGCTCTGGATGAAAAAAGTCTCCGTAGAGTCGTCATCTCCCCTTTTGCCTCCCTTCCTTCTTCCCTCCCTCTCTGTTTTTCACACTCTCCTCGGAACAGACGTCCCGGACTGGGCAGACACACGTGCGCACCCAGCGTCTTCTGTGGCGAGTCTCAGAGGAGGCTCTCCAGTTAGCTGTGGTGGAGGCTGGTCAAGCACTGGCCAGTCTTTGCAAGAGGGCTCTCCGAGTTCCTAGCAAACCTGAACACTGGTTGGATTTTAAAGCAGCGTTTAAAGCAGACCCACAGTCCATGGGAGGTTTTCACAGATCCCTGACCTTGCTGCTAACAGCTTAGCAGATATTGTACTCCTAGGCATTTGAAATAATAAATAAGCAAAACTTGAAGAGTAATTAAGAGCAGAAATAAAACTCACCCGGGTTAAAATGAGGTAATTGAGGGATGATTATTTTTAGGCAAACAGTACAGGCTACCGTACTGTGTACATTTGAGTTTCAGACGGAATTGTTTCCTACGCACCTTCCAAAGCCACAGCCGAAAGGGTTAACACAACCTGCTGAACTTTTCCACATCCAGGAGGTCGCTTTGCTCCACTTTCCAGGGCTGAACAGAGAGAAATTTTAGATTCTCATCCTCAGTAAAAATGTTCTGAATTACAGTAGTTGGAAATAACTCGAGCTGTTGATGGTAAGGCCAGCTGCTAGCTTCCATAATGAAAATGGCCTTGAGCTTGAAAGAGCAAAACTCAGGTAGTAAAATTAGTAATTTGACAGTATTTGAGAAGAAATGGGCAGATCTATTTATGTTCAACCACAGGGGGAAAGCAACAGCCAAGAACATAAATTAAAAGACTATATATAGAGGAAAAAGTAAAAACATAAGGTGATTTCACAGAATGTCTGTTAGAGCATAATCACACGTGACACTTCTCAAAAAATAAGTTGAAAATGTGGCTATATATGAAATGAGATGTAAGAGACTTCTAATTTTTACAGTTCCTTGTGCAATCACAGATGGATCTAAACTGAATTATGAAAAAAAACCCAACATCAGTAGATCATTTTTGTAAAGTGTCATAGTAAGGGATATTCTTTATTATTTGATACCACTCTCTTAAAACGCATGAATTTTTGCGTGGGTCATCATAGGATAAAACTGCTTCTTTTACACAGTTCTGTTCTTCTGACACTACTCCATCTCTGAAGGTTTGTTCAAATTTAAAATTAATGAGCTCCCAGACGATTATTGGTTTTGTGTTTGCTTTAATGAGAAAAGCTATTATTTTTATGGCTAGCCAGATCTAAATGTGCTGGATTGGTAGATGCCTATTCTGGAGGTAAAGTTTGGGCTATCCAAACCCTTAGGGCAATGATCACCGCTGCTACCTGAGGAAACTACGTGCAAAATGTTGTACAGAAATGCAAAAACAGTGTTACTATGCAGCCCATGTGTATCTATCACAGGGCATCTCCAGAGGGTTGGTGAGCACCATGAGTGATCTGCTTTCCCATAGGAAAAAAAAAAAACCCTATCCCACATCCTTCTCAGAGTCCCTGCTGTGATTTAGGATACTGCCTAGAAGCTGCAAGACTGACCCAGGAATTTATTAGAAAGACTCCTTTTTGCCAGGAACTGGTACTCTATCATACAAAAAAACAGGGGGAAGCAATTGAATAGATTCACTTCATTTTTCTGGAGTCCACCATCTTTATTCGCTTCCTTAGGGAGCCTTGCAAGGTGATAGATAAATCGAATTTGCCCATGCTTGAGCAGGATGGAGAGAGAGATACTCATGAGTCAGCATATGCTCGCAGAAACTATTTTTCCCCCTCATTAACTTTTTTGCACATCAGCTGATTTTTACTTTATTCTGTGTATATCCCTGTACTTATTTTCTATGTTCCCTACTGAATGTTATCACATCTGATACCACCAGGGCTTCATTAATGTAGAATGTTGTCATGTGGTGCATTATTCTTAAATGAGAAAACACAGACAACCCTAGAAGAGCAAATGAGGAGTTGTTGGACAGCATGGGGCTAGAAGCATTTGAAGATGTCTCATGGGAATTCCTCCAGCAAATTGTTGGGAAAACTGATTGAAATTCAATAAGAAAGTGCAAATGAGACAACACAGCTCCCCAGTGGATTGCAAAGATCCCCTGGAAGGAAATCAGAACTATCTTTGCACTGCTGCACCTCGCAAAATCAAGAAATGCATAAATCCCTCCAGGATACACAGCGTAGGAATGCAGCATTCAGGGCAATATGAAACAAGCAAGGGAAGGAGTATTTTAGTAAGGAAATGCAACCTATTACAATAACCAAATTTTGATGGATTTAGGATCTGAATAGGATTTCATTGGAACCAGTGAAGCATCATTAACTTCATAGGAGTGAACGGCAATCGGTACATTAGCAAACACACTTGTCTGGGTTGGTTCATTGATGCTCAAATGCATCACACTGACACAGGCATTTAGAAACGTACTTCTCGCTGTAGGTGACTTTGAAGGTGAGGGAGGTGCATCATGAGCAGGGGCTGGGCTTCTGGTCAGACACCTGCCTCCTGTGGGGTGAGCAACTGGGACTGTGGAAACTCCCTAGGTGATGGGAGACCTTCGCTGGGTGCGAAATGAGGGAGGACCTCTTCCCTTACAACATTGGTGCTCAGGAACTTGCTTGGATTTACACTGGCAAAGTGGTGGAGCGGCTTAACTTTTAACAAGCGTTGGTTTCTTTGGCTGAGGTAATCACTGACGCTTCAGCCGTTACGGCCTCCGCTTCTGGACTGAAGGGCTGGGGTGATGCCAAAGCACAAAGCAAACTTCTCTGGGATTAAAAAGATGATAGCTAAGCTGAGCTGAGTGTCAGGGAAGGCTGTAGATAAAAAAAGACTCAAAAGACCCACTGTCTATTGTTTACCTACCGTGACACGTACCTCCTACAGCAAAAAAACTTCATTTAACTGCATAAAGAAAAGTATGAGATGAACATAGTAATGAGCACCTGGCCACTTAGAAGCTGTGGGAATCCACAACTTCAAAAAGTGTGGAATGGAGTTGCAAAAATCTCCTACTAATGCGTATTTTGAAGAATCATTTAAAGAAATGTCAATTCTTTTCTCAGCCCTTCATGCGCATTTGTGTATTTTTAAAGTCTTTCAGAGGGAGGACTGAGTTATGTGTATTCAAGGATATGATTTATTGAAAATGTCCTGATTTTTTTAAATATTTGCACTATTAAAATATTTAACATAAAAAAAGCAGCAAGTGAGATCAAAACCACCCTGTGGCATTATGAAAACCATAAGCTGAGCAATTCTGAAAAGGATAAAAATGGCTTGTAAGGAATTTGTTTTTCTTTTCTTTTTTTTTTTTTTTTTTTAAAATAATTGACAGATTTGGAGCTGTGGCTGAGAAAGCTTTGAAAGCGGCCAGGCTGACAGGGTGTATTGTAGGGTAGTTGTAAGACTTTGTAGAAGCAATTATTATCATCTCCCCCAAAGCACAGACAAGTCCGTGAGCAAAAAAGCAAAGAAAAGGAGAAAAGGCTGGCTGGGAAGCAGACCCCCTTTCCCAGGCCTAGGTGCTTACTTGCTGATGGCTTGAGCCAAAGCGAAAACAATCTGAATCTAATTTAAACTTTGGTCATTCTGCAGAAAATTAAATAGCTGGAACCATACCTGCTGAAAGAAGAGGCGAGGAAAGAGCAATGTTCTGGGCGGCGGCGCTTGTTTGAATGTGGCTGTAGTGCGGATCTTTCAGACCCATCGCCCGTCAGCCCCCATAGGCATTCTTCAGAATCATGATTTAATCTGAGCGGCCATGGATCAATGCTCTCCAAGTGTTCACAATTAATAAATTTTGTAAAAGGTCCAGCAAGGCATGCTGTAGAACCGAGGATTCGCAGCTCCAGATAAAATTTTATGTTGTGCGAACATCAGCAGCTTCCCAGTGGCAGCTTTTTGATTGGGAACACTACGGGAACACCGAGGCCATGCTTCCCACAGGTTTCTCTTACACCGTACACAGGTATCTTCGGGAATTAAACCAATATTTTGCCTAGATTATTTCATTTATCAGCCTGTCCAGTTCATACCCCCCATTTCAGTATATTTAGACCATATTATTAAAATTAGACTATGGGCCTGATTCTGCTTTTCCAAGATTCTGAATTTACTTGGGTACAACTGAAAGTTGAGTCTGGTTTCTCCAGGTGCAGTACACTGAAAGACTTTTTGCACGTATTCGTCAATCTCCCTCCAAATGTACCTTTGTGCATTTTAGATTTCATTATTCCTTTGATGCTCCTTAAAGATGCAAGGATATCTTCTCACACACTGGGCCTTTCAATTTTATTATTTAATTCACTACAGAGCTGGAATGCACTTTTCCCTTTTCGCCACAAGTTCTTGGGACATTAAAAGCAGGACATTAAAATATCTGTAGGCTGCCAGGCCTTTAGTACAGTATTTGCTACCCCTGTCATTTTCAGAAAAAGCAGTCATTACATTAAAGGAACAAAGTCACATTATTTTATTGTAAGCTAATAACCAGCAGGCTGTCTTGTGTGTCTCATTGGAAAGGATTAAAAAGAACTTCCTACTACGTGTGCTATGACTGATCATGGCCGGTAGCTACAAATCTGCACACTTAGTCATTATAATTCTACTTTTCTAATGGAAAGAGTCAGACACTATCCCCACAATTATCCTTCAGGACGATCGTGCCCCAAATTTCAATCCTCTGCCACCCAATGTGGTCACAGCCGATGGCAGAATTGGGTGGTTTGATTTTTGTGTGGCCAATAGAGAATTGTGGTTTGGTTGATAAATTTGCTCCCAAAAGGATTCAGTAATTTTAATAACCAGCTGTTGGATAAAAAGTATTCTGTGGAATGGCTTAAAGTATCGATGTTAAATATGGATGAGTAAATCCAAATAAGTAAAACTATGTATGAGTAATACTAATTGATGTTAAAACCTATATGTGAAGCTGGATAAATTTACCTATTAGGCCAATTAAGACTATTCTGAGTAATTCGATTTGAGGAAGCTTTAATGTTTCCCTTGATTCTAGTGATAATCTTTCATCTGGAAAAGAAACACTTGAGCAGGTACACAGCACTTGTAATGGGCATTAACGGAGCAGCATTTTGTGGACTAATCTGTGCAGGCTGGGGCCACTAACTGGCATAAACGTTTTAACAGTGATGCCAAAATATCCATTTTGTTGCTGAAAACTGCCTAAGTAAACCACAACAGTTATGTCCTGTACTAAATAACAAAGATTGCTTTCTTCATCTTTCTTCATTTACCATTCCCTTCTGGCTAGCAGAGGCAGAGCTGCGCTGCCAGTGCTACCAAGTCCTTGTTTTCAGCGTGGATTGACAAATAAGCCCATCCAAGGGGATGCCTTTTATCTAGGGAGGTAAAAGTCATTCTACACCTGGTTTCTAGGCAAGAGATGCTGACCAATAATCATAGAATCATAGAATCATAGAACCATAGGGTTGGAAGGGACCTCTGGAGATCATCTAGTCCAACCCCCTGCCAGAGCAGGGTCACCCAGAGCAGGTTACACAGGAACACGTCCAGGCGGGTTTTGAATGTCTCCAGAGATGGAGACTCCACCACCTCTCTGGGCAGCCTGTTCCAGTGCTCTGCCACCCTCAGGGTAAAGAAGTTCCTCCTCATGTTTAGGTGGAACTTCTTATGCTCAAGTTTGTGCCCATTGCCTCTTGTCCTGTCCCCTGGCACTACTGAAAAGAGCCTGGTCCCATCCTCCTGACACCCACCCTTGATGATGAGCACGCAAAAGATTTGTACAGATATGTTTAGGAGTGTAAATATAAAAATTTACAGTAATGGGTTTTAGCGGGTACTTTTTGGCATTTATCTAGAAAAGCAGTCATATTGAGAGACTAACGTACCAAATTTGATTTTTTTCCCCCAATAAATCAGTGTGAGAGTAAAATGCTTTGAAGGAATTTGGGGAGAAAATGTCTACTTGTCAGCGATGAGGGAGGTTGGCTCCCTTCCATGGAGGGGAGAAGTGAAAACCATGGTAATACGTTACAGACTGTGAAGGAGGTTTCACAGTGTCTCTCCCATCCCAGGGCTGTAAACTACAGTCCAATCCTTTAGACCAATAATTACCTACAGTGTACAGACTTCTATTAGCTATTCCCTTTTAGCAGAAACGCAGATGTGTATTTCAACAACTAAACAGAACAAAAGCCAACCAAGGCCCTGAGAAAAAAAAAAAACCTGCTGATATACTTTAATGGTTCAAGCACAACTACTTAAATATCAACATTATTTATAAGTGAAAGTATTTGCCTTAAACCTGGCTAAAGTCTGTGGAAGAAAGCAGACATCAGTGATCTGCTGGTACTTCACTGGTACTTCCCACAGTTTGATAGTTTGACTGCTATTTTATCAGGACTGTTCTACAAAACACAGAGTTTCTTCTATTCCATGGTGAGGGCGAAATGCATAGAAAGAATTATATTATATACAGATCAAGTGGACTAGTTGATACTTATACTCAGATAAATTGGAAGAGTGTAGATTTCAGCTCACCACATAGTATTTTCTTGTCTAACTGGTTGTAAAATGGATTTGGAAGTCAACCCAATATTTTCAAACTAAGCTACTGCGATCAAGACAGGGGGGTTACACTCTTGCAACAGGTATGTCTCCACCATGTTCCCACATAAGGACAGTAAAAAGCCTTCCGGTGTGAGAAATTAAATTTTACACATTTTTCAAGGGAAAAGTTCTCAAATATTTTTACAAACATCAGTTTTTGAAAACGCTGTGTTCATTTGCTACAGCTCTAAGTAACCAAACACAAGAGAAGTGCGCTTACAATGTTAAGAAAATCTTAGAGAAATCACTGGGATTTTTTTTTCTTTTCTTCTTCCTGAAACCCTCACTGACAGCAAGAAGAGATTGGATTGAAGCATTTATGTATCAACAGGTGAAGGACACACACATTCACTCTTCTGCATAGCAGGCAGAATCACAGAGCTACTCCCATACAAGTAATAATGCAAGAGGAGCCTCCTTCAGTTGTCGTAAAGGCAGGCAGTAAAGAGAAAAAATCACCCTGGGATTCATAGCCACCTGTCTGTAAAAAGCACTGCTGAAAGCCCAATTATTTTGACAGATACCAAGGAAAGACAAAAAAATAAGGACTTATGTAAATTACAATGAAAGAACTCAATGTATTTCTCAAAGTAGCTCAGGACTTTACAGTAAATAATGCTTTCAAAGGAAATGGTAATCATCCTGCATTGAAAGCTTCTGATCTTACTATCTTTACTTCAGATCATATTAGTACTGTGCATCATTACAAGAATGTGTTCTTTGAAGCATGTGTACTCTATCTTCCTTCTATTCATCATAAATTCCCTCTCTGTGAAAGTACACTTTGCCACTGTGCACACATTTTTCTTTCTCAGATTTAATTCATTTCCTAAAGAAATGTCACGCAGAAATCAATCTTGCCAGCAGAAGTTCACAAGGCCCGATTCATTTAACAAATGACTTATTGACAACTGTGAGATAGAAAATAATGGGATGTTGTTATTAAGAGCAACATTACACATTTCCAACAGTGTATATGGAGAGGGTACATACAGAGGACGTTAAGATTCTTTCATGAACAAGTGATACCTTGTGAGAAGAAAGAAGAGAGCTTGCTATGGTTAATGGCTGGCTTCCAGGTTCTATCCCAGCTCCCTCTCTGTACTCACAGCTGATGTTATTACATAAATCCTGACCTTTGCTGTTGTTGGTTTCATTGAAAAACAACCGCTTGTAGAACAACAGATAAGAAAACAAGTGTCCTGTTACAGAAAATATAATTTTGATTGGTATTCAAATATAATCAGTTCTTTAGAGATAACGTGGAAGTTCAACCAAAACTGCATACGTAGCTGCAGACCACAACTGAGCGTAGTAGGTAATGGTATGATAGATCACCTGGGAAGTATTTATCTAAGCAGTGTCACACATGGGGATTAAATACTTCTCTTCCTCCTCCTGTCTTTCTTTCCTGTCCCTTTTTCACCCAGCGCCAAAGAAAGCAGTGCTTGCAGCTCTGCAGGCTGACTGCACCTTGCATTTCTTCATATGGTATAGATATAGATCCTTTTTATTTTCTATTAAACAAGACATGGAGAAAAGAACCAACTCCCTGCACTACACATTCATCTATATATTCGACAAGCACGGTGGTAATCCTAGGGTATCTCATAAAAATAAAGATTTCCCTCGAGCTGTCTTCTGCTCTCATATCCATCATGACTAGAGTGATCAAATGTGACCTTCAGCATGATAAGTACTTTGGTGTCCCCAGGTCAGGTGTTCAATCATCCAAATTTAGTTCAATGGCTCCTGGAAAAGAGTCCAAGCCCTAATGTCAGATGCTCAGGCTCCTGACTCAAAGTACCTGCACGCACCCCGGGCAGAGAGCACCTCGTCCTAGCCAGAGGCACAGAAACAGTTTTGCCATCTTGCCTGTCCCTGAGGACGGAGAGCAGGGGCTGAGCTGCCGGGGAATGCCCTGTGTGCTCCAGATCCCGAGCCCTGAACCCTTGTGGGGAGCTCAGCACAGGGCGGCTCCCACAAAAGAGCATTTTAACTCCCAGAAAGCAGCAATGAAACACCACTGTGCTCAATTAGAAAGCAAGCAGCTCCGAGTGCAGTCTGTCCCACCAGAGACTTCGACCCTTTGCCAAATTTCTAAATCCCAACACTACATAGTTGAGAAGTTGGTATCTCTAACCCACCCAACACGCTAAACGCTATACAAACATAGGAAAAAACAGCTCATGCATGAAAGAGCTCATGCTCAGATTTTCTTTAGGAAAAGTAAAACAAATCCTCAGTCCTTCCTTGTATTCCTGAAGAAATTACCCGACAAAGAGCAGGAAAAGACATTATTTCTACCAATTTCTAATGTGCAAAAAGTGAGAAATATTTCACATGCTTCATTAAACACAGATGAAAATATAAAACATCTTGAAAACATATAGTTGAATGGGATATAATATTTCCACAGGACTCCATACAAAAAAAGGGGAAAGATTAAAATCTGTTCCCAGAAAGATAATTTAAACTCGGAGTAATACATTCCCTCCCTAGTAATCAGTCTGCAAATAGGATGATTTAACTGGGACCCTCAAAATCTCTGTAACAGAAAAGCAGGAAAACCTGATGAATTCAACTGTACTATATTGAGCTGCCAAAATTGTAAAGTGAAAATATTAACTCAACCTACAAGACCTTTTTACCAGGTAACAGAATTTCAGAGGTAATTTAAAAAAAAATCTCAAGCACCCATATTTCATGACAACAATGTATTTTCCTAGGTCAGAGGTATGCTGAAGGGGAAACCCAGGAGACGGGAACTCGGGCACTGGTGCATTTACAGTGAACAGTCACAAGGTAGCAGCACAAAGCATGAGTCTGAAGAATTTTTTAAAGATGCTACAGAGGTGGAGGTGATGTGCCATCAGTCACCAGGACACAGCTGTAAGTGCAGAGGCAACATAACTTACCGCAATTAAGTACTTCGTGGGGAGTGAGTTCAGCGCTGGGGTAGCCTGTGCTGACCTTTGCGAGCCAGCGAACAAAAGCCCAATAAAGAGAATGGACTTTTTTTGGGGGGATTTACCGCAGGCATGAGAGATGTGTTATATGAGTCAACATCAGGGCGCAATAAGAGCAGGGAACAGAGAGAGTCTGGTGGGGTCACGGAGGGGAACCTTACATCTGGCAGTGTCTCACGGCTTACAAATTGGTTGCTCAGTTCCTGAGCTGACCTGCTTTTGAAGAAGAAATGATTGTTTTCCCCTTTCAGCACCCTCTATATGCACTTTTTAAAAGAAGCGAAAGGAAAAAGGGTATATGCCAATTCTCCACACATTACATTGTATATAGAGTATGATTGAAAACGTACACATGTACACTAACTTGGAATTCTCAAAAGTAAGTAAATCCATATTCTAGGAAATAAATGTAAAAGTCAACAGGTCAAGAAAGATTAATAAAGTCGTTCTTGAGCTCCTATGAGGGGAAGAAGCACTCATAGAGATGAACTCAGATCTGCAGTACAGCTGTAGCTGAACATTCACAGGTTTTTCAAGAGCTGGATTTTTTGGCTATTGATCTGCCACTCACTTTTTCTGTAAGAGGAAATTCAGTTATCCACATCTCAGTGAGCCTTTTTCACCCAGTTGCTTTTGTGGGAGTTGTGTTTGTTGTACATCCGCATCTTTTATGGTATCTCAGAATAAAAAATTCAATAGCTGCTGTGTTGAATTCTAAAGATCATTATTCCACTTGTTTAGAAAATGAAAATGATACCCGCTTTTCTCTCCCCTTGCTCTCACCATCAGTTCACTTTCAAACAGTCTGGTATATTTTACTCAATTAAAAAAATGTATCTTTTGTTAACTGGCGTTGCCTGGACAAATGCTACAGATGTTCCCAGTTATGTCATTGTCCCTGTCATCAGAATAAATTTGTAAAACTGTTGAATAAAAGCTCTCTAGTATAGGAATCACTATGACTTCTCCCTTTAAAATGTGCAATCATTTCTCATTACTTACTAGGGTTCCACCATAAACCTCAGTGACCTCCCCATTGTCTGGAAACTCAGAGAATTCCCTGTCTGGTGCCTTGGGTCTCATCCTCTCCAGCTCAGCATCCACTTTCTGCACATCAGTAAAGCCAAATTCATTCATTTCAAATGGCCTGTGTCTGGCTAACGCTGATGTCAACTACTCTTTCTCTATTTCTTCAACTCTCAGCTACCTTCAACACAGTTTCCTCAAGAATCTTGTTCTCCCACGGCTCTGCCTCCCGTATTTTTCTGCCCGTCTTCTACATGTCCCACTCGTGCTCTCTGCAGCAACCTGGGAGAGGTCTTCTGTCCTCACCCTTCTCTTGTCCTCCACAAACACAAACTCAGTTCGCTTTCCAACTCACGCGTGTGAAAAACTGATGGATTGACTTTTTCCCATCAAATTGAAATTTTTGTCCACGTTTCATACATCTCACAAATGCCAACTTGTCAGCTTCAGATCCCCCCAGGCAGAAGAGATCTCCTCACCGTTTCTCTCTAGTGTCCAAACCCCTTCACTGTCGACCTTCTCCCACCCCTCCTTCTGTCTTTAAGTGGGGCTGTAGCCTTTTCTGAGACTGTGTCAAACTTCATCTCTGCTGCAATTTTTTGTAAAGTCTCAGTAAATGACGGTTTAAAACATGACTTTTCCAATCCATTCTCACATGTAAGCAGCTTTCATCAGCTTTCCTCCTGACTATTCTCACGCCCTTTCCTCTGGCCTTACTGAATCCCACCATCTCTGTTCCATATCCTTTCAAAAAGCTTCTGTGAAGATAATTTTGCAGAGATAACGTAGCCCAGCTCCACACGCTGACCATGCCATCCTGCATTTTTCCACCGACCTTCTAGTCCTACATCACACGTAAGCTGTAAGTCTCTGTTTCAGGACCCTTTACAGTTTCTCTCTATTTTACTTATAATCATACCTCTACTAAGCCATCATTGACTTCTCCCTGTTCATGATGACAGCCTCTATTACCCAGTTGCTAAATTTTGAAACAAGTATCTTCAGCTTTTCTTGTCATATCTGTCAGAAACTCTCCGTAAACACCTGCAAAATCATGTCAGAATCCTTCTTAAAACTCAACTTTATCACAAAAACTACACAAAACCTACACAAAGTCTACACAAAACCAGACAAATGCAGATAATTAAGCACTGAGGTACTGACTGTAACACTGCCCATACTGCTGACCTGTGCTGACATATTTTTAATTAGCATTGCCAGTATTGTTTCTTCTCTTTATGTAGGTTGTAAACTTTTTGCTTAGAACTCATCTTTTTATTCCGCTTACGTGAAATGGGCACCGCAAATATCTGACTCCTTTACTATCTTAAGCAAGCAAATTGATAAAAGAAAGCTATCTTACAAAAGAGTAATATGTATAAAATAGATGTATAATGTATATTCCAGATGTACAAAACGTATTTTGCAAGGATAAGAAAATGAATGTAACAATTTGGCGCAGTGTCAAAAAGAAAACCCAGTAATTAGGATGGATGATGAGGGCGTAAAGAGAAAATCCAAAATTCACAGCATTGTTTACTTCACTGTAAATCTGGAAAAAATCTAGCGGTACTGGTGAAATTATTCCATAGTTGTTTAACTGGGAGGCTGTACAGGATGCAATTCAGCCATCTGTGCTCGGTCCATCTGTACTTAGAAAAGTACCGTACTGCTGTACTGTACTGCTTCTGCTGTCAAACTTTGGAGACGTTACAAGATATGCCAAGGAGTGCAGAATGGTAGATGACAGCACATCGATTAAGATCTCCGTCTCAGATTGTCTTCTCTCCAGTTGCTTACAGACATACTTCAAATGTAAATCACTAACTAAATCTTCCCAAGAACTCCTTGAAATTACCTCCTCATTGCTATATTGTACACGCATTTCTACTCTTCCAAGGGAAAGACCAACTCCTACCATCAGTCAATAGCTACATATAAAAACAAGAAAATAAATAGTGCTCTAAGTAGCAGAAGTAACAAAGCCTGCTTTGCTTCAGATGTTTCCTACGTCCCAACAGCTTACACCAAGATAACTCTCCAACGCCACACATGCCAAAGCCATGCCTAATTTCCCCCTGAAATTTTTCCCTTCCCACAAAACTAAATCTCCAAGGAGCAGCCGTGGGGACTGGTAAGAGGCCAAGCAGCCCAGGGAACTGCCGAGCCTTTCCCTTGTGTCTCTCTTTTCAGCCCATCTTTCAGTCTTGCCCCAGACCAGAGAGGAATCACGACATCTGCTGCTCCGTTTGAGTTGACTTATAGGCTCAACAGGTACGAAAGGGAGTTCAGCAAACAGGTTGTATAGCCTTTGTATAGCTCCAATATATCTCAATGCAATAAAGGAAAATAGTTCTTGATACAGATAATTCCTCTCTGTGGGTTTGTTTATTTTGAAATTGGGAAAAATTGTGTTGAAGCCATTAAAATATAGATGTTGAAGCCTCTTCTGCCTCTCTGACTGCTGTGAGGAAACAGCACTTCTGTATTTAACAAGGTGCAGGGACAGAACCTGCAGAAGCACTTGCAGGTCTTTGCCATTGCTCATGACCTTTCATTAGTTTCCTTCCCTCTTAGATACATCAATAAAGGCAGCCGCACTTAATTCATATCTTTATATTCAGCGAACACTGCAGTTAAGTACGAGTGGTCTGACACAAAGCCTCACTGCCAGAGAACTACATCTGCACTGCAAAGTAGTAAAACCCACTTAGCCATGAATTAATACATAATGAACAACTGACAATAATTATTTCAATATAGTGTTCCTGACCTGCTTCAACACTTCCTTCCTTTTTCTCTAATTGTATTTTTTTAGAAGGTTTTGCACTTGATTTCTTAACCACAGAGGCACTTAGTAGTTTGTATTTTCCATTAATTCTCTATATAATAATAAGTATCACTTTCCTCTGAGACAGAAGTGTAAATGATTGGCTCTTTTTTTTAATGATGAGAATGCAAAGCTTGTGACTTAGGGCTCAGCAGAGCTCAACACATCCCATGGACCTTTACTCTGATAAGACTTTGCTACAGAGTGAGAGAGTTCAGTGAAGTGTGGCAGGTGTAATTAAAATCGTGTTATGCTGCTGATCCACAGGCAGATAAATTCTATAAGCATTAAATTGCATTGGTTTGTTAAAAAAAATTGGCTGTTCATTTCCTTGTAAAAAACGACATCAATATAAAGATGGCGAAACTATAAATCTGAAATGAATTACAGTAGTTCACAAGTTTTTCAGAATAAACAGAGGTCTGTGTTCTCCCCTACCAAGAGACTTAACACTTTATGTGGAGTGCAGGAGACAGGTTTAATAACAATGACAAACCAAAGGGATCTACGTGCACAGATTGCTGACTGGTGGCATATTAATCCACTTTCTTCCATCCCGAATACAAACTTCTTAATGGAAAAAACAGATATTTTCTGGGAACGAAGGTCAAAGGTTTAAACCAAAATGTTATGTTTGTAATTTTTTTATTTGCCATTCACTGAAACAAATTTGATCAGGTGAAAATAAGCCTGGCATCAAATGTCACAATGTGGGCAGATCTTCTGTTTGCTCCGATTTGAAATAAAATTTCTGGCTATTTCCCTTGTGTATTAATGGCAATATTTCATCACCGTTAGGAGTCTAATCACAAAACGTTCCACGTGGAATATTATAAATCAAGAACCCTGTTTACTTGTCACATGGGCTCGCAAGTTCAGAGAGACTGGCCTTTTTGGAGAAGTTACCCTTTATCACGTTTATCAGTCTGTGAAAATCAGAATAAAAAGTCATCTGTTACAATCTTGCCTAACAAAATATTAACACGTACTCTTTCACAGACAGCCACAATTACTCACAGGGCTGTAGAGATAAGGGGCAGAAACTAATTGAAATGACTTCACACATGCGAGCAAATTCTTGAATTAAAATCAGATGAAAGTCAGATAAAATTGCACCAGTTTTTAAGCTGAAACCATGCAATAAGTATTTACTTAATGGGCATGTCTTCATTCTGAAAAGGACATTAGCTCATACTGCGGAGTATCCTTCGTGGATTTACCTGTAAATATTTATAATAAAGTGAATAATATTTATTATATGATCTTTTCCTCAAGTTATTTATGTAGTTAAGATGAGGAATAATACAGAATGAAGATTATATAAATAGGATTAAAGATCAGGGCTAAAGAGCTGCAGTAGCTCATACACAGAAGAGAAGCAGATGGATATTTTCTAGAGATAATCTGTTTATTATTATTATTATCACAAAGTCTTGTGCCCATCAGAGTCAGGATCAAACAAATGGATCTGGGGAGAGGAAAGAGCCAATCTGTATGTGCTCAGGTAGCTCGTTGGTTATGAATTGAGGTTGTGAAAATGAAAACATTCATGAAAATGAGACCATAATGGGTACTTATTGCTGAATTCTGAATGCCTGCCTTGCCTTTTTTTCATATGAATTTTTTATATAAGCAGCAAATCTTGAAGGAAGCTTCCATTCACTGTTATCTGTTGGTCCCATTTATTTGTCTTCTAGCAGATATCTGTCACTTCCTTAAATACGTCATTTATTACCAGGCTTTTAAAAATCCTTTCTGTAAATCTGCATCTATATTTTACTGTGTCTTCCCACAATTCTTGTAGAGTATCAGTAAGAGCTTGTTTACATATGAAGTTATTTATGGACAAGAAAAAACACATCTGCTTCCTTCAAGAATGATTCCATGTGCAGATAAACCCAAGGCTATACTATATTCTCACGGCATTCACAGAAAGTTAGCAGAATAAGTGGTTAGAAAGTGCTTTGGGGAAAAGTATCTTGTACCTCGTTTAGAATTAGGCTATAGTGATATTAATCTTTTCCTTCTTATCTACGTACCTATGAGACATCTGAAACACCACTGAGCCATTTCTGGAAAATATGCTTCAATATGCTTCTGAGAAGAATGTAAAAGGATAAAATCCAGATTGCCAGCAGTTTTAAGAGAGCAACTAGTTGCTTTGAACTTCACTCTACTTTACCGATCTGTTTTTCAAAACTGTTCACCACAAAGTATTATGCAAATACCATAAGGCTACTTGTGAAAGAGTTTTTGTGGTTTTTCTGGTGAAGTTAATACCTTCTAGAGACAGAGGAAAACAGCACTATCACTGCAATAGTTGCCTGACCTGTTCACTTGAAAGTCACTCAATTCTATGGGGTCAAAGAGGTCCTTTCGGATCATCCGCATTATTGGGTATATTTTATTCTCATCCCCAGAATAATGTCAGGAGGGAGCCAGCATTCAGTCCCTCCTTCTCCCAAAACCGAACAGGCTAGAATAAGCAAGGCAGGTACTAAGGGTGTGCAAGTAGCGCAGGCCCGCACACAAACCACCTGCATTTACATTTTATTCTAAAGCATGGTCTAAGCTAGACTAAAAGTTTTTGTTTTCTCCAACTGGAAGACTGTATGGATACCAACATAGAGAGCCCATCAACGGACGAGATGGAAATGAACATCAAAGTCTCCCAGGGAGCCCAACGCGGAGCGAAATTTGATTTTGCTTTGCTTGGTCTTAACCTCCAAGCCCAGTTAGGAGGAGCTGTGCTGGTGGTACCGATCAGGCTTAGTGTGATGAAGCTACTGGTTTGGCTTCCTTAAATTTACATGTTGAAGCTCTTTGATCCTTCCTGCAATTGCAGGTGTGCCAAGCACAAGGTAAGGCGAGTGCCAGTTCCTCCGTGGGGAGTGCTCAACCCTCAGCCTGAGCGGGAACGTGCCGTCAATGCTGAAAACAGGGAGCAGCACAACACTGCGATGGCGCAGCAGTACGCTTAGCGTAGAAAGTAATATTTGAATTATTTCCCATTCTTGCTACAATCATTAACATAAAATCAATTTATGTTGTGACATTTTCAGTTCTCATTATGATCTCTGTCACAAGAGGGAGGATTTTAATCCCCCATAAAGTCTTTAAGAGAAAGCAGAATAATATGCACTAAATGCATTATACATTTTCTAATATGACCTTTTCACGGTTCTTCAGTTTGACTGCCTGGTCACTCCTGTTCTTTGGCTGCCTTGGTAATCTGAGAGGAACAGGTGGAATGGCAAATAATCAAAATACTGAATCTTTAAAAGGTTAACTTCATACTGCAAGTGACTCATTTATAGGTTACATATATTGTATGTTCATATTCTGCAACCCAGAAAAAAGCTTAGGAAGAAAAGCAAATGGCCGACTATGACTCTTCTTGTGACAGTGATAAAAATTATTTGGGAAAGGATTAAGATGTCTGTGCAGTAGGTACTAATTTTATTCTGCCAATAGTTCACGTGTACTTATGCTATGTGAAATGATCTACTTTTTATGGAGATGTGGGGAACTTTAGTCACCCTTCACCCTTAAAAGGGCTGAGAGCCTCAGAGAATGGTTTCGGAATGGGAAGTAATGCTAACCATCTTCCTGCTGTTGTGTTTTGGGGGATTTTTTATTTTGTATGAAACCTAAAAGGTAATCAGAAGTGAACCCGGTACCGAGTACTTTGTAAAATAAGTATCAGGTAATTCTCTTGTTATTGATTTCAGCTGTGGCAAACTGCAAAGGGACCCAAGGTCACGTAAGAAAAGAGGGGATTGCAAGTGAGAAAACAGGGAGAAGCCGATATATCCACTCAAGGAGAGCATGGAGCAAATGTGGAGGATATGACCTGGCATCTGAGTGTACTGCATTAAAACTAGAGAATATCCTTTTGACTCTGATGCTGCCCTACATTACTATAGCCAAGCCCAAGAATTCTCCCAGGAAAAGGGATGGGGAGACAGGCCAAGAAAGGATGTCAATGCCTGGAATGATTTCTGTATCAGTAGCAGTGATTTTTTTCCTAAGGAGGGCTGGACAAGGAGTATAAAATATCACACGGTGCGATGATGTACCCCCATAATGCACTCACAGGTATACAGAAATAAGGGAATGGCAGTATAGGTACCAAATGAATTAATAAAACACATGAAGGCCCCTATATCACAGAGATGTAAAACTTCACTATAGTGTGCCTTCCTCACAGGAAAATTCTTAGAAATGAACAACAACAAAAAAGCCAAACGGGAGAAAATTCCTCTTTAATGGAATTTTAGAAAAAATTCTCTTCTACAGAGAGAAGTGGGGCTCTGGGGGGAAGGCATCTTTGAAAAGCAATGTCTTGTTCTGCAGGCTAAAGGCATTTAAGGTCCTTACATAGGTATCTGCAGACCATTCAGTGGAGATAGGCGGCTCCTTTTTTCATTCATTCCTTTTCCTACCTCTATCACAAAACTCCTGAGAGCTTAATAACGTACGGTCCAAGCAGAAATATTTTGGGTGTCGGTTCAGCAGTTCAAACATGACGATTTGTCTCTCCTTTGCGTGGGCTGGGGAGAAGTCACCTAACGAGGCACTGCTGAGTTTGTCAGAGAGCTTGGCTTGAAAGTTTCTGTGAAATCCTAAAGCTACGTCCTCATTCATCCTAAGAAAGGGAAGACAGGGTTTTTCAAGTAGTTAAAACTCATAAACAAGTTAACTTTCTGCTCTTGTGTCTAGGAAGGCTTTCGGAAAGGTGAAAGAACACAACCAACATGCAGAGAAGCTACTTTCTATTCCCTATTAAAATGGCAATAATCTCTATTGCTTTGTAGCCTAGAAAGCAATAAAGAGCTGCTAAGATTAATTAAACCCTGAAAGGAGGCTGAAGCGTTTAATCAATCACCAGTGCTGGTTGTTGCCACTATACCATTCACAGAGATTATTATATCGCAATTCGAACTACAAAGCAAGGCATTTGTAATATAAGAAGGGCATTGCTAGTCAATTTTTAAATATCTAGTTCCAGGTATTGAGGACCTGCTTTTTCGCAGTATCTGAAAACTGTTAACAAGTTCATTTCACACTGACCATTCCCTTCAATTGTGGGTGCTCAGCACTTCTACAAATAAGGCCTCAGAGTCTCAAATCAGGAACCCGGAAAATTAGAAGACGCAGCTAGTGACCCTTCATGGAAAATCTGGCTTAGCAAGATGGGCAGCGTTACAAAGGAAATCAGTGCCAAGAACTGCACAAGAATTAATTTCTCCAGGGCAACACACATCAACTGCTCTGCCTACGTGACTTTTTTATTTTCTTCACCCTTTGCAATTCGCTGTCTCTTGTGCTCTGCAGCTTTGTCTCCTCTACTATGGAACCTGACCTATGGCCAAACCAGGAACATCCTGGACTGAATGAGAAAATGATGCTCTGGACTAAATGGTTGACAAACATGTAATTAAAAACTGTATCATATTGCATACAGAAAAGGGGTGGAATCACTCCCATCTGAAAGATGGACTCAGAAACCTCTCTCACTTTCAGGCATACTTTGAAAACCAAACAATTATCTGAAAATGATTTCAATTATCAAAGGTTTTAAAACCACATTCAGGAAGCTTCAAAACACACTTTTCTTGAAAAAAGTGAAAACATGATCTTGCATAATTCCCAGGCTGGTGACACTCAGGTGTGAGATGAGAAGAGAAACATGATAATAAATCTTTGAATTCATGCACAAATCCTGCATTTGTTAATAGCATGTTTGCTCTTGCCTTCCAGTGGTTAGCATGTATCTTTAGGACAGCTATGGGAGCATACCACCAAATTATACATGATCCTAGTTTTCTAAGAAGGTTGTTTACAGAATCTTAAACATATACAACAGCAATGGGAAGAGTCACACTTCCTATGAATTGGTGTGAACTGAACTGCTTTAAACTCCGGTTCTTTCAGAGTTGGCTTTATTTCTGTTGAAAGGAGAAGGACATCAAGCTGTGAATACTCCAGGACAGGTCCTCCACTGATATAAATCAGTACTGACTTTAATGGAGCTATGTGGATTTACAGCAGACAGAAACCTTGGCTGGCTGATAGTCCAGAGAGTGTTAAAGCAACTGACAACTCCACCATTTGGAGAACTCCAGTGAAAATAGGTATTCCCTACAACTTCTGATTTTTGGCATCCGAGAGACCTATGTGTACAGTACAAGTCACTAATGCTGGAAGATTTAAAGTCCATTTGAAGTAGAACAATCATGACAAGAAAAGACAGAATAAAGAGTTTTCTATAATGATAGCACTTACCACATATTGTATACCATATATGTTAAGTACTCAAAGCACTTTAGTAAAAAACCATTCATTTCCTTTCATAATATGGTCAAGTGTGATATCTAACACACAGAAGTGAGAATTTTTGGAACTGATTACCACTTACTTCGCTAGGGAACAGCAAATGCTATTTCAGGAGTAATTTGAATCACCGACGTGGTCTACGCAGGAGCTGGTTACATTTCCTTGGTATGGAAGGATAATCTGTCACAACACTGATGATGCACAGAGCAACTATGAACTATCCTTAGGTTACTCCAGTGCAGAAGAAGAGAAAAGGAGGTTTGCTTTCATGTCCTCTTGCTGGAGATGGCTCCATTTTGGCCAGGTGTCAAGGACATTTGAACCTGCATTTGAAGGGCATGTGAAGAGGTTCACCCTGAGCAGAATGGAAAGGAATAATGGGCATCTTCTGAGACCTAAGGAGACAAACAATTCCCTGGGGGACAGGATGCCAAGGAATAAAAGAATATGGGATGGTCACACAAGGTTCATTTAGCCTAATGGTCTGTGATGATGCCCAATGGCCAACGCCCAGTGACATTTATGAGGATGTACAGTCGTACCTCTCCAGAACGCTCTTCCAGCTTCCCATGACTTTTTCACTATTTGGGGCAGAGGTAGATTAAAAATGTGAACAGGAGGCTAAAATGCAGATGCAATGACAAAGTGTCGCCGAAGTATGCCAGGAAGTGAAAAGCCTTCACAAGCACGTGGAGTTACATACACACAAAATCATCACTAACAGAAAATAGCTAGTATCACGGGAAGTTACTGCACTCCTGGGGAGAAAAGGATGACTTCTATTATTATTGTTATTATTATTATTTGGCGCACAGTTTCTGTGCTGGAAAATGGAGTTTTGAGGCAATCAAAATAATTTACAAATTGGGATCGACAAGCTGAAGCACTGAAATGTTGAAATTAAGCTCATTCATTTCAAAGTGATGTCTCTGCTTCAAAAACTGTCAGATTTCATTTTTTAAAGTTTTTCAAAAGGTCTTTTACTTTACCAAGAAGAATTACCCCCTCAAATTCTGACTTTCCAGTCCAGTCAGTAAACTGAAAAATCAATTATTTGCACAGTACTGGTTTTGGGGAAAAAGGCCAGAAGAG
Organism: Fratercula arctica; assembly: GCA_947846985.1. NCBI lineage: Eukaryota > Metazoa > Chordata > Aves > Charadriiformes > Alcidae > Fratercula > Fratercula arctica. Next base: position 15,962,235 of record CANTUZ010000006.1, on the reverse strand, counting down.
AAGACAAGCACATACGAAAGTCAGTGGGGAATCAAATGGAGAGTGAGAGAGAATAAAAATGGAATTTATCCACAGGGTTGTCAGAGCCTCACAAAAAGCTGACTGCTATTCCTAATTTATATTTAGAAGCGTATGGGGAAAGAGAGGAGAAGAAACTTTGCTGAAAGCGGAAAAGCTGGCAAGTGTCACAGCCACGTAGAGAACCCAAGTGCTGCGACTTGGCAAGAGGGCAGATGGTCTCTGCGCACGGTATTCACACTTAGCAGAAGACAGCCATTTAAAAAAGTGAGGGAGAAGTTGGTCTCCAAAATCTGAAAAGACATTAAAAGCACGTGCATGACACAACAGTCCCTGAAGCAAGCTAAGTATCTACACAAAAAAGGCCTGAGCAGAAATTGGAAAAGAGCCCTCTGGCAGTCCAACTGAAATGTCTTTCTATGGAGGAGAGTAATTATTGTTTTGGAAGGAAACTGAGTCCGGCAATTAAAGCAAGTGCTTTAAACCACTGCTAGAGTTTTCCTGAAGTATGTTACACAAACCATAGAAACGGTGTGTGCATTTGTTTACCTGTGCATAAGAATGAATCCCTAATTCTCAGAGGCAATGTGAGGTTGAGTCCATTAACACTAGCAAAGTGCCTAAAGAACTCAAATAAAGGGTTTCGATGGCACAAAGTGTTAAAATGCCCACAACTGGCACGTTGGTTAGCATTTAATGGCAGCAAGAGGAACTGGAATAACAACATATTCAAATACCCAGACCATCCCTGCTTATATTACGATTACACAGGTTACCTGAGAAGAGTAATGTGAGGGAGCAAGCACTGCACAATAAATGCAATTTGTTAAGGATTTTCTCTAGCTAGGCCACATGGCATCTTTCCAGCCCAATTTCTTTATGCAAAACAAATCATTTTGCATAGATTTGCTTGTTACTAACATGAGAAGAGACTTATTAACAACACAAATTACATCTCACTTAGATTTCATTTATTATCCTGAATTAGCTGGGGAGTGACTATCCTCGTGCCTTATCTGCGTAGGCATTTACAGAGCACTCACTGTTGTGGCATCAGTGCCACTCTTCAGCTTGCTATAATGCCTGAATATGTATTCAAAACAGTCATCTGTGAAATGAAGCACGTTAAGTTTAACTCTGCATCTGTGTATTTCGAAGGAGGAAGAGAAGTCATTTGCAGAAGCCCTGGGCATTCTGTCCTATTAAAATAAAATTTCCTGAAAGTATCTTAGACTGTAACTGCTTTGCCCTACAGCATTAAGACCAGTATTTTCAATAGAACGTCTACATCCAGCTCCTTTGTAAGCGCCAGTCTAAATTTGAAACCAGTCCTTTACAGCCTAACGAGCTACCCGTAAAACCAGCCGGCTGCCTGGATCTCTTCTGGCTACTTTCTTCTCCTCTTACTCATTGTGACCTACAGCTAAGGACGTTTTTCACACTGCAGACCCATGGAAAAGACTCTCATAATCTTGTTAAGGGCTGGCGTACTTGACTTGCAACGCAGAATCCTGCATTTGTCTCCTCAGGGAAATAAACACTTTTAAAGAGGCTTTGGACTTCTAAAATGACTTAAACAAATACAATGGCCACACTAGTAATAAGTGAATCAGTTTTCTACCTCTCACAAAAATGTCTACAGTGAGGAATGTGGATTTTATGTGCCCTTATACAAACTCATCTACAGCTTTATTTTTTTATTGCTCACATGTTCTCAAGGGAAAGCAATTTCTCTTTCAAGCAGCAGCGACTTTAGTAAGTCAAAGCATCCAATTGCTAGAGGAGGGTTTACTTTACCTCTGATCACTGAAACCCCGCTGTGGAATACAATCTGTTTTCAGAAGAGCAAAGAGGTGAAGGACAAAAACAAACGGCAATTACTCTAAGACTGTGAAGAGCTTGGAAACTGGTATTCTCTCGCATCTGAATTAGGGTAAGAAAATATACCGGTCAAAATGTTGCCAAGGAAAACACTCTATCACTGAGCGTGCTGAAATTTGTCCTGCTGTCATCTAGAATACAAAGTTGTAATATGATAGTATATAATATTTGTATTTACGGCTGCTTTTTGAGAAAGATTGTACCAATTTGTTAACTTGCCTTTAGGATAGACATTGGGCAATGACGTGATAATATATTCACAGTGTGCACCAATAATTCCATTATTTTAGGACTAAAATCTTTTTTACTACTCTCAATCCCTTGCCATACCAGTGAAATGAGCTTCTGAACTTTGCCCTTGACTATCTACTTGAAAAATAACTGCTTTTCAATCTAAATTCACGCAACACCTTTCTTAGGGATTCCACCAGTCCAAAATATAACACATTTAGTACATATTCATGTATTTGAAGCACCAAGAGAAATAAACCACAGTATTTTTGACCATCAGTGTTGCCAGGGAAGCTCTGTCTTTAGCATTAGCAAAAGAGTTGGCCATACAATGCTTTAATATACACAGCAACTCTGCTACAAAGAACTGGTCATTTACCCAGATACATTTCAGGTTTTCCAATGGGTATGCTATAATACTTTCTGAGATTACTAAATAATCAGAGCAGGCTTGAAGACAGACCTTTAAGATCATGTGTGGCAAAATATTGTGCAAACTACAAAGGGAAGAAAAAACACACCAACCCCCATTAACTTCCAATCACCTTGTAAACATACGTTATACTGAGCAACCTCAAACTCTTCATGCTTTTTTCCAAAATTTCCAATTACAGAAATGGGAATTCCAATAATAACTGGAATATTATTTGGGATTATTTACAAACTTATTTATTATTTAGAAATGCAATCTATATTTACGTAGAAATATAATCACTTCTTGTGACATTTACTGATTAAAAATATCCCCAATCAACCAACCAAACATAAATGTGTTTGAAATCTAGTAGCTTTTTGCTGTAAAATAGGAAAGTAATCTCTCTTTATAGTAAGTTAAATGCAGGAGCTACTCTGCGGCCTTCACTAGTTCTGAGAGTGTGACACCCAAGTCCAGGCTTGCTTAAAGCACAAGGTGCTTTAATGTAATTCAGTTTCTCAAGGTCAGGAGGAGGAGTTTATTTCTGAACCCTTCGTCTTAATAGCGGTGTCGTGCAACATGAAATAGCACCACCACATATCAGCAGGTTCTGAATTTCTTTTGAAATGCAAAGACCTGCCAATGAATCTGCTTCTCAGAAGCTTAATATATTGTTTTCACTTGCATCTTCTTTACTGTCGCTCTTTTATACCCATACTTCAATTGCACACAGCATCTTTACTTTACTGAGGGCTGCAGTTAATCAGCTAGTTCCATAAAGCCCCACATAAATTCTATTTTATGAATTCTTTGTCACAAGAAAGTAGCCAAGTGCCTTGTGCCCCAAGACTCAGCAGTAACACATCACCCTTGTACAGCCTCGCAAAGCTGGGATGGAAATTACAGCAGCCCAAGAACAGAAACTCCTCAATCACCTGCGCTATGGTAGCGCTGCTAATGAAAAAATAGAATCTAGCGATGTTTAACAGACAGGTCTTAAAAAAGACAGCGAGAAAAAGAAGGAGAGAAAGCAAATCAGTCTGGGTACATGAGTGGATAGACGTTTGCAAGGTTGCCTTTGCAACAGAAGAATCTTGACAGTGTGAAATGCTGCCATGAGCCCACATTTTCCAAATCTCTCCAAAGTAGCAGATGTCTTTCTCCCTTCCTCAAATTCCTCATTCATTTTACACCCTAAACTATAAGTCTAAAAAAAAGTCTATAAAAATACATGCAAAAATATACTCTTTTTGATTTAATGCATACTGAAAGAATTGCCTTAATTTATCCTATCAGTTAAATACCAGTATCAGGCTAATGTCTTCAATGCCTGTTTTCAATAGTGCTGTGGCATTAACTTTTAGGAGATGGGACTTTTTACTTAGTTTTTGTACCAAGCACAAAGAAGTCAGTGAGGGGAGCGGTTTGGCTCTAGACTGAGGCAAAGAAAACCTCACTCGCTATCCTATCTCAGCTTGAAATCATTTCTGATGAACATCGCTGATCCAAATTTATAGCAGACTCCAGACGAGGTCTTACCAATGCCCCGTAAAGTATTATCAATATTTCTGGAAATGCCTGAGGACTACAGAAGTATTTTCACAGCTCAGAGTTGCTCATAGTTATTCTGTGACCAGTTAGCACACTAAGGTCATTTTCTCCTTTAGACATTTCTAACCAAAGAGCTCTTAGATTAAAGCAGATGTTCATATTATTAGACCCCAAGTGTATAATTACACACTTTGTGCTAATGAACTTCTTCCCATTTCTATTGCTCCAGTTCTCAAGGACATCCAATTGAAAATACAAAAAGGAACTTTTTAAAAGAAATGTGAAATACCGTCCAGTGTTTTTTGCAATAAACTTGACTTCTTTTCATAAAAATGTAAACTGAACAGATAACACTTCCTCCCACTTGCTTCTTTATTGAAAAATCTATTTTAATTATTCATTGCCTTCTGGATAACAGCATTCTCAAATGCAGTTACTATATATGCTATATAGCAGTCACCATATGTCTTTCCTCCTCATACATTCAGAAAAATCAAAACACTTAAAAATGTTATTACCTAATAAAACCAAACTGTTCTTTAAAAACCCTGATCTACTTTTTTGGTTGAGAATTTCTTATTTGCTTATGGGATTTTACTAAATTGAGGGAAGGGGTTCATATATAAGCTTCAATGAACAATCTTAAATGTACAAGGTGAGGATTGGTATGAAAGATTAGTTATTTAAAACGTCCAAAACAATAGTGTTCATATGTAAAATGAAAGGGAAGCACAATGCATACTTCATAACACTGTTAAGTTTTGTGCTTTTGACAATTTCCCTCAAATTAATTCTCCACTGCCCACCAACAATGTAATTAGAGATAAGGTGCTTCATCTATGAGAGGCTTCTTCCAATGCTTCTCCAGCCCACCAGGCTCAGAAGGATGGACTGTAAACGAGGGAAGGCTTTGCAGTGTTACACAGACCAAACTCACTGCGCTTTGGAACTGCAGGATCTCCCCTTTTCTGGATGGGATCGGCTAGAAATAAACACTGGGTTTGATGCAAAGAAAACTCAAGGTCTGTATATCTTCCCCGTGACTTCAGTATTTTTCAGGCCATTAAGCTCTCACCAGGAAAAGTGCTATAGCGGTACCTTGGCACTGAGATTTCTGGAGACAAAGTTGTTTCTGTTGTTTCCTGGGTTTCATTTTGACTGAACACATCTCAAGCAGAAGCTAATTAATCCCTTTGTGAAAACCACGCAACAGAATGAGGCACCTTCTACATATAACTATTTTCTTAAACACATCTGAATATTGTACCATCACGTTAATAGAAGATGCATTACGCTTGAGAAATACTGAGGCATTCCTGTTTCACAGTGAGATATTACAGGGATCAACAGCCATGTACCATAAATATTTGGAAAATCATGTTTTAGGCAAAGAGGTATATATGTTTTTTTTTAAATATACTTTACAATCCCAAATGAAGACTAATTTTGGTTGTCTCAACTAAAATGCTCAGGGAAGCGTGTTTTTCAAAAGATCCTTTCCCTTCTATTTTTTTTTGCATCTTAAACTCTCCAAGAATATTTGCATGCCTTTCAAGAACTGGAAGTCTAAACCTGAATTTCAATTGAGAAGGATCACCGAGGCATTTGTAACATGCAACTCGCTGCCTGAAATGACTGTGACATGATTTTATTTTACCGTTTTCATTTTTGCTGTTGATGGGGATTGCCTGATAAGTAGTTGCTGTTATAGACCATACTTAAATTTAGACAATAGAAGAATCTGCCTGTTGTCTGTGCCTGATAACTCCTAGGCCCTGACTATCGTCAACAAATGGAGAAATAGGGCACGATGATACGTAAAATCACCTTCAGACAAGCAAGACAGAGTCAAGGCCATAATTTATTAAATGCAAGAATATAGCAATATCATTGTATAAAGTATATTCTCATAAAGGAAACAAAACCTTTCTTGTATAAATATACCCTTCTAAACAATTATTCATGAAATTCTGTCTCACTTAGTGGAACGCAATATTAGAAAATTGTCATTACAACAAAGTTGGAAAATCATCATACAGTAAACAGACTGCTTGGACATAAGCCTAGCTGCTTTCTGTGTTACTATTAACCAGAAATATTATAAAGGCATGTCTGAACGCTTGTAGGGGACTAAGGCTTTGTAATTCAGCTCCAAATACAGATCTGACTGTCCAAGCTAGTCCCAAGGAGATCTCCAGAGAGGCTGGACACCTGCAAGGAAGGCTAAATAGCAATTCTGAGTGACCAACCCCAGCCTTCTGAGTTTGAGCCTGTATCTGAAAAATTAACTGAATAGATACATGTATGTTCTAATATTTGGGACAGAAAGACCTCATGCTGGTTGTCTGGAAGCTTCTCTAATAATGACATTAATTTTTTGTGTTGCGGGGTATTTTAGTAAGCATTTTCTCCGTGGATGATGGACTCCTGTCTGACAGAGATGGACTAAAGCCAAATCATTCAGATTTTAATAACTCACAAATGCAGATCCTGATTCTCATTCTAGTCCATCTCTAAAGAGACATGTCTGCTTTACAGGAAGCAGATAACATTATTTTTTTGATTTACACACAGTCCATTAAACTGAATTACAAAAAACCGCAATTCTTCAGAGGAAAATGAATACACAGATCTCCCTGTTGGGACAGTGAAAGCTGGAAAATATGTAAGCCTATGTATTTGGAACAAGGTGGTAATATCTCAAACACCATCTCCCTTCTTCTACACTAATAAATAGGAAATTAGAAACAGAAAAATTGACAACTAATTTGACACAATGCTGAGAAGTGCATAGAAAGGAACAAACTCTCTGGAATAATCAATTAGGCTCTAGTCTATATTCATTTATACCATTACAGACCCAGAATAACTTTACCGAAGGCCACTGGCTCAACATCATTGATGGAACTTTTCCAGATTTAAAGTGGAGTAACCAAAGATTGCATTTAGTACTTAAGATACCAAAGGAAAAAAAAACAACTAAGCAGAAAAATACGTATTTGAAATTTCAAAAGCCTTATTTTTGCCTGTATTCTATTGAAAAGGTTTGTATTTTTTTCCTCACACTAGAGGTGTTTTATCTTAAAGCTGCAGTGATAAGCACTATAATTTATTTCACTGTCAGGTTTCTGGGGATTTTACAAACTTTTTCTTGTATTGTTAGGGAAATATCCCCCCAAATGCAAAAATCAATATCCATGAGAAAAACCTATATGAAACCAGTCTTATTTACTTGTTTTGGTTTATGATGAGAGAGATTTTCGTGCTCTAATTATCATTATCAGCGGACAAACACCTGCTGTTCCTAGATGGCATTTCTATTAACACAGTGCGCCACTTCAATAGTTTTCTGTTGCCAATCCAAAATCAAATTACTCCTTGTCTGAAAATTATTGTTATTTGTTGGCGCTAAGTGTTTACTATGTTTGTCATTTTCTAACTTTTTCTTTATGGTAAAAAAAAAAAAATCAATAGCCATTTTAACATTTTATTTAATAAGTGTTTATGAAACTGATTACCATTGAGCTGTCTTAAGTATACTCTTATTGTGTTTTGTGGGTTTATACACCCCAGTGGCATTTGTGTCCTTTGCATATCAAACTGGGAAGTTGTCTGAGTTGTCTGCAGGGTCAGTGACGCAGGTCATGCCCGTACTGCCCTCGGGACCTGCGCCCAGTTCAGGTTTGGGTTTGCTGAGTTGGGTGCCTCAACCATGGAACTGTAGGAACATCAGCTCCTCTCTAGCTGACACCAGCCGTGTGACTGCTGAGCTTTGGGCTTGCCAGGTACCCCGCGGTGCTGAGCACGTCCCTGCAAGGCAGCCACCTCCAGCGCTGGCCCAACTCGTGCTCCACAATGGAGCAGAGCTTGCCTGGCTGCAACTCTGTGGCCTCTGTATTGAATGTGATGTGATGATCCACAGCTACTGGTTGTATGGATGAGATTCACCAAATAAATTTGTTTACAGTATTTCCATTTTAGGTGGCAACCACTCCTGGGGAAGGGACAAAACCCACGTACCCACTGATCAGCCTGGGGTAACAGTACAGCTCTAACTGCTCATGAAAACGTAAGGACTTGCCTCAGCCACAGAGAGCTGCCTTAGAAGTTTTCTTTCATAGGATTTAAAAAAGGATTTAAAAAAAATCCTACTGTTTTTAATATAATTACACCACGACACAGTTATTTTTATGCAGTTCCTGTCTCCCGCTGCCGTCGGGATTAGTCTTTATTTAGCGAGGATGAAGAGTTATGTCTCACGTCCTGGTTCAACCTCAAAAAATTATGACAGAAATTCTGGCTTAATGTTATTCTATTGGCATGTTACCTTGTTAAAGAGATGCATTTAGTAAAGTGCAAATCCTGCTGACAGTGATGTTGCTACTACAGTCAACATCGTTTCAGCAAGTACCTGAAAGAAGCAAAGCGAACAACATGCTGCTTCTAGCGCTGCCTTTTCCTCCTTTCTGTCACTTTTGCCTCTAAAGCAGAAGTTGTCTGTTATATTTGGGAGCCTGCTGTAATTTGATGAAATCCAAGGAAGATCACGCTGAAGAAGTGACAGTTAGTCGATGGACGGTATCGTCCCTAACTTGTTATCTGTCTGGGGTCTGCTATGATCAATGCTTCTGTGCTGACTTCCAAAACCTTAGAGCCAGACCAAAATGCAAAACAGCTTCTACAGGGGACAATCCTTTCTCCTTTTCAAGTTCATGTCAGAGCAGGTGTCACATACACACCAGAGGGACTGTCTGTATATAATTCTTGAAAGTACAAAAAATATTTAAATTTATACTCTGATCAAAAAGCATTCAAGTATCATAGGTTCAAACCTGAATTTACTCTTCAAGCCTAACAAAGCTTTTTGAGCAGGCAATTCTCCTGCACAACACAGCCATGATGGAAAACGCAGCAGCCTGAAAATATGCATTTCATTTCTGCTGTATAAATTCTTTACACATATAATTCAAAATGTCAGCATGCGCAGAATGAATGGTGGTGACAAATCCAATAGTATTTGCTCAAACTGGAAACTGATTTTTGATATGATGCTGCAATCTCTTTTTATTCTTTCTTTGTGAAGGTTTGAGCCCTTCAACTATACCATTATGACTGTTCATGTGTACATCCTAAAATATGATGCTCACATATTTGTGAAAAAGAAATTTAGAATTGTTTTGTCATTTGTAAACTTTACATTTCACGTTATGTGTTGGTTAATTATACAGTCACAGTCAGTTGTATTTGGGAACAGGAAAAATACCACATGAATTCTACAAACAGCTAAAGGCCTTGTCTTACAAACATCGATATCCTTAAATGTGTTCAGCTTACCTCACTCACCAAAGACAATGGGGACTTACTCAAGCAGTAACTCCTGAGTACAAGTGTTTGCAGTCACAAGACTCAACTCACAGCACAGGTTGTTTTATTAATTGATAATTTAGTCATTTACTCTTTTTGTATTTCAAACAATGAAAACAGCCAAGAATGTAGTACCTTTCTCCCATTTCTCCGTTTCTGGCAAGACTAATGTCTTTTGTTTATTGATGGATACATTCTACGTTCTTTAGTTTCTTTTTTCCCCCCCAATAGTTTTTTTGCTAACTTTGGAATGTAGAAACCAAGTCTTAACCTTTCCTCAAAAAAAGGAATATTAAAAGCTGTCTAACCTGAGAGGGAAGACCATTCTGGGAGGTGACTCAGTGAATCCTGATGCATACAACCCCTATAGAAGCTGGTGACCCTTTCCACCTCCAAAGTAGATATACCAGCTGATTTTGGGACAGAACGGGGCAATACTTTACATACAAGGTTATATTGTGCCTTGTCCTTCCACATTCTTGTTGCTTTCATGAAAATATTTAAAAGGAAGCCTTAAAAATAAATCTGGCTTCTGCGTTGATCTACATGATTCAAGATACCTCCTTGTCTTCTTCAGGGAAGCACCATACTTTTAAACTGTGATAACTACTAACCATAAGGCCTAACAACATCTGTCCTAATTTGCCAGCAAAAACCCAGAAGATTCTGTAAGTGATTTGTCTGCAAGGGTTTTGCAGTACCTGAAACCGTTCTGCATGATGACTTGTTAATTGTATGCCATGGAAATTCCTTCCACCTCGCTTCTGCAATACAGCGAAGTCATTACAAAAATTATGGATGTTTTTGAGGTTAAATTACATTGATTAAAGATGTTTCGCTGAATTTAGAGGGGAGCAGTAACTACTATTAATCACCTCACTATATGTAGCTAGCCTAGAAATCAATGCAAAGAAGGTGTATGATTTGATGGGAACGTAAGTGATATAATTTCAGAGTGATATAAATAGCAGCAGTTTTAATGTTTCCCATTCAGCAACATCTATCTATTGCTCAGTTGTAAATGTTTCAAGATGATCAGATTTTCAAAATGGATCAGAAAAAGCATTATATGTACTGAACACATGGAAGACTTCCTACCCAGGTAGGGAGTTACGAACACCAACCTTTGCTAAGCAATCCTTTGTTGTGTGTGGACGTGGTTAAGTATTGACCACACAATCACATCAGTGTTTCCTTCAGCAAAGAGCTGGGCCCAGTGACCTCTCCATCAAACCTCTTCTACCATCTTTCTAAGCTACAGTAAAAGGACTTGAATTTAATGGGTCCTTCCTGAGCTGTTCCAAGGCTGCTCTGCATGAGTCTTGATAAAACACACCTCCTTCACAGACATAGCAGAAGACATCAGTGTGATGTGGCGTAGGAATATAAAAAACCCATCAGGAAAAACTAGCATTTGTATATCAATCCATTAACGTGTTCTCATTCACATTATTAGCTTTTTTGATCTATTCCTTTTCAGCACGTGAGAACATTTTATTCATGTGGCTCTCAGATTGCGCATTCGATTTAACATAACGCTCCTACAAACATACAAGTTTTCCCATGAAATATGCCTACTTCTCACTTTCTTTAATCAAATGCTAACTGGGTGCAGCCACTTCACTACTCGCAGACAATATCTAGCAGAAATGAAAAAAAAATTAATCTTTCGTTCTTTTAGGAAAGGAATAATAAAGACTGACCTGCTTGTGTGAAAGTTTCCAGGTAAAATAACACTAGTAATTATTATAATTATTTACACATATTAAGTAACTCAGATTTACTTAGGCAAGGTCATTTCATCGTGTAACAAATTAAAAGACTGAATTGCAGAATTCATACAGAAAATTTTGGAGCAAAAATATCAGATTCTGCATAGTTTAGAGATAAAAATCCTACTCTTTAGTACTGAAGTCCAGAGAAGGAGCCTGTCAGTGTCTGGAACACACATCACTGTGTTCCACGTCCTTCTATCTGTCCTGCACTGAAAGTTACTCTCTGGTTTGAACAAACATAACTTCTCCTCTGTAAAACAGGAGAGTTTGAGACTCAAATAAGTCATTTAAAAATTTACCTGGAAATTCAGAAATTCAGTGTCAGAGGAAGTCTTTTTTCAAAGCTAAAGCCACAAAAGGAAAAAATTTCCTGGCAAATCAAACTCAGGAACCAATTTCAACACAACCATGTTCATGACTCATACTTCATCTTCATAAACTTTAAAATGATGTACTGTACAGTCATGAAAACTTGTGAATAGTGATTTGAAACTGAAATATTTGCTGAAAGTAGATTTCAAAGGAAAGACTTAGTTACGAGACTTTAAATTCTTTTAGTTGTCAGTCATTCAGGCACAAAAGCAATACAACTCATTTGGGAAACAAGATTGTTATTTCTCCAGATGAACTTCATACACTGAGTGCTCTTTTTATAAAGGAATGGAACATTAGACCTTCTCATCCATCACCCCCAGTAGGGCTGGTAGTTAAATGCTACAGTTCATATCCCAAACTCTACCTAAACAAGGCAGATTCTTGACTGAGCTTGCCAAGACCTATTCCTGTAACTTAAAAAATGTTCTCTTGGTTCCCTTTAGAAATTTAAACAACACTCAGTATAATTGAATATATTTCCTTCTGCCTATTGACCTCACATTTCCCTTAACAAGATAACAGCATTTCCTTAGAAGTTGCCTTGGGCTCTTCTGCAAGGTCAAAAAGACACAATATACAGATAGGGATAAACCTACTTTGAATTACTGCATCCGTTCATGCTCCAGTAGCTCTGCAAGCCTGATGGCAACAAATCAAGACTAGTACGTTGGGAGTCTAGCACTCAACTTCTTAGAAAACACAAAAAGGAGGTATGGTCAGAAAGAGCCCTGAGATGCTGTTAAACATTTACCATCCAGCCTGGGCTGCTGCACTGCAAACACATGCAACAAACAGGAGACACACAGGTATGGGAGAAGCCGACAGAACCACGTTATTGCAACTATGAATTCACATTTGCCAAGAGATGCCCCAATCGCTGCGCGATGTTGTTTTTGATAGGACACACTGCACATTCAAGGGAAAAATCTCTTCCCTTGCCAGTAGGTTCTGAAGAACCAAAACTGGTTGTTTCTCTTCTGATGTCCTTTGTTTATCGAGGGGTTTTAGAAGCTTCAGTTAGTGCCAAAATAAGGTACACTTAATGAGAACTCTAGTTAATATTGCAGAGCTTTTGGAAAGAGGTACCTGAAAACCACCATGAGACAGGACTTTGTGTCTAACTTCTGTCAGGTGCCACTGAGTGAGTTACCAGTCCTTTTCTTTTGTTGAAATTATAGCCTTACTCATTTTATAGTATTAGGTAAAGGGACACATACGCTCTGCAAGGGCAGCTAACCTCAGGGTAGATTACAGATCAACCTTTGTCTCTGGGTAGCCAGGTTGAAAATCAGTGGTTATCATGGAAGCACATTGTAAAACTGGGATACTGCTGCAAATAATGAAGCATATAAAGTGTTTTGATAAACCAAAGGAATCTAAATGGGCCTCAAAAAGAAAAGAGAGGAAGCGTTAGGGCTTGTCGTCTTTTTCAAAATCTCCCATTAGTACCCTCACAGAGTCCCGTTTCCTACCTCTCAGACTCTGACTCAACATTGCATTTAAGAACATGAAGAACACGATCCTGCCACGTCTTCACAGATTTTAACTTTATGGTATGAAGATTATATTGTTGTTACTGACGTTACAGACAATCATTCTGGTGTAGTTTTCTTTTGCTAGCACTATAAAAGGGAATTCCAATTTTTAACATGATTATTAGTCTTGATTTTCATCCTCAAAGCAGAGACGTTTTGGAAGGAGCCTGGGGAGGAGGAAGGAGTACAACACAGACACCACAGTCAATTGTTACCTCCGAGCACATACGCTTAGATTGCTTTTCTTTGATGCTGCTGCCAATTTTATACACAAGCATATAAAAAAAGGTCATGACATTTAGAATTACAGTACTCTGGAAATTAAATGTTCCTTTACATTTTTAATTTCTGAAAGTAATTTATTATGGAATAATATTTGAATATGATTGAACAAATGCGTAAAGATTAATGCGAACTGTCTTCAAATTGGAAGTTCACAACCGCAGACATTTAACCTTGTTGTATAACAGGCATAAAAAAGTTTATGTGGTAGCTCCAAGAGCCACATTTCCATTTTGCTGGAAGCATTTCCACTGTAATTCTCCTCAGTATTTTTCCACTGACATGTCTGTATGAGGTATGAGGTTTAGCATTTTCTACTGAAGATTATGCTGTATTTGAATGGATTTCACAAAACTGGCAACTAAACAAGGAGCAGAAACCGAGTCCCAACTGTCTACATAATTCTTTTATACAAATTTTTATATGAGAAAACAAACTACTGATTTTTATACCAACTCAGCAATATTAATGATACTATAGTACTATACAAGAAAAATAAAACAAATTTTTGTGAAGACTAGAGAAACCACGAAATTACCAAGTAACCAAAATGCTAGTCAGAAGCTCCAGACTGAGAGGTCTGGAGATTTGGTGAAGAGGACACCACTGGAGTGCTGCCCTGACCTGGCCACCCTCTGCCACGTGATGGCCTTGTCCATCTCACGTGTCACCTCAGGTACTAGTCAGGGCTTATTGCTCCAAAGCCAGGTGACACTACTTGTTGAGCAAATAAAGGAATCTTACTTTTTCAGGAAATGTTTTGTGGTCAGCAATTAGAGTTCATAACTCTCCCATAAAGCAAAGCTGGCAGGCTTCCAGGCTGTAAAGGGCAGACACACACAATACTGAATCCCTCTTCAGATGCTGCTAAAATTGCACCTGGGTAAAATTTACACTAGTATATAGAATTTACTCATGTTTTCTAATGGAAACTCCTGGGAGTTCTTCATTAAAAGACTAACGAACTCCGAAATATTCAGTGTGAGACTCCATTACAGTCAGCAGGCCAACTGAAGAGACAATGCCTGAAGAAAAGAGACCGAGGAGGGTAAGGTCAAGGAAGTCTTCAACTGGGACATTACTGCCACATTCAAGGATCCAGAAGAAAATTAAAGATAAAGCAAGTTAGAAAGCTCCTTTGCTATTGATTATTTGCTTCTAAATACCAGATCCTTTCGTGGGCATTTCAGCACCTAGCCCCAGAAAGAAACAGGTAGTGATAAAACAAAATACTATACTGCTATTATTTTTTTCACATATACATATCATAGAATCATAGAATGGTTCCAGTTAGAAGGGACCTTAAAGATCATCTCGTTCCACCCCTCTGCCCTGGGCAGGGACACCTCCCACCAGACCAGGTTGCTCCAAGCCCCGTCCAACCTGGCCTTGAACCCCTCCAGGGATGGGGCAGCCACAGCTTCTCTGGGCAACCAGGGCCAGGGGCTCACCACCCTCACAGAAAAGAATTTCTTCCTAATATCTAATCTAAATCCCCCCTTTTTCAGTTTAAAACAGTTACCCCTCCTCCTGTGGCTCCCCTCCCTGATAAAGGGTCCCTCCCCGTCTTTCCTGTAGGGCCCCTTTAGGTACTGGAATACCTAAAGGGGTATTATACACATGTATGATATATGTATATATAATACATATATACGCACATACACAATCTCTCTTGCTTATTACACTACAAGCAGGCTCAGGAGCAGTTTCTTTGCATACCCTTGATGCAGGAGATGACACGCTAGTGTCTTCAGCGTTTTGGATGTTTCCATACAGACCTGGCAATGGTTTCCCTTATTTCCCAGGTGACGGTGTCCCTCCAAGGGGGCACAGCACTCTCTTTGTGCCACAATTAAGGTGGCAGAATTGAGGCATTTAATATCCTTGTCCCCGGAGCAATGGCAGGAGTACTGTGAGCTCAAGTTTGGCCTCTTGAAAAAGCCTTTAGGAAAGCTGCTCTGCAGATCACCCAATCCATTAAATTAATGCTTTGTTGGCTGGAGTTAAAGTTTTGAGTCAAGCAAAACAAAAGCCTGGGTTTCAGAATACATATACCCTGTCAAATTGCATTTATCAAGATAAGCATTATTAGAATCTTTTTTCTCCTGTGTGAATGAAATTGTAAGCTTAAAATGTCACTGAAGATTTATTAATCTGATACTCTTTCTGATAAGGGCACCAAAGAGGGCATATAGAGAGCAGCTTATGAGAAGAAAAGTATATGTTTGTGCCTGCCTACAAGAAATAGAAAATATGAATATGGCAATTTATCAGTGGGTATACTATAACCAAAAGATTCAAGCCACATAAAGCAATATTACAGTTATATGTTGATTTCAGAACCTTGCCATCTAAAATACTTCATTTAAGTTTGCTAGCAATACAGAAAAATGTCTGTGATTTGCAAAAAATGGCATAAACATGAATTTTCAAAACCTAGGCTGGGGAATCCCTTCTTGTTCTAGAAAGCAGATGGAGGCCTATTGTGAAAGCTGGTGCTGTGCTAGAGGACGCAGCGAGCAGGGCACCACCAGCAGGCTCATCGGGGCCTGAACAAACCAGAGGACGTGTTCTTTAAACTTTTTTCCCCTGTTTCTGTGCCTGCTGCTGTCAGAATGTGTCCACGGTGGGGAGGAGGAAGAGCAAAGGGAGGTTCTCAAATATTTTTGGGTCAAACAGACCATTGTTAAAGCTTCACGTTTTTTATACTCCATGTGGTGCGCAAGGCAAATAAACACTTTTCACTACTTAACGTGACCGAATCACCCCGTTGGCTTTGTGAGCCCAGCAGCGGCGAGCGAGCTCACCCCCTCAGCACTCCTCCTAAGAGAGGGGAGTCAACGCTGTACTTAAAAATAGGCTTATATTCGCTTTGCCACAGATGCTCTTACCAGCACACACACCTCCTTACTCTCATTCCAAGAAACCACAAGCAACAACTCTTTTCCCCATAACAGGGTGGAAACTCTTAGACAGCACCTGGCTGCGGCACTCCCCCTACTGCTGGACTTTGGCTTTTAGTCTCTTTTGCACGATGAGGTTTTTTGGATGAGGTCAGGCTGAGACAGCTTGTGCTTACTGCTGTGGAAAAGAGCGGGGGGAGTGAATTAGGGCTTACAGACCTAAACAGAGAACTCACCGGAGAGCTGGTGGGGAAAATGGCCATTTGTGCTGAGATGTCAACCTTCAGTTTTATATAACATCATTTGCGATGAGTTTGGTGTCGAAACAAATTTTGTATATAAATACAGATATGTAGATATATTTATTTGACCTGTAATTATACCATTAACAACAATAAAACCAAAAATGATAATTCAGATCCCATGTAATATATATGTGTGACTTTAAATGAGTTTTTTGTTAACGCACAGGATACTGATTTTTTTTTAATGAACCACCAAGTAGTATTTTCTTCTTTTCTATCTTCTTTTATGATGATTCAATATTTTCATTCAAAATATTTTCACTCAAAAATGAGAATCATTACCCAGAACTCAGTTTTCCTATGAGACTCTATCAAGTGGGTGTTAGTTTTGCAGCAGTTACGGTGCTGGAAAGCACTACGTGTTTAGAAAAGGATTAGTTGTACCTTAACTTTTTCTCAAAAAGTGTTATATATAAAATCTAGTTAAGAAATGTCTTTCTCAAAGTTTTCTGAGAACATGGAGTTTCCTGAGAACAGGAACCAATTAATCTGCTATAATTCCATTAACAGCTCAACTCACCAGTCTTCTCCATCTTGCGTTTTGAAGTTTCAGGTCCCGGAAGGCAGGGGCAGGGCCCTTCGCATTGAGCTGTGATGGTTTTGCCAGAAGTACACGCATGAAACTCCAACTTGCACTGGAATCATAAAAGAGGCAAGAATATGTTTTGAATTAGGACAAGATATAAAAGCAGCAGCTGCGGATTAAATGAGAAATTGCATTTAGCAGTAATGGCATTGGACAGATTGCAGAACTTCAGTCTCTATTGAAAATGCCATTGTTTTTATTATTACAGATAACAACAATAATAGCTACTTCCTATGCAGAGTTTTGCACGGCACTTCTAAATGTTATTGTTATTATTCGCTGCTTAAACATATGGAATCTGCAGCATAGAAAGTTGAAACAATTTCTTCTAGGTCACCTGGTAAGAAGCAAAGCTGGGAAGAAAATGCAAACCCTCCAGAATCCCCTATGTTTCCTATGCTACATTACCATGTTTCGGGTGTGAAATCATGCCATCTGTCACCTATTACCACTACGGATGTATTAGTTTGGTCTTTTGAGGAGCTGGGAGCTCTCAATTTCCGCTGCAAGCAATGGGCTTAGTCTGACCAGTATCTACGAAAAGACATCAAACCTCACAACAGCAAGAACTGAAAGAAATCAGCTCATCAGCTAATGAGACTGGTCCTTCAACACATCAGCTTTTCTCAACAAGGAGGAAATCTTAAATTACTCCTACCAATAACTATAAATTGCCTTAACAGTTAACAGCATCATCCCTAAAAATAGCCATCCATCATACCATTAGCTCCAGAAATACAAAAAAATCTTAAAAATGAAGAGTGAGGATTAAGCTATGAGCAGTACAGTATAGTTCCCTATATTTGCATATTGTTACTCATTCCTTTCCCTTCCCTAAAACCTCAGCAGATGGGATTTACAGCACCTCTTTACAGCCACCACATTCAAACCATTTAAGGACAGCAGGACATGTGCAGCATTTGACAAATGAGACAACTCAGGAGAATCAATATTGCAAAAGCGTGCTAGTTAAAATGCCCTGATTTATAACATACTGACTATTCATACCCTTTGCTGTTTGCATTATATATATTTTAGTGCTGACTTTTGTCTAAGATCCTCGTCTCTGCGTGGTTGTTCTCTCTGCAGTTACTGCCCCAAGGATATTTTCCCCAGACTGGGCCCAGCAGCACGGGTGCCGGAGACTGGACTAATGTACTAATAAAATGGGAGTAAAAGAAAACAGCACACAGAAGCAGGAACAAAAACGTGCAAGGCCTTCTCTTTGGCTTGAAACCTAATGAACTGAATTCAATCCTATTTTTTTTGCCTTCTTCAAGCACTGATCCGAGGGCTTTTAATGCAAGGGGGAGTTCTGCCTGCAGTGCTGAGGCTGGCACTCCTCCCTGCAGAGACCGCCTCCCGCCAGGGGAAACTGGAAACGTTGGGCTGTAAAACCCCTTTGGTAAGGCTGAGTTTTATTATAGATTAATTCTTTCTCATTTAAAAGTAGGCCAGCATGCTTACACAGTGTGACACAATGTGTTTTGAAACGTGCAGCTTTTCTGAAGGCCGAAGGGGACACAGCATTAAGACCACGGTGTTACCCAATGAAGATGCAGTGGGCAACTGGAGCTCGCGTAGCAACAGCCACTGATGAAAACGACAGCATCATCTTCTGTTATTTTGGTACAGTGGAAGCCAAGAGAACAGAACAGGATGTTGTTACAACATAAACACCTTCTGCTTTCAAAGTACTGCAAACATCTTGGCTTTGCCTCTGTTTGTTTTTGTTGAAAGGGCTCATCTTTGCCCAGGCTTTAATCTAGCAGCAGGAGACTATTACCCGGTGCCTACATCCTATTCTGTTGACATTATCTTCTGGCCCTTCTGGACTTCAATGCACTGTGGTGGCTGCGTGCTCTGTGTGATGTTCTGTCCTTCTGATTTAGGAAATGCACGGCCACACACAAACATGTGCAAGCTTAGCTTGCACTTTACACATATTTCTTGCAAGACTAAAGGGAATATAAGTACTTATTTTTCATCTACTGGCTCCATAACTACACTTTGCACAGAACACAAACCCAACAGAAAGCACATCAGGAGAGGAGAACAGGAGAAAGAACACTCTGAGGGCACAGTCCTGAAGGCAACAACTCTTTCTGCAGCGTATTCTGCTAGTCAATATGTTATTGAGAACATAGGCATAAATCTTCTTCCTGCAGCTGGAGTTGATAATTTAATCCCTTACAAAACATCAATTAGTTACATATTTTATTATGCATAATAAATGTAAATTACGTACCTAAGCATTAGCAATTATACTTCAAATACCACCTTTAAGATGGTAAGACCTATTTTCAAGACCATTATTATGTGCAGTTAAGAAAGAAAGTGCTTTACACTTGGAAACAGCACGGTAAGTTTTTCCTCAGCTTTCCTTACAATTGATCAACATGACAACCAAAAAGCTCAAAATAAACAAACAAAAAAAACCTGCTTAAAATGGGCTGGCTCTATGATCTTAATGTGCAGGGCAAGAAGAGGAGCTAAACTCCTTATCAGGAGGATGGGGCCAGGCTCTTTTCAGTGGTGCCCAGCAACAGGACAAGAGGTAACGGGCACAAACTTGAGCATAGGAAGTTCCACCTAAACATGAGGAGGAACTTCTTTCCTTTGAGGGTGGCAGAGCCCTGGCACAGGCTGCCCAGAGAGGTGGTGGAGTCTCCATCTCTGGAGACATTCAAACCCACCTGGACGCGTTCCTGTGCCACCTGCTCTGGGTGACCCTGCTCTGGCAGGGGGTTGGACTAGATGATCTCCAGAGGTCCCTTCCAACCCTACGGTTCTGTGATTCTGTGGAGATCACAATGGTGCAGTCACACCTGAATAAATTTACACCTACAATTAACCACCTTATCATAGAATGGTTTGCGTTGGAAGGGACCTTAAAGATCATCTAGTTCCAACCCCCTGCCGTGGGCAGGGACACCTCCCACTAGACCAGGTTGCTCAAAGCCCCGTCCAACCTGGCCTTGCCAACCTAAGCCAATTCCTTATCCACTGAGTGGTCCATCTGTCAAATCCATGTCTCTCCAATTTAGAGACAAGGATGTCATGTGGGATAGTGTCAAATGCTTTGCATAAGTCCACGCAGATGATGTCAGTTGCTCTTCCCGTATCTACCAATGCTGTAACCCCACTGTAGAAGGCCACCAAATTTTTCAGGCACGATTTGTCTTTAGTGAAGCCATGTTAGCTGTCACCAATCACTTCCTTATTTTCCACATGCCTTAGCAGAGTTTCCAGGAGGATCTGCTCCATGATCTTGCCAGGCACAGAGATGAGACTAACTGGCCTGTAGTTCCCTGGGTCTCCCCTTTTCCCCTTTTTAAAAAAGGGGGTTATGTTTCCCTTTTTCCAGTCAGCGGGAACTTCACCAGACTGCCATGACTTCCCAAATATGATGGATAGTGGCTTAGCAACTTCATCCGCCAGTTCCCTCAGGACTTGCAGATGTATCTCATCAGGCCCCACGGACTTGTGTACCTTCAGGTTCCTCAGATGGTTTCAAACCTGATCTTCACCCACAGTGGATGGTTGCTAATTCTCCCAGTCCCTGCCTTTGCCCTCTGTGACTTGGGCAGTGTGGCTAGAGCACCTGCTGGTGAAGACTGAGGCAAAAAAGTAATTTATATTCCCACCCTATGATGTTAGTTTGTGTACATAAAGAACTGGGGTGGCAGGTTGGTGTTGGGGGAGGAAGATGAAAGAACGCCATCATTTTAAATATTAAATTAGAATACTGATTACTTTTCAACACCTAATCACTGTATGTAACTGTTTTTCCTTTCCCTATAGAAAAACATGGAGATATCATACTTTCCATGTGATGGCGTGCTTACTCACTATAATAATCCACGTTAAGTAGCTTAGTTTTGGATTTAATGACATTGCCAAAGCCAAATTATCTGATATTCAGAAGCAGAGTGGCCACAGAAGATATCTTGTGGAGCAATAAAGAAGTTTTTGGACTACTCTGCCACTGTATCTATAGTCTAGAAGGAGGCTGTTGGCTTCCCCTAACCCACAGAGGCTGCATTTCTCTTCTTGTGTAGAAAAACCAAATACCCTCTTTTCCTTTTGCTATCCCCACCTCCTTCTCACGTTAAAAGAAATAGATACACAGTAAGCAAGAAAGATTCCATGAGGGAATGATACAACCTATCCTCTCTAACACCAAAAGCACATTATAAGTTCTGCAGACACAAGCCTCATGATCTTTGTAGAGTCCTGTGGTTCTACACAGGACTCACTGGGAGCAGTCCCACAGTTTGGGGCTGGTCCCTCTGATTTCAGGCAACCCATCTCACTGGTGTTACAACTGGATATGCCTTGACTCTCTGCCCTCCTAGTAGAGCTCCCCGGGTCCTAACAAGCTTCATGTTTCTCTGCTGCCTCCCTGGTGTGTGAAGTGCATTTGTTTACTATGAACCCCAAGGCCCACATAAACATCTCTCAACTATTTTACTGCAAATGGAAAAAGCAGCTCTGTTATTTGTTGCTAAATGTATATGGAGATCAATAAAATATATGAGGGGAGAAATGGTTGAACATATTCATGGAAAATTCATAAATTAATTTATTCAACTAAGATGTGGGAAATTATTGCAGAGTGTGTTTTGGCTAAAGTGTTCCCCTGAGAATTCACTACTCGTATAATGATTCCCTCTTTATTGTCAGTGACTCTACAGCAATGTGTTTTGCATAAGCATTCACATTTGAGGGAGAAAGAAAACAGCTACATAAAATTTATTCCCAGCTATTTTATTCTTGCCTGTCAGTCTCCAGCCTATAGTCCCTGCTAGAGTAGAATCTAGATTTTTTTTTTAATGATGCAATAAAACAGCGTATCTCTGTCTTTACACTGGCTTTCAACTTTTGGCAGTCAGGTTTTGATCTAACCTGCACCTAAGTAAGAGCATCAAACAAGCTACTGCAATCTTTTACACAAGGATGTATACTTGACTAATGAACGTCTACATGGACGGCTCAGTACAGCCTCCAGACCAAATTAACGCCTTGAAGAGCTTTGCATCCTGACTTAAGGAACTCATGTATTTGCTTAAAAAGCAGCCAAGTAAGGCAGCAGTGGGGTGAAAGAGGGGACGGCAGCGCTGGAGCCCACAGGCAGCTGCTGGCTGTCGGGAGCATCGATACGGAGCAGCCAGGCGAGCTGCCCCCCAGCTGGTATCTAGTGATGAGCACCTCTGTGCCCTGCTGCTGAGCTCCAACTCCCTCCTGCAGCCAGTCAACCGCAGGTGAGACAGCAGCTGAGGAAGCTGCTCCTTCCCCCAGCAGATCCCCGCCGAGACCAGCTCCGACTCCGCTGCCAGCGGAGGAGAGCAGACAGGAGCACCGCAACAATAAACGCTCCCAACGGCGGAGATGGACTGAGTGCCCACTGACAGTATGTGATGCACTAACTACACAGGCTGGGATGAAGACCGGCAGCTCACTCAGTAATGACATAGCTGTCTATTTCTTCATTGTGATTCTAATTACGATGTATAGGGTAAATACTGTCGGATCCTAGCTCTGACGACACCGTCATTGGGAACGCACATGTAACTGAGAATCTGCTGCAGGTGCCCCAGATGGCCTGGGACACACTATGTGCCCAGTGCTGCTCTCTGTCCAGAGGGAGGACAGACAACTGGAGCACGTGGCACAGGTTGAGTATCCTGGGCGATCACACAGCCTGGAGAACAAACACCAGGGAAGGGAAGGAGAGAGCATGCTTCATGCTGGGTTCAGTGGAGGGGAGGCTCTCTAAGACCCTGATTTGCTCTTATTGCATAAAATTCATCACACAAACCTATAATTTAAAATCTCTCGTAGTTATGCTGATAAAGGAGAAAATGTTAAGCTTCCAAACTTTTACTGCTTCTGTCACTAATTGAATTGTGAATTAAAAAGGAGAGAAGCCTATTTTTGTTGGTGGAAATCTGCAGGAATTAGCAGACAATATGCATGATGAAGATAAACTACCATGATGTCTCTTTCTCAAAAGACCAAAGATTGGAATAGGAGGCTAAATTTTATACTGAACTAATTAAAATGTATGTTAAAAACCAAAAATATTGCATCTAACTAATAGCAATGTCTCTAAAACTCTGTTGTTGAACAGTGCTCTCGCCTGGAAGACACTGCATCTTCTTTACTGCCCTGCAGCTTTTTACATTTCCAGCGAGAATTATTTCGGTGCAGTGTTTGTTTTATGGTGCATCTTTTGTTCACTCACAATATGTCTCTCCTAAACTTCAGATACAAATACCAAAAGCTCATTATTTTCTACCTTATCTTTTACTCAGTACCTGCCACCAGCAGAAGCTAAAACTTCCTGAAATTACAGCGTATATATTTTTTAGTCCAGATTTTCTTTATATCAGTAGGTTTTTGTACCTATCTGTCTTAGCAGATAATGAGAATCCATTGGAATTCAGACACCCATTTGAGAGGGGCTGTTTGTTCACATGCTTTAGAGCAGTGCTTGCCATTGCTTCCTTAGCTAGGACTCTTATCAGTATTTTCTTTATAAGCCTCTGTTTCCAGTTTTCATTAGATGGAAAAAAACCACCCTATATTTGGAACATCCTCAGTTCAAGAGACTTTTTTTTCCTCTCCTCTTTTTTTTTTTTTAAACTTGGCACAATAAAAAAAGAGGTTCAGAATCTTTTCTTCAAATCCCAAAAGAAATGTCATACAGTGCACTCCCATTGCATCCTGCTCAACACGTACATTAATAAGTTTTAATGGGAATTCTGCAAACTTTTTAGCTTCTGTAAAACCTGAAATCCTGAAAACAAGTGCCCAACTGGGCAGCTGCGAGACAGCAAAGTCAATTCACACGAATTCATGCGTGTAAAAAGTCAGACACTAATGTGCACGCCTGACATGAGTCTCAAATTTTGGGCTACGTGACAGGGTTGTGCGGTCCCTTAGCATGTCTCCTCCCTGCCACGCAATTTTGCTGCCTCTTGGCCACTCTGCAATCCAGAGCCTTGCCCAGGCCCCACTGTCCCGGGCTCTGGAGAAGGAGACGGGCTACACTGGGACAGGACAACAGAGCTCCATGCCTCCGGGGGGCACTGAAAATACGGACCAAGCTCTGTCCCCAGGACTGACCACTTGGGTAGGCTTTATACTGATGGAAGTGGCTGCTCTCTGGCCAGACTAGTATTTTTGCTAGGTAGTATAGTCATTTCTCTCAGCAAACATTTGATGTTCCTTCTGCTTGAAGGGCAAGCTCCCTACAGCAGGGCCTCCTGCCCTGCACAGGCGCCGCTCCTGGGTGGGACTGGCTCATGTTACTGCAATAAAAATAATGGGGAAACTGGGGGGGGGGGGGGAAATTGTTTTCTATTAGAATAGCTACCAGGCAAACACACAGCACTTCACCTTTGCAATAAAAGCCATATAAAGATATCTTAAAAACCTGGAGTTGTAATTAGAGGCCCTGTTCTCCTTATGAGAATACATAGCTGCTGCTGGTATTAGTGGGAGTTATGCATGCATACCAGTGGCGGAATAAACTTTAATTAACACAAACAATCTATTGTGTAAATACATATTGAGCCATTTTTAAAACATGTGCTAGCTGTAGTTTTGAAGCAGATGTTAGAGCTGATTGTCTCAGAAATTCCTATTTCTGCAAGAAATGACATGAAGGACCTTATTATATCGCAGGTAAACAACAAATATTTGAGAAAGTCTCTCACAGCACACTCGGCTGACAGGTAAGTGGTTCATCATCTGCTAGAAAAAGAGAACAGCTTCCAGGTGTGGGGTCAAGAAGAAAGAGACCCAGGTTCCAAGGCACTGATAATAAATAGGCTGAACAGATTTACGCAGCTGAATGCAGTAATGCCAAAAGGTCTCATGCAGCCAAGCTCCGAGGACTACAAATCGCTCTACACTCCATAGCTCTGCCCTCTGCAATCCTGCAGCTCTAATGAGGGAGAGCTGCAGGACTTTGCCCTCAAGGTAAAATTAACTATTGGAGTAGAGGGAAAGCATGAGACCCAGGCAATCTTTAAATATCACTCTCTGTGTCAGGAGGTCACATCATTAATATTGCCAACCACAGACGCTCCAAGCACATGGCTCAAGTCCCCAAAATTAAGCTTGTCGATTTTAAGATTTTAAAATGTAACAACAATTTTGTTTTTTTAAATTTTAAGTTTTTCAACTGATTTTTTTTTTTTGTTATGTCCCAGCCACATGCAATAAGTTACATGGTTTTGACTCTTACAGCATGAGTTTATAAACAACCAACTCCAGAGCAACTGGAAAGACAGAAGTTTCATCTTACAGGAAGAGGCAACAAGTTCCTGGCCCGGGCTCCAGAAAAGAGTGAGCTGAATTATAAGAGGCAGCTATCATGCAGTTCAGTATGGCATTAATTGCATTTTTTGTGGCCTCACATTATAATTAGAACTGTACACCTCTCTAAAGATCGATTTCAACTTCTCAGCAGGAGAAGAGCAGAAGGGCCTCCTGATTTTCATCTGTTACAGTCAAAGAGTTGTTTTAGAAAACAAAAAGCCTGACTACCTGTGTGAGGAAATGGTCAGCTCTGCTCCCAAAGAGAGTTCGTGCCCCTTCCTTGCTTTTAAATTTGTGCACAAGAGATCCTTAAAAGAGAGTCTGTGACTGTGGGCTACAAGTCCTACACACCACAGCCAGGAGAAGGGGAGGAGAGGCGCGGGGTAGAGCCATGGGAGCAGACGTGACAACCTGCGTGACAACCCAGTGCTGTCAGGACAGCAGCCAGCAGGACCCCTCAGGCACTGACTCCGGAGCAAAGCATCCAACCATGCTGCAATCGGAACAGGAAGGCAAGTTCAGCTCTATTCCCAAGCGTTCTGGCATTAATTTGTTTTTAAAGGACTACTTGGTTGATCTTTCATGTACGTAATTAGACTCAAAGTAGCCAAAAAGTTTTGCGCTTAAATGTTACCCTGCTGGTTAGAGCTACCCAGAGAAGAACGAACTAGACTTAAAAAAAAAAAAAAAAAAAAAAAGGAAAAAAGAGCCATTTCCCAAGCTGACTGATATCTGAAGGCTGAGCAGGGCGAGTGCTTGTAGGCATGTTGAACCATTTCAGTGTTTGAATGGCAGGGTTGCAAACCAAGGAAATTACCATGTACTTGTGCTACTGCAAACTGCCCTCACAGACAGAGCAAAATGAGCTAATTTGAGGATTTCTGGACAGACCGCTGAAGGACAAAAATTCCCTTTTAATAAACAACAAATTGCCCTGAGAAATAGCTGGCAATCAGCTCAACGTGAAGCAGGAATTTTTTTAAAAATGCAGTTAATTGCATCAGCTAGATGATGTGGCATATAAGGTCACAGCACTCGACACAAGAGGCAAAGGACATTCAAAGGACCATTTATTATTGCAATGTAACAATGAAAACAAATGGTTGCCATTTTGAGAACAAAGAAGAAAATAGTTCTAGGCACCAGAATCTAGCACGTCATATCAAGATTAAATTTGTTTTTACATGTAATTTAGATGCCAGTTCTGTAAACATTTAGGTCAAGGTGTAGGGGGGGCATATCTCAGTTGGTTTATCATCTTGTAAGAAATTCAGGTGCCTACTGGAGCAGCAGAGCCCAAGCAGGGCTGGAACTTGACACAGAAGAGTCAATTCATAAGTGGAAACGTTTGTGCAACGCTGATTTTGACTTTTCCTTCCCTGAGTGAAGGGACTAACACAAGTTTAAAGCCAAATGAAGACAAAGCACTTCTGTCACTACAAATGGCCAAGTCAAAATAAGGACACTCATCCCTCCTCCCTGACATTTAACACAAAGTACCAGCGTGTTTTAAACCTGCAAACTACCCTGCTCTCTGATCCTGTCTCCTCTTAGTTACCATGCAATGACTACTATGAGGTAGGCATACACTTGTCTTCTCCCCAGCACAGTCACATTCTTAGACCTGAAATCCAGGCTTCAGCCTGTGGTTCGGTTTTGGTGACTCTACAGACCATTTTCAAGCACCAAGGTCATGGCCACCCCCTGGGCTGAGCTTGTTCCTCGTGCGTGACTGCAGGAGCCAAGGAGATGATGCGAAGTCACCCATCCCCAAGGGGCAGCTCTACGCCTAAGCCTCCTCTCGCGCGCAGGGACTCGCTGCCGCAGGTTGGCACTAAGTTGGGGATCTCTGCTGGATGCTTCATTGTGTGGCATAATCACACGCTGCACCTGGTAATTACTGCTATGAACTGTCTTTGGAGATGCTAATTCTCTAGTCCGGAATATTTGCAGGATCAGAATCCAAACGCAAATGTAGGCAGCAGTGTTGGCTTATTTTAAAAAAATTAAAAATGTATCTTATAGCTCATATTCTATATTCACATACAAAAGCATTTCCTGTTGCTAAATGTCTACTCCTTTTTCTTCCTGCAGGATTTGCATGATAGCTCACTAATGATAACCATTTTCTAGCTGCACATGGGAGTGTTTGCTTTCCAGTACACCAGCCTGCTTCATCCCAAGATGTGGACTTCAAAAATCACTTTCCTACTGCATTTTTCTTTCATTTCTGTATCTATTATGTTGCTTTTGTCTCTATGAAATCATTCTCTATTTTAACTCTTTGTAATTAAGAGCTGAGAGTTCATAGCTAATAGCATTACTCAAAGTGGAAAGAAGCTACTTAACTTTTTTTTTTTAATAGACCAAAGCCCTCTTAGTTTAAAAGTAAAGAAAATCACAGGAAAACAATTGGAGATTTGCAACGATCGATGCTGCTTGAAACGTACTTGCCATGTAATTGAGATGCATTCTCATTCTGTAGCCATTTACCGATCACATGAGAACGATGATTTGTCATTTTTACTTGCTTCAAATTACTAAAGGCAATTTAATTTCTCTCATGGAGACAACACATCAGATAACGTGACCATAATCAAGAGGTAACGATCTGTGGCTCTATACACATAGAGATACTTCTGTTACCAGCTAAATGACTGCCTACATATGGCAGAGGGAAGGCAATGCAAGACATTCAGATCCCCAAGCACAGGGTTTCCACCCAGGCAATGACATTTTAAACACAGCAATTTAGCTACGCCATGCAACTGTATCAATCTAGATTTCAGAAGAGGCAATGCTCCATCTATTCTGTCATTTTCCTATCCATCTGTCCATACCTGGTCAAAAAAACAGCATCTGGTGACGACTATAAAGGGCAGACGTGTTCCCTTCAGGTTTTTATGCGATTGGTATGATGGCAGTATCCTATCATCTCAAAAATCTCTCAACCAACTCTCCCCATCAATCAGTAACTGTGAAGTCACGTCTTCTGTAGACGTGTAGCACGTAACGAGCTTAAAGCAATGAACCAGGAATTGGCATTAGGTGAGGGTTCTGTATTTACTACTGTATTTGCAGTTACTTTAAGGTGTCTGATGCATCTGAAAATGTGTTATTAGGGATGAGATTCTGACCGCTGTGGCTCTACAGGCTGAGAATAGTTCAAAAGTATTTTAACCCTCTCCCTGACATACGTATTTTTACAAACGAAAGTTGAAGAAAACTTGCTACCGTACCTGCCTTGCTTTTTGAAACACTGGTGAATCAGTCTATTGAATTTATTCTCTGCTGTCTGTTCCTTCTCTAGCAACCTTGCCACAAAGAGTAACACTTAAAGTAGCACATCATGTCAGAGCTTTGTGCTTCCCAGGCCCTGTGTTATAAAATTATTGGAGAGAAGTATCTGAAATAGTCTCAGAGCACACACGGACAAGGGTCTGGGGAGCTTCCAGGAGAGGCTGAAAGAGAACAAGGGTCAGGCTAGGTGCTGTACGCGGGGCTTCTGAGCTCATACATCCTCAGCTAGCAACGACTTCTTAAAACTCACTGTACTGTTGTTTCTAGAATGAGTAAAAAATAGCAGGGGAAAAAAAGATCCAGATACACTGAAAGACCACCCTGGCTTGCTTGACAACTTGGCAACGCAGTGAGTAGCTAAAGCGTGTACTTCTTTATTACCAAACTCAGCAGTTTACCTGAGCTACCAGTCATATGCCAAACATACGACCAAGTTGTTGACTGCCTCTGCAAAAGTGGAAATGTGCGCTTTTACGGGATGCATGCTTGGTTTTCAAATGGTGCCATCCTTTTCTAACCAAACCTCGTCTTTCCAAGTGAGAGGTGAATGTTAGTCTGAGTTTTTCTCTTCCCAAATAACGTCACTGCTAATAAATTCCAGAAGATCAATCCACTTCTCCAGAATAGTTACCCCATTCCTTTCCCATTAAATCTATTAGATTAAATAGCTCAGAACAGCTTTGCCCAGGTTTCACTGACCGTGATGTGGCCCTAGCAGTGTTCATTCCTTTTTACTGATGTATGAAATATACGGTATCAAGTGAACTTCCAGATCTCAGAGACAGTTTTTGTCTGTTTATAGACTGAGCAAATCTGAAGTTAAAGTACTAATAGAAAATAAATGGCATTCTGCAGTACCACTGGTTGCTCTGGTTGCTTTCAGAACAGCAACGAAATTTAAGTGCTAAGAATGCCAATCTATTTTTTAATTGACTTCTCCGAATTTTTATTTTGTGAAGAATTAATCAAAACAAAAGCCAGACTGAAAGCCTCAATGCTAAAAAGCACCGAAACAAAACATTTGGCAGTTACTAGCACAGAAGCTTCAGGAATGTATTTTGGAGCATAGCAACCAGTGAAGAGTAAGCTGGCTTAAGCTTTGAAGGTAAAGCTTTCAGCAATGCTTCTGATTTCTGAAGACGACAATAGAAAAACAAAAAATAAAAAAAAAAAAAAAAAAAAAAAGGGAAAACCCCAAACCCTAGGCCTTGTTCAATGCTCAGTGAATGGACTCACTGTGAAAGACATCCATACAAAGAGAGCAGAATTAGTCCGTTTGCTCAGAAATCAAGTAACCACAGCTAATCCTTTTGCAGTATTATCCTGTTTTGGCCTTTAATAAATCTTCTTTAAATTAAAGATGCGCCCAAGCCAAGAAACACCTTCTTTGATGTTTTAAATGACTCAAATAAGCTGTCTGCTGCTAAAAGCTCAAAATATGAATCCTGAAACTGAAAAAAAAAAAATAGTCATTTTTCTGCGCTAAGAGGCTGGCACCTCTCAGGAAGGTCAGAGCCTTTAGGATCACAACTTCCAAGCACCTCAAGCACTGGTGCATCTTCTGCCCATGCATAAAGGGAAAAGATCCTGGAATACAAATCTCTTACAAGCCAGTTACCCAAAACCAATAATCCCCTTTGTTTTACAACCCTTATATCGCGTTGTCTGGATACTGGAACAAGGGATTTTACATTTTAACCGAATGCAGGCATAGAGCTTGGAAAAAGGTAACTAAATCAGTGCAAACGACGTTTTTATTTAAGCTTGTGTAATTATCTACGAGTTGGCATAATAACTCTAAGATTTTCTAGTTTCCTCTTCCTCTCAAGAGCACAACTTTCAATGCTTGAACTCTGGCAGATGATTCATAATGTAAATAACAGAATTTTCTCCTATTTTGACTTTGGATGCAGAAAGGAGGATTTTAAAAATAATATTGGCTTTGCACATCAGATGTACAACAGGCAAGCTGAACTAACAACAAAAGTAATCAGGTTGTCCTTAGTGCAAAGTTAACTGTAGACAGAGGAGCGTATGTAATTGATGGGCTTTTAAGTTCCAACCGTCACATGCCAATTTGTTTGATTTGGCAGTCACAACTGTGATTCTAATCAAGTTAGAAAAGGAGCCCTGTGATTACCATCATCAAGATTGGTAGCTTTCCCAAAAACAACAAATAGTGTATTTGCAATCCTTACTTACCACTGACTTCTCTTCAAGGGTGTTCTCTGCGCAATGCAAAAGCTTTCACTGCAGAGGGCAAACCATCACCAGCCACAGAGGGCACAAGAAGAGAAGGCTACTCAAACTTAGTTGCTTTATGCTTTGATCATCCTCTTCAATGGAAACTGTTGCAGCCTTAGAGGGAGGCCTAGGAACTTCTTGGAATTTTCCATGAACTACAACAATATGCAGCTGTGGCAGGTGCCATGGTTAAGTGCAAGGAAGCCACGTGCCTTGCTGTCCTGCGGCCCCTTCTCAGTCCTCTGAGTAACTGGACTAGCTCACTAAGGGTGATGGGAGGAAGCCAGGTGGCCATAGAACACAGCACCCAACCTCATCAGGATGTGACCAGGACATTTGTCTTCATTTCTACTTTTCCCTCTGCCTTTCTCAGTCCTGTGACCTTGATCCTACAGAGCCTGAACCAGGCATACGCGTGAATCCTTTTCCCTTCAAAGTACACAGGGCAGAAGACACCTCTCTCAAACACATTTTTTGCAGAATAACTCAGCTGAGCGGGCACCTGCCTTCTAGGCCCCACTGCAGTATGCACTGACAGACAGTAGTGAATATAATATTACTGAAGGGGGGAATTGCTTAAAACATTTTTAATTACAGTCACTGTAGAACAAGTAAATAACTCCATTTAAGACAAGCTGAATTACAACTTATTCTGGTTCCTTGTAGTTTTCACCTGGAGCAGCACATATTATTTCCCTCCTTGCCACCTTCTGAATTCTCATTAACCTTTCTGTCAAGACTGCATTAAACACGTCTTGTTAAGTCACCATGTTCTTTGAGAAATCTGACATGGAGATGACAAATGCTTATCTAAAAACAAAACCAAAACACCACCCTTCTGGTTTAACAAAGTTCATAATAAGAAACACAAAATTCCAATTTACAACACAGGTTTGCTTTCAGCTTTGCTACTTCATCGAGTTCAACAGCAAGACCATCTGAATAGCTTGAGCGTCTATCCTCAAAAGAGCAGAAGAAAAGGTCACGGACCCTGAAGAAGTCTAAAGGCTTCAAGAACCTCCTTCAAAGTTGATGCATTTTTACTACTCAAATATTCTATTCTACAGTACGCATGCCTCCTAAATAAAAACCCTTTACAATTAACATGCACTGCTCTTCCCCTCACACTTAACATAGGTCAAGGTGCTAAATTTCTCAAGAAAGTTTATAACCTTGTGGGAATTTCTAGCGAGAAGCTGTTGCGATCTTGGGTGCATCACAAGGTAAGGCACAAACATTTATATGCTGGTAGGTTTTGTGAGAGAAATATTGTACGTTCTAGAAACGGCAGGCAACTAACAGAGCATTTATTAATCCTCAAGAAAGATCTCAAGGCCATTTAATTGACTGGTATTGATGTACTACATCTATCCTACTAAATATTTTTTGAAGACAATTATGCAATGAAATTACCATTTATATGGCTCCTTTCATCTACAAAAGGGTCAAAGTCCTGTGTATTTATAGGAGTATAAATACATACTACTGCTCAAGTGCAGCCAATTCTGCAGCAGGAAATATCAAATGCTCTGCACCGGCACACAATATGATGGGTTGGATGAAGGGAGCGATGATATTTAAATCCAGAGAGATGACAAGACCCAAGAGACTGTAGAGTTCATCTTAGTTTGTAGCATCTGCTCCTTTGCCCTGGATAGCATGGTTAGGCTGTCTGAGCCCTCACTTCCACAGGGAGGAATTTAACGAGTCAGTAAGTACTGGCCTCCATCCCTTGGGAAAGGCATCAGTCCCTACTCATTCTGACCACAGCCTGGCCAGCCAGACAGGTAACGCCTCACTGCCCGTAAGCATCCTCCTGGTCTCTTGGTTGTCTCATCTCAAGTGGGAAGATTCCCCTCATCAAGGTGCTGAGGCAGGGACGTGATCTGGATCATTCTGTTTAAAAATGAAATGAGAATGGGTGAACCGTGCTGTCAGAGCCATGCTGAAGGACGGCAGCAGCGTGCAGAAGTCAACTGCAGCCCTGTGCATGGGATCATCAGGGAAACCTATCGCCCAAGCAGCACACAGCCTGATGGTCTGAAACTGAGGGAACATGACTGATTTGCACAACTCCCTGGGTAGAAAAACATTTAAATTTAAGAGAGATTAGATTGTCACAATTGCCCCTGACAAGAATGCCTGTCTAGTGAGGCCTTGAGCCTGTATTTTGGGCTAGCACTGTTCTACCCAAGACCTTAAAAATATTTGCAGTACAGGCTGTCACCAGCGCTACGTTTCCTTGTCACTCTCTAAGTGTGACTGATTTGCCAAGATCAAGACTAAATTCATGATCAGCAGCAAGGGCACCTAACATGAATTATACAACTGGCTTTCCTTCCCAGCCTCCCAGATACGCTCAGGAAAATGCTTCTTCCCTGCATACAGCGTTGCTTTTTATATCCACATGCCATTCTCTGTGTAACAACACATGACTGCTCAGCTCATCCCACCGTCTCCTCCCCGCTCCCAAAACAAATACGATGCTCAGTCACCAGGAGGCATTTGGCTATTAAATATCAAAGCCTGCGTTATAAAATGCATTGATATGGCAGAGTGCCTTGCCATGGAAAAAAAAAGGGGGGTGGAAGTGGTGACGATTTTCTGAAGTGAGTTTAGCACTGGGGAAGGCGACTGTTCACTGAGTGCAGCTCTGGAGAGGCAGGAGCAGTGCCTGCGCAGAGAGCTCCATCTACAGAGACACAAGAGCTCTCTGCCAAAGATAAGGGGGGAAAGAAAGCACAAAAACTAGGGGATAGCTGATTAATGGGAAGAAGGAATAGGAAAGGACCTTTCCTTTCTCCTCACCTTCCCAAAATCATGAATACAGAGGTGAAACGAAAGTCACTAAAGAGACAGACAGTGCATCCAGGAAGAGCCTGTGAAGTCAAAGGATCGGCTTTTTAAATTTTTAACAGTGGTATCCTGGAGCTGGCCAAAACCACGGAAATAACTGTCAATACAGAGGAAATACAAGGCCCAGAGAATATCAGAATTTTGAGAGGTGGCAAACAAGTCTGTTCCCAAACCCACGATACAGCGCAAAGCCAAAGGTGTCAAACGAGGGAGTCGGAGATGAACAGTGAGCAGAGAAATCCAGACAGTGCTCTCAGCTCTCGCAGCAGTGAAAGACGATGTCTTGAGCATATTAACAAAGCAATATATCCCACAGAGTAATCTGCCACCCTGAAAGCACAGCGTATACTCAGTCTTGAGAGTTTTTGCCCAAGGGAAGAAGATACTGGAGCTTCAGTGTCAGCTCACATCTCAGATTCTCTTCTAAAGGTATCTTTAAGTGGGTCACTCAATTTACCAGTAAACTGCAAGATTTGATACTGAAGTCACACAGTGTCTTCTCTGAAGAAGAATTAGATAAAATTTTAGACACTGATGGACTGTGTTTCGCTCACCATGTCAATGGAGAGATAATCAGTGATAACGAATAAAGCTTTTTTCTAAGCCATTTCTACAGAAGTTTATGACCTTCCCTGCAGTTATTTGGAAATCCCTTATTCAAAACTTTCACATTCTGGGTCTGAGCGGGGTCTCATTCTTCCACTGACAACACTGAAAAGTTTATGATAGTGCGTCAAAAAGAAAAACATTAATTAAAAAGGCTTCTGATTAATGAACATGGAAATAGTGACAAATACTGGATTTTAAATCAATTTATAGGACAGATATAAGGAAAAGGAAAGAAGAAATTTTCCAGTAACTAACTACTTATGGAAAATAAATGCTGTACGTTAAACTAATAGAAGACCAGAACGAATGAGAAGATTTAAGGCTGAAATACCAGGAAACTATTGCTGACTACCATTCAAATATTCTGCTGCATTAACCTGCGGGTTGCAACACAGAGATAAGTGAGTAAATTCTTCTCATTTGATTTTTCCAACCAATACAACCACTGCTCTTTAGTCACAGATTAGCTTAGGTGTTGCTCAAAAGTGACCCCCTACTGTTTTCCAGTTATTATTTAGGTCTGAAAACTACTCTAATAAAAATATACGGAATAAACAAACAGAAGAAAGCGAGTTGAAATTTAGATAACAATAATGCCAAATTTATCACAGTAGAAACATGATTCACCTGTAAGTCTACAAGAGTTTTTCCATCCCTTCATTCCTGAATTGCAGATATTACGTAATCTAAAACTATGTATTATTCATACTTTTCTATTATTGCAGTAATCTGAGAAAGCTGACTAAAAAACCCTAACAAACTTCTCATCAGGCATTAGGCTGTATTTCAACACCAAAGAGCAAATCTATGGCAAATACCACTGGGATCCCAGCATTACCCTTGTAGTGGCATATTACACACTTTTGGAACCTCAATTTTTGGCCCCAACCAACAGCCGTTGTGCCCTAAAAATCCCGGCCAACTTTGCTGCTAATTACACAGAGCTAATTAAACAACAGCAAGGAACGTCTCCTGTTATTACATTTTTTTGGCGCTGCGAGCCTTTAGCTCAGATGGAAGCTGTTTGCTGCAGACTGAATTCAGATGTGTCTTCTGCTTAATCCTAACCTGTAGCTACAGCCAGCAATTTATATATTATTCATTTTATTAATCTAATATTTATCTAATATTTCACAGCAAAAGCTATCTCTGCATATGACCATACGAGCTCATAATATTCTTGCTTCATAAAGGCATTCTGAATTAATCTTTACAGGTCCTATTTCAATTTCCCAAGGAACAACTACTTTCTCTTTTTATAGGCTCTATATGGTGCTAAGAAATAGCTAAGTGAACACAATAACAGTTAACTGCCCTCAACCTGCAGCCTGGATCTTTTGGCATCAGCAGGAACACTTAGAGCTGCAAGACTGGATTCAGTATCTCCTGTAAGTAAAATCACTGCTGAAAAGAAAGTAGACAAACATCTTTGGAGACTGAAGCGTCCCCATCTAACCCCTGTGTTAAGCAGCAGCATCTACAGGATAGCTTTGTCAAAAGCACTGATATCCTATCAAAGCTGATCAAAATTTGCATGTGAAACCCCAAAACGTTAATTGTGCCTTCCCTTGTGAAAGGTGTCACCCTTGTGCAGGGCGTGACCCCATCTCTGGTGCACAGATGAGATGGCAATCCCAGTGTCTGGCAAGAGTAACTGCTTAAATTTGTTGAATTAGTAATACCAGCAGCTTACAGCAGGTAAAACTAACTTCCCACTGGTAGCACACTGCCTGCAGATATTAGTGTTGACACATCCCTTCCCACCACACAGTGGTGTGTCCTCCAGGAGCACAAGCCCTCACCCTGCTCTCTATTAAGCCCACATTCATATTTGGGCTGACCACGTTCTTTGCCTCCCAGTGCCTTCTCCTGGGCAAGCTGTCTTACGGTAGGCAAAAGGTATGTCAGAGAGAGCCTGCAGGTGATGTAACTCACATTCTGGAAATAAAGGATCAGGAATATCAAGAAAGTGCTCAAACTAAATACAACAAGATTTAGAACATGCTTTTAGATTTAAGGAAAAGTGTAGTCTTTAAATTACTGCTCTGGAATTTACTGGCTTAAAATGAAAGGCCTTATGGCATCCCATCACAGTTATATAACTCTCCAAAGGGTTTTCTTTGCTTAGTGTTGCCTGTGCAAGATATATTTAAGTAATAAAACACTCTTCTGATACTAACCCTCCTATGCAGGCTCTATGATGACAGATTTTAGTTTTGAAAACACAGAGAGGTCTCTATACAGGCTAGCATTCCTCTGCCATGCTCCTTACAGACGCTTTTGCTGCTTGTTTTCTACTGTTTATTTGTTCCTTTGAACTGAAAAGCTTTTGATACCAACTTCAGCAGCATTTGGTCATGATGCGCATCCTACAGTCCCAGGTTTGGCATCCAGCACAAAAACCACCATATTCCAGTCTAGTGAAGTGCATCAACTGAAACAGCCTTTCCTTTCAGTCTCTCTGCAATTTAAATTGGCTACATACGATCTGTAAATGTCTTCAATCTTCAAGCTTCACACTGTATCTTACAGCGTTTAGCCCCCCTGGGTGGCAGGTGCCTCTGACATACCTCTCTTGGGAACGTTAAACGCAGAAACTTTAAAAATGGAATTTGTAGCAAGTCGCTTCCATTTGTGCAAAAGGCAAGATATTCCTGAAATAACAGGAGAATCTGAAGTTAAGAGGGAAAAAGTCCATTAACAAGTTGAAGTCTTGATCTACGGGAGGCTTTTAGCACTTGATCTAATCTAATTTGTATTTAATAAGACAGGTTTTTTCAAACAGTGCATCCACAATCTCCGTTAAGAACCCCTGCGAACAAAATTAATTATTTTGCACTTTCTGTAGAGTTCAGTTTTACATCTTTAGATATTCTAATTGAAATCTATAGATAGTCCTGGTGTTGTTTTTGCTTTGTCATGATGTCATTTCCACAGATAATTAATCCCATTGATTAATTCTGTTTGTTACTGAGGCAGCTACGAGAACTAATAGCAATTTATACCATTTTTGTTTGTGATCTTCCATTTATAACTCCATTATAGTTAGGTCAAAATAAAAGAGTTGCCCACAAAACCAAGAACAGGCTGTTGATCATGACCTGGGTCAAGAACACTTACAAGTTATTTATGCACTGAATCTTAACCAAGGGTTGGAGGTAAAATATACTTTAAGTCACATCCAAACACAACTAAAGGTTCATGGATGACATTGGTTTGAGAGGCAAAGTAAATAATCATACAGTCATTTCTGGTCTAAAATATCTGGTGATGCAGACAGTTTTCACATATCCTTTTACCATCTTATTTGTTTCACCGAAGGTTCATCTCACTCCCATGTGGTATTGCTGGCTATAAATATGTAAAGATCACCTCCATCCTTGGACTGACCCTCACCTCTTATCGCAACTACACTCCAAATGACACTGAAAGACAAAGTAATGTCATACAGTTGTGACACCAGATGCGATGAGTCTATTCCTGGCCATTGGGGGAGCATGTAGAAGCCACACGAGGGGTCGTGCCGATTATCATCTTTGCCTAGTAAGTACTGGTAAGGAGGGTAATGGAGCAAAAGCAATGGATGGAGTAATTACAGGAGCCAGTCTTTCACACCGCAAGGGAATTAACTATACCATTACCTATGGTATTGTCTTTTTTTTTTTTTAATTTGATAAGCAGTCCTGTGCATTTCCAGACATACACCTTGCCAATGTCTCCATTCTAGAAGTTTTCACGTAGTTGAAAAATAACCACCCAGAAATCTAAAACCAACTAATTTTCCACTGCATCCTGGTGAAGTGGGCATAATTATGGGTGTTGTGGAGTCTTAACTGTAAGACAAAGGGTCCACAAATATCTTTGTCACAGGCCCTGTCTGTGCGCCAGCTGTCTGAATGAGAAGCAGCTCAGATGTAAAGGCACTCTGCCCACTGGTACACAAACCCATCCTTCCTTTGAGCCAATACTGTAGCAATTTATGCAAGTCTTGAGTTCACCCAGCAGCCTGCTTCACTGCAAATCACTCCGCGTCTGCTCAAGTTTAAGGTGCTGAGCATTTTCACCCCCTCTGAAGAAAGCTGTACTCCGGAGGGAGAGCATCCTGCGCTCCCACACGGTGCTGCTTGGAAGAGGTCATTTTTTTGGAGTTGCTATTGGAAATTCAACTATGGACTTCAAGTCTTCAAATCTGTTTTCTACTTTAAGCGCGATGGAAGAAGACAGCTGCTTCAGCGCATTTACAGCCATAACAGAAACAGGTTTTTACAGACATTATACTGTATCATCTTAAGCCAGGGAGGTGCAGAAATTCCACAGCCAGCTGTGGAAATGATGCACTTCATCACACGTAAGAGGAGGACAGGGCTACTGATTAACTAAAAAAAGTCAGATTCCATCTCTCCTGTTAGCTGGACTAGTCCAACACTTCAGTTAGCCCCTGACTGGAACTAGAAATAGCCCAAATATAATACAGAAAATAAGTTAAAAAAAATAAAAAATTCACCTAAGTGAAAACAGTACGTGGTGGCAGACAAAATGCATTACATGATGTGATTACATGTCTGTTAGAAAAGAAATTCTATGTCTCAACACCAAATATTAAGACTGCAGGCCAATTTTCAAGAACCATGTGGTGCACGGCTGCAGAGAGATGCAAGAATAGAATAAAAATATTCCCCTGCTGACTGAGCCCCATCAGCAATTCCAGCTCACCACCACCGAGCTCGCGTGGGGGTGGATGTAATCTGCAGAAGACACACAATCAAATGGGGAGGATTTGCGTGATGCTGCTATGTATTGCCCCAGGACACAAGATCTATTTGCAGAGGTCCTGCAGGGCGAACGTGGCAAGGCTGGGCAGAACCCCAGATTAGAACTGCATTCTACAAGGTTCTCCTGCCTTTTCTATCCCACACATGAATTGGAAGAGACAGCTTGAATAACAGTGCCATCTCCCCTCTGAAAGCCTCTGCTTTTCTATTAATAATTTCCTGCATTTTTGAACTCACTCTCATCATGAAATGCAAATGAACATAATGCTATGTCTATGCCACTGACTGAAGAAAGCCATCACCATCACCCATTCAAGCACTGAAGTTTTTAAAGGCTCTTCACCCCTGGCATACTATCTGAGGAAACTTTTCTGTAAGAGACATTTCAGCACTCTTTCCCCCTCAAAAAAAAAAAAAAAAAGGTCTTTTTTGACCTGACAATGCAGGTTACTAAAAGCCTTTTGAGATGTCTGCTCTATCAATCTGCAGAAATTCATGCCGAGATCTCACAACCAGCATTACTGAAATCTAAACTAGGAAACTTCCCTTTTTTCCTTTATTTCCCCACCTTTTCATGAAGATTTCCTGCAAGAAAAAGTGAGGAGCACAGCTGGACAGACCTAGAATGACCCACTTCACATTCCCTTCTCAGTTTGAACAGGTAACAACAATGGAAGACAAAACTTGCATTAACAAGAAAATATCCTCCACTGTCATACACTTGGAACAAAACATCTATCATTTTCTTCCAGGAAAAACACCCAGACTGTATTTTCATCAGAAACTACATTTACTAGGATTACAATACAGCAAAACAGAAGAACGTTGTATTTTTGACTGTGATCCTTTCTCCCTATATATTTACTTCGATATGTAACACATTAAAAATGGGTAAAAACCAAATAGATTATCACTGCAGAACAGTCCAAAGCATACAGAAACAAAAATTAACGGGTGTAACTACGTGGATTTTAAACTTTCTTCTCTGCTTTCCTCTATGATTAAAAATAGCACAGATGAGGGGAATTCAACTAGTTGAGCGCTCTTTTTCTGTTTTGTGTAGTGTTACCTCTGGGAGGGAAACCCTCAGTGAATCAAAGAACTCCACTTGCAACATCTAATTGCCAGTGACTGGGCACAGGCCCAGTATGTTTAGAGTTGTTCTACAAACAGTGAAAACAAGCCAGTTTTTCTATGAATTTATGTTCCCCTACATCTTCCCATACCCACTATAATATTCTCGGCATTCTTCTTTCTCCTTCCCACAGGCTTTATACCAAGACCATCCGTTCCAAACCACCTTCCACGTCCTCTGCAGTCGATCACTGGAATGCTCCCAGGTCCTCTCCATACCCCATTTCCTTTGGTTGGATGGGGTAAAGACCTTAATGCCAAGTAGCTGAAGGCACAGGGGGGAGGAAGTTGGGAAGAGGCCATGAATAGTCCTTGAAGGGAAAAGGCAAAGTAATCTAGTAACAGGTTTTGAAAATTTGAAGGATTCTGTCTGACCTCCACCACTTCACATTTAAAAAAAAAAAAATTCTGCTCAGGAAGAACTGTCAACCTGCAAGTTACCACTGAGTGGTTCTAGCATCTCCAGCCCAGGGTACAAATATTTTCAGGGCCCAGCCAGGCTCCTAGCTGAGTTTTGCCTTAAATTCAGTGAAAATTCAGAGAAGTGATTTTGAAGAAAACACTGTGAGCTCAGAGTGACAGTTTTCTATAGAACGCTCTCATTTGGAAAATACTTGTATCATTCTACCTGCAGCAACTATCACAATATCTCCTCAATAATATGTGTATAACATCAATGTGATTTCTTTCTAACACCAATTAAATACATTTAATACGATGCAATTACTTGGTGAATGATTACTTAAAACCCAATTTAGTTGTGCACCTATACTGCACGGATTTTTTTTCAACTATGAGGAATGTGTTCACTTGTGCACTTCATGCCACACTGACAACTCACTGAGTAATGTCAACCCCAAGAAGCGTTTTCTAGTCCAATTATACCATAGGGGCACATTTGAGCATAATACATCATATAAAGAAGATACACACATAAATCCCATTATTGTTAATGGAAACTATGTGCACTACACCCCCCACCCATTGTTTAAAAACTATGCTCCACAGAATCATTTTAAACAACTCACATTCTACGCAGTATGAACCTGTTATCTAAGAAC
The DNA here is from genome assembly GCA_947846985.1 of Fratercula arctica. NCBI lineage: Eukaryota > Metazoa > Chordata > Aves > Charadriiformes > Alcidae > Fratercula > Fratercula arctica. Next base: position 15,920,707 of record CANTUZ010000006.1, on the reverse strand, counting down.
TGTTCCTTTGCCTATTCTATTATAAAGCGACAAGAGACAGTTTACAAAGAAAAGGCCTTACAGCTTCAGTCCCTTTGAGTTTCTAGCCTTTTCTTTTGAATACTAAAAATGTAAAACAGTCTGTATCATTCAAATAATCTAATTTTCCAATCCACCTTCATTAACATTGCTGACTGAAGCCAATTACAAATGCCTTAAGGCTTATAGCCTCATAAGCATAGTGTGACAGGTCAAATTTTATTGTTTGCTCCATCCATCATTACTGACACAGTAATTCAAAGTACACAAGGCACAGTCTACTCACTGCTTCTTCTTTCTCCCTGTGCACCTGCTGTAATTTTAATGTAGAAGCTGTATTAATAAAGTACATTGTCTTCTGTCATTCAGTCCTGGCTTCTTCCCCACGTGTGAAAAGAAAGGGCCCCAAGTTACACTTTTCTTCTAGCAGCATCTAGTGTTCTCTCCTTTGGGGTAACGTGCCCAAGCAAGTCATTGTTTGGGATGTGTTTCATCAACAAATACTTTTGATAAATCTAACACAATGTGGTAACAAATATTAAGACGACTAAAAAAAAGAAAAAAAGAGAATTCAGCCCCAGAACAACCAACACTGAGGAGTTGGGAGAACCAAACAAAACACTTTTGGAGTGATCTAGACAACTAAGCAAGATGTTCATTTGCTGTGTAAAACATGTCTGATAGGCCTACATCTTCCAACCTAAAGACGGTCACATAACTTCATTTTTCAAGGCGTTAATGAGACGCAGTCTCTTAATTCAGTAAGACTTCAGCACATGTATTAAAAACACTGCCTAGAAAAAGGTTGTTTTTCTGAGTTTTTGGAATACTGAGCAGCCAACAGTGGGAATGTTACATATTCACACTTCTAATTATTGGCAATAGTTACCTGGGTGCTTAAATAAAAAGATTGCTTTCAACATCATAGAAGCTTGGAAATGGGAAGGTGAAAATCAGTGACATTCTAAACATTAAAAATCAGTGACATTTCATCCCTCTGAAAAAAGTGTACATGGGCAAATCGCAAAGGCATAAGGAGCAAACATTTCTTGCAATGAGTTGCCCTCCTTCAGCATTGGCCTTTGCTATGTAAAGTCTGTTCCCTCACACTTTTTAAAAGGAAAAAAAGGCAAAACCAGCCCTCCCCCCCGCCAAACACCAAAACCAGAAATAAACATGGATCTAGGTTAAATTATTTTACTGTGCTACAAATCACTGTAACAAAACCCCTAAATATTCATTGTTGTTTGACAATACCTTGGCAAAGAGTATTTTGGACATGTATGAGTCACCCACATGCACCATCCTCCACCTTCCCTTCATAGGGTTTTTTGGGGGGATAATCTGGTAACAAGTGACATGTAAACATGAGGAGCTGCATTATCACACAGGAGGCCTAATTCCTCTAGAGTTCTCTCAAACTCTAAGAGTTCTCTAAGAGCTGTAGAGACTCTTAGTGGTTAAACATGAAATGAATATATCCAACTTAAGGAAGACACATTTAACTGAATTCTCCCAATTGAATTCTAGTCAATTTAAATGAACACATTAAAAAAAAAACCCAACACATGAAAACCCCACAACAGTGTACTTTTGACTTACCCAGAGTTTATAATCTTGTGGGAGCACTGGTAAAACTTAAGACAACCACCATAAAACCCTCCAGTTCTGTAGCACCAAAAAGATGAGCCCTTTCCACCGCTTCACAGAGCTGTATGAATATTATCAGAGCCATTTGGGAAAACTGGCTTGTAAAGAATTTAAGGGAGTTGGGTGTGAGAGAAGGAACCTTATAGCTGCCTGAAACTTCATTTCTTCCCATCAGTCACTAATGGCGTATGTTTATTTGAAATCTGAAGGTTATTTTATTCTGCACAGGTTCTTACACTGCATTTCCCAGCATGTTATTTATACATCACTACTGCAGCTACATATTGAGAAGGTGGGTTTTTTTTTTTTTTGAGGAGTTTAGAGCAGTGTTTTCTCTATAGTCAAGTTACCAAAAACAATATGAAGAATGAATTACCACTTGCAGCAACGTGCCTAATAGAGACATTTTATCACAATTTCCCCCAGATTGTGGGCTTAACTTGGTAATTAAAACATTCAACTTTGACAAGCCTTAACTACAGTGAAATAACAGATTCAGGAATTAATGTAAAAAATATGGATTTAGCAACTGACAAAATACGTTAATCGCAAAGAACCCAGTCTGTGCAAAGCCAAATTGTTTTGGACTGAGCTACGTTAGAATATAGAGAAGCAAACTAAAAATAGTCTTTCCCTGCTAGGCAAGGTTAGAGAAAGGAGATAAACATTGCCATACCCCAATTAGACCAGCTGGCTTAACCCACAGTTGTTAAAACTTGGAGGCACAACTTTTTTTTTTTTTTTTTTTTTTTTGCTTGCTGTCAGGGCCTTGTGCTCACTGGCCCCAGTAGAAATCAAAATGGGAGGAAATTTAACTAATCTCTCAAAAGAAATTATAGCAAGGAAGAACAAAGACAGGTTGCGAGCCATCTAACTCTGTCCCCAGAACGCCTCCAACATTTCTGCCCTGCCTTAACGCGGGACACGAGAGATCACAAGCCTCCAGCAGAACCAAAGCAACCCCCTTCTCTTGCCAGTCCTGACCAGTGGCTTTAACAGAGTTTTAAGTAGCCAGTTTCTCACAAAACCGATCAGTATCCTCTGTATAAGAGGATTCTTCATGGGATTCAAAAGATTTTTTTTTTTTTGCTTTTTTCCAGCCAATCTGTATTTGTAGAACTGTGTTAATGAAGGCTCCTTCTCCAAAGACTTAAGGATAGCAATAAACAACAGTCTCTGAAAGAACATCATGTCTTGGGCCCCAGCAATTTCTCATTAATTCACAGAACCTCGAACCTGGCAATACGACAAAGCAGCCCTTGCTCTGTAAAAACTGCCCAGAGCTCTTCAGTTCTTCCTCTCTTGATTCACTGCAGAAGCCTCTATTTAAGCTGTTCTCACAATTCATACTATGCCAGGTGAAAAGTCTTGCAAACATGTATATATTCATGGGGTTTAGCTGGGAAGCTGTCGCAGAAGCGGCCACAATGCACAGATCAGTGGTTATGCAGGCCTAGTTTGTCCCCATTAGGATATAAAATTGGTCGAGGATTGTTTGGGATTTTGAATTTACTATCTGACACCACCGAAAAGCAAAAGCTTCTCCACTTCAACGTAAAACTAAATGAGATTTGAAAGGAAGCTCAGGAATTTGCTGAACTGCACAGTTATTTGAGCAGAGTTCAAAAGTCCTATTTCCCAGCTCCCTCAGAGTTTAACGAAGGTTCCCCTCACCAGGGGAAAGCACAGATCTCTTTGTCCTGGTTAATCCCCCCATTTCCTTAATTTTCCCTTACAAAACCAAACCAAAGCTAAAAGTTAACACAGAATTTAATCCAACTCTTCATCTAACTGAGGACAGGACAGGTCTTGACGCTTGCTAAACCTCTGCTGAGTATCTTGTTTTCCATCAGGAAAGGCTGAGACATCCCTTGGACAAACCACAGACAGGGAAAGCTGCGCAAAGCCAGAGTTGGATAACAGCACCCCACGCCCAGACGACAGGGAATCCAGCCGATAGTTGGATTATGAAAAACCAAACCACGTCGCACTGAATACTCAACACTTGGACACTTCAACAAATATTTGTTAATTGTACTTTTGAATACAGACTCCTCCTAATTAAGCACAGCAGCCCTCACATTGCACACATTTAACTAATAGTGTCTCGTTATTTTGGTCATTATTTTTTCTTTCATTTCAAGATTCTTGGAAAATTATTTCTCTTACACATCCCTTAGTATCAAATGTGTTACCTAATGTTATGACAACAGAAGGTAATTTTTCCATTTTCAAACAAAACCAGACACGATCATGGACTTAATTAGTTTGCAATGATTTAATTAAAATTCGCAGAACAACAATGTACCCAATTAGAAGCATAATAATTATACCAATGTACCTTTCCATCTTTGAAGGGACCATTAGTCATTGAGGTGGTATGTTTTGTAATTTAAGATCATCCTTATTTTCATTCTCTGATTAGTTAAGTGCAGTCATCGTCATGTTCAGGTAATTGCTTTATTAACCACCTTAATTAAACTTCCTGTAAAACTGACAGCTACAGAGTTATTTTTCTTAAATGTGTTGCCGACAAAAACATTACCTAATTACATAGCGCTCTTTGCAGGGCTTACTTACCCCATAAGCTTAATTCATTAGTACTTTAAAGAGCTTTGAAAACTCTGACTGCAATATACTGTGGAAGTGCTTTGTATTGTCGGAGTATTAAATAGAGCTGTTACACCCAGGAAACAGCAATTCCTCTTTACAAAGTTTTATAATACGGGAGAGAGCGTGCACGTTTTAAAACCACCACATTTCAAGCAGTAAGTAGAGACTCAGTGAAATTTTTGACAAACCTAAAGCTCACAGAGTTCGAAGTTAACAGGAAAGGGTGAGAGAGAGTTTCTAAAGTTTCCAGAATTATTGAAGTCCAAAAAAATACCAGGAACTATTGCTAGAAACACGGTATGAGGACTGAGTAGATGTAGGCCATGTGTTACATCTGTCTTCATGTTTTGTCATGCACAAGCACTGAATTATTGGTGCGACCAAAAAATCCCATCCCTCAGAAGAACTAGTTTGTCATCCAGAAAACAACACAAGAACAAAAAAGCAACCACACGCCACAACCAAACATCTTCATCCCCTTTAGCGCTTCTGTGAAGCGGATGAAATCACCTAGATCAACAGTGAAGACAAGTTTTGAAGACACTTCAGAAAAAGAACCAGAAAGATTTAATGCCTGAAGGGTACCAAGATTTTCAAGCAGTACAACTCCCATATATGAGGCTAAATCAACTTAAGATCCACTAAAGTATTCAGCACCTGTGTGTCCTATTGTGACAGTTTGGGTGACACTTTTTAATCCCTTGTAGAACAAGATCTGGGCACAGACTTCCCATCATTTTCAGTTCTTGCCCATTTACCTTCACATTGGAAACCAATACCTTTGAATATTTTCCAACTGATGAAAAAGATTTAAAAAAAGTTTCTTTTGACTAGCTCTCAAATTAGTCAAGATGCTGAAGGCTTCTACATATTTGATGGAACTGAGGGACCAAGTTAAAAATCCTCAGTCTACCTAAATCAACCAGTAAGGTTAAATGTGGCAGTTTATAGTTCACTTCCCGCCCGCCCCCCCCCACCCCCCAATAACCCTTGTATAATTGGGTACTTTAAGTTGGATCACTCTCTCCAATTTTATCAAAGAGTTCTGCTTCTAGGTCTACAATGTCTTTCCTCACGAGGAAAATGTCACTTGTTAAAAAAATAAAAGTTAGTTTCGATGAAAAGCCATTCAGTTAGAAAACCTCAAGAAAGTTTGCTGTGCTGACTTCCCAAGGATGCTTGGACCATCCATTAACCCAACATGTTAACCTGAGTGAGGATCCATGATTCCATTTCATTCTTTTACTCACAGCATCAGTTACCAAGCATCTCCAGAGGCATTCAGGGATAACATCACATTGCAGTAGTGGTCCTCAAGAATACGTCACATAGCCCGTATTTCCACTTGGCCAAATACATTTCACATTTCCTCTGCTGCTCTGCAAATGACTGCCTTCAGAGAATCCTACTCCCTTATAATCGAGGTGGATGGGCACAGTTAGTTCCCAGAATCACCAGCACTATAATTAACAGAAGCAAAATGCAGTCTCCGCAGAAAGCACTGGAACAAAGAGCCTGACAGTCTGAGGATTATCAAACAGTGCAAACCAGCAAGATGATGATGATGCTTTTGCTATTTTGCCCTATAGCCTTTATGAATGGAAGATTTTATTATCCACTGAGGAATGACTAAGACAGCATTTAAAAGAACAACAACTAAAAATGCATTTTATGTTACTTTCTTGGAATTGAATCCTTAAAGATTTCTTGAAATTTTCATAGAAAGAGAACAAATCAGATCCTCCACATTCCTCAAGCTCTATTGAACATCATTCCTGATCAAGTTCCACAGTCTTAATTTTGCTTTAAGCTCTGAAACCGAACTTCGAAGGGGCAGAAACTAAAAATGCCAAGCAATGATATAAGGGATGCTCAGGACTTGTTTAAAAAGACATTTCAATCCAAGTTGAAATGGAAAAGGAATATGCTCCTTTCTTAAAGGGCAGTACTTTGATTAAGTGAGTATTTTAGCTCCACTATCAGCTTGTCTTATCTAAAGATACAGATTCCTCCACTTTTGCATAAGAATCCAAGAACCACATTAGTTCAGCCCTGCAATCCCTCAGCCTCTATCCTGCCAAGTTGTAGACCCTTAAAAGCACAAAAGCTACAAAGGGGTAGAAGTAGCAGCAAATTAGAAACAGAGCAAATCAGTCCTGCTGAACTCTACCAATCATCCCAGCTTCTGGTAATCACTGGCTTAGGGACTCAGCGTGCTAGAGCTTTACCAGCCTGCAGTGGATCCGTTCTCCGTGGATTTATAGAAATCCCGTTTATATCTTTGTCCTGCACAATGCTGTGCTGCAGTTAATGTCACAATTTTATTTTGAGCTGAAAAAATAGAAATACTGTCTTTATTTTGAAACTTCCAACTTCTAATTTCGTTAGATCTTTTTTTATTAAGTACAACGTTACTTTTCTAATATTAGTCATTATTTCATAGAAAATCATGCTGAAGTGTTCTAGTTAATGGTGTGCTTCCTTGCAGGTTCCACACCTGACAGCCATCACCGCCCTTCTCTGAGCATTTCCTAGTTCTACCATATCAGCTTTGAGATGAAGTGATGGCAACTGAAGGTAATGAGAAGTCCAGGCATTTACAGAGAAACATAATAATGTTTTGTTCTTGTTCTCAGTTCCTTATTTAAGTCTTCATTTGCATTTTTGCCTGGCAGGGTCATTACGATGTCTTCAGAGAAACAGCTAGAATTATTCTAAGATCAAGTGGCTAAATAAGAGCCTGTGATATGTACATTTGGTTATTTTTGCTTAATGTGAATTACTACGCATTTATTGACACCCAAGTTTCAACTGCATTTCATCAGCCAGTCATACTTCTGCAGTATCGCTTCCTTTTCATTCATTTTTACCTCAGCTACCAGTTCTGAGCATGGAAAGAGCAGTCCCCGGCACAAACGTGACTGACAGTGTTGAACAGCAGCCCCCCGACATTAGCAGGATGCTTTGATGCTGCTCTGCCAGGCCGAGAACTCAAAGCCCAAACCCCGTCTCCTGCCGACCCCCTGCTGTGCTGGCAAAAAAATCTAACTCAGCCAGGACAGATCAAAATGCTGGTGTGTACGTGTGTGCTGCCTCTGCCTACGTGAGTAGATGGCCAATATACAATTTCAGAAGACCTTCTCCCCCCCCCCTCTTAAATGTAGTGGCTACTCTCCATTTTTTGCTTACAAGCTTAGCAAAAATCCTTTCATTTGCCCAGCACATCATTACACATTCACGAAGCAGCTGCTGCAGAGCCAGGTACAAATACATACACACAAATGCAAAGCAGTTTGGTATTTGCTCCCACTCAAGTGTCCACCTTTTTGCATTTTCACAGTCAATACTGGAACATGCCAGCACTGCAGTGCCAGGAAAAACACTTGCCAACAGCACCACATATGAAAGAAAATTACCAAAGAAAAGCTTTGATTTTTGCTACTTAAGGGCAGGAAAGAGGGATTGCATTATCTGGTGAAAAGTAATGGCGAATTTGAGGGAAGCAGTTGTAATCTGTTCATAAAAGATATCATTAACCCATGATCATTACTGACCATAAAAATGTTATTTGTTAGGACATTAAAATGTACCATTTAGTTTTAATGGTCTGCCTAAAGTAATTTCACTTCATTTACCAAAATTTGTCTTTTGAAAAAACCCAAACAACAACAAAAAAATAGTCAATGAAGCAAAGCTTTTAGAAGAAACTGTGGAGAGGCAACGATGTTCTACAGGTCATTGTAATAATATACTCCCAGATTTACAACATACTGTAGACAGCAAAGAACAACAGTACTGCTATAAGCATCTCCTTGATATTGCTTAAAGGTTAAGCAGACATGCATCCTCTTGCTAGGACTGGATGTTACAGACACATTACCAGTCAGCATGACACTGGAGGAGTCTTCAATCAAAAGAAAAAAAAAAAAATTAGAAAAAGCAACTACAAATATGTCAAGTGACAAGCAATCGCTTCTGTGGAACAGTTCTCAGCAAGCAATGAAACCCTGCCTTCCCCAGGCAGCGCTGGAGAACATGGGCAAAAAAAGCAGTGGAAAAGAAGTTGCTGCACTTAAGAAACCAACAAGATGCTGTAATTTTCAATTGCTAGGACAGGAGCAATTGATAGTTAAACATGCAGTAAATGAAGATAAGACAAAGCTTTTTCAGAATAAATCTTCTAAAAGTCTCCTTTAGTAAAACACCACACCACCACCCTCAAACAAAGCAACTTCTGGGAGGTATGGCTTTGATCATCAAGCGTGTCAGCAAGCAGAATTGTTTGATGTCTTCATTATAGCTGTCAGGCTTACACTGTAGTCACAACAGTTTGGTGAATTTATGACAGTGACACAGCTTCTGATGAAAACCATTTGGATCTTATGGTAAGACAGACAGAAGGTCAAAAACCAAAAAAGATTCAGAGCTAACAGGGATGCAGGTAAGATGCACAGAAATGAGTGCCATCGGATGCCCGAGTATGCAATGAAAGTTATTTACTACAGAATATCTTACGTACTCTCAAGAGTTCAGACAGGAAAATTTGTTTTCAAAATGAGCCCTATTTTAATTCTAAATACCAATGCTGAATTACTGTATTACATACTCCTAGAGAGTATTAAAGAGAGTAGCTTGTTTAACAGGCAACTCGGAGCCCTTTTTCTGTAGTCTCTGTGTGCAAGCGTGAGTGTTTCTGTTGATTTGCTCCTTTGGCCATGCAAATCCTTCAGCCAGAACAGAAGGGAGGCTTAAATGAATTAACCATGTCAGCATTTTAATATGCATGCCCATTAATGGATGAAGCATTCAAGCTGCCCCGCTGAGAACGTAGCTGCAACATCATCATCACTCTTACATCACAGCAGAGAATTTTTTCCCCTGATCACTTTATTTTCCTGGATTGTGGGGGGGGAGCACATTTTTGGATTTTAAAGGGTAGTTTACTGGCTGTGAAACCTTACCTTACATGCAGGAAGAGAAAAAAACCTTAGGAGATTCCCTAAACACGACTTCTGGCGCCTGAAGTGCTCTCTCGCATGTATCTGAGACAGGGAAGGCTTTATTTGATAATGGGAGACCTGGACTGCCGAATGGCTGTGAAGCCAGTTTCTTTTATCGAGTCAAGCCCTAAGGTGATCATATTTTCAGTAGAACAATGAGCCAGTTTATCCCCACTGGGCTATGGGAATTTTTTTTATGGTACCATATATGCCGCATCTGGCGCACAAGCATATTAAAACTGATTTAAATGAATTGTAATATGTTACCCACGCAGCCGGTGGCACAGAACAATGATAATGCCAAGTAATTTTACCATTTGGAGAGTAAATCTTAAAACAGGAACTATCCCAAAATCCTCTTGTCCAAACAAACCAATCCGATCAAATGAATTTTCTTGTGTTGCATCATCAATATTGAAAGCGTTCTACTTCATTAGCAAGAATGAGCTATTTAGAGAAACATGAATCACGAAAGTCATAAGATTCGGATTTGTCATTCTGATTTGCTGTTTGTCAAATATGTAAAAATCTACATTTATCAGCACTTTTTACACCGAAATAGACCAAGAACTAAAGTAGACTGTAATTTAATACTGTCTATTAATGAAAGCTATTTCATCTTCATGCTACAGCCCGGATGACCACTACTGATCGGATTTCAGGTCACAAGCAGAACTCACCCTGGTAGTGTACGTGTGTCCATCAGAGCCACAGACGGCGCTGGCGTGGGTCATGGGGCAAGGCTTGCATTTCACTATGTTAGCTGGTCCAGTCCAGTGCTTCTGGGCCAAGTTTCCTTTCTTTTGTCGAAGGCTGTAAAATAAGAGACACCAGCTTTTTTTTTTGAACATGCTCATATAAACCAGAAGAATGAAAGCTTGTCTGAATAAGGCAATGCTGGATTTTCACCACAGTATTAATTTAAAGCAAGTAAATTAAATATAGCTCCTAACAATGCTTCTATAATACGGCACACTACAGTAAGCAATCTAAAAAGCAATAAATTGGTAGGCAGTCCTAGTCCTTACAATACTTGGCAGCTTCATTTTGATTTATAACTACAAATTATTTCACTTAAGAATACAGCATTTTGTTCAACCGTGTGGGGTTTCTGGTGAACATTACATCAGGTTGTATGCAGGGACATTTTCACCAGGCCTCCTCCGAGTTGCCAAGTTACTGTTAAGGTGGCGACAATTCTAAACCAAAATCCTTTGAAAAACACTGCAATTTATATTATGATTATAAAAGTGTTTAAAATCCCCTAACAACTTTGTCACTGTTCATGCAGTAGCCCTCTCTACATGCCAGCTACTGAACAGCTGTTTCTCTCAGATCAATCACAGCCCGCCTCGGAATGCTATACAGTGACAGAGACCATCTCCAAATCTACAACTGCATTTGAACCATGGGAGTGACTGCACTTGTCCTCAAGTCATGGACTACTCAATTATTGCATTAAAAACGTCTATGAAAAGACATCTGCTGCAAAAACTTATTGCAAAACATCTGCAATCGATTCTGATTAATAGCTCATTTTCCCGTCATAATGAACTACTTGACTGATATGACATTAAGTAATTATCACCAGCATACTGTTGTAAGCTGATTAAAAGTTTGCCTTAGAAATCACAAGTCAATGTTACAATGCAGATTCATTTTGGCCGCGTGTACTTGTCTTTCACTTGAAAACATTTACAAGGGAAGCAAGGCATCGCATCAGCTTTGCTGGAGACTGTTAAGAAAAATAACTGCCATCTGTTCTCATACCCCAGTAAAAAAGATATGATATAACAGTTCAGCTAGAAATACATTTCAATGTGCCGCTGAATGACTTTATCGCAGTTTTAGAAAAATATATACAGATATATTTTAAAGCAATTTCACTACAGCTTGCAATTTGCTACACAATACTGACTCTGATGTAATGACACATTCAGCTGCTAAAATAATAAAAATTCTATTCTTTCATCTCAGCTCTAGTTTTCTTCAAGTCTAACCTTTGTCACAGTGATGAACAGTACTACTAAGAAGCTTGTGTCCACGAAAGGAATCCAATCATGATATCATAAACTATGAAGATAGAAGCCTAGTATTTAATTCCCTTGTTATTTTGAAGCAGTTTAATGCCCAGAGCAGCCTTCCCTCCTTCAGATGCGTTCCGCCTTGCAGAGGTACCATTATACCAGATGCTAAATGCTGCAGATGGGGGCTGCCTGGCTCTGAACCCCTAAATACAACTCTGCAGACATGCTCTCTTCTGCTGGGGCTCTACAAACCATTTATTTAAATTTTCCAGAGTAACTGACTTTTTGCACCCTCCTTCCCTCCAACAATGCTTTGTTACTGAAATGTAATGATTATCTTATTTTCTCGAACTGTTTCCATTACAGGCATTTCTTTTGTCTTTTCAGCTTGACAAGAAAGTCTCCTCATTCACTTTACTAACAGCCCTGCACTTCTAGGAACACACAAACTCAGAGCCAAGAATACATTTGGCTGTAGTGCTGTAGATACTGATGAGCAGAGACTGGAGACAGATGTGAGAGGTGTTGTGCTTCTCCTTTGGAAGCTGCAGAAGGATGGCTCATGGCACAAAGCAGACTTTTTACCTTTTCCCAGACTTTGATTTCCACAATCTCAAAAGACAGACCTGTGTCTATATGTAAAATTGCTAAGAAGAAAGTTTTAGGATCAGCTCTAGGAAAACAGTTCAGAAATGCTAAACTTGAAGTGTATGATTTAGTGCCATCGTCATCGAAGCCATTAGCCAGAAAGCGTGCAAGATGGAGATGAGAAACTGAACTAATGAGCACCTCATCAAAATTAAATGTAGATTGAAGTTCTTAGCTAGACTGATGCCTAACAAATCACAGGATCTCGAGGCTCTGAGTGGCAAGTATAAAATACATCGTACAGCATTTGTGGACCAAATTACATTGAGGCATTTTGCACTATAACCATAAAAGAAAATCCGACTCCAGATACGGCTGCTTGTCCCTCCCTGCCCAGCCATACAATCTCCCATCCCTTCATTTCCTTATGCCTGCCTTAGTCCCTTCAAGATTCATATTGCAAAGCCAGTTTGTATTTGAAGATTCTTCTGGAGCTAATAATGATTTCCACTCTCCCATCTTCACTTTTTTTAAAAAAAAAAAAAAGAAAAAAAAGTAATTTAATTTATCCATTTGAAGTCATTTCAGCAGCTCATGGAGCCTGGTGGCCCTTTCCATCACTTCAGTGAGACTAAAAAAGAAGGTGCCAGCCCTAGGCCTGAGCTCTGTTCTGGGCACAGCTGCCTTGAGGTGGCTTCCAGCCCTGCGTGTGTGAGAGCTGAGCCTCAGCCAGGGACTGTAACGGTCTCACCTGAACCTGATTTGTGGTGCTCCACCTACAGACACTGAAGGACACTTTAGTCTCTTCCTCCCCCTCCACCCTCATCTTCAGGATCTTCTTTTGATAATAAGAGGAAATTTACTCTCTCAAAGACAGTGATATTTAATAACCAGATGAATTCACAGTGGAGTGCATCTCAAAGCATTTTCTTCTTTAAAGAAAGTTAGCAATTTTAGTAGCACTTCATACAATGTGCGTAACAAGCAGGGGATTGCGGCAAGAAGCCTGCAGCAATCCTACTGCACGTGTGGTGGAATCGCCAGTGCAGTACAGCACCCATTGGGGTTGCAAGAAACAATCTGGGTTTCAAAAATTAATATATTCTTTTCAAGCTACACTTTTGTCAGAAACGACAGTGCAAAGTGTCACCCTATTTGAAGCAAGTCAAAAATAATTTTTGTCAGCTTGACCAAGCCAGCAATAGCTCAAGGTTTAACTGGAAACCCAGATTCCACTTCCACACCCCCACCATAAATACAGGTGGGCACCTACTTCCTAGGGAGAACATCTATTTTCCAAAAGTAAACATGCATTTTTCTTGATTGATATTCTGAGAGGCTGGATAAGACTTTTGGAAGCTTTTCAATCCTATAACCCCTAACAACATATCAAACACCTAAACAAACAAATTAAAGCCTAGAGAAGAATATCAGCTGCCACGAGCAGCCAGCCTGCAAATCCCTTCTCAATGGAAGTGCACATTCACACACTTCAGGAACACGGTTTGCTATGCTAATCATCTTGGTTTAGAACAAATACGTCAGGAGCAAGCCAGGCCAAAGTAAATTAGGCCTTTCTCCCCCCCTCCCCCCCGAAAACTTAACCAACTTTAATCCTCCTTTAGACTCAGAGTTGAAAGGATCTGCTACAAAATCATTAGAAAATAACAACTGTGTAGAAAGAACAAACCAGAAATTCCCCACTGAGGTAGAAGTCTGGAATATTTATAAGGACAAGAGGGACAAGTATTTTCAATATTCCAGAAGCAAACAGACACAAGGATGTCTTGCTCAAGTATTAAAACTTACAGGCAAATCCTGCCTGCTTTTGCTTTTCAGACTGGTGAATGGATGCACTGAGAGGTGTAAGATTTAAGGAGCAGTTAAGTTTTACAGAATTCAGCCTCTTAACGTTCTAATGCATAAAGAAATTTTAGTGGTTTAAAACATTCACACTTCAACACAGGGAAAACATTCACTCGCTCAACTTCATTACTCATTACACAGACATAATACTTACCACATACTGTGAAAATACAGGGAGTCTACATCTGTTTTGCTTGCACAGGAGCAGGGAGAAGGCAGCAGGGCTGCCAGATGCCATCAGCCAGACGCTGAGACCGTCCATGGCAGCCCTGGCCAGCCACACTGCACAGCCTGCCCCAGGGCCCCAAACACCTGCACATCAGCACAGCTCCTTTGGCCATGGAAAAGGGAGCTCAGAAGCTCTAAGAAATTTGGCTCCACCCAAGAATTTAAGGCTTCCAGGTGTGCCCTGTGAGAGCTGATGAGCGCAGCTGGCAGCCAGTGATGGGGACACCAATCCCCCGCCTCTCCCCACCTGGCTGGGGATGCCGGGATGCTCCTGGCTGGCAGCACCGGCTCTTGGCACTAGGAGTCTGCTGGGGGGTTTGAACTCTGCCTTTTGGTCAGCAAAAGTTTATCAAATCCAATGCCTCAAACAAAACATTTCACATTGAGTCATATCTTTTTCAAAAAAATCCACAACCTTGATTCCTGGCCATGTCTGTGAGTGGGCTGTGCTGTTCAGGGATCTCTGCTTCTTCACTTTTAACAATTCTCTCCAGGATGGCACAAAAGAGCATACATGGCAATAAACTTTGGCAAAGCCAGAGGCCAAAATAAAGTCACTTGCACCAAATTGATGGGTTTTTAAATTTACGTTTGCATTTTGTTTTCCTTACATCTAATTTTAAAGTTTACACAGGTCCTAGGACTATGAATAATTTCATTTTTATTTGCCTTGAAATGCTCTTGGAAAAATTGAAAATTTTGAAATATTTTAAAGTAGACTTTTTAAAAGGGAATAATTTATCTTTTAGGGTGTAACCTGGAAGGGACCGCCAAAAAACATCGTAAACACAACATAGGAAGTGAGAATGGGTATGAAATGGATAAGCTTAGTTTCATCCAATACTTACTTCCAAACTATCACACAAAATTCATTTTCTTACCATTTACTGAACTAATTGATAGATTTTAGTTACTTATTGAGAAGACAATGATCTCTCAGCCTCTGTTCTGTACCTGACTTCTCTAGGTGACCCTGTGGTGAATATAGTACGATATGACTAGGTGGTCTATAAAGACATGAAATTAAAAATGGGACCATGTAAATTTAATACAGAATGTGCAAATATCAATGTTCAATTTTGAGACAATAGCTTATCAGAAATCATGGGCATATTATATTTTAATAAGATGTATAATTTTGCTACACAAGATGAAGACTAACAGAAAAACAATTGTGAAATTATGATATAATTTAAAATGGCAAATTATATCAACTTTTTTTTGGCTTCAATTAATATTTGTCTTAACATTGCCAGCTAGAAACAGCCAAAATAACAACAGATTTTATAAGCAAGACCAATGCTGTGCTTTTATGTACTTACAGTTGATCATCCAAGAGCAAATTCAATTGAACTTCAACATTAGTAAAGACATAAAATGCACTAGAACTCAGACTTTTAATCCAGAGGAAAATTTAGAACATTAAGAGTATGTTACTCCTCTTTGAGACCAGTTATTCCCAAATGCACATACAGTAAATTAGCAGACTAAGCCTTGATGGTTTTAGTGCAATCACAAATCAGGATTCTTTGAATACAAGTTGGCAGGTTATTATTTTGGAAGTCCTGCCAAAGTTTTGGGAGGAAGGAGACAGTAAGTAAAAGTTCCTCCTTAGGAGTTTAGAACACATCTAGTAATGTTATTGGACAAGAAAAAGACATTTCTCTACCCAAAAGAGTTTTTGTTAGATGCATTTTCAAAGGTCTGCTGCAAGTAATAGCTGAAAGTTTCTCAAAAAAACCCAACAAACAAGTTACACAATTTCTTCTAACAGAAAGTGTCAGGTAAACAAAATAGAGAGATTGGTACTGTCTCTTCTTGTTCTCGAAGTCACTGTTTCAGTGACATTACACAAGCATAGAATTTGGTTCAATACATGTTGCAAATTACTTGCAACGCTCCCCTCTGTGTTTCTGCTGCCTAAAATAATACAACTACTTACTTCAGGTCTTATCTGAATAGTATTGAGCTGGTCAGGATTTTTTTTGATAAAATAGGCCTTAACCTAACAAAATACTAACTTGACAAAACTATATTATTTCATGGAGATAAATTGGTGTTACTGAACTTTTAACGACATTGCCACTGGAGGTCTACATGGTGTTGTGACAGTTTATCTCAGGCTGCAAGTGACCTTGAGGTCCTGAGGTTGGGGCTTTGCAGATGCCTTGACACATAAAGTGCTACAGAGACAGAAACTCTTGTTCCAATTTCCTCTGCTCTGAAGGCAGACATCTGAAAGCCCTCAGAGCTCTGGTCCTAGCTGGGCTGATAGCATGGAAGACCATCTCTTCCCAAGGGTCTCTTCCAGAGACCTCTTCCATGTAGGAAAGGCGATCTCACCATCCTCTGGGTTTGCAGGTTCCCTGGAAGGCAGGTTGGAGTTAGGCACCCACGGGTGGACCCAGCTACTGCAAGGATTTTCCATATAACGTTGTCTTTAGGGGACTGAGAGTTGTGTGCATTAATTTTCAGTTACAGCTCACATGGGGACATTCCTCAAGATCAGGATTAACTTTATCCACCTTTCTTTCTTTCTAGACCTTACATCAAACCAAAATGCCTCATGTCACGTACAACTGCTTAGCAATCAAGCCCTAATGAAATAAAATTAAGAAGTTCAGTGAACCAAAGCAGGTACCAAATATTTGTGCATCCTGAGAAGCTGGAAGCAGCTCTGGCAGAGCAAACTTAAATGGATTCCTGAAGCTGGAACAATTCACTATGGGAACAGCTTAAAATGTACTGCCTGTACTTTCTCCATACTTCGTGCACAGTTTGTTCTTGTCTCCCTGAAGGAAGCTTATCACACTGAAGATAAACCCAGCAGCGCCTGCCTGTTTCTATCTTTCCTTTGAAATAGCTGTTTCTCTTGTTCTTGAGGAAAAAAAATGACAGAGCTGAAATTTGGCAGTATAAATGGCACCTTCTCTCTTTGTATCATTTTTGTATTCTGTTTATTAGAGCTATGAGTTTGGCCTCATTTCTACAACCTTTCATATTTTTCACAAGGGCTGTATAAACCTTGAGCCACTACCAGTTAAGCTATGTGAAGAAAACAGTTTACACATACTACCTTGAACAAAAATATACTAAGCTTTTGAATTAGACGCAGAGTCCTTATTTAATACAAACATTGTAAAATGAGAACAGACGTATGATTACAGTAATTTTTCTACCTGGAATTTACACCTTCACATACAAAGAATAACAACACGCAGAACTGCCTTGCATTTCAGCATCATCCCATTGCACTTAGATACTACCACTTTCTTTGATATCATTATTCAAAGAAATAATTTCAACTACCCGATTGTACGAAGGCTGATGATTACTTTCTCTTCCTGTTTTCCTATCTGCTCCCCAACAGATCTGGCTTAAAAGAGCCGTGAGAAATAAAAGGCCTCTGCTCACTGTACTTTGGTAGATGTGCAAAGATTCTTAATGGGGCATGGTGGTGACTGGGGACCTTTCCGGCAGAATGAGGCTTGTTCAAGACTTTCTCTCACAGTAAATGGATAATCTACTTGCTTGCTGTTCTTTCAAACAACACCTACATTGGGAATTAAATCCGTCCATTGCTGGAGACCAGTAGCCACAGGACTGTTGTCAGAAAGCACACTGCACTCAGAAGATTGGATTGCACTCAAGAGTTGGAGATAAAAAATTTAGGGAAGAGTGAAAAGGAAAATCTTGACCATTGAGGTGAAAGTTTATCAGGTGTCATTCCAACGAAATGAAAAATAGGTATTTCCAAGGGAAGAGGAAAAGTCAAGGAAGAGTGAGGCCTCCATTTCTTACCAACAGTAAGAAGGCAGTATAAAAATAAGCATGGGGGAAACAACGTACCAGGAGGAACTTGTCAGCTACATATAGGAAAGACTGAAAGTTTTGGTATATCAATACATTTTGCAAGAAAAAATCCCGACAAATCTTGCAGGAAAATGCCCTGAAGATTTTTGCACGGATCCTACTAGGTCCAGCTAACAACTAACTCTTGAAAGAGAATAAAGGGTCTCGGGGCCCAGGGTGCTCAAGGTTACTAGTTCTGCAAGATGAAGGAATCTTTTTATTTTTTTTATTTTCTCATGTGTTTTATAGGAGCAGAGGATTTGGAAAAGCAATTGTAGATTCCGAGAACCTAGAAGGCCAGAGAAACCGTAGTCTGTTAGACTGACTGATTTGATACCACTGCTGCAGGTAATTTCTGGGATCCAGCAACACTGAGTCAGAGAACCCCCCGAAGGCATTTCGTTGGGCACAGCCCCTCAAACAACAGCAAGGCCTGTGTCTAAGCAGCTATAAAATGGCATTTAAATATGGATACTGTTAAACTGCCAAGACAACTCATTCTGCACAGTATCAGGATGTCTCAGTACAAGTATCCTGAGATGTTTGTACCTGGCCTTATTTATTCCTGGACTGAAAATGATAAGATTGTTTATTAAGGTCATTAGTGAAGCACACAGATTTCTGCCTTCGGGCACTTTAATAAATAAAAATGGTGTTTGAAAGGTCCTATTACATTCTTAGCTAACAGATTAGTGTGCTTACAGGCAATTTATTTTTGAATCTAAATTCTTAATGATTTGCAATGTTCAGACTGAATACATATGCTCCACAGCCGCCTAGATATGAAAACTGGCAAGGTACACAAAGGAAAAGAACCAAAACAAAAAATCCACACAAACATACAATCCTGGTGTTTTTAAAAGTCATTATGCTCTCCTGAATAAATAACACAGCTTCTAAACTCTGCCTGTTCTCATGAATTTTCATAAGAGAATTATTTTCCTTTTCATCGTTATTTTTGTACTAACATAAAAAGGAATCTCAGAGACCAAACTATGTAAAAATAAAATGAAGTGCCTTGAATTTCAAAGGAGGGGGGGAGATAGCAGGAAGTTCATAATTAAAGCTGAAATCTTCTCTACAGCTTCTCAGTTTGTAGTAATCTTCAGCAGCCACTTCCGAACCCTGGATTTTGCATGCTGTGGGAGACGCTGTAACTTGGCTCAGTGCTTAAAGGTGAAGTGTGCAGCAAATTTAATACTTTTGTTGGCACTGGCTTTCTTTCCTTCTTTCTGTGACAGCCTACGTGTTTTTTTTTTCCCTGCTACCAGACAAAAATACTTTTTAGGAGGATGAAGGTACGTTTTCTCTGCCTGGGAACTGATTATTTTGATATTAAAATATTGTATTGATCAGGTCTGCCTCCTCCCGCTGGCGGAGCTTGCCAAGATCTCTGAGGAAGCTGAATTGCTTGATGGCATGTGAGATTAATCTGAGCTGTCACATTTGATTGGGAAGGAGAGCTGATCCTCACTCACCATGCTCTGTTTTATGCAATTAGACAGCTTCAAAATTGTTTTCACCAAATGTGGCAGAGCTGGCATTTTCCACCATTTTCCTGCTACAGCTCATCTTTCCAGTTACGATGTTGAACCCTGTGCGGCTGCATAGCTGTGCGAACAGAAAGGTGCGAGTTACTTAGGTTAAAAATCATGGCAGATTTCTTGGCAGCGTTTAATAACACCAGAAAGTTCCAACATGATGGAGGAATCTCCCAGAAGCTGAGGATAGACAAGCTTTAAAATGGTCCTCGTTCTTGGCCAAACGCAGCGGTCTGTGAAGTTTAACACCATCAAAACCCCAGTGTCTCCTGTCTCTGCAGCCATTCAGCTGCTGGGCAGAATGAAAGTGTTGGGACAAACTGAACTAGGTGGCAGCCCCACGCTGGGATTTTTATCAGCTCTATGTCCTTCAGTATGGTTTATAACCTGGTCTTATTAATTCTAGCAATGGCAATAGTTCAGTCACATCTTCTACCCTCCAAAAAGCTCTCCTGCCCAAAAAGTGTGCTGTGGTTTTTTTTCCTTGTTTTTTTTTTTTTTTTTTTTTTTTCCTGAAGCAGAAAGGTTCAGAAATCTTATTGTCAATTTGCAACTGCAGAGGGAAAATCAATGACACCCCCCACCCCGCCCCAAACCAAGCATCCTTAGACAGCTCAGCTGCGTTCTGCTTCATTATGTTAATTTTGCTTTTCCTAAGGCAAATAACATGCAGTCCTCACAAAAAACTGACATATTGCTGGTAGGGATGAGAAAGTAAATGCATTTTAAAAAATACAGCAATAATTCTTGCCCTTAAGGCACTAAACTAAATGTTTCTTTTTTAAAAATGACTGCACAGTACTTCTGTTGTGTGAATACTTGCCACCATGCTACCAACAATCAGTTACAAGCTGTGCTAGCAAAATATTTGCCCCTTCTGACACATTTTATTATGAGAGAGGCTCATTAAATTCTCAAGAAGGCTACAGCAGATTAAGCTGTTGAGGATTTTTACAATTAGCATCCATTACCTAAGGATTCATATATGATTTCTGAATAGAACTGGCTTGTCAAACAACAGACAATTAAAAAAAAAAAAAAAAAAAATCAACAATCCCAAAGCCACCTCCAGAGTGTAGTCAAAATCCACTATTCAAGGCTGGTTTGGAAAAATAATCAGAATGCAGTTTCCTATGTCAGAATAAAATGAATGTGAGTGAAATGCATGCTAACCAAACCAGTTATAAATATTATAAGGATCTGGGTAATTTTAAAATCCCAGCCTTTTTAGCATCTATATAGGCTAATGCTCCTGTTGCTTATTCAGCACTGCTGATTTACAGAGCTCAGTACTATGAATGTCTAAACATTCTGCTGAATTTCTCAACATATTCAGTGCTGCCTGTCTGGTTATTTGATGCTAGAGATGGAGCTCATAATATCTATACCATTCCCAGCTTCTCAAATGAGGCCATCAAGAGCGTTCCCCATCTTATATTGGTCTATGTCTTAATGAAAGGTGACGGGAGCTTCATGAAGATCCCAAACTGATAGACAGAATTTACATAATCACATTAATTTATGATACTAAATGAATGCACATGATCCAGTCTCGAGGCAGCACGTGGTGAAACGCACCTCCAGGTAAAATTTGAAGACGAATGCAATCGACATACTTGCAGAAACTGCAAGATATACATTTCATGAGTTACTTCCACTGAGTTATTAAAATTTCACTTTGCTGTGACCTTGAATCCTGAAGCCTAGCAACCATGCATTACAAACCATCCATTCTTCCCACATTCTTCAAATATGTGCCTCCATAGGCTCCCCTACCCATGGAAGCTCAAGGTGCCATTAAAATGCAAAGGACCTGTGCATTTACACTTTTGAAAGTTTCAGTGTTTTATAGCAGCTTCCTCAAAAGCATATTTTACTGTGTGAAAAAGTGAGACTCAACCAGTGACATATTTAGATATATAGCATAACATTAGAGGGACTTTTACAGGTTTTGTAAAAAAATAGATTTAAATACTTTGCTGCTGAGTTATTAAAGAGGAATCAGTTTAGTGCAGGTAATGTTGTTGGCTTAATATTACTTTCAAACACTCCTTCCCACCTGAATTTCAATTCAGCATGCATTTCCCTTCATTTATCTTGCTGTGATTAACTACCCATCTGTGTCCTCACCACTCTGTTTTGTCCCCGTTCGTCCTTTGTGACTTAGCTTATGAGAGACCAATGGACTGAACTTCATCTCTATCAACTCATTTGGTCTAATCCTGAATTAACCCCCTCACTCATAAGAAATGGCCACTCTTTTGACCACATTTTTGTTGTGTACTGAGCTCTATTCCTGTGAGCTCACAGATGGTTTTCTCAACAGTTTCTCTTTCAATCCCGTCTCCCCTGTTCCTTCTACTCACTATTGATTCCGTGTACTTTATTCTTCTTATTCTTTTTACTTTGTCTCTGCTGCTCTGGTGGAAATCTAGGGACTGCACTAGTTGTTTTCACTGCAAATTAATCCTATTCCTTTTTTCCCTAATGTTGCTGTGTTTCTTCGTAAGACACTTTTCTTCTCTCAAAACCTACTGTCTGCGGTATACCTTCTGCCTGCCTGGCATCTCTGACTCCTCCAGCCCTATTTTCTCAAGATATGGTTGGTTTGGTTAAAGAAATTTATAAAATTGTGGAAAAAACTGAAGTGCCCTTTCTTACTCACCATATTTAACTGTTTTGATTCCAGTCCTTCACTCTGACTGCTCTGCTCCCACCTCCCCCCAGCAATCTCCTTTTCCTCTCACTTTTCCCCCCCAAAACTCTGAAATTTTCTTTTGCTTCATTCAACCTCAAAAATGAGGTCCCTTGGAGAAGCGGTTATTTCTTCACCTACTCTTAACTAGTCTCTCCATCTCTGCTAGGAAGTATTATATTAAGTATTATATTCTCTCTAGATGGTCTCTCAATGCCATTTTGGTGCTTTACCTGTAATAGTCTAGTCTTATATTTCTACACTTGAATCCCTGGAAGTCTGAGAAACTTTATAGATGTCCTTTTTGGTTTATCCTTCTGTCTCTTTGTACTATTATTGTGATTTCTTCTCAAAAACATGAAGCATGCAATATTTCTTCTCACATCAGCTTCTCTGTTTTTCAGTCACTGTTTCCCTGTCATCACATTCATCATTTGTACTTATTCTTTAACCAGAGGCTTCCTTTCCCTGATACAAGCCATAGCGCATTATCTTTCTGCTTTCCACTGTGTCCAAGAGGAAAATGTCATTAATTTAACTATGTCCTCTATCTTCTTCCTAAACTCCTTTCAGATCACCTGAACAATCACTCCCACAGTTTGTTTATTTACAATCTATTCGTCTCTATTTTTGGTCTGTATACTGTTTAGGATACAAAATGTACTTTTACCTTTAGACCTATCAGTGATCTGGATCATAAGTAAATAACACTTTCAGAGAGGGACGGAGGTATTTGCAAAGGTAAAATACAGAATATGAGTTTGTTTCTTCCCAGAGGTGTAAAGTAATTTATGTGCTCTGAGATACCTTCTGCATTTCCTTACATATAAAGTAAGCCAAAGGTTGGTTAAATCTTACTCTGAGGGTTGCAGTAGAGCAGCTGTAAAGCTGCTTTATATATCAACAACCGTGTGATGCTCAGTTCTTTCCTACCTTTTAGAACTTAGCAGAGAGCCCTATAACCAGGTGAACTGGAGTAATCAGACCACTGAATATCAGGAACATTGAAACTTCAGCTGGTGTTTTCTGACCAAGAGTCTACAGCCAATTTCTCTCATCTTGATCATGATCGTAAGGTTTTGGTGATGGAGCCCTCCTCCACTCAGCCGTGAAGAGGGCAGGGTTCATATTTCAGCACTCAACATACTGCTGGTGTGCTGTCGAGGGCTGGGTGAAACTCATTATGAAATGAATAGCTCTCATTATGTTTCATCAAAAACTGGAATATGAGTTTCTGAAAGGACTATGAACCTCAGTTATACAGGCAGCTGGTTCAAACTGAAGGAAAAATTTCTGAACTAACAAAGGAACTAATTAAAAAAACCCTCAGACTTCTGAGCTCTTCCTTTGTTAAGCTAAAATATTGTTGCAAATGAAAAATTTATACACAGATAAAACATAGGAGCTCAAGAAATTAACTATGGATGAGGTGCTAAACAGGAATGACCGCAGAGTAATTCAATTTGGCAGTCTTGGGCTTCAGGTAAACTGGATTAGCTAAGACTAGAAAATCTGTCAAAGGACTTGAAAGAGATTTAAAGCCAGATGACTGACCAGAATAATGGCACACAGCATTACAAAGTACAGCAATGAAGAATGGACAGACTAATTTATACAATGAAACTACAAAATGTCCTTTCTGTTCAACATGGACCATCAATTTAAATGCCAATAAGGTACAAAGAAAGAACTTCTAAAGAAGGGAAAAGAAAAAGAAGAGGACGTAGAAGTTCCCTGTACTTCTATCTGTTGAGCTGTCTTCTGAGCAAGTCAAGAGACTGGACGCTAGAGAAGAGGAGCAGGTTTGACTCTTTATTAGTATTTTCAACTCTTAACTATCCATATTCTCTTGACTTCTTTTAGTTTTCCACAGTTGATGATCACTGATTGTAACAACCAACTAATTAGAATGGTTTGTTTTGTTTCAAACAAGAAGATGGATTATGTGGTGATCAAAGCTAGAGGCTAGGTAAATGAGCAAAGCAAAATTCCCAACTGTCATTCCCCATACATACCAAATAACATTTTTCTAGATATTATCATAATAAAGCTGTGACAGAGTTAGAATAATAAAGGTAGCATAAGCAAACCGTACTGGTTCTTACTAGACTTTATGTAGTTCGAGTGTGGATGATACAAAGACAATTCTCTTTAGTAGCTGCATGTACAGATGATGGATTCAGTCTGGGTCAAAACTGGGACTGCAGTAGAAAGCTGCTCTAATCCCAAACACAACTGTCAGGACAGTCCTGTTTCTCCAAAGTACAGTGCTGAAAGAAAGACGTGGAAAATCTAAAGATGAGAATATGGTTTAGGCCAGAGGACAAATAAAAATACACAGGAGATAAAATATATCAGTGAAAATAATTGGGATTCAAATGAACTGCACCGCATGCCTTAGTTCTCAGGTGTATTTTCCTTTTTTTTTTGAAAAGTAACATAATTTTCAAATTTTACAGGGTTGTAAAAGAGCCTCAAGGTACAAAAATTGTTCTTTATTTTAAAACTGTGTTATGTTGTATAGGAGCATGTTTATTGAGATGTGGGAGATAACATAAGCCCTCATTAAAGGACAAAATCATTTCTTTTCAAAGTGCAGATCTAGACAGGAGAAAAGTACAGCTAGTGTCAGAGAATATTTATTTCAAGACAAGTTTTGCTGCTAGAGTTAAAATGTAATATAAGCAAAATACTGCAGTAGTTAGAGTGATCACATCACTAAGTGTTCACAAGATTTGTGACATATTTTTTTTCCTGAATCCTGCAGGTCTAGTAGCAACTCCTTTGAACACTCTGAAGCATTTGCTTTTCCTGGAAAAGTATGAAGAGACATAATGATAGAAATTGCCTATTCTTCAGTATGCAAAAAGAATTCTAAGAAAAAAGGCTAGTTTAGGGCTATTGGGAAAGTCTTCTTTGCAATATCCACTTATTAAAGATACTGTCCCAGAAAATGGAAAAGAAGGGAGACTGGGAATTTTTTTAATAGCTGGTATTTGTCAGAAACCAGTGAAGACCCAGACAAAGGACTTCATCTTTCAGAAATCATAATCAAATATGTTTCACATCTCTATTGTTATAGAAATGAAATACAAAAGCAGCAATGCTAGATGACTTCCAAATAAAGACAAGAGGAAAGAAAATGTCTCCCGACACTTTTCCAGGAACAAAGCCATAATCTGTGTCTTGAGATAATAATGAAAGAAAATAATGTCTTATTTTCTCTAGGTACAAATGATAATTGAATACTCAAGTCATTTGGGGGTGACTGTATGCTATAGACTCTCTTCACAACCTTAGCATAAAACAAATTTGTCATACCATCAAGACAGGAGACGGCGATTACATCAGTCTGATTTTACTGACTTCTGAAAGGTGGTATGCTGGGAAGTCTTGGGAGCGGATTTTATTTACCCCGCTACTAGCAATAGCAGCACCCACTCAGTAGAGCTTGGGTCCCAGCTGAATGCCATAACTGAGCGAATTTTTGCATAATTAATGAAATATTCATTGGGTCAGACATGGGTAGATACCAATTTGACGGCCCAGTGACTAGGGCACTCACCTGGTCTGATGAGACCAAATCCCTTCTCCATTTAATGCCAAGAGAAAGGAATAAAAACTGCAGACTTTGAGGGAAAGCGATAAAAAAAAGCCAGTAACCACGTATCAGAAGATCCAGAAGACTGTTCTACCTCAGTCACAAGGCTTGAACCTCTCTTTTTTACATTCTACACTCAAGGTCTCTTTACCATCCTCCTCACATTTCTGAAGTGAGAGACTTTCTTGTCAAGAACTATGCTGTACATTCCTAGGAAATGTTTTGTTGAATTGACAGGAAAACCATTTTGTTAGAAAACTCCAGATCATGTCTACTTAATAGCTGGAAGCTTGTTTTCATTTTAAGCTCATTTCTGTTTCCACCTTCTCAAAATGTGCCAGTGTGAAAAAATTCTCATTAGGGAGCTGGGTGCAAACTGAGACAGTGAAGACTCTACAGATGATTCTACAAAGTTAAGAGGTAACCCAAGAAAATTAAAAAAATAAAACAGTTTTAAGTACTGTACCCAATTGCAATATTTGATTTCATAGAGGTGTCAGTTTTACACTGGCTCCAAGACAAGTTTTCTTCTTTTTTTTTTAATATACTAATTAGAGTAGGAAGCAACTCTGTGGAATCTGCTAGAAATTTTGACTTTTTAAATGGCAATCACTGAACATTCCGTATTTGTTTGCAATTAATCTTGTAAAATTTCATTGTTAAAGTAGAGAACATAAATCCAATAATTGATAGCAAAATGAAGGCTTGATAATTCTCTCTTAACTAATTTGAAAATTTGTTAATCTTCCTGCCCCCGCTATTCCACAAAGATTTAATAGCTCAAATCTGTAGAAACGATTCCTGGTAATTATGCTTCATTAATGTAACAGAATCTATCATGACATATTTGTTATTTATTTATTTATTTTAGACAGCTCTACCCTGTAGCTAGTTAAATGGCTTAGAATGAATATACTGTCCTTGATAAAAGATACACCACTGAATTTACAATGAGAGAGGTGAACATGGATTCTTCGCTATGAATCGATATTTTCCCGTTGAGGAACGTGAATGTTGGGGTTCAACATTGCCTCATGGGCTGCCTGCTCACAGCCTCTGGACCATCAAATCCACCAGGCCAAACCCTGAGAGCTGTGGGGTTCTGAAATGAGAACTCTTCTCAGTTTTTAGAAACCATGAAGAGGCTTGTTATGACATAAAATTTGATCTTTTTTGACTACTGGCACTGAGAATTTAGCACTGACTTTCACAGCAGATGCAAGGGAGAAAGAATAAGGGGAAAAGCTCAAATCAAAGAAAAGAACTTCCTTCTTCTCCTTTTTAACTTTTAAATTTTAAACGTCTGATCACCCCTTCCAATTCTTAGAGAGATCACACATGAGTTTTGCATTGGTGATACAGACTGTAACTACAACACACATTGACATGGTGTTTCCTTCCTTGACACCCTTAAAAAATTGGCTGAACAATAAGAAGGGTAAAGTATTACACAGCAATATCAAGATTTTTTCTTCCTTTTTTTTTTTTTTTTTAAAGACGCAGAAGATGCCCACGGGAATGAAATTATCGTATATTATAAGACTGGTTTAAATCTAGAGATACAAGCAATATACCTTTCGCAAGTGTGCTGAGGTATTACTCTTTTGCCTAAAAATTTAATGGCACAGCGTTGCATTTCTGTAGTTAATTTGTAAGTGGAACAGTGATACCTGAAGAGACATATTTAAAGAAGCAAAAGATTTTGGGTTGATTTCTAATCATCATTAGTACTTACTCCCTATGTACAGAGCTCTAAACAGACTGTACTTTGGTGGCTCATGTCCATAAATAATGTCATTTGTGGTTCATTGGTTGAATTAATCTGATATAAAATGACTAAATTGAAAATCTGGAGGTTGAGCTCCTGATGAGTTCTGGCAGAGCACTAAGCAGGCAATCATAAGCTTATTAACGAAAAGAGAATGATAAAAATTGAAATATTAAAGAAGCAGGAACTAATAGATTAAAAGTTAATTTTGATAACACAACTTGCATCAAATAAGAAAATGATTGATACAAGAAGCTCCTTTTTATTGTTTTCATACGCTATTTCTTTCAAGAGTACTATTAGATGGACCTGCATGGCTGTAAAAGGGATAAAACTTCTAAGACTACCTTTTTCAACTTCTTATATTATCTGGCATTTATGCCTTTGTTGCTAATGTATTTTGGAACTGGCAAACCTACGTGGAAAAAGTCTTCACAGTGTAAGTTTTTTGCAACCTTTAACTCAAAAATGAAAGCCAAGATACTTGCTGATGAATTCCTCAGGGTGGTCTTGGATATGGCTTCGTCATTTTTTCTAGTGAAGTTTTGTGCCTGAAATGATGAAGGGTGCTGAACAAGATATGAAAATCAGCAGAACTCTGCAGAAAACTACTTCCACCTTTAGAGGAGCCAAAGTTTCCCACCCAACAGAGCCACAAGCCCAGGGTAGAAAGCTGCGAACTACCCAAGGCAAAGGGCTTAAAAGAAGAGCCTGGCCCAACTGATCAGAATTTTAGCCTATTGTTATCAATGCCTTACACTGCTATTGAAAGGCTTTAGAAGCAAGAACTGGAAAACCTCCAAAGTGTAATGGTAAAATATAGAACTGTTTTACAAACAAGAAAGATCAGTCTTTGGTAGGTTTAAAAGTTATCTATGTTAAGTCTGCACCATATTGAAGAGGCACGATTGTAAAAAGCAACAAACTGACCAGCATCAAATGAAATGCAGTATTTTTAAGGCCTAATTTGCAAATTTCATAGAAAATATATTGTTTGTAATATTCACTGCAATTGGTATATATAATGCCATATATCAAAAGGTAGATTTTTAAATGCTGCCCATTTAATACTTTTTCCAATATAATGGGATGTTGGAAATTGAAGAAAAGCTTTAATAAAATTCCTTGGCTGTAAGCATCAGTCCCAATCTTACAAAAGCATGCCTTTTATTACACTAAAAAGACTTTTCCACTGAACGCATTCATGTCCTGGGGCTTCTACAGCAAAAACCAGCAATAAATTTAGAATCTCCAGTAAACAGATTATTGTATAAATACAGAATAATTTTTGGAGCATTGGAGGTCATTTGTAAACACCACAGAATAATTTCTGACCGACTGGATTAATCAACGATTTAAGATAAGGATAAACAGCAAAAATACAGACATGTATGAAATATTATTGCAAATTTGTTTCCAGCAATTCTACGGTTAAGATTTTTAGCATACGGAAAATATAAAGAGTGTGAATTGAGAAATAGATCCTTAACCTACCGAACTATGGGAAACCCAGAAAGATTGCAGATTCCAAGTCCTGTGAGGATTAACGTAGTTGCAGAGAAAGCCAACAGCTCAAGGCAATAACACATGCATGTGACCTACAAGGTCAATGGTCAAACATGGTACTGCTAACAGGTATATGGAGAGCCTGTAGAACTGTCCTCTTGTGTCCCACATCTTAATATACCTACCTGTTTGCGTTTTAGTAATAGTCATAATGAGGATGTGTTAAAGTTGTTCGAAAAAGCATTGCAAACTCAAGAATTACCAAGCTACTCTGTATGCAAAGCCTAACACCTTCTTACAGGACAAGGATACAAAGGCAGCGAGTCCCATCCAACTTTATTCATTTGTTCATTATTCATTTGTTGGCAAAACTCTTGACATTTGCCAAGCAGATGACATTTATACCAATTACTGTTTTCATTTCTTGCTCACTTCAGAGTGAGCGAGAGGAGCTTTCCAAACAACAAAAAAGCCAACGTTCCTTATGTTGCAAACAGCTCACAATCCAAGTCAGGAACAGACAAATGCCATGGAGGAGGTGACTGAACTTTTAACTCAGCCTTCTTTCAGATATCTCAAGGGAAACTTTTGGCTGCTAACTTCGCTTTGGATGCTAGCTCTTTACAAGTTGATAAGAGCTACATCAAGAGGTTTATATATGACCAATTCTGCAGTCAGCAAAAGAACCCACTGAGCTAGTAAAACTATTAAAGAAGAAACATTGTGTTCAGCTTATTTTATCTTTCATATATTTAAGTTCTCCTTGTGTTCCCTATGAATCTGCTGCACAAACATAACATAGACTTATAGAATCATTTAGCATGGAAAAGACATTTAAGATCATCGAATCCAACAGTAATCACACACTGACTTTCAGACATGCATTTTCCCCCATTATACATTTAAGTTTCATATTAGTCAGACCTGAGAGCTCTAAACACTGAATTTTATATATAGTTTTTATGTAATGCTCAGCTAGTCATGGCTTGTATTTATTTCAAACTCCCTCTTCCCCCTCCTTTTGTTATCATGCTAATAAAAATGTTCTGTTCAGAAAAAAGTAATTTTGGCTATTGTATGTTTCTAGTGAGGACGAAAACAAATGAAGAATACTATGTACAAATCCTTGAAACAGCAAATTGCACGTATATCTACCCAATTCTGGATCCAATTCCAGAGATACAGAGAAGATTAAAGCCAGAACTGTTCTCCAGAAAGCTCAGTTGAAAGCCCACCTGGAATATGGACTTCCGAATTGCAGATATTCTACTGGGGCTCACAGAAGGACAATCACAGGTTTAAAGCCGGCATGGGTGAACAGGCACTTGGAAGAGGGGATTAATTTAAGAAATGAAGATTAAAATCTTAATAAGCAATGACTCAGATGGAACATAATACCTAAAGGTGTGTAAAGAGTTTAAATAGCAAGACGACAAAGTGATAATTTTGGGTTTCATTTTTTACTGATCTCAGCAGCCAAGCCCAATAAGCTCTGCTACAAAGGAAACCCGAGACAGTCAAGAGGAATGTCTTTTTAAGACAGCTTTTTTATAAGAAAAGAGTAAGAGCATTTGCTAAGTCTAGCAGAACCACAGAAGGTCATTATTTCCAAATAAATACCGAGGAACCATTTAGGAAAATACCAGAAGTTTTAGCTGGATTTTAATAAGTTTAGGCTAGATATTAGCAGGTTTCTAAAAGGCCGAGATGCTAAGGATTCTTCCAAATAGAGTGGAGGGGGCAATAAATCTTATTAGCTTTAAGACAAAACTTGGTAGTCTGATGAAAAAGTGTATATGATACTGTTGTGGAGGGATTGGACTTAATGATTCAAGAAGTCACTTCCGGTACATACTGCTAAAAGTGTACAACTAGGAATACTAAGAGCAGGAATATTACAAAGCAGTATTCAACCCAACCAATAACATTATCTTTAAATGCACAACTATTTATAAATGTTAATTAAAGTTCAGAAGATAATAGGTTATTTTGTTATTCTATTCAGTATAATAACTTTCTGATGATAGTAAAGGTATCCAGAGGAACTGAGGTGTTTTTCAGTGAGTGCTCTGATACTGGTTCAAAAGGAGTTATGCCGCGGGAGAATGTCTCAAAAACCATTGTATTTCCTTTTGTGCTTGCAGCATCCTCACAGTGCAGTACAGCACAGCAAGACAGGAGATGCAGAGTAAAAGACAATGACCTTAGCAGTAAGACATTGACCCCAGCAACCAGGTGCTTGGTGACTGTGAATAAAATACAGTAAATCCCCTGTTGATAGCAAGAACACGTT
Organism: Fratercula arctica; assembly: GCA_947846985.1. Classification (NCBI taxonomy): domain Eukaryota; kingdom Metazoa; phylum Chordata; class Aves; order Charadriiformes; family Alcidae; genus Fratercula; species Fratercula arctica. The sequence goes on along the minus strand of CANTUZ010000006.1, from coordinate 15,889,461 downwards.
CATCTATTGCTATTGCCAAAGCAGACAGAGCTGAGGACTACACACTTTAAAATCCATTATAATAAGAGCTGTGCACTATCATATATTTCAAAAATTACTCATGTCCAATAGGAGACAGTCGCCTTGCACTACTCTAATGAGCTCTAAAGCTGACGAAGCATGACTGGCAATGAGTTTTGGGGAGAGAAGTGCAGAGTGGCTAATTGCCTTCAGGTTGCAGAAAGTTTCACATCTAGCCTATTGGTGACAATCTTGTGCAATTTCCATGGGAGATATCTGTGCTCTGCCTGACCGTATTTTAGCATGTCTACATTTTTCTGTGGAAGTTTGAAAATGCATGCAAATACCAAAATGCATTGGGTAAAACTTGGGCACTTTTTGCTTTGAGTCAGGAACCATATTTGAATTCAGCTTTAAAGATGACGGCCATACTTAAGGAAAGCGGATCTTTCCTTCTACATGTTGGCTAATGTTCAGGGGTCCTTTACCTCTGAGTTTTGAAATACACCAACATCAACAGCAAATCTAGAGCTCAGAAAAGCCAGAAAACAGCCTAAAAGGTACATGAAGTCTTGTCTATTGAGGGGAGGTATCATAGCCAGCTTCCTCCAGAAAATAATAAACTGGAGAGTTTTTGTACAGAAACTGCTGAACAGCAAGTAGGTCACTCTCACGATTCAGAACAGAACTAGCTCATATAATCTTGACTGATGAAAGCTAGTCCCTCCACAGACTCTCCCTACGGTCTCTTTAGTTAAAAGCAATTTACCTTAGGCAGAGCTGAAACTGAGAAATGGACCACTTGGAGAATGAGACCTACAGTTTACAGATGATCCTGTTCAGTAGAGTAATACCTGATTTAAAAACCATGAGTGCTGTTCCAATATTTAAGCATCCTTGGACTGAATCGCGGGCTGTTAAAGACGGAGACTGTCTTGGAGGAAAAGCTATTGACCTTTGGGAGTTCAAGCCTAGATCGTAATTTTCATAATCAAAATTTAAAAAATAACTGTAATGGGGAATAAAGGATAGTGCCAGACTCTTATGCTGTTCTCTCTCAATAGTCAGTGGTCCCCTTGAGCACTTGTAGATTGATGGCAAATCATACCATGTGCTCTCTGTCTTATTAAAAGGCAACTTAGCTCACATAAGAAAAACAAACATTCCTGATTTCCACATGTCTATTACTTGTCTGCTGCAAAATCCAAAGCTTTTGCATTGTGGCAGAGGCATGCCTTTGCTGCCAGGCAGTCCAGAGACGAAATACTTTAAAAGCTTTCAAGTTTTCTCTAAAGACTTGTGCACATCACTTGCACGCCACTTGCACATCACATTATGTGACGTACTTGGCTGTGGCCTCAAAGGCCCCTCTCTCTTTGATTTTCCCAGATTCTCATTTATTTTTCTGGACAAACAGCATGAGCTACAGTTAAACTGTGCAATGTACCATGAGTGATTGGATATTAGGAAGAATAATAGTCTTTGCAGAGTAATGAACTATAGTTTACAAATTACAAAAAAAAAATGCCATTTAGTCCATCCTGTTCATGTCCAGAACTTTAATTCACAGAGGATTAAAATAATTCTCCCAGATTCTGTCAGAGGTACCCTTGGGAATAATAAGCCTAAATTTTGGCAATTTCCCCAGTACAATATATTTGTTTGAAAAAAAAAACCCTAACGCAATCAGTTGTTTTTTTGTGAGTGTGTGTTTTAATCAAACATTTCAACATTCTGTCTTCTGAAGCAAAAATCTATGCCAGTAGATTAGAGAAATCAATGCTCAGCATTAGAGGTGGATAAAATGTTTTGCATGAAAACATTCTTTTTTTTTTAGGGAAAATCAGATTTAGTGACACCAAAACAGTTTGCAGAGAGACATAAATATTGTTGTATTGTTACTTGGAAAAAAAAAAATCCAACGGATTTGAAATGGCTTTATTTTTTTTTGGAACAATGGCCAAAAGATTTTATTTTTGCTCCGAACTGGGCAGTCTTCTTCCCTTAACTCTGAAAATGTTAATCAACAAAAGAATTCATTTGGCGCCCATAAACAAATGTAAAACTTAACTCATAACTGTGAATTCATCCCAGAACTTACAAAAAACTCTGGGGATGTGAAAAATAATTTTGATATTTATGTTTTCTGCATACAGTGCATACATTAACAATTTAATCTTCATAACAATTTTATTATAGAGCTGCATTATCCTAAATTATTGAGTGGAGTCCCACATCACGCCATTAAAGTTATGGAATCCTCTTACCCCAGGAAGGCCACAGTGTCCCAGAACTCATTTTTTGGCATGCTGCCTACCCACGATGGATGAAGGAACTGTGCTCTACTGCAGCACCATTTCAAATAACCTCATTTTTCCTCAGCTAAGATTAAATAATAATTGAAAGAACCGCATTTTTACAGCAGACTTTCCAAACTTTCTGCATTATTTTGCCTGCCTTGCATTTGCCAACTTACAAAAGGGCACGAAGATTTCAATGAAATGGGGGAGAATTCACCCTGTTAGGGAGGCACATCCCTTCCCTCTTCATTTTGGCACAAACTGAAAGAAAAGTAGGGATTTGCAGAGAAGTTAGAAATAGTGACACTTTGTTTTGGAAGCATTCTGAAGTAATAAAAGCTTGCTAGAAAAACTAGATGGATAGTCTCCATGGAGAAAGACAAAAAATAAATAAATAACAGCATGGTCTTGCCCTATTATTGTCTGGGTTCTACCATCTTGCTGCTTGTGGTAGCCCTTTTGAGAAAATACATACATATATAACACGTATAATTAACACTGATAAATATACCAACAGGAAGCTGAACAATGTTATTTTGTAAAGTTCCCTTTGGGATCTGCTTTCTTCCCCGAATTGTACTTAACACACAAACGAACACCTATTTACTTCTGAATCAGCACGAAAATGAACAAGAGAATAGAAAAAAAAGCTATGAACACAGCAAGGCTGATTGGGGAACAAACTGATGTTATTAGTAGATCCAAAGATAATTAATCATCTCCCAGGTTTGCTTCTGTTACAACACCTCATATAGATTGCTCACGTATTCAGGCTTAGATAAACTTTACCACATAAATCATATAGAATTAAAAATCACGAGCTTAGGAAGAAGCCCTCCCTCCCATCGGTCAGGCCACCGAAAACGTGGGAGTCAGGTTTTCAGCCCAGGAAGATCTTACCCCCAAAGGAGGGCTTGGTGTCGTGCCAGCCCTCATTAGCACCCAGCAGCCAAGCAAGAGAAAACACGGACGAGCAGGAGTCAGAGAGGACAGCAAAAGAGCAGGGTTAGGGTTTGTAGGCTCTGTATTTAGTGCATTTTAAAAGGTAACTGTTGATCTAATACAGACATTGAGGAATAGTGCTGTTTATCCTTGCGTATGTGCACAACTTTTCAGTAAATCCCTAAAAGTGCATTTGCTGTGGTCAAAGATTTTTCTGTAATGCTCCCAAGCAGTTCTTGAAAGCAGGTGGGCCGCTGACATTCCTGCAATTATTAATTTCCTTCATTCATGAATTCCCTTTTGGATACAATGTGAAGCACATAAATAGCACACAGAACAGCAGTGGTACAAAAATGCTCAATTTCACATCTGGGGATGTTTTACTGGAGTTGTTTTCAACAGGGTCCTTCCTAACCAGGAACAGTGTATCAACCACAGGATTTGTAAAGGAAGAGAGGGAGCTCTCTCTGCTCATTGTGGTTAAGTGTAGTTGCCAACATTGCCACGTTGGTCACACCAAGCCTTTGATGCGTAATTTAGAAGAACAGATGTTTTATCTGGGAACTTGTCCAGATCTTAAATAAAAAAATCTGTGAGGAATTCAGCAGTGGCCTCTTTTATCAGCAGCAGTAGCCTCAAAAGTACTGAAGAAATACTGAGTAAATAGTTGGATTTCTAAGTCACAGCAGAGAAGCAGAGACATTGCTTGGTTACCTTTGTGAGTGACATACGCTGCAGTGATGAACTAATTGGTGATTGCCAGTTAAATGGACTGTACAGAGCTGTAAACCCTGGACACGTTAATATGCCCATAATTTTTTCATCAGTCCTGTTTTTTCATTGTTCTTTTCAAAAAAGCCCAAGAGTGACATCCTTCCTTCCCATCAGCTGCACCAGCAACGCCAGCAGAGACAAATGGTGCAAAGTTTTAACAGGACCACAAATGTATGAGAAATCTTTGAGAGATATTAACTACTGCATTTCATACAAAACTGAACTAATAAAGACTCTTCCTCATAGATCATGTCCAAATTGAAAGGGTTTTCAATCCACACAAAAGATTTCATAAGGCTCTATCGTTAGTCCAAGGACTATTAAGCATATAAGAAGGTACCTTCAAATTTATCTTTTACGCACTCTTCAATCACTGCTCAGTCTTGCCTTTTCTCTGAATGCCCTGTCCAATTTGTACTGTAAACGCCTTAGAGGATATGCTGACAAATCGCTGTTATCTGTCTGACACACCTCTCAGGCACCTTCTCCCTCATCTTCAAGACCCAGGGCTGGTCACCAGGTGACTGCGGAGGGGAGAGAAGGAGGGACAGGGAAGGAGGAGGCTGCACAGGAGGGACCAGGCTGCCCCTAGGGCTTGGGACTTCTGGTGGGCTCCTTTGGCACCCTGGGGTAACCCACAACCAAACCCACCGTCACCGTGAGCTGCTCTGCTGCGCACCCACCCCATGTGCCCTGCCAGCTGGGTCGGGGGATCCCGCATCCAGCAGATCCGCCATGGGCAGGATCGAAGGCACATCACTGTGCAGTATGGGACAGCTGTGCTGCCAGATGTGGGTCTTACTCCAAAGGCGTGAGGCTTGCTCTGCCTGAAAGTCTTACAGGATGAGTTAGCCATCACTGTGCCAGGGTCTGAGTAAATGTAAAATAACAAGTTTTCATTTAACTCAATTTTATACCCTGTTATTGTATTCCTGCAGTGGTTTAAAAAGCATGCATTCCAGCACAAAGGAAATGAAACAGCAATGGCATTGCATTGTCGCTGGTGATTTCCAAGTCAGCTACACTATGCCTGGAAAAATACAGTTTCCTTGTGCTGCAACTCTTCAGCACACCAGTTAAGCAGGTGATGCAAATCAGCGTGGCGCTGCCTGGAAGCCTCAGCAGTAACGCAAGATGTTACTCTCCTGATTACTTTTTGCTGAGCCTACATGCTTGGTAAAGCCACTGCAGCGAGTTGATAATGATGCATGAAATGGAAAATCCTTCTGAGCACACCTGAAAGCACTGCGGATGCACAACGCAACCGCAATGGTGCTGTGTTATTCCATTGTTCCTACTACACATGCGTCCACACTAATGGGTTCAGGCTATTGGTTTTAAATAGGTGCAACTCCACCTTTTGTAATGCATTTACTCCTGATTAACACAGCCCTAAATAGGACTGGAGTGAGATGTACAGCAGTATTCAGGTCAGGCACAGGAAAAAGAACAGAATGTTGTGTGACCAAAGATGAAAATCTCTAGTGGTGTGACTCCACTGATTCAAATCGGCAGAGAATTTGGCCTAGTTACTTTCCTCATTGACATGTCTACCCTCTGAGGCAAGGGTAGCCATATATTTCGAGAATAAACCTGCTTTGGGGACATATGTGCCACTATCACACATCAGCAGTAGTTCTTTCAGCATTATAAAACTTGCTGGAAATTGTTTGGAGAATTTTCAAAGTAAGTTTTCAATACTTTTCTATTCATCTCCATAGTCACAGTGCTACTCAAAGGTTAGCTGAAATAGCTGCAGGCAGTGGAGGAATCATAGAGAGATCACATGAAACACTGCCTGGTTTCTGGGAAAAAAGGGATATTCAGCTCCTCCTCTATACCATTACTCTGTACCATTTTGACCACTTCTGGGACATTAAATACTGGAAATAGCTCAAAAAGCATTTGGCTCAGCATCTATGTCTATATATCATAAGGACTACTGTATAATGCAAGTGGTTTAGATCCATCCTAACTAGAAAATGTAAGCTACATAATGCCAAAAAAGTCATTAGAATGTAAGCACTGCACATACCCGCACTCCTAACATCCTTCTAGGGTTCATTCCATATTGCAAGCCAAAGGTTAAACATACCGCCTCATGCACATTACACCATTAACTTTGTATTATAAATCAAAGACAATTTAATTTTTTTTTTTTACTGGATTGTCTTCCTCAGACAGGTAGCAGTGAGATAAGATGAGATGTAGTACTGGTATATGGGAATCAGATCATCCTGAATTCAGTTTGGCTTAAACAGTGGTGGAACTGAAACCTCAGCTGACAATGACATTTAGGGACCTGAGTTGTTACAGGCACATTTTTGCTTTCCTACTAAGTAGGGAAAGAAATTGGAGACCAGTTCCCAGATTCATTAGTCAAATGCAATGAAAGCAAGACAACATATTTTTCTTAAAGTACAACCATTTCTTAAAGTACAACCATTCAGCGTTGCCCATTACAGCAGTACAGGCTTTGACATCTGTTGGCAAGTGGAGGAGCTTATTTCTTCAGTTTTATGCTGAGTCTTGACTAAGAGAGACTCTGGAGATACTCAAGACCAGTTTCCTTACTGGTTCTACTTGTTCTGTGTCCAAAATAGGGCAATGTTAGTTTGTTTTCTCTAGATTTGTTTATAATTTTCTTCATTCTTGATTGTTCATAGCATATTTCAACCCATATTCAGTTGACTTTTCTTTGTTTATTAGTAGCTTCTCTCAGTGAAGTTCTGAAGCTAATTTGAAGATCCTGGCCAAAGCTTTTAACATATTAGCTATTTTACTCACTCTTAATTCAGTCATTCAGCAATTACATCTGGAGCTTTCTGTAATTCTGTGACTCCCTGGGGAGATGCTCTACAAAGTTCTACCGACGTTTTTCAGTTTGATATATGTATGTTTTAAAATTATGTTTTTTAATGTTCACTTTAGAGTTTTCTCATTTTCCTTTTTCTCATCACCACCTCTATGAAGACACCAAACCCTCGAATAACACGACGTTTCCTTACCTGTGTACCAGCTGCTTGCGGCTTACACAAATGGCAGTTTCATAGTCATGAGTGACACACACTTTATGCGGGCTGCACTTCACCTTCAAACATGGATCTTTGGATGGATCAAGGGCTATAAAAAACCAGACATATTAAAAAAGAAAGTGAGAAATGCATATAAAGTTATCTCTTAGTTGACAGGTGACAAACAGTTGGAATGAACAACCCCACATGTGAGTGAATAAATACTTCGCCACTTTATAGTATGTGCCGCTGTTTTCAGGCTGCACGTTAAATAGAGATGTTTAAGTAGAAAGATAGATGGAGAGCTTAAAGATTTCCATTACTGAACGGTGACCTGAGTCTAACTTGGCATTCACTTTAATGTTAGAGATGATACATCGGGATGAAGTTTTGGTATAATAATCTATATCATGCTGTTTATTTCATAGAAAAGTTATGGTGGACCAAAATACACTCACAAGTAACAAAATGACCAGTATTTTAGAAGCTATCTAATAACTGACATATTGCAGAGTGCTAATAAATTTAATTTCACAGATACTGTAAATCAGACATATTATTTTTAGAAATTATTTTTATTTTTTACAGATAAGCCTCCTGTACTTTAAATGCTTAAGTAGAAGAGTACTGATAACAATAAAATAATCCTGGGCTTTTGTACAACAATTTACATGACCAGCAGTGCTGTTGGAAGCGGGATTAGAAAGCACGATGAGTTGCTATCTCAGAGCAAATATGCCCAAGCTGTTGTCCCTGCTGATGCTCCCCAGGGAAAGTTCTTCCTCTAAAATCAGTCCTTACACTCTTTATTCTCCTTCTGACACTATCCACTGTCCCCCCTCTTGGTGGTAGCATCCCCACTTTGGTCTATGGCTTTGGTTCCCCGAGGAGCAATCACTGCTGCTTTGTCCTTTTCTCCAGTAGCCTAACAGGAACCTAACAGGATCTGGGGACAGACAGGGACACGTTGCCCAGAAATGTATCTTCAGCCCGCGCCAGGATGAATACACAGCGAGCAATCCTTCTCTCCACAATTCTTAAGCTGCCAGAGAAGAAGACATGGCAGCAGTAAAGGGAACTTCTCTGCCTCTAATGTGATGGGTGATTTGAGTCTGGAAAATGTGCAAAAGTGACATGCAATCCTGCACTGGAAAGTGCAGTTTACCGTCAGGTACCCTCTTTACAGTTTTGATTAGGATTGATCCAATGAACTTTCCTCCTGAACATATCCATTTACCAATCAAACACAGTCACCTCTGGTTAATACCTGCCTCTCTGTAACAGCGCACTGAAGGAGTGAGTAACGCTGTACCCTAATGACGATGCAAATGCACTTGGAGGACTGCAGACAGGCAGTAATTACCAAAATTGGCATTTAGCCAGGACACAAGGATTAACACACATGTGCACATGCCTGCACACACACATGCCCTGATTATCTGAAAAGAGTACTCAGAGCCTGAAATGGCACAGTGACACCCTGCCAATATTCTAATAGGAGGCTCCTGCAAAGATGCCTGTTTAGCTTGTGATGAACCATTTTCCCCAGATGCAACAAACAGACTCAGAAAGGAGCAATGAGAGTCTGAGCCGCCCCTTCATTTTTTTCTCTCTCTATCAAAATGTCTCCTAATGCTAAATGAAGAAATTAGCACATGGCATATTACGCTAGGTTTTACTAGAACTGCACATACCTTTCTCCACTCCTCAAATAAATGGAGATATTAAACACATATCAGAAGCTGGATGTGATAAAATTAGGATTTGGTTTAGGATCATCCTGTTTAGCACCCAAAGCAAGCGAGAGGGTCTGATATCAGTGAAGGCAGGAGCCGCTCCTTCCCTGGAGGCAAGAAGATGCTGGTGCACTGGGCACTGGAGCAGGCGCTGGAGCAGCCTCCTGGTCCCTACGGAAACTCCACAAAGGCAGACAGTATTTGTTATCCTGCCAGCGTGCAAGCCTGCCTGCCCCTGCCAAGTTTCTATGGACTGCTTGCTTAAGTGTTCTGAACAGTGATTTGATAATCTTTGAAACAAAAAAAAAAAGAGGAGTGATAGAGTGCTATGCAGGATACCACTCCAATTAGAGCTCTGATCCCACCTGGGAAAATCTCTTACAAATACTTTTCTGCAATCAAGTCCCATTTGAAAGGCTATCTATCTAAATTCATTCTCTTACAAAAGGATGCTTCTAAAGATCAGCAATAAGACATATCTGCCAGGATGAATTACAAATATTCAAAAAATGGTTATGTGAATACTTCAGAAGGGAAGTCACAGACATACAGAAAAACTGCACCTGTAGGAAGTGATTTTTAGATGAGCTTTTTTTTTGGACAATATTTTGCCGTGGATTTGACTTTCTGTCCCTTTTCAATGTGTCCTCAAATTCTATTTTACTTCTCCCCTCCCTCCCCACATAATGGGATGCTTCTTGGAAATGGGCAACTCCTAATTTCATTTTTGGGACTGTGTTGCACATTATGATAACTGAGTTTCCTACTTCTACTGAACGATCAGAGAAACTTTTCTTTATATGACAGCAAACGTACTTCCAAGAAGCAGAGGACTCTTCTGCTTTCCTGCAGCGCTCAAGTGCTGCAGCTGTTCTGTGTCATTTTAAACAGCCATAGCTACAAGCTCGTACCACATTAACACCCATTACACATTTGTGATGGGCAATTGAACCTCAGTAGTGCATATGTATTCGGTGGAATGCGTTTGGTGCAAGACACGGGACACTGTAAAAATAAAACAGAAGTGTTAAAAGCTTTTTCTTTTAAAGCCGTTAAAACTGATAGAACAGGTGAAGTGAGCAAGGAAGGAGAAAAGACCATCTGTTTCCGGCACCATAAACAACAAGACATCAACATCCAGTGAGTTGCCATTAGGAAAATACATAGGTAGTGACTGAGGGGCCAGGGTCTGTCCAGCTGGAAAGACCAAAGGCTGAAAAGGCTCTTCAGGGGTGTTTTGCTGTTGCCTTTTGGTGTCTTTTCTAAGTCAGACCAACAGGCAGATGAGAAGTAGCCCATGCCCTGCTCTTTACATTCCCGGAATACAGCGGGTGAGACAGACATCCTTAATCCTCTTATTTTGCTCTCACTGGAGGCTGAGTTAAAGACTGAGGCACGCGTTTGACTAGGATTGAAATGGCATGCCATATCCGTCTGCCTAGATATTCTTAAACCACAAACCAGAGTGAGATACCCTCCTTCTGCAAAGCCTTTAATACGTAAGCAGCACCTGGAGCATGAAGGGTCACCAGAATATAGGCTCAGTGGGCTGATATAATTCAAAGGTTGTATCCATACAAAAAAAATTTAATGACCAGATGGCTTGCATCTGGCCTTGCTCCTTTACTGGAGCACAAGCACATTGTCTGTTTTTGCTGGTGACACATCCTTTATGCAAAATGCTGCATCAACAGAAATCCTTGTGCAAATTGGCTAGGAGCACAGGGCTAATATCTGCCAACAGTGTTGGGCTGCTGGAGAGCGCTCTCTGGCCTGGTGCTTGTAGTTTTCTATCAGCTAGAGCCTGTGTAAGTGGGGTTGTGGGTTTAGCCTTTAAAGTCAATACTAATTTGACATGAACAAGAGAAGCAAGATTTAGGCCTACATGGTCTATGTGACATCATTCACAGTTTCAGTACTTTGCATTTTTTTCATAGTAAAATTTACTCTAATTGAAGAATTATATCCACTTCAGGAACTCCTTAGGTCTTCTAAGGCAATAAAACCGCATACACTGCTGAAGTATGTATATTTTGAAATAGCACCACACAATACATTATTGTTAAAAGAAACACAACTTTCAAATATTTTGCAATTAAAAATTTTCTATTGAAAAAGAAAAATAGCGCTGAATGGTCATCAGTTTGAAGCAAAGGAATGGGAAAAGATATGTTTGGAAATCCCGGTCACTATTTCCTTTTAAATCAGGCCTCGACTTCTCTCTACCTCAGCATATTGCTTCTAAAATCTGAAAAGAATAATAATGCTGGCAATAATAATAAATTAAGCTCTTCCCCAATGCGTGTGTTTGATGAATTATTTCATTCATAGTGGAAAAGCTCATGAAGATCCTTAAATGGAACACACTATAGAAGCATCATTTCTTATTCATTACAAACAGCCCTTCCATACAGTTCAAAACAGTAGAAGGAAGTTCATTAAATACAAGCAAAACTGTGGGCTTTGTCAGAAGACAGCAAAAAACCCCACAACATGGATTATTATTTCTTGAGATGTTTTTCCACTTCTGCAGAATACATGATCCATATGAACATAAAAGGTCAAAATAGGGATTTATATGTCTGCAAAGTTCCCCAACATGTTAAATAAGTTTGGAAGGTTGTTCTACTGCTAAGCAACACAAGCCCTAAGGAGAGCTCATAATAAGAAACAATTTCTGAAATATGCTAATCAAAGATCATGCTTTGTTAATCAGATTTCTACATGACTAGGAGCAGATGCTCATCATCTGCAGAAGAAAAGACCCTTGGGAATAAGATGAAACATACCAACCATATTTGTCATCACAGTTCTTTTTGTCCTAAAGCAATGAGTATGAAATCTTTGAAAATGAAGAGCCAAAAGTACAAATAAAAAAATGAAAGTGGGAAGAGAAGTGAGAAAAAAAAAAAGAAGTTTTAATTATAAAGATGTTCTTTTATCAGTCATCCCTTTTCTATGCCAAAGAGTCTGCACACAGTTACTCAGGTCTGTCTGCACAGTAATGACAAAAATACCTTAAGCCTGGCTTTAATATGTGAACATTTTTCCACTTATTCTTCAGCCTGAGACTGAAGGTGAAATTGATATGGTCAGTGGCTGAGGGTTGGTCCAAAATTTTTGGAGGGGATCCATGTCCAGTCAGTATTGGAATGAAAGGTTTCATACGAACACAAATTCTTTGATGAAAACCCGCTTCAGTCACCCAGCCTATCTTTTTGTGAGCCAGGTTTCACAGTTTCCTGTCCCGAGCTTTTCCCATGTTGTTAAATCCCTGCACACTTGGTCTCCAAGGGAAGCATCCACCCCAGGAGACAGCTGGCTGAAAATCAGGGAAATATAGTACTGCACATCTCCCAGTATAAACATTTTCGTAAGTTTTTCACCCTGGGAAAATGTAGGAAAATTTCTACTTTTTTACCTGGGCTCAAAATCTTCCTCTTCCTCACAACATCTAGCTACTTCTGCCGCTGACATTTGTTTTCTGGCCAGCTATGATGCTGCCCTGAGCTCTGAAGTCTCTTCCTGCCTGGCACAGCAAAAGTGAAGATGCTTTTAGATGGGCTAAAGTTTCTGCTTTGTTGGCCACAACATTTTTGTAAGAAAATTGTAGGCTCTTGGTCTGCCAGCTCTATAGGTCAGTGGATTGCACCGCAAAAGGGAAAGGCTCTCAGACCCAAAACCTATGCTAGCCCCATTTACACAAAATGCAGGTACAGGACCAGAATTCCTGTCATTAAGAGACAAAGGACTTTTTTTTTTTTCAGTCAAGTTTTTATTATGCATAGCAACCTAGTTTCCCTATTAAAACTATAAATCTTCTGTGGTTACCTCACAGAGATACCAGAGTAATTGGTAAACAAGAAACACCAGGGATTGCATCAGATCATTAACAACCTCCAAACAGTATGCTGGCATCTCTTTCCAATACCAAAAGGATTACAAACACCAGTTGCATCCCAAATCCCTCTCCCTCCCAGCTCCACAAAGCCAACCAGAGAAGGTTAGCTTATGAAGTGTACGCACTTGCCTCTTCCCTCCCTGCACCATTCACCAGAGGCTGTGAGTTTGCAATATAAATCAGTGTTGGACAAAGACCTAACAACAGTGTTTGAGATACTTTTCTATTACATTTCATGGTTTTATATATTACCACTATAAAAGAAGACTTATGACTTGGAGGAAACTCCTTAGTTCAGACAACGGCAGCACAGGGAGAAGTTGCTCTATAAGCCTGTAGCTCTATATGCTGCAGCTCTGGGTCATTGTGTTAATCACAACACAGTAAATTTATTTTTCACACATTGGACTTTAAAGGGGTGATGAATAAATACTTTCAATGTCTTGCAGCAATGGATGTGTAATCCTGCAGAAACTGTACAACTAGTTCACAGCAAGATTTATGAGCTTGATTTTGTTTTTATGACCATTCGTTTGGGGGAAGAGAGTAATTTCAAACTCATAGCTGTTTAGTGGAGCTGAAACAAACTACACAATCAAAAAGAAATGGCATTATGTAAATATTGGGTTTTTTGTTTTCAAAACTGCCTGACAATAAGTACTATGATCACTCAGTGACAAAAATACTTCTGCATAATGAAATGTCAAGAGCCGTTGCTTTTATGCAATCCCCTTGGAACTGTTCTGACTATATGAGAAAATAAGAACGTTTGTTGAGAAAGGTACAATGAACTGGAAAATGGGACCTGCTGTCTTCGACGCAGAGATCCTGGTGCATACTTTAAGACAAAAAAAATTGATAATAAAACAAAGGATCTCAATTAAACGATGCATTACATTATAGGTGTGCATTTCAGTATTATTATGTATTACTTGATTTCAGCAATACTCTATGAGCAGCCCCAGAAGCAAAGCAGAGCTCCTGGCCGTACAAGCCAGTCGTAAGGGTGTGGGAGCGAGAAAGCTGCCACCACAAACTGGTCTGGGCGGCAGGCTGACTCCTCACCTGGCTTCCTCCCCACTCTGCATGAAGCTTAAATGGCAGCTAATGTCAAACTTCAGATCTGAGAGGCAATGTTTCAAATCAGCATCTTGTCACCCCTTACAGCACGGTGACAGCCAAAGAGAAAGTGTGATCAAAGCAGCGACTTGGAGGAATTTTACTATATACTTCCATGAAAACCATCATATAGCAAATGTGTAAGAAGCCCTGCAGCCAGCTTAAACATGTATTAATAAAAATCTCTACAAACTTTGCTATTGATTTTTCCTAGGAAAGGGACGTGCTTTCAACACAAGATAGCTACCACATGACGGCTAAAACCAGTTACGGTTTTACCATTTCAGTTGTCCGAAGTAAACCCCAGACTTCCCCCCAGAATTAGAGCTTCTACTCAGCTTTCAAGTACAGGATGAATTTATGCTTTTTTTCCTTAATGTGAACATGGCCATACATATTGACGGAAAGAGCACTCAGGTGAATGTTGCTCTGCTTCTCTGTGAAAATACAACAGTTTTCAATGCTCCAGAGGTAAACTCCAACCAATCCACGTGCTGAGTTTAGACTGCCAGTGGAGTTTAATCCAAGTGCAACAGGACTGCCCCATCGCCTTGTATGAAGAAGACACCCAAGTAAGCCTGTGACGGACTTCCAGGCTTTTATAGCTATTCAGAAGGTTTCTGCCTATACCCCTTCCCCAGATTTTCTTATTTTACAGGTTGGTAAGTGGCTAAGACTACGTTGTTTATTGGAGCTCAGTGTAACATTTCTTCTCAGAGCTGGTATTGTTAATAATTCTGGTTTTAAAAAATGTTCTTTAATACCAGATTATACCCCCCACCCCATATCAATTGCAAATAATTACCAATGCTTTTTATTCTGCTTCTGCAAATCTTGGCATAAATCATTCTGCTTCATTAGGGAGAAAATTGGTGTTAGCCCTCCCCCAATTCTAGGGGAGAACATGTCTTCGATTAACAAGCTCAGATATTTAAGTCTCTCTTTCTCTCTCACATGCTCCCTCTCTGCGTAATTATTCAGAGCAATTTCCATACAGAAATCAATTCAGCTGAAAATTAATTACCGTAGGCCTGAATGTTTCAAACATGTATGTGAATTATTTTCAGTAAATGGAATTTCTCAAGGCAGTTAAACAGTAACATCTCAAACTGTCAGCATTTATTCTATCACTGAATAGCATTTCTGTGTATGTGTACAGAATGCTCTGGAGCACCCTAATGTTTGAGGGGCTGAAGACACTGGTATAGTGCACAGAAACATCTATTCTAATTTTTACATGTACTTTCAAAAATCATTTCTCATAACTGACATGTAATTGCTTTTGACATTGCTGAGGGCCATCCAAGGCAAAAGATGCTTCAAAGGACTCTACAGATTTCCTTTCCGAAGAACAGGATAAGAACCCAAATATTTAAAGGAATTTCCTTGACAAATATACAGAAATCTGATGCAGTGAAAGTAAGTGAAGAAAACTAAAAAAAAGATAGGACTGTAAGTTAGGAAATGTGCTTCCATTGGTGGATGTGATAATCAGTCACAACCTTCAATGCAGGTATTTGGCCAGCAACTAGTAAAGAGACATGTATAAGACTAAAGGTGATTTTCTGAAGAGTCATAAAAGAGAAGTTCCTGGTTTGATTTCTGACGATGAATCATTATAATTTATACCTCAATATACTGCAAATGTATCTGAAATAGTTCCCTACGCTGGAAAAAAAGCAGCTGTCAAGCACAGCTACGTACTGGCTTTGCTTTCCAGCTAGCACCGGGTGCTCTTTGCACAAACTCTCCTGCCTGCAGGGGAAAGGCTCACCCAACACGCCAGCACAGGGCCCTCGCAGCGGTTCAATATCGTGTGATCTGGCGTCGGTGCCACCACGCTTCTCTACATTCCAAGCACTTCCACTATGTGATAATTTGTGCTTGTGTGTGTCATACCCCAGGGTGTGTTTCTGCATGTCCCGGTAAGCTGAAGGCAAAACAGACCTAAAAATCCCACAGACAGAAGGATGTTGGTCAGATGTTCTGTTCAATTATTAATTGCAGGAAGTAGTGAGGGTACAAAAATAACCCCATTCTCCGGGACTCATAGGGCTTTGGCATATGTTCAATGACAGCAGCTCTGCAGTTTCTGTCTTAGAGTCCCAAACCCCCCTGAGGTGATCCAGCTTCAAGCTTCCTGAGATGGAAGTAGAGCTTCAAAAGATCGCTCTAATCTTTAGTTGGTGGAACATGAGAAAATGAAGAAACCTCTGCTTCTGCCTTGCAGCGAGGACACAGTTCTGCAGTATCTGGCTTAACAGATGCTCAGCACCGGCGCAGAGCTAAAAACACAACCGTTTCCTTCGGTCAGCATCAGCTCTCTCTTTGCTTTTCAAAGGTACCCTGTAACAACGCAGTCAAGCGTCTCTAACTCCAGGCATCCTGCTACTCACTCCAGATGACCTCCATCCCACCAGCTTTTCAGGGCTCTGCCACCGCAGGCGAGGCTCTTGCTGCAGGAGAGCTATTACCGATTCCACCCCTGCCTCTCGGGTGCCCCATGCCCAGCCAAACCTCTGCTGGAAGGAAATACGCTCCCTCAGATTTTCAAGCTCAATTTTCAAGCAAATGTGTGTGAGGAAAACAGAGAGAAAGCACTTGGGTCTCCACACTGGTAGAACTGGCGAGCTGATAACATCCTGTGAAATGACCTTAAGTCAGATTTGATTTTTTGTAAGAATCTGAAGCTGCATTTTCCATATCTGTGATTGAACTTGGGCCCTGTGATACCTCTGATTCCCTTAAATCTCCAGATCCTACTACCAGAATAGAACTTTGTTGTTCTCGCCAAAGGCCAATAAGATTTTGTTTTCATTGCTGCTGGGGAAACACTGAAAACAAACTGCAAAGATTTAAAAAAATCAAAGCCATAAAAAGACTGCAAATCATTATTAAAGAAAAAAGAAAGTATAATTAAGATAACTTTGAGATTTCTCAATGCTTAGACTTGACAATCCTCTGGTATTTTTGAAATGACAAATATATTTTTTCCTGTGAACTGACCTAGACTATTTCAGCTTTCGGTCACACTGGAGTGAATTATCATTTATTTAGTGGGATTTCATTTAATGCAAATTATTTTATGCCAAGGCCAATGAAAATGAAACAGGTTATACCTTCTTCAGAAAATAATATTTTAAATTATTCATGCATAATTAAAGATACATCTTTCTCATTTCAGATGAATACAAACATATATTTTGATTTGTTTGGAAAGAAGTTGCATGATATGTCTTGAAACACTTCTGCAATACTTCTGAGGCTGTTGCAGAATGGAAGCAATAATATAATGGGAAAAAATGTACTGTGATTTAATTCAGATAGTCAGCTTGTGAGAAATTGAACCCTTTTCCAACTTTTATTAAGAACTATAAAGAAGTGTAATACTGTGAACTCTGAGTAGAAAAAAATAAAACTGAAACAAATGTAAGTGGATATAGAACTCCTCTATATTTTTCACAGAGAAAAATCTCTTACCAATCAATTTTTATCATTCCCCATTAGATATTTTATGTCATTAAATCTAATCGGAAAACATGAATAACGTATGTTTATATTTAGAGGTAACACAGAAGCAAAAGTGCATCACTGTTATTACAGATTCCATCAGGAAATACTAAAAAATTAGGACCAAACTCCTGTGTGCATGAATCAGTATTTCAGTATGCATAATTACAATTCTTTTCTAACACAGCCTTGTAGAGAGCAAGGCAAGCAATGGAAATTCTGGATATGAATGGTCTGAAAGGCTGACGAGTTTGCTCTATTTGTCGACAGACAGAATGTCAATGTTATTACAGTTACAGCAATTCCCAGCCCGGCACCCTGCGCATCTCTACATACTCACATTTAAATGTTGAACGAGATAAGACATTCAGCCCTGGAAATGAGAAAACCTCTACTTTTTCCATTAAGTTCCTTTGCTATAGATGAATAGATAGATGAACAATAGATGAAGCAGAATTTGGCTCCAAACATTATCAGCTTTGGGTATAAAATATAGGAGCTTGTTTTATGCTTAACTAATAAGGTACACTATGGATAGCATTCTTTGAAACACTATGCCAAGGAAGAACTACCAACTTTACACTTGTTCTTAGCATCTTAGTGTGTGGGCAGCGTCTGTCCTAATCCAGGGGCAAGAAGGAAAGACACCCTCATGTTGTCTTCTTGTTTGTCATTGTCACCTTTGTGACTTTGGATAAACGAGTTCCTCACTCTCTGCCTCCCTGCCTTTTCAGTATTTAAAATGGAGATAGCAATACTCACCTGTACAGAAATCACCCTGGGACTCTTGGAAAGCAGCACAAAACACAAGCAAAGGGCCCCTGTGAATGATGTGTAATGTAATGATTTCAAAACAGCTAAATTCTGCAAAACTAAGAGCCGTTTCACATTCATTTATGGCACTCTGATTGTCTCCATGGAAACATGGGCAAAACACTTTATTTTCTACAACAACGAAGGAAGATTTGTTTCCGTATTACATTAGTTTCAGTGTGCACTGAGCAAAACAAATACAAAAATAAAAGACTTTTCAAAGACTGATTTCATTATGAAAAGATAGCAGTTTCAGTCCCTCTCAACTTCATACCGCAGTGGAAAACCTTGCAAGATGGGCAGCATTCTGCAGAACACCTCTGGATTAGGCATGAAATCGAAAATTCACAGATTTGTAGGTATACAGGTAAAGAATTTGTTGTCAGAAGAAATCACTAAAACTTTAAAGTTATAGAGGTTTTAGCCATGAAACATGACAAAACGACATGACCCTATGGAATGAGTGCTGCTTCTACTACCCATGGTTTGTACATAAACTAGAAATCCGTGCAACACAAAACACATCGAAAGTGTAAATTGGCTGGGGGCTGGGTAGCCTAATAGATTGTAGCTTAACGTAATTTTCATTGCTTTTGAGAGGAATTACCTAAGCAGGAAAAGATGAAGATCCTCTATGGATAATCAATTAGTCATATAATTGATATCCAGAAGAGGTTTAAATGGGAAATAAATGAAAGGACAAACACCTGTCCTGGCTGGTTCTAAAGTACAGTAAATACAAATACAGGAAATTAAATACAGCATTAGTTTAACTGAAACAAGTGCTGTGAAAATGAGTGAACATATAACACCATTCCTCACTCCACAGCGCAAGAGAGAATCTCTAATGTGAAACAAATAGAGATGAAAATTCATAAACTACTAAATAATTTTGTAAAAATCAACTCCACTCTGCTGGAATTGATCAGCAACTGCTGGAATTGTGACAAAGGCAAAAATATTGAGACTGGGAATTTCTAAACAGTGGGGGATTGGTGACTTTTCTGCACAGAATGATGAAAGGGTGAAATAAGCAGCTAACCTCAGAAGTGGAAAAAGCAGATTGTGAAATGGGCTGGAAGACAGAAAGTGGTCACAAGGAAGAGCATTAGCATTGCAATTCAGAAGTGTCTAATGGTATGATAGCAATGAAAATACGAAGTTACAGGACAGGTACAGCCCTGCAGAACAATAACTACAGAAGGAAAAAAAAACAACATTGGGTTCTTTCTGCGACGTTTTTTCTTGCTACACTGTCATTGCTACAGAAGTGTGGAAACTGATGATCCAGTTTTAATTCACACAGCCTCCAGTTGCTCTCTTGGTTTCGAGATCTCAAAATTAATTTTTGACAACAAAAGATCACCTCTACAGAGCTGCCGCTAAATCAACGCACTTGGCAGTTGGCTTTTTATAGTTCTCTGGCAAACGTATACCAGCCTAAATTCTAGTCTCATTGATGCATTCCAGGGCATCTTGATATATCTTTTCATAAGCGATTGATAATAATTTTTAAACACACAAAAACAATGTTTAGAAGGCTTTAAATGGATTCACAGTTTAATTAGAATGCTTTATGTTTCTCAAAAAATTATACATTGATGAAGATACCATCTGACAGTGGAGAAATGTTACTTCCCTTGCCAAT
The DNA here is from genome assembly GCA_947846985.1 of Fratercula arctica. Lineage (NCBI taxonomy): Eukaryota > Metazoa > Chordata > Aves > Charadriiformes > Alcidae > Fratercula > Fratercula arctica. The sequence continues at coordinate 15,869,704 of CANTUZ010000006.1, read as the reverse complement.
ACTTAGCTAAAATAAGTCTGAAAAAAGATCCTTTGTGAAGTTAAAGTTTGAACAGTTCCTTGTGGATACTCGAGTAACTGCCTGGAATAGCTAAAATGTTGGTTTGTCCTTTTCCCACTGAGAAAGAGCCGAGGCTGCCTCAGGCAATACAACTGTACCTCTGCACTCAGCATGGTAGCTAAAATCCGCTTTTACAACAGGAACAACTGTTCTTAAGAGAATTGCTTCATTTCTGGAACACCAAGGCAAGAAATGCCTTGAAAAAGAGCAAGCTTCCCAAGTTATGAAGTAACACTGAATTATTCAGGGTTCCTGATGTACATGTTACTTTTTATTAGAACAAAGATAAAACATGGAGTTCTAATAAAAAGAAACCATGTCTATCAGTAATGCTGAATAATTCAAACACAAAGTAACAATGGAATTGGAAACTGGGTTTTGCTCCCTTTCAGGGAATATATAGTATATTTCCAGAGTCAACTCGTCTGATCTATCTCCAGCCGTACCTGGGGGCATGGCCCCAAATGTGAGACAAGAATAATGCAAAGAGCAAGAAAAAGTGTTAGAGTGGTTTGGAGGCAGGAGATGGGAAAGAGGGAAGACGCTAGCAGGAACTACTACTATAATTCTAAATGAATTAACTTCATTCAGTTTTGATCTGAAAAGATGTAAATGTTACCTGTAACTGCTACCCCCTTCTCGACTTCACCGTTCCCAGTGAATACGGGAAATGCAGGAAGATAAGCAGTGGATCTCAGATTGGAGGGAACACCAAATAATGCTAGATGCTTTTCTGATTCTAAGCAAGGTCCTAGTTGAAAAACGACACTCAGAAAAAGTAAAACTGTGACCTCAGTATTAAGGAGAAAAAAATATTTCCATTTTTATAAATGTGCTGTGATGTTAAGGGAACAGAAATTGTATTTCAGCACAATTTATCCATCCCACTGCTTCTTCTACAGAATATATTTCTATTTGGTTTTAATCAGTAAATTGACATTTTAATAAGGGTGCATCACTACAAAGAGGTCTTTCTGCTGGAAGAGGAGGGTACAGCAAGCTGTACAGTAAGACGGACTGACAGTGAGGGAGCAGCTCTGCTCCTTTCTGACTCCTCCTTCCTCCCCTGTGGGGTTTGCCATAAACCCCCATGTTACTTGGGCAGACACTGAACTGGAAAATGAGTTTAGCTTCATTTTACCATAGTCAAACATTAAAATCTGTTCAGAGAAAATGTGTTTGTCTGACATAATGACTGAATTTGCATTTATAATTTGGGCAAGATCGTTTTTCCAGCTGATTTCATAGTACTTTCCAGGACAGAGTTGCTGCCAGAAAACCTAACTCAAAATTTTCATCCACTCTAAGTCATGTCAGAGCAAAGACTGTAGACAACCTGAATATGCTAAGTGTGCAGGAGAGAAAAAAATAACCAAAAAGCTTCATCTTCCACGCTCTGACCCTTTTTCAATACTTTAGATAATAAAGTAACTTTCTTTATTGAGATACAGCGGTGGGGAACAGCTGTACAAACTAGTAAACCTAAGCAGCAGTTAAATTACAGTCCAATCGGCTGGACCGCAAACCTTGGAAAGAAACGCTGTCACACCAGCTTCTCCAGCAGTCTTAGTGTTCAGCACCGTAAGTTCATCAACAACAGAGTAAAAATGTAATTCTGCCCATAATGCTTGAGAGCCATTATGTTATACAGCACAATTTGGAAGCAGGGAGTCAGCGTTTCAGTTCAGGGTATTTAATGCAGCTACTTACACAATCGCCCCTTGCTCTTTCATACACAATGCATATGCATACAATAAAAGCGAAGACATTAAAAAAACATAATTAAAAGAAATATCAGTATCTTAACACACTATTCCATGTGTATGTCTGGTCTAAACGAGCTACGAGGATACATCACAAGAACTCAGATTAAACTACAGCAGCAGCCTTTGTACTAATGTGCAAGACCTAATGAGGGAATTCCTTTCTCTCTTTCTCGCACAGTATCAATTTCATGCCCTATAGGTTTTTAAATGGCCCACAAATCTTTGTGATTTGTTTTTTTCTCTAAAGGAAGACTACCATATCAGGTCTTTTAATGCAAGCTGAAGAGTCAGTAACAGTCAAGATATTTATTAGGCATAATCAGCTCCTTGAACATGGAAGAATCTATATGGGACATGGCCATTAGTATGTGTGCAGCCTTTACTACCGGCTGTCAGTGTTTGCTGAAGGCGGATGGTGATACACCAACATGAATATACAGACAGGTTTTTTTAAGGGCTTGGCAACCACTTCAGAACAGTAGGTGTCCAAGTGCCAATGTCATTGTTTCACAGGAAAGATCCTTCTTTCCTCCTTTCAGTGCATTGTCAAAGTAGCTCCTCCTTGAAGTTTTCTATCTAGCTAATTAATTTAGCAGTCTCTCAGGCTGCAGGATAATTTGAAACTCAGCATGTTCAGCTACTGCCAATTTGTTAGCGTGTCTAAATTTCTCATCACTTAACTCTACTTTTCAGGTGGATTTCCAGAACATTTGGCTTTATAATGAAACAGGACAAAGCCAGAAGGCGGCAGCTAGAAGGGCTACACTGGCCCTTGCTATTTACTTGCAGCCTGAGAAAGCAACCAAATGAAGAGGAAGCTCAGCAGGCTCATGACTACAAATATGGAAGACTGATGTGCATTTTTACTGGACTGTCATGTTTTTGTAGTGAAATAAAATGATCATAAAGTCTTTTCTGTGAGTAACCTCAAATAAGTTTTCATCCCAGAGTGTTACAGCTGGAGCGCTGACCCTGTAAAATGCGGTTTACCCACAACTTCCTCTGATGGCATTAACTGGCAGCCTTAAAAAATGCCAGAGAAATGTTAACATCCATGAAGAGCCATTACCTGTATGGGAAGTACTAAGTGCCTGTATCAGAGAACGCACAAATTTTAAAATTACTATATTTCTACAGATACTTATTTTTTAATGATGAAACACTGGGTATTATCATAGAGCAGTGGAAGCTTTTGTTTCTTTGGGATCAGGATTTCACTTTCTGGTTGTAAATGGGCTTTGTTAAATGATTTCATAAGATCGGACCAGTAGGAAGGTAGGGAAACTCAAGGCTTATCTAAACAGCAGCTTTGGTCACTTGCAGGATTAAAATAGTTTTACTCCACTGCTGACACATTTGAGAAAAAAATGCACAAATGAGAAAGAAATGCATGGAAATAAAATAGCAGATAGAAACATTCTTGCCATCATGGTAAAGCTGATGGCTTGGCAATACGTATTACTGCTCATACTGCATTCTAGAAGAGAAAACAGAAGCCAAACATTAATGACAGTTTGTGTCAATGACCCTATCTCTGCTTGCTGTTGTGGTTCTGGTATCTTTGTCGCTCACGCTTGATAGTGCTATCAGAAAGAGGAGACCAGAATAGTTAGAATCTTTCATTCTTACCCATTATGGCAGTTCTCATGTAATGAATAATTCACATCTACATTATTTGCTTGAACTGCTGAATGCTGGGACTCACAACCAGGTAATTAGCTAATAAAGAATAGTGGATTTGTTGCATGCTTCACTGATCAGTTTCTCCAAATTAATGTAAAGATGACAACGTGCATTTATACAGAACATATACACGAGCAGTGCAGGAAGAAGAAATCTTGAAAGCATCACATAACTACTAGATAACGTATCTAGCTTCAAAATGATGTTAACGTTTGTCCACTGCTACAGTGTGGGTTTGCCATATAGCATACGCCATTATACTGCCTGAAATGATCCCACATCTTTCTGCAGCTGAAATCAGAGATGGAGAAATCCACAACTGATCATAGTCTTTCAGAATAGAACTTTTTGGCCCTCCCCAAGAAGAAGATCAACTGGAAGCCACTTTATTAGATTAGATTACACTTTTAACTAGAGTTACATTATCCATCAACATTTAAAAGCTTCTAGATTCCTTTTACTATTTCTTTGAGATTAAGTGTGCCTATTATCAACTGTCTTAGGTCATAGTTTAAGAATATGCAAATGTACAGCACAGGCTCAGATTTAGTGGGAACAAACAGAAAGTCCTTAGGGGAATATTGCTGCCCATTAACAACATCTCAAGCTGTGCCCACGCTCCCACGCCTAGAATCATAGAACCATAGAATCATAGAACCATAGGGTTGGAAGGGACCTCAGGAGATCATCTAGTCCAACCCCCCTGCCAGAGCAGGGTCACCTAGAGCAGGTTACACAGGAACACGTCCAGGCGGGTTTTGAATGTCTCCAGAGATGGAGACTCCACCACCTCTCTGGGCAGCCTGTTCCAGTGCTCTGCCACCCTCAGGGTAAAGAAGTTCCTCCTCATGTTTAGGTGGAACTTCTTGTGCTCCAGTTTGTGCCCATTGCCTCTTGTCCTGTCCCCGGGCACTACTGAAAAGAGCCTGGTCCCATCCTCCTGACACCCACCCTTTAAGTATTTATAAGTGTTGATAAGATCCCCCCTCAGCCGTCTTTTTTCCAGACTGAAGAGACCCAAATCCCTCAGCCTTTCCTCATAAGAGAGGTGTTCCAGTCCCCTAATCATCTTGGTAGCCCTCTGCTGCACCCTTTCCAGCAGTTCCCTGTCCTTCTGGAACCGGGGAGCCCAGAACTGGACACAGTACTCCAGGTGTGGCCTCACCAAGGCAGAGTAGAGGGGGAGGATGACCTCCCTTGACCTGCTGGCCACACTCTTTTTGATGCACCCCAGGATGCCATTGGCCTTCTTGGCCACAAGGGCACATTGCTGGCTCATAGTCATCCTGTTGTCCACCAGGACTCCCAGATCTCTTTCCACAGAGCTGCTCTCCAGCAGGTCAGCCCCCAACCTGTACTGGTGCATGGGGTTGTTCCTCCCCAGGTGCAGCACCCTACACTTGCCCTTGTTGAATTTCATAAGGTTTCTCTCTGCCCAGATCTCCAACCTGTCCAGGTCTCTCTGTATGGCAGCACAGCCCTCCGGTGTGTCAGCCGCCCCCCCCAGCTTTGTGTCATCAGCAAACTTGCTGAGGGTGCACTCTATCCCCTCATCCAGGTCATTGATGAATATATTGAAGAGGACTGGACCCAGTACTGACCCCTGGGGAACACCACTCGTCACTGGTCTCCAACTAGATTCTGTGCCCCTAATCACAACCCTCTGAGCTCTATCTTTCAGCCAGTTTTCTATCCACCTTACTGTCCATTCATCTAACCCACACTTCCTAAGCTTCCCTATGAGGATGCTGTGGGAGACCGTGTCAAACGCTTTGCTTAAGTCAAGATAGACCACATCTACCGCCCTCCCCTCATCTATCCATCCAGTCATGCCATCGTAGAAGGCTATCAGATTAGTCAGACATGATTTCCCCTTGGTGAATCCATGCTGAGTACTTCTGATAGCTCTCTTTTCCTCCACGTGCCTTGAGATGACGCCCAGAACAAGCTGTTCCATCATCTTCCCAGGGATGGAGGTGAGGCTGACCGGCCTGTAGTTCCCTGGCTCCTCCTTCTTGCCTTTTTTGAAGACTGGGGTGACATTGGCTTTCCTCCAGTCCTCAGGCACCTCACCTGTTCTCCAGGACCTTTCAAAGATGATGGAGAGCGGCCCAGCAATGACTTCTGCCAGCTCCCTCAGCACTCTCGGGTGCATCCCATCGGGGCCCATGGACTTGTGAATATCTAAATGATCTAATTGATCCCTCACTCGCTCCTCCTCAACCCAAGGGAAGTCTTCTTCTTTCCCTGTTACTTTATTCAATGCCTGGGACTTCTGAGGGCTGGGCCGAGCAGAAAAGACCGAAGCAAAGAAGGCATTCAGTAACTCTGCCTTCTCCGCATCCTCCGTCACCATGACTCCTGTCTCATTCAACAGTGGGCCCACAACTTCTCTGGTCTTCCTTTTGCTTCCAATATACTTGTAGAAGCTCTTTTTGTTGTGCTTAACATCCCTAGCCAGGTCTAATTCCAAGGCGGCCTTGGCTTTCCTTGTTTCATCCCTGCACGCTCTGGTGGCATTCTTGTAATCCTCCCAAGGGGTCAGTCCCTTCTTCCACTTATTATAAACTTCCTTCTTCCACTTGAGCTTTTTCTGAAGCTCCCTGCTTAACCATGCAGGTCTCCTGCGTCCCTTGGCCGATTTCTTTCTCTTCGGGATGCACCGATCCTGAGCTTGGAGGAAGTGGTCTTTGAATATCAACCAGCTTTCTTGAGCCCCTTTGCCTTCCATAGCCCTAGCCCACGGGATCTCTCCAAGCAGTTTCTTGAAGAGGCCAAAGTTAGCCCTCCTGAAATCCAAGGTTGTAATTTTACTTCTTGTTGTTTTGTGGATAGTGCCCACGATCCTGAACTCAATCATTTCATGATCACTAGCCTAGTTGCTTCCTCTCCAGCATCATGAATTTTCCAAATCCAGTATCAAAAAAATTGTAGCGTTTGTTATTTTATTAGAAAGGCGGTAGCCAGTATTTTGGTAACATTCGAAAGAAGTATTCAAGGCATAATTTGTACATCACAGAAAGGGAGGGAATAGGGCACGAGGCCATCTGTCTTCTGACTGAAACTGATACAGGCTTTAATGGAGTTACACTGGGGATCTGGCTTAAGCAGGCTGGCAAGAAAAGAAAACAAATGTGGAACAGTTAATGAAGCAGAATGTAAGTGAGCATCAACCAGTGTGATAGCCTGTGATGACTCTGAAATAAAGATATGTGCTCTTCTTGCAGGAATTACAGACTCCTGAGGCAAATCTTTAGCAGAGAACACCTACTTGAGCAGCCCTCAAGGAATACTTAATGTTATGTGAAGAACAGAAGGCTCCATGTATTGCTAACTGTGCATCTTTCAGTGAAAAATACCCCAAAAACTAAAAAGTATCAATCAACTAAAGCCCTTGGAAATGCATGAGAGAGAAAGAAGTACCAATAGACAGAAGTACCAGAGATTCTCGAGTGCTGCATCTTCTGTGTGCCCACTGACCCCACCAGTATCTCTAGCTCATACATCACTTGAGAGCTTGCAAATGCAACCGAAGTACTACAGAAATGCTGTATTTCATCACGCCAGTATGTTTTGGTACTTAATCACAGGTTGGCTACTTGCTGACATAAAATAATCCTAATCTTCCCCACTAAAGTTTTGCCCAGCTCCCATTTGCTAATTTAGCTTGCAGCTAGCATTTAACTTATCTCTAGGCTACATCCTCATCTTTGAGGAAAGACTGGCTCATCTCACTTCTAATGACCCAGAGGATTCAATGTGCAATTAATTTTCCGAAAATCAAGTTGTTCCATAATTTTGCCAGTTGGAGTGAGTGTGCGTTAAATTTACTTACCAATGTGATCTTCTTTTATTATAAGTGGACATCTTATCAGCACTGCCTTGAAATACTGACCTGTGAAAAATCGCTGGGGGGCGAGGAGGGGAAAGAGTGTGTGTGGGGTGGAATTTCATTAATTAGCCACCTATCAGATTACTCTGCCAAGAGGGAACAAGTATAACTGATATTACATTTCTTAGATGAGTCTGCAGATAGCACAAAGGCAAGAACTAGCCAATACGATTGTAACTCTCAGACTGCAGGATAACAATTAAATTCTGGTATAACTAAATACCTCAATGCAGTGAAATCCATAATCCACAGTACCTTTTACTAATCTCTCAGAAATCAAAGGCTTCATCTGTCCACTACCCAGATGGAAAGAAGTGCAAGGAGTCCTTGCTGCTCCCTCCTGATCACTCCCTGAATCCTTTTGCACGGTATGAGACCCCAAGCAGCACACTATCCTTTGTGCTGTTTCAGCTGAGGGCTGGTAAATTTTAGCTACAAATAGTAATTGAATATGGATTAATCAGGTATCTGAAGATCATGTGAGCATATCCAGAGATTTCTATTGAGCTTGAGTGATAAAATCTTGAATCTATAGAAGGATCAGAATTTTTTTGGGGTATCATATGCATAACACAGCACCGACAATGTCTTTCTCCTTAGCCTTGAATTTACTATTCTGAAAATTGATCCGACGCATCAAAAAAAGTTGTTCAACTGAATGTACCACTGAAAATCCATGTGATTCAGATCAACACGTTGCCTAGAAAATTAAGAGGAATGAAAGGAATAAGCTGCATTTACTGGTGGGATATCTATTAGAGTATGTGTAGAAGAGACACTGATAAAGCAGAAGGGAGTGATGGTGATGTCAACCAGAAGGCAGAGCTCACATTCGAGGATGTGGTCACACCAACTCTTGGGAAAGGAGCGTGGGCTTGGGGAGGCATCACGAAACTAGATTTGCAAAGCAGGCATCAAACACGGAAAGCACGGTATCACAGCATAGATTTTAGCTGTGGCAGGTAAAGCCAGATTGCTATTTTGAGAACCCTTGAATTCATTATGTTCCTACCTGTAGTCTAGTCAATGAAGACACATTTTATCATCTTGATGTACAGCATAAAGAATGATTTCCCTCATTAATACAAATTGAACTTTCAGTTCCAAGCAACTTAAATCACAAGAGGCATAAGAATGTGTGGCTACCCCTGCCCAATTACTCAGGATATGGCCCTAATTAACATTCTTGCGGTCAGTTTCTTAATTTTATATGTTTCAGAATGTTGTGTTTCAAACGCAACATGGCTAGGTTTAGAATATTCACTAGGTACAAAACTGGAAAAATATATTTATCAGATGTTCTTATTTTAAATATTAGCTTGTAAGCAATATGCTATTGCTGTAACATCCTGGTGAAATACACGGATTATACCAACTTCTATATATTCCTGTGCATAATTGAAGTTCATATTAAAAAAAAAAAAAAAAGAAAAGAAAAAAAAGAGCAAGCTCGGATTCTATGGCATTGCACTTGCATGTGACAGTGATACAAGAGGAAGTTTCATCTCAGCAGCTTCCCTTGCCTATAGTCTCCTGTTTTTAGCCCCCCATGATGTATGGGTTCTGTACAGGAAAATATGGTATTAGGCAGCAACTGTAAGATGCCAGAATTTGGCATTCAAGGTTCTATACAGTTACAATGGTGATACACTTCATTAAAAGGTAATTAATACCAAGGATGGTATTTTAATTGATGACAAACACATGCTGAACTTATCTCAAAACTGGGACCAGTTAACTATATGTCCAATTCAAACTCTGATTCAAGGTGGCTGGCTGAACACCTGCTTCAAGAAATCTGTTGTATGGCAAGGTATTACACACAGCTTTTCTGTGCAGGGGCTGCTAACGGTGATGGGAGCTGCCATTTCAATAACGCACTTTTAAACTAAAGCATTTTTTTCTAATAGCTGAGGCAATTTGAAGCGCTTGGTGTTTATTTCATGTAAGGGAGTGCAATCCCTTAATACATTCCATTCCACAATTCCTTACAGCCTATATAATTCAAAGGGACAAAATACAAAAATGTAAGATTCTCCATTTGAGAGACTGAAACGAGAAATTAAAACATTTATATCACTTAAATTTGACTCACTCACACTTCCATTGAAATTTAAAGAAATCTAAAATTCTCCAATGTTTGACAGCTACCAGTTGGGAAATTATGTTGACGTAGAAATGTCAAGACATAAACATACCAGGTGGGAAACCATCTCATTTAACATTAGATTCCCACACTGTAGGCATCTAAAACCTAACTACTCCTCTGACTTGTTTTTTGACAGCTATCTGAATAAGAGATGAATTGCACCCCAGAGTATCTATTCGCCTGTACCAATGAGAAAGAGAATCCAGACAATCTGATCCATAGTAACAGACAACTAAATGTAGATAGATGAATCCCTGCTGCTGTGATGATGCACCCTACTGATAATGCAATGATCCATAGGGGAAAGAAAAAAAAAAGAGACAACTTTGGCTCCTGTATTACTGAGGTATTGCTATTAAAAATATTTAATTGCTAACAACACTACCATTTCATTTGGGCAATTTTTGAAGTGGTTTCCTTAGATGGGGAAAAAGCGAGGGGGTATGTTATCTTCAATTACTCATCAAAAAAGTTCCAAAAGCAATTATGCTTTGAATTTATCACCGAATACATCAACAGGTACCACAATTAGTTATTAAACAAGCAGTACCTCATCCCTGTACCTGAAACCTAAGGACCTGTCCCTGCATATCTTCTGAGCACTGGGGGGTAAAAGCCTGGTAAGCAGTATTATGGGTTCCCTGTTTAGACTATCTACGTTACAGTGACTTTCTTAACCTGAGCTTTTATACTTCAGTTATCTATCAGAGCCGGTAGCTTATTCTGATAGATGCAGCCTAAAATTATTAGGACTTTAGGAAGATTTTAAATTTCTTTGGTAATCCTTCAAGAACGTTATAAAATTGCAGCAGCTGCACTTTAGCCTGTGGGAAAATGAAAGCAAGAGGTTTATCAGTCTTAGGCAAGGGAATATGGTGAATAAAAGGCGGAGCTAGACAGAGAATTCTAGTATTTCTGGCTGCCAGTTCTGCACCAGATCACTGAAGTGTGCTTCTCTGGCATCACAAATTAGCCAAATTGTATGCTGCATTCTCTATTTGCAAGAGCTGGAAGCTTCTGGATGCAACTGCACATGAGAAAGACCTCAGTCACTGGGAGAGTGGCCTCTACTGGCTATTTGAAAGACTGGTATTGACAGGATTAAAGAAAGGATTATTTTATTTGTGCTGTAGACAAGAAAAATCCCTGTATATTCACAGAAATGTGAACAGAGCCCTGAATATGACACAGTAAATCTTAGAGGAGATGCAGGCTACACTCCTCATCTCAGAGCTCCCTGCTGATCTATTGCAGAGATGTACTGTGAAGCAATTTCGGAGCATACTCCGTCTTGCACTGCCAGCCGAGCGATGAATAGCGTGGTGCTTGCCAGAGAGCACTGGGGCTTGGGAGGAAAAAAAAGCAGGACGTGAAAATTTCCTGCAACTGCAGTTTGGTGGATTTGGGGAGAATTTCCCATCCACACGCAGAACTCAAAAAAGGAGAGAGATCACTTACATCCACAGTACATTCCCTACAAGAAACAAGTGAAAAAAAAAGTATCAACAGCTGAAAGAATTAGAATTAATATGCAAACTAGAATTCACACAGCATTAATAAATCGTAGTGGGGTTTGAATACAATTAGCTTAACGGACATCAGCTACAGGAAGCTTTGCTGAAGGCATAAAAAGACACTTTATGCTCCTAGAAGTACTGTGATTGCACAGGTATTTAATATTTGGAGTGATCAATAGAATTTGCAAATAGAAGTTGTGAACTTGGGAAAAAATCTTTTCGAGATCTGAATCTAAAATCAAATTCCAAACTTCTGCTCCCTCTGTCATGAAATGCTTTGAAATGTTTTTTTTTTTTTCTTTTTAGGTAACTATCCCTTCAAAATGTGCTAGGCAGAAAAATATGCCTTCCGACAACTATTCTTGAAGTCAAAATTGAATCAGAAGATTTTAAGACTGGCAGAAGCACCCCCATATCCCCATGCCTAGTGGCAGGCTTTATGCCTCAGACCACCTCCAAAGTTCATTATTTGTTGGTTATTTCAATTTTAGATATAAAAAAATAAAAAATATTCCATAATGTTCTGGATGCTGATGGTATAAATATTCATTCTTTCTCCTGTTATCTTTTTATTTATGCACTTGTTTCACATACAAAGAGTTTTTAATGGCATGAACAGTTCCCTTTGGGAAAACAAATGGTCTAAGCGAAATGCAAAATGATTTTTAGTTTGTTATACTAATAGCAACAAAAATATGATTACTGCTGAAGGAGATTTGTGTCCCTCCAAATCTTTCTGATATTTATGCAAATACTCAAAAGGGCTGTGTTTTTCACTCTGTGGAGGAAATCTTTCATACCACAGTGTAGAAGCAGAGTCTCTATTCCCACTGAGTAGGTTAAAGAGTTTGTCGAGTGCGGTGTTAAAGCAGGGGCCACTCAAGGAACCAGGCATACACAAAAGGCAGATGGAAGCAATTCAAAGGCCACATGAAAAATCCCAACGCAGCAAGGGGCACATATGTATTTACTTCCCTGGACACAGGCTAGAAGAGACCTGAACCAGGGCTACCTGATGTGCCCATGGAAAATGTCAATTAGCGTGAGGAACACCAGGATTTGGCTACAGAGGGATTTGTGGCCAAGTCGAGTGACACGGATTTTGGGAGATGCTCAGTACTTTTGGATCTCGTACTGCCTCAACTCCTTTGCCAAACCTTCCTACAGATTTACGGAGAAGGAAGCAATTGCCATAAAGCGGTTTCACACTCTCTGTGTAAAGTTCCCTGCTGCTTTATTTGGCTGATCAGGCACTGTTCTCCTGCCTCTTTCCCTGCACTGCTGTATAGTTCCATTACATCTCCACAGTAATCTGTAACAATTGAGTCTGAAGTGAGGCTATTAAGAAAAGACAAAAGCATCTTGCTTCAGAACGCTCTAAAAATGAAAAACATATTCCTAATTTCACATTGGTATTTCATTTATTTTAGGCTTATGAAGGGCTCTTATTCTCTAATCATACAAATGGATAATATATTTCCGTTTCCATTAAGCTTCTGATGTCAAATTTTTCTTCAGTATTGGGGTAATGGAATTTCTTATTATTTTCTCATATGTTCCACTGAGGATATTTGGTCTTTATTTGTAAATAAATAGAACAATAAGTGAGGGGATAATAATAGTTTGCACAGAGAAAAAGTCTGCCTAACTATGCGGTTGTCTCTCTAAGTATTCTGGACTCTACCACAGCAAACCTTGAAAGGTTGTAATTGAAAGCCACTGCACCTCTGACAGGCTTTACATTGATAAAAAGGGCACAATAATTAATCACTTGCACTATTAGAAAGATATGATTCTTCACAGTGATTAAAAATGACTACAAGAGCCTGATAACCTGTTAACTCCTCAGGAAGGCAGCTTTGTGAATCTAAGAGACAATAACTGCAAGTTATGTCAGCACCAGAATACAGATGAACTGCAAGGGAAACGGTAAGGGCAGCGGTAGCATCAGGGAAGAAATTATTCAAACACAATGTACTCCAAAACCACCTTCTGCTGAATTAAAGGAACACACTAATAGCATATGTGATGAGCTGGAAAGAAAATCTCAACAGAAAGCTAAGGCTGAACCCTTTCGTAATTTTGTCTTTCCCATTATCATCACATTTTTTGTTCCTTAAACAATGGACCCATGGGGCTTATTTCTGGACTACTATCTGCTTAATTAATGGTATCTTTGGCTTCAAGATACACCGCAGTTTCCTCCTCATCACCTTCTACCTTATCTCTATGAACCGGGTTATGCACAGGACACAAGCAAAATACAAGATAGCTGAAAATGACCAGCTGCCTTGAAACTCTCTGTAACACAAAAACACCTAAAAAAACCCCTAAAAACAAACAACAAAAAACCAAACCATGAGCATTTTCCTACCTCAAATGAAAATTAGAGAATTTTGCTGTGACCTGGTGATACCTGTTCTGGTGGATCATGACTGGTATGGAAATTCTGAGTTGTTAAACACTAATTACTTTTTAGTGATTCTTCCCTTCTCTTGATGAAACAATAGATAAGAGAAAGAGGCAGAAGAGAGCAGGGCGCAGAGTTTGTTTGGGGGACACAGAGGCAGTACATACGTTTAAAGTTATGATGAAGCTCAATGCCCTCCCCAGCAATCATGAATTCTGCCAGAAGTCTGAAAACAGGCTCAAATCAGTACTGCAATGAGGCTCAGCATCTTAACATGGACAATACTATCCTTAAGCAAAAAAACTCTTTTGAATCTTTCAGACTACGGAGAAAAACAACCATTTAAACCATTGCTCATTTTGGAATCCATCTGATTTTTATGAGCTGAGATTTTCAGAAATCAAGGCATTGTGATTCAGCAATGATACTGCTGACACAGGAAGACTAGAATCGACTTTTGGCCCTGAGAATGCGTCTTCTCAGCATCTTCCTCTCATACCTGGGGAAAAAAATGCGACAGGAATATGCTTGGGATATTAGTGACAGCAAACTACTTCAGTTCACGCTTTCTGCTGACTGTGACTCATTAGCCTTGTCTGCCCACCCATGCTTTATCTCTTCATAATTTCTTACTAATTATCTTCCACATCAAAGCTTTTGGGTGGCTGTAATACTGTAAAATCATCTAATGAAGCACCATACTTCAAATTACATTTTATGTAACAGCAGGTTCTCGGATGGATAAAATGCAGTAGGAAAAATATCCAAGTGTTAAACCACTGGAGCTTGCTGTGATGCTCAGGACCCTGGCAATAATGACTCTGGAATATTTAAACACCCAACTGTTGGCATTTCCTATGAGGGAGTGCGAAGCATGCCAAGTGTGAAGGGTGGTCGACAGTACCTACCACAAGTCAGAGTGTTAAGCCTTGATTCAGGGGAGTATGTGAACAGGTAACGCAATTGAAAAGCTGTCCCTTAGGTCCTCTTTTCGATTCTCTACCCAAAAGCTTTGGTGTCTTTGTCAAGACAGTGCCATAACAAATGTGAAGAAATCATGAAAGCGACAGTTCATCAAAACTGCTCATCCTCTGTAGCCTTTAATATCAGGCTTAGTAACCTCGAACAGAGCTGAAACAGGTGGGCATGTTGCCACCCCTCCTGCTATTGAAGCTATTCCACTGTCAGCAGTGCACCACCTGCCCAAACATGGGATCCCTGCTGTCTGACAGCACGGCTGGCTCTGAGGAGCCACTCAGGCACAGGAAAAGAGAGAGATGACATTAAAACAGCTTCTCTGTTGCCACTGAAAAAAAAAGGCCCCATTTGCTGTTTCCTCTGTTGAGAAAGGTGGTAAACAAACACTGCGGAGAGCCTTCTCAGCATGACAGGGCACCATCAGCCCAACAGATTTTCACATTACCCTGTATATTGGCTTTCATAAGAAAGATTCAGGATTAAGGCTGGCATCAACATTTCTTGCTCTCAAGGGACAAGCACAGGCAAGTCTTATTGGTCCAGCAAGTGGAATTTTCTCCTGGGATGTTCAAACAAGCATTCCAGGAGGGAAGAAATATCAGATCACTTACCGTTCCCCATGTGCAAGACACTCTTCTTCAAACATGACATTTGTGCACATAAACACAAGCTCCACTATCAGGAAAACTGTAATGCTTTGCTTAGTTTCTCAGAATTCAAAACTTTGGCTGCTGTATGGAAATAACAGGCAGAAGTACAAATCAAGTACTTTGGTTTTCATGCTGACCCATCCTGTACAGAACTGCAGAATCACCGCCACAGGGAATTGATGAAGCTAATAACTTAATGAGGTCCCCAAAGGATCGGACATTTATGTAGACAGCAAAAACACCTAGAGCTATCATAATTAATCACACAAAAGATTTTAAAGATTAAATATTTCAAGGCTTGAGCCTATAGCTGCCAAAAATCAGGAGAAGACCTAATGGGAAGTTCTATGCAGCTGTGATGGATGACTGTGAAGGTGGCTGTGCTTTCTGGTTCACTTGCTCTCTCTACACATGGTGCCTACTGGCATCCCAAACCACTTAGCTGGTTATATTAAGAATCCATGTGTGCTTTGGCTACAGAAGGTCCTGTTTCCTCTGTTGCATTCCTGCTGGCCCAGCTGTCTGCAGCTGTAGGGAATTTCTCTGGTTCTGAAGGTGGCTTTGAGGTGGCCTTCAAAGGACAATGTTGTGTATGTAGCAAATTCCTGCCTATTTGCTTATTGCACAATTTTAACACTTTTTCTTCTGATGCATCTGCCTCAAGCCACTGTGAGAAAGGGGACATTGGACTAGTTTGCATCATTTAGAAAATAAATTCCTATTTCCCTGTGTTGTTCTTTCCAGCCAGATACATGATAGACCTCTGCTGACTTAAAAACCAAGTAAGCTGTGCCAGGTGGCTGACTTATTCAAAGGGTGAAACTGAACCTTGCATAGACAGTAAAATAATAGTAATTAAAAAAACAAGTTACAGGTGTCACTGGGCTTATAATTATTTATAAGAACAACTGGAGACCCCATTAAGAGGTCAACAGTCCACTCAGGCATCAAACATACATGAAATGGGAAAAGAACTCTTATCTCTTGCAATGTTCAGCTAAGGCCAGCAACTACCGTCTCCCATCTGGGGCTAAAACTGAGTTAATACTACACATGCGCCAGTGCACCAGGATCTCTTTATGTTTCTATGTCACAACTGTGAGTTATTCTATTCCCATAAGCCAGCCATCCAGCAAGTACAAACCCAAGACATGTGCGTTGGTTATTTGCAGCCATATGTGTGCTGCAGTCGGTCCATCTGCAGCCTGTTCTGCATGCCAGTTATTTTCGAGAGACTGGACTGGAAGTGGGGCCCATTCAATACCCACAGTTAATTAATAACATTCTCTTTGCCTTTTATCTTCTCTGCCTTTCATCTGGGGATGTTATGCTACAACAGTTGCTGATGTACCTTTAGACACAAGTAGTGTTACAGTGGCTTAAATATAATCCCCAAATAGCTTTAAAACATACTGACGTGTGGGGGTTTTTCACCTATTCGGTGAAGGTAATGTTGGTAGACAGAGTACTTAAACAAAATAGCGTCTTTTGATGTCCAGATTGGCAGATCAAGGAAACGTAATCACTGAACTAAATCTCTCTGAAAAGCACTGCAGCATACATATGCTCATTAGAGTACAATATTGCTACTTATCTAGCCTCTGAGTAAAATTTATAAAAGGAATAAATACGGTTAATGTGAACAGTTCAATGACTCGAATGCCTGGGCAGTGCATTTGATGTATTTTAAACATGACTAATACACGCCTCAGCCTTAGTTTATCTAAATATAACTGAAACTTGACAACCTCATCAACTACTACAGATCATGGCTGAGAACAGTTTATTGTATTACCTGTTTGCCCTTAGTGGTTTACAAGATATATCCAATATTTCTCAAGTAAAAAAAAAAAAAAGTAGTGGAATCTCCGTGTGAAGATCTAGTCATGCTAAACATCAGGTACACAGTTATAAGCAAGATGCTTTAGTTAGTGTAGTAGAGATGAAGTAGAGCTCAATAACATGAATTAGCATGGAGTTTGCTAATCAGTATATCATGCCAAAAAACAAACTTCAAAATAAATTACTGCCTTCCCTTAGGCTGCCAGGATCTTTAATATAGGGTACTGCTGTGATACTTTTTTTTGTTGTTTTACATTGATGCTTCTTGGTTATCTTGTTGGTGAAATGAGAAAAAAACACAATCTATTTCCTTCCAGTAATTTGTCCATCTGATTCCCAAACTCCTAAACAATATTTAATTTTTTTTAAAAAGTATATATAAATCAAGATAGTTAAAAATGGCAAAGAATAAATGATCATAACCTCTGACAGAAAGGGAGTGGACAAATATAAGCAGCACTATTCTAACCCTTCTCTTGCAAAGCATTTGCTAAACAAAGCCACCATCTACTCAACAGAAAATGAAAAAAAACCTGGGAGCTTTATACAGAATCCTGCAATATTCATCAAAACTCATATGCAAATGCAGAGTCCATGTAGGCTCTTGGCAACTGAATGAGTTCTAACAGCTACAAATAATGTATGATAATGTAAACCTATTATGGTTGCGTAGCTGCCTGGATGACTCTTCGGAGCCTTACCAGCTTGTTGACCGCAAGCTCTCTCCCCTCTCAACTCCCACTTTGCTTTAGAGACATGAAGGAGAGAGCTCAAAAGTTTTTGCAACTGATGTGTCTAGCTGGAAGATCATTTCTCCAATCTTTGCTGCAGTAGAAGGGCAAACAGGATGTGTTTCACGCATTTCTGAGACATTGGGAAGAATGAGAAATGAGTCCAGAAGAATTAGAAGTGAGCTCCATTTGGATATACACCTAAGACAAGACTGTTGTCTAACCAGAATCTTAAAATGCCAGTTGCTGTCTCCCACAAGCTGCTTACACACTTGTGCACAGATTATACCAGAGGCTCAGGGTAAGGGGGTTGTTTTTGTCAATCCAGAGTACACCTGAAAGGCTGGTGGCTGATGTAAATTTTAGTATAAAGAAGGAAAAGAACCCACTATTAAAATCCTGAAATTAAGTAATCGCCTCATGGCCCTAAGCTATTTCATGTCTGTCATCACCACTTGACCTCTTGCTTCCCTACACTGTAGGTACACAGCAATGACTCTTCATCCACCACACATGGCAAGTGCCATCAATTTATTGGACGCATAATTAACTCTCTTCCCAAATTGCTTTCTTGGTGAGAGAAGCAATGCCAGTAATCCTGCAGCTGTAAAGCATTATAAGGGCCCAAAGCTGCCAACAATTATGTAGATATGAAGCAGGGTTAAATTCCTTGACACACAGCTAGCAAAGCTTCACCAAATGCTAGTGAGAAATCCAGCTATAATTGGTGACCAAAATGACATTTCTTTGTTCACTTATAAAACTTAGGAAGTGTAAAGATTCAAAGCACTGAGAAATTTCAAACAAAAATGACTGTAAATACGTATTTTTATATACTCACACATGCATATGTAGAGCACATGACAACCTCTGCTTTTGATGACTTACACATGCCATCTTTTGCTCCCCATGCTTTTCTGAGGTAGACCTAATTACATACACGTTCTGCTCCAAAATAATTTTAAGTGTTCTTGCTCCACATTTCTGGATAACGGTGTCTCTCGTGTGACACGACAAACCAGCTCTAGAAGGATGTAATGTTTGACAGTACCATACTACCCAAGCACCTACAGCAAAGGACATGGGCTTTGCCCTGTTGAAAGATGATGAGATGAAATGATGGTCTCAATTACTTTAATTGATGGAGTCTCCCTTTTCAATTCATGAAATTGGAGTACGTGGATTAAAGTCATTTCAGGAACAAGAGGAAAAGATAGCTACAACAAAGGAATGCTATAGTAACTGGCACTTGCAAAAACAGAGGCAGTACTTGAAACCTATTCTGTAATGCCAGCAGACATCTGGGTTTGATCACACTGGTGAATATAAAAAGCCTCAGCTTTATATGCTTGGACTGGGAGCAGCAACAGAAGAGCTGTGAGAGCCCTAGTGAAGGCAGCAGAGGAGGGTGAAACAAGTCTCAGCTCCTACCAGCGTCAGTGGGAGTTCAGGGCACTTTGCATCTCCAAGCAGATATACAGTACTTTGCAGAATCAAAGCCTATAACAATGTATTAATTATTATAATTTACAATATTGGTCTAACTTCTAGTACTGCAGCTCTAGCCCTTTAACCTTTGCACAATCCCACAAATAATGATGTCTAAAAGCCTGGAAATTTTATATATATATCCTTGACTGCTTATAGAGGGGGGCTGAAGGACCTGTCCCACCGTATCAGCCCCAAGCTCTTCCGTCTCCATATCTACTATAGCACTGTGTTGTATTATTGGCATGACTGTCATATCAAACTCCCTTAGCTACAATGTATTTCACAAGTAACCAATGGCTTGTGTTTGTTGTCATTTTAAGAAAGCTCCCTGAATTTCATTAAATGTCTTAGTAGATGCTATTTCTGAGTATAGTTGTGAAAACAGATGTCTGGAGAGTGGCATATTACAAACCTTGAGTGAAATGACAAATCAATCTTTTTTGCAGAGATTTATGGGGATATAGAAAACACGACTCTGTGCCAGCAAGGCAATGACAGCTGCCCAACCAGGACAGAAAAAGCATACACCAAATCACCCATATTATACCCAGCGAGAGCCACCCCTGCCCTTGCCCTGCACTCACAGAGAAGCTGATGGCAGGGGAGTGGGTGCCGTTCTTCTGCAAGGGCAGGAGAACATTGGAAAGGTCTGCCTGGAACCGTCCTGCCTGCAAGGGACTCATGAAGCTTCGTAAAGGGGTACCTTTGCCTGCACATGCAAAACCTGGCTCTAAGCACAGTGGGAGCCATTGCAGTAACAGAACACGTGAAGAGGAAGATCCTCAAACTGTTTTTCAATCCCTACTGCTGTCAATGCTGAAACACAGCGATAACGTATTATTATTAGGTATTAGGTACTAGGAAATTATGGTGTTCAATACGATGCAAGTACTATACAGATGAAAAGGAGATGGGGACAGAAGGTGGGAGGCAAAGAGAAAGAAAAAGGGATCAAGAGAGGTAGAATAAGATAAAAAGAAAGGTTTTACTTGGGAAAGGTTTTACTAAGAGAAGTTATAACTAACTGCAGTAAAGGATATAAATGGATTTTGGCTTATGGAATACCATCCCCTCACAAACGTTTACACAATGCCATGGGGCTGGCATAATTTGCCTCCAGAGATTACCCACATATATAAACGCTATTTGCAGTATATTCCTAATTAACATAACATTCTTTAAAGCAGACCAATCTTTTTCCAATTCAAACACAGACTCCAGTCCTGCCAAGAGTTCTGTATACACTTAATATATTCAAACTGTCCCAACTGGAACAATGACCAATTACACTGGTATTTAAATCAGAGCAGAGTATTTTTGAAAATATAGTCTAAAATATGCCCGGTCCTGCATTTTTTATTCATGCACAGCTTCCACTGAACTCAGAGTGTCATGTTAAGGCCCACTGCAAACTAAACACTTCCACCAGGGATGAGTGTGGTCTGGAGAGTACACTCATGAAAATACCGCAAAATTGGACCCAAAAGGATCTTGCCAACACAGCTGTTTAAGCAGCAAATGTAAATTCTGCTCATATTCAGCAGAGAATGAAAGAAAATACAAATGGTAACCAGGAAACAAAAACACTTGAATAGGAGAAGATTCAATAAGTAAAACCACAACGTCCTTCACCCAGCTCCCAAACTTATGCATATCCTCTTGATTTGATTACTGACAATGCACATAGTATAGAATAGTAATGTAGCTCAAGTGGCACTAACTTGATAAAACTGCAATGGCGAGTAGCTTAAAGATCCTTTACAAACTGAAAGAATATCCAATAAAAAAAATAAGACAACTTCAATTTCTTTTCTGCGGGTGGTGTTTGTTTTGTTTTGTATTGTTTTTTTTCCTTCTTCAAAACCACAATAATCTGTTGTGGAACAGCTGGTAAGGGATGGGAGGGGGATCTTGTATTTGAGGCACTGGACTGTGTCCCCTGAAAGCTGGCTTCTCCCCTAAGGAAGCTTCAGACCTATAGATACGATAGCTGAACCTCACTTCTGCACAGGGAATATTACCATTCTTGCCTACTTCGAAAATATTTCATGAAAAAGTGTGATAGACCATGAAGGATTCATATATTACAGTGACAGATGCCATAAAATCATCACATATTAATAAGCTGAAAGAATTAATAGCCAAAATTTGAACTACTGCAGGTTTCTCTCTGTTAGGAGGACATTCAGATATGCCTTTGGTGAAAGCCTTATTTAAAAAAAAAAAGGCAAATAGTCTTATTTTCTTGAAAAACAAAATTACTGAAACAACAGACAATAACTTCCTTGCCTAAAATTGTTAAACTCCTTTCTCAGCCAGCATTCCATCCTAAAAGCTCTGCTGCTTTTACAGGCCATAATATCAGTGTTTCTTGGCTGTTGATCCCCTTCTGCTGTACCTCATGTTGTATGAACAACAACCCAGACATTTTTGACCCCACACGTGCATTTTTCTATCAAAACCAATAACCCAAGGCTCTGCATTGGAATCCTCCCAGTGGTACTGGTAAACTCCTGCAGGTTTGCACACAGGCTGCATTTCAGGCAATACTTTCCAATCTTAATCCCAAAAAAGTACATTTCTCATATTAGGCACAATGAGAGGCAAATGCTAAATCTATCAATTTCCACTATATTTGACCATCATTTTTTCCTTATAATTAATTTGGTGAGGGCATCTAGCTGTTCCAGTCATGGATTGGAACACAATTTCTCTGAGATCTACAAAAAAACCCACTACACCAAGAAGGCTTTGCAATCAAAACTAATTAAAAAATATCAGTGGGGAGTTTACTTTCTCTGAAATAGGAACACATTGCAGAAAGAAGAGTTCAACAATACTCAACACAAATATGTTTCAATGTATAATGAAATTAATGAATTTTACAAAAATAATTACATTTCATATAATTCTATTTTACACTATTCTATAATATACTGTTTACAGTACAACGAAAACAAATGAAGGGCTATCACAACAATTAATTTTTTCAAAGTACATATATTCTATGGGAGTTTTGACTTTTTTCTTATTGATTCATGTTGGGTTTTTTAGAAATACCACTGATTATCACAGTAACTGAGTTCTATGTCCAGCGACTCGCAACTTACATTTCAAGTTATGATTGCACAGGAGAATCACAAAAAAGTCTGGAAAAGACAGGCATTGATTTGTGTTTGATAGGATAAATTAATTCTGTTCTGCAGGCATAAGGAAACCATTACATAAGTCTTGAGAAAGCTGCTGCCTTACAAATGATCACACATTTTCCTCTCCATCAGCATCCTAATTCCCTGAAGATAACTTCATTTTATCACTAACACACTGGAAGTCCACAATTGAAATTGCCTCTGAGATGTATGCTTTACTTTCAGATGTTTTTACTGTTTTTTTTTTTCACGCTAATTAATTGTTAGATAAATCATGACCTGGATGAAGTGGTATCTCTGAAATCACCAGCATGAAAGCGTTGTCAACACTGGGTCATAGGCTGTGCTAAAATCCTGTATGAATTCATCTCCATTCATCCTCTAGTGATGGTATTCTGCTTTGCAAATGCCTGGTGAAGCAAATGAATTCCCTTGTAGAAATGAATGGTGCATTCTGTACCCAACAGAATAGCATGGAATACATTTAAAACAGAAAATTGATTTGTATGAGCTGCTTGAGAAGTTATATTATTATCCAGTCATGCCTGGACAACGCTGAATGGGTAGATAAATATGTAAACTGAAACTATACAGGGTCATCACCAAATGCACCTATTTTTAAAATGTATATTCACTTGCCTGAGCACCTCAACATCATTTGAATACATTTCTGGAACAAGCATAAATATTTCTTTTTTCTTTTCATGACCACAGAACAACATTACAAAATTCAAATGCGCAAGCCCTGGCGGATTCTGCTGCATCATATCGATCTCACGGGGCTCTCCTTTATTCTAGACACTTTCCCAGCTCCTGCAACACCTGCTCTCCTCCCTCTGGGCTCTGCTCAATGGGCCAAACTTGTTTAATTTTCCGTCTCTGGAG
This sequence comes from Fratercula arctica, assembly GCA_947846985.1. Classification (NCBI taxonomy): domain Eukaryota; kingdom Metazoa; phylum Chordata; class Aves; order Charadriiformes; family Alcidae; genus Fratercula; species Fratercula arctica. The sequence continues at coordinate 15,846,501 of CANTUZ010000006.1, read as the reverse complement.
AGAACAAGCGAACTGTGATACGGCTCACCTTTGGCGCTGAGACTCATATTCTTCTCTAAATCAAATCTCCTTTTTACATTAGATGCTAAGATACCTTAAAATACCATAAGAGGATAAAGAGGAGGCAACAGAATGCCATTCCTGAGGAAGGAATGATCAGTAATTCAAAGATTTCAGGAAGCTGAATACCAGAAGGTCTCTTACTTATCTGTTCTGAGCTTCCTCGTTTTGTAGATCTTTTTGACTCAGTGGCTGCGTTCAGAGATAAATATCTGAGCTGCACATCTTTATGAATTTTGTAGCCAAAACAAATGCCATAAATCACAGTTACCTGACAGAGTGCAGTGGGGAAAACAAGGTTCAGTTCATTCCGTGTAAGCATTTATCATCTAAACATTATTTTTAGAAATACTAAATTTCAAATTGTTGAGATAAATGAAGTTGACACTTTTTAACATTTGGAGTTGTTCACCTAGCTGTACCAGTATTTGCTAAGAACCTTTTTCCTTAATTCAAGCAAACCCCCGCACAGTTGATTTCCTTCCTCAGGACTATTTTCAAATTCATTCATTTCAACAGTCATTCAGGACTTTCAGACACTGTAACTGCCCAGTCAAGAGGTCAGAGAAGGAAAACTCTGATTCCAAGTCAAAGTCTGACACAATTCTCCAAAACCAACAAAACATTTTCACTGATTTAATCTTTTCTTTTGTCTGTATGCTTTCATTATGCAGAGCACTTCCACAGCAAATTCAGCTCTGCTTATCAAAGATTTCCCTTTTAAATTTTTGTTGTTCCAAATGCCCTGGTTTACGCTGCTCTTACCCTCATGTGCCAAAGAAACTCCCCAGTGAATTTTAGAGATGTCTCTCTCCCCATGGCTACTGTAACTACTTCTTTCTGTAATGAAGTTGACATTCCCTCCAGCAGGAAAAAAAAAAAAAAAAAAACCAAAACAAAAAACACAAGGAAAAAATGTTTTCCCAGGTTCTGTTTTTCTTGCTATAAATTTCAGAAAAACATTTTAGTAAAACATATAAGGAGCTAACTGGCTGTGAGATCTTACATTGCAGTCACTGCCTACTTTGCAATAAAACAAGTAATCTATAGAAATTCTCTTTCTCTTTCTATTATTATGGTGGTGGTTTTTTTCAACCTAAAAATAAAAAAACAGTTCAGAAAAGAATTGAATCTGCTCTAAAATAAAGCAAATAATGAGGGAGCTGTTACGCTTCTTCATCAGTTCAGGGACGGGTCCCCTGATTTTCTCATAAGGTTGCAGAAGACCTTTAGGGGTTTGTGGACAGAGATTCTACTGCAACTCATCAAAGCTCTCCTTAAGGCACGAGAAAAAGTTTTGAACAATGATGAAATACCATTTACTCATGAAACATTAAAGGGGACATAGATATGTGACTCAACTTGGAAACTTATATATATGTTTTTACAAAGAATACCAAGATATACAGGACTATGTGGTGGTATTATCTTCATGAATCTTACTGAAAAGAACTTGTTCCCCCTTAACTAATTCAGTAAACCAAGAGTTTTTTAATCAAAGCTGTTACTGTAATGAGTCATAGAGACCACAATATAGTTCATTTTCAAAAGCTGCTAATTATTCCAATAATCCTATGAGTAGCTATCACTAACTTAATTCTTTCAGAATAAATTAAAACATACAATATAACCAGAGATTGTGTTTCTCCCCAAATTATACTGTGCTTCCAGGTTTCCGCTTTCATTGGTTGTTTTTGCTTATTACGTAACTATTTCTTTTATAAATATACACAACACTATTATTATTATTATTATTATTACATAATAAGGTTGGTATGTAGTGGACAAAATGTTTCAAATAAGCAAATGCAACACTTCATTTTAAAAATGTCAGAACAAAACATTCTGACTTTGTTAAGTTTCTCCTATACATAAGGTGGCAAAACCCAACAACTTCAAAACAAGACTATCAATTTGTTTCTGTCATTTTTTCAATGGAAAATCTTTTCCCTCCTTGACAAATCTCGCTGTCAAAGGAGACTCTTGTCAAATTGGCTTCTTTGGCAAATCTCAAAATCTTTGGAATCTCATTGGACTTGTATGTATCACAATTGCTGACATGGGATTGCTTTTCCCCCCTCCTCTGGGGTTTTCTGGCATTGCTGTGAGGACTTAAATCATCATGTAACTCTCTTGTCAGCTTGTCACTTGGGTTTACAGAGGGCAGTTCTGCTTTGCAAGTGTGTTAGAGGTGTTCAAAAATGTAATGAACAAGACAAGAAAATAGGAACTAATACAATACTAATAATTTCATGGAAACTAATAATGGTAATGAATATTTGCAACTAAAAATTGAAACATCACTAACATTCTCATAAATGCACCCAAAAGAAAAGGTGTTTGCCGTGAAGTCAGACACACTTATCTGCATTATATAACATTAATGAGGTCTCCTGCTGTTTCTGAATTAACTTCAAGTACTCTCGCTGTAATACTTGTTTATACAAAATATAATGTTATAGTATTTCAATTTCCTTTTACGAGGATTTTAATATTTCCCTTGTTAATACACTTAGCTTTATTGAAAAAAAGTCCCAGACAGCTGTATCAGGATCTTATCCAAAACCTGCTGCTGGTTTCAGATTTTATCATTTGAAATTAATCTGTCTTAAAATTTGATGATGCTAGCTATGTAATATTATATATTGTTATCCCCCAGAATCCCAATGATTGACTGTGGTAATAGAAAGCCTGGGCTAGATTAGATGACTGAAAGGAGGACCAGAAGGTTTAATTCATTGAGATACAGTAAGAATCTGTATGATGGAAGTAGAAGTAAGGGCTTACCATGACGGAGTAACCGAGTTTACATTTAGGACATAGTTCATATTTTTGAAGTGCAGTAGAACACATTAAAACCTTCTAACTCTGCTATATGGAAGATACAATTAATCCCATTTTATGGATGAAGAAAGTGCACCACGATGAAGTGCTTTGGTAAGTACCAGACAGCTCTTTCATTCAACACTAGATAAAACAATCCTCAAGGTCAACTTTTTCAAAAGGCTGGCACAATTAGGTTTCTTAGAGCTTACACCATATTGCAACGTTTCCTAATGTCGGGAGACTTCAGGAGAGTTAGCTGCTTGTGTTGCCAGTGCAAACATTTTGGGTGAGGGAGGAGCAGGGAAGATGGGAAGAGGGAAAGGTAAATGGATGGGCAATGTCCCCACTCCCATCACTTGTTGTGTCTTTATTTCCATATGCCGCAGCTGTGCAGCCCACTTCACGTGCGTCAGGGCTGAATGTGGTTAGACCCAAGTATCTGAATGCTCTAGGTGTTTGTAGACCAAAACGCAGAGCTGGGTAGATAGTCTTCCCTTAATCTACATTTCCAGGAAGAGTTCTGATACCCCCAAGCTGTTGATAAACTACACAAATCACTTAAAGGGTATAAACTATGACTGAAATTTCTGCATTCCACATACTCAAGATGCCTTTGGTTTTAAAGAAGAACACAAGTACCAATGAAAACATCACAGATAACATCCAAGACCTTTTTCTAAATCTGAATTCCTGCTTAGGCACAGCTCTCCTAAAAAAGAGACTGTAAAAACCTCACAGATTAAAATGATTGTATTGGAACATGTTGGAGACAAGAAAGGTAAAAAAATAAAAAATAATAAATCCCATGCTGTTTGTTATCACAGACTGACTGGTCATCGACAGCCACCTCCTTAAGGGCCAAGGAACAGAACTGGAGTTTTCATTTATAAACGCAGGTATGAATGAGTATTCATTAATTGTAAACCATTCAAACTTGCTGGACAAGTGATTTCATGAAAAAAATTCATCCATTGCTCTGAGGATGTTGATTTAGGAGTCTCATACATATTCAGTACCTGGACGTTTCTTAATCAACTGATCAAAACACTTGACTAATTGAATGTGGATTGCTTTCCGCAGTAGGGTGAAAGTCAGCTCTCCCAGACCTGGTTGGTGTTATTCCAAGAACTGATTATAGCTAGTTTTTATAGCGGACTTACTCTTAACAACTGCATCATCTCTAATGAAATTAATTCCATTCTACCTATTACCTAAATTTGAAGAGAAGCTGACTGTTGCTATCAGATTTCTTTCTAGTTGTCTTAGCAATGTTTGATAAACTTCAGACACGTCTATGTACATTTAAAACTCATCAGACAGATTACTCTTTGGGCTCTAGCTAGAACATTTTGCTGAAAGCTGTGATGGATCACCAGGTGAAATAAAAGCTTTGGGACCTGATAATGCAATCCATTTTCAGGAAAAACTGTTACTGATGTCAGGCTAAGCTTTCTGTTTAAGGAGTATTTGAAACCAAGGAAAAACCAGGCCCTATTCTGTGGCACACTCGTGCAACAAGATGGGTTTTCTTAACTCTAGGATTTCTCTTCGTAGCTTTCCCAAACATTTCTTTGAATTTTATTTTTTTCCCATTCTAGCAACAGTGTTTGAGAAGTAAATGACAATTTTCTTTTTAACGCATATCTGAAAACATTTGAATTAACATTAATATTTTTGATAAAGCTTTTATGCCAACAGTGAGATTCAATGGAAAACTCCAATTTCAACACACACGTGAAAAAAAGAACCCATTTCATATGGTTCTGAGGAATCATCTTTATTGCTACATTCTTCCTAAATTATTTAATCAAAGTGGCTGGTTGGGGGAAAAACACTGGAGAGAAATACCTGAGATGCCTAAAGGTATAGGCTAATGATAGGTTTAAAAATACAAATAAAGTTATTTAAATATTCTGCAGATAATGCTGAAAGTGAGGCCTGAAATGCAAGGCTGTTACCTGTTTCTTTTCAATTCTGTTCTCCTAGGAGAATTGCTGTCAGATTCTAGAAGGGAATTAAAGGCTACTGTCCCTTGGCAGCAAATGAGTTTCCTCGTGGAACTTGCTTTTATTGTTTTGGCTAAATTTAAGATCCATAAAGATGATGAAGCAGTCTCACAGCCCTGGAAACAGAGGTTATTTCTGGATCCAGACAACTGAACTTGTAAATTTTAAGCAAAGAAATGTAATGTTTCTTGAGCTTACTATCACTCGGCCTCCCTAACTTAAAGGGCAATATGGTATCTATATCCATTTAAACAAAAGTCCGGGCACTTCCAAAAGTCATAAGCAAAGAATAAAATTTTTCTAATGGGAATATTCATTCACTGAAAACAGCATGTTTATATTCTTTGGTATATGGCTTACATTTTCTAAGGGGGTACCTGTGAAAAAAGTATCATTAATCATTGCACTAGAAGGTTTATTATTGCTCAACACCAAAATCTTCTGTCATCTATACCAAAATCTTGGGAGAAGACTGTTCTCATAGATCTAGACAATCATTTCACCATAACTGCTACCTTTCAAAGTTTCAGAATTAAAACAAAACAAAAAAGATATATATTATCAAAGCAGTGCATTTGCCTATTACATCTTTCTATGCAGAGCTAGTGTACCAGCCAATCACTTTGTACAGTAATAAATGTACTAAAGAGAGAAATTTTGAGTTCAGAAGAAATCAGCCGGAAGGAAAAAGGAAAAATATTAATTCCTTCAGTAAGATGCTTACAATCTGGAGTGAACTTTTTTCTAAGCAAGATCTTTACACTGTGAAGATCTAGTCACATACTCCTATCTGTGGCTAAACCTGCAGAGCTGGCAGCATAATTTGCTGCTACCCTGGGATTGTAGTTTTACTATTATATAAAATTTCAAGGACAGCTTTTTTATTTTTCCTTGACTTTTACTGTAAGAGCCAGAACTCTTTCTCCTTCTCAGTTATTCCAGTGTAAATTGAAGGCAAAGCCTTGAAACTCTGTAGCATTACTGTGGATTTACAGTTTTATAACTGAGTGGAGAAAAGTGCCCCTAAATATTCTAGGTTATTGTGGAATGGTTTTACAGGAGAGAAAGATATTACTTTAAGGATAAAATAGGGAAATTAATCAAAAAAGATTAAAGTCAGAAAAATCTGGCAGTTCTAATCACTTAAACAGCACAAGAATGAAATCAACTTGTCTTACAATAGCTATATTACACTAATCCTTTTTTTTTTTTTTTTTTTTCAAGAGGAAGAGGTGTAAAGTAATTGCAGGAACAGCTAGATCCCAAGAGTATATTGCTGTATAAGAAAAATAATCCACTGGGAATTTTTCCAAAGCTTTTTAGAACAAACCTTACTGCTAGACACAAATTGCTCTTTTGCAACGCGCTGATTGCTGCTTTCTGTATGGGACAGGCGTTTAGTGAAGTGTAAGGAGCACGTGCTCGTTCCTCAGTCTTTCTGCAAAGATGGTCAACAGTAACATCATGTGTGATGATGGGAAGAAGCAGACAGTGGTATGAAGAACGTTGTGGGACCTCATAGTGTATACCACAAAGACCAGAGGAGGAGCACAGCCTGAGTTGAATACAGGGACTAACTAGCGATCATCATTGTTAGTGGGAGAAGGCAGTGAAAAGTCATAGAGAGAATCCCAACTTTTCCTCCCTTCTGCACCCAGCAAACCTACAGTGGCTAGCCAAACAGTGCCACAACAGAATCAAAGGCCAACCAATGAGATTAAAGCAAACTTGCCAAATTTTTCAAACACATTTTTATCATGTCAGTAAAAAACAAGAATGCAATCTGTCAGAAACTAGTCACGTATTTCACAATGATTTATATAACATTCACACCAACCAACAGTTGAACCACTGACCTCAGTATTTATGGTTTTTAGGTCCGGAAGAACAAAAAAAGGCTAAAAGAACCTAGTTTTTAAAAAGAGAGCACGAACACGAATGTTCAGTATTTCAAAATCTCTTTGCGTGTGTGCTACTGACAGACATGGCCTCAAAAATTGTTCTATTGCCACCTCACCCCGAGTAAAGTATGATAGAAAAGTCATTATTATCAGAGTATATTAAAAAAGAAAACATGCTTCAGCAGTACTAATTTATTTTAAAAAACCCAACACCCTAGATTCATTGTATTTTTCATTTTTTTAAACCGATGCTACCAAAAACTTCAAGTGTTTGGGGAAAAAAAAAAAAAAAAAAAGCAGTGTAAGTTGAGATGGAATACTTTGAAATATAAGAAAATGCCTTCTCTTTTGGATTTACTCAAACTGATAGAGGCATTCTAAATTTACTTAATATAAGTAGTAAATGAAGAACATTACCACAGGCAGGGGATATAAAACTATTTTCATAACAATTTGTTCAGCTAAGTATCAAGAGACTCTTTATTCCTACCTGGTGAAAAAGATTACAAAATGCTGGGTTTGACTGAATCTGACTAAATGGGTATTACTTTATATAAAATGCCTTTAAAAAACTTAATGTTGAAGTCAGTTAAAGGAGATGCAAAAATAAATATTTTGAGAGATCAGCATAATCATGGAAGTGACAAAAGATAAGAAAACTTGAATTTCCATTAATTGGTGTATTTGTCAGGTTTTTTGCTCCTAGAGAACAGCAAAACCATTAAGAGCACCAATTTTGAACTATCTTTGATTTTCAGACCAATAAAAAACTTCAGCTGGGGAGGAAAGGAAACTTAACTCTTTTAGCAGCAGGTTTACTATCTCTGGTTCCTTCTTCCAGGCTCCTTTAAAGTAACTGATGAAGTCCTGAGAGGGTTTATGGACTACCTTCCTGAAAGCCACTGTATTACAGAAATACATCCTGCAGGTAAATCACGATTAAAAAAAAACCCTTCTAAAAGGACTAAAAATACAAAAACACTAATTGCAAAATGCAAACCTAAATGTTATACTCTTGATTGAGTGCTTACATATTAAGATTTCTGATTTCTTGTTACCAAAATGTTTGACTTTCGTCTGTTACTCCCTGTAATTTGCCTGCAAAACTTCATGGGAAAATTGATTTGATACATATCTTTCATTTTAGAACTTGAATCTGTAATACCACCAGACTAAACGCATTATTACTTATAGCGACACAATTCTCATGTTTCATTTTTCCCCCTTCATGATGTATTTAGGAAAAAACTAGTTTTTACCGATACGCAGTAGGGCAAGGAGAAAGGTTTCATTTTCCTTTTACTCTAGAGTGGGACAAGATACAAACTGGCTAACCACAGATATTTCATACATTATTTTTTACTGGTAGACCCTCTAATTCCAATAACAAGGAAGTCCAAGGACCTGTTAGAGCTGTTAAAATTCTTTGAAGCTAGGTATTTTGATGGTGCTCACATACAAAAAGACAAGCAATTCTGTCCTCTTTTTATCCTATGCTATACCCAAAACCACTTTCCTGCAGTCAGCATTCTCCATATTCCTATGTATTATATGTGCATAAGGATATTAACATATTATATAATACATTACTGGGATCTGTCACCAAACACCTTCTGTCATTTTATCTAAAAATGTAGTATTAAGCATGAATATCATAAACGGCTTATTCAGCTTTTTATTATACTCCCTTAAAATCTTACTGCCATAAAACAGGTTAAAATGTACTGATTATGGTAAAGGTCCTCATATGATTAAGTTCATCACTTATTTCAGACTGAAGTCTTTTTGTACTGGGTTTTTTGGGTCTTACTTTCAAGCCTTCAGGTTACACAAAGCTTTGTGTATATCCTGCAGGCAATTTAATGCAATAATCTGGGAAAATCTTCCATCTAATGATAAGAGAATGTGTTATAGTTGGCACTTTGGTGGTGGTGGTTGAAGAGCCTCGTATCTTTGCCATGGATTCCTTTTATGTCCTACTAATTAAATCTCACTAGAATGCCTGTTTCAGTAGATACTTCTGGTTTCTGTTTGTAGTCACTGAATGTATTAGCAGTTTTATGAAAAATGTACCCAATGGTTGACAGGTTATATGAAAAAGGATTTATTTGCTCGTGTAGCTTATAGCTTGCTTCCATGTAACCGATTTGTTTAGAGGAAATATTTTGATCTTGACAGGATTTCTAGGTTGTAGTTCGTGGGAGACTCTGACCCTGCTGACTGTATGGGCTTCCAGCTCTTGTGTGCCGCTTCTCCTTTCTGCCTCCTGCCTCCTTGACTGCTGCTTGCAGCGATGCTGAAAGGCAGAGCCATCCCCACAGATGTGTATCTTGCCAAGAAGTGCTGTCACTGGGCAGCAACTGAGGCCATCTATGGAATTCTTATGCATTCAGTAATTGCATGCCAAGAGATATCTTTGTTCCTCATAGCTTTTTCTAATCAGGTCTTAACAAATTCTCATTTGGTCTCCTCATGTCCCTGGCCACTATACACTTAAACACCCTTGTAAGAAAATTTGGAATCCACTGTCTTTCCACATCTAAATACAATATTAAATCATCAGTTCTACACAGATCCTTGCATCCTATTAGTATTTTTTGCTTGTGGCATTGATGTTTGTCCACCTGCTAGACTGATCCCAAATGACATTTTCCAGCATCTGTATCTGTTGGCTGATATCCAGTATGTGGAAAATTAAATTGCTAACATGCATTTTCCCTTCAATTTTCCCATCTGTAAGTTTGATTTCTTTTGCTGCCATTACAGCAAGAGTCCCTATGCTGGTTATTTTCCATTATCCTGTTATTTTCCACACCACTCACAGGTATTCTGTGGTCTTTTATCTACTAATTGTACAGTTCTATTTTTACATTAGTTTTGTTTCAATTTTTCTATCTGTTTTCATTAATTCCCTAACTTAATGAATTATCTCTGTCTGGTCCTTTTATTCTGTGTTCAGTATGAGCCTGCTCACTAGTGTTTTGCAAATGTCTTGAGATCTTCATAGACTTAGGGTAGATTCTCCGAATGCTCATTTGATCTCCTTTGTTCTTATTACTAATCTATCAGGAATTAACTCATCTTTTAAGATTTGGTAATTGCTTGAGCCAATCATTTGGTACAGCTTAGATAAATAATCCTTTAGTGTTCATTCAGGTCCTCGATGGCACAAGTTGAGTATCTTTCTTGTGACATTTCTGTGGTTTGCAAATATTCCTGGAGTGCTCCTAGAGCTTTGTGTGGACCCTTTGTTTGCTGCTGATTGCTGGTGGTCTGTGTAATAATACGTCTGCTCGTGTTTTGTTTGCCTTTTCATACAGCACCCACTGTGATCTGAAGAATATTCAACAGTAAACACATCCCGTTTCATGTCCATCTGCTCAACGACTGGAGTTTGGTATTTTTCCATGAATACTGTTTGATCTTTCTGTTTTGTTTGCTTATATGTACCTGTAGGAGTAGCCTCACTTTTAACATTGTGTTCTCTCCTCAGCATGAGAAGAAAGAAGGATCAAACCCATGCAATGTTTAGGCTTTGTCATGTTATCATACTCCCTACTGATTATTACCTAAAAAAAAGGAAACCCTTTTCCAACCTCCAGCAAGTTTCCAGTGGCCTAAAGAACCCAGATATTATGCTGTGTTTGTAACCACCATCTGCTGGTTCTTTATCTGTTAATTAACTATTTATCCTTGCAGCTCTCCTGTAACATTCTGAATGAAGGTTTGTCTGAATGGGGGGTTTGCACATACTGACAGAACATATACCGTATCCAAAAAAGTCCATACACTTCACCTGTCACTGTCACGAAAGCAGCTAATTACAAACGATCTGATAAAGCAGCTTTAATCTAACCTCTTTCCATTTTGCTTGTCATTAATTTGTTAGACGAAAACCATACACTTACAGAAAAGAGTTAGTTCACTTCCAAAGTAAAATCCTAAAAGAGAAGTAGCTAACAAAATCTTCCAAAAATCTGTGGAAGCTACTAATGTGTATTTATACCTCTGTCTCTAAAAATGTCATAGCCTAACACGAGACTGTTGGATTTCCACTGGATTTGCTGATTGCTCATCTCTCTGTATGTAACAAAGGAAAATCTTGACTTCAGGACATAAAGGCCGTCAGGCAAGTCGATTGCATTAACTGGAGATCAATGCTAGAAACATGGAAATTATTACAAAGGCATGTGGAACCTTCCAGAGAGAATCAGAGCAACACATTCCCAGTCCAAAATTCAGAAATATTCTAGATGGACTAAAACATTTTTTGCCTTGGGTTGTATTGGATTTGGTACAATTTGTAACAAGCACTACCAGGTGTTATTAAGCGCACGTACATAAGCTAAGCAGATCATTAGAAGTGCAGAAAGTGTTTCAGATTTTCAATTAGACATTCAGTGTTGTGCCAGTGGTGGAGCAATCCAGTTAGAAGAGGAAATTGCAGCTAACCCTGAAGTTAAAATTTTGGTTGGTTTACATTAACCATCTTTAGGAAGATTTTCTTACTCCCCTTTTCTCCTGCTTGCTCCGTAGGCTCCTGGCTGTCCCACCTGCCCGCAGGGCTCTGTGGGGTTCTCAAGTTCACACACACAAACACTGCCAGGGTCTCCACTGCTGGGAGGGGATTTCAACTTTTGACCTGCAAGACCCCATCCATAACCCTACCTCCATGCTCAGCTCCATCCAAGAGCTGGTTCTTACAGTCTGTCTGCAAATGCTTCAGCTTAATTTTCCACAGTCTTTTGTCTTTTCCCCTTTGAATTCTGTGCAGTTTTCTTCAAATGGAGTCATTAATTGAAAATTGAATTTGGCAGTGACAATGACTTTGCCCTGACAAAATAAAGGTGTCAAACCTGGCTAATCATCATAATTATTTTAATAACTCTGGACTATGGGAACATTTTTGGAAGTATGATTGCACATTTCCAAAATTCATCTTGAGGACCCCAGAAGTCAGGAAGCAGAGTATTAAATGTGTATATATATATGTTAAGATCCATATGCAGTATGCAGAAGAATTATCATAAGAATTATCATAATAATCATAATAATCTGCTTCCCAGAGCAATTCTAGAGATCACATTACTAGAGATGATATTTTCTAGATAGGATACTTCCTAGAGATGACATCACTAAATCTGTCTTTAGGAGCCTAAGTACCATTGGTTTCAAAACTATCAAGTGGCAGATCACATGTGAAAACTGGACACAGTATCCCACGCCATTCCTTTAACAAAGTTCTATAGGCATATCTTTCAGCTTGGGTCATGCATTGCTGGAATGTAATTTCCACAACCTGCTCTCTATTCCTGGGGCAGTCATTAGACATAAGGAGTTTAGTCTGTTTGATGCAAAGCTTTCTACTGCTTTACATTACCAAATCCTTAAAAATTTAAGATAAGCAACAAACATGCCTACAGGAAAAACTTTCATCATCTAAACAATTTGTCCAACAAGCTGCTTACATAAAATATGGATGTTTTTTTAATAGGAACAAGGCTAGTAATGTTCAAGCTGGAAAATCATTCATTCCAAATGATGTGCACAGTGGTAGGTATTATGATTTTTTGCAATACAAATCTGCAAAGCATGTTTCATGAATATTAACAAGAAGGTGTAAGAGCAGATTCAATGATGTATGATGTTGGAATGGAAGATGTCTGCAAAATCTCATTGATGGTTGCAAGGGGGACTGGTCCAGATGGCTACACAGGTGTACCATTAGTTAGAAAGTTACATTTTAAAATATGTTTCCTTTTCAAAGGCAGGCTCTTGATGGTAAAGATAGCACTACTTGAATATAGTAGCTATGTGATTCCAATCACTTGATGTCTCAACAAATGCTACCTTTTGCCAAAGAATAGCAATAAACAAATTTTGTATACTATGAAAAGTGGGTATGAACCAGTAAGGATTCTTTCTCTAAAAACATGCAAAGTTATTTGCACTTACGGAGAGTCAGAGTAAAGTATGTATAAAAACACCATTGCTAAGAAAGCCAAATCTCCAATATCCATTTTGCACAGATACAGAGAACAGCTGTTTCCCAGGAAGTGGAAATAAGGCCCATTGTTTGCTTGTTTATCTCCACCACCATGATAGAAAGAGCTATCCAGAAACAGTAAAATCTCCATCATCCTAAGTCAAGCTTGATTTAGGAGAGCAAAAAGCAGCTCCTATAGAATACTGCATCTCTCTCTACTGATATTCCTGTTGCTTTCAGTGAGTGGTTATCATTCAAGACTACAGATCACAGCATCTGTCAAAACCAAGCACCTGAGTAACAATTTCCCCCCATGAAGAGGTTTATGCTCTCAGGCCTCTACTGATGAGGCATGAAGAGTGGGAGCCCCATGCTTTGTACCTTAGCTGATATAATTGCATATGCATATGTTGAATCCTTTTATTACATATCAAAGACATGTACTACTTTGTAGAAGACTTGAAAGGATAGCTCGAGGACTTGCCAGCAATAGCTTTTAAAGAAAGGTTTACAAGAAAAGCAGAAGAAATTACAGGTTTTCAGAACTATTCTGTATATAAAACTTAAAAAGTTGATGGAAGGGCACTTCTGCACTACCTGAAAATGGCTACTGTGCTCAAGCACCAACTTCCATGAAAACTTTTATTTAAGAAATAATAGGAGAAATTTTTTTTTTTTTTGCTTTCCAAACAATCCAAAATTATTATAATATATCCTTAATTTGGGTGGACTTCTGGGGAAAACATTCTGACCTCTCCTGCAAAGAAGCTGGGTCATATATGCACCGAAACTTTGCTAATAAGCAAGATAAAGGAAAATCTGAGCAGTATTTGTAACAGCTTATCTTTAACCTGTCCAAATAGCTGACCTTGGGATTCTCTAAGCAGTGCTGGGCAAACTTTTGCTCCTAGGGAAAGAGTACATGCTCCAGTTCCAGTAAGTACAGCTATAACTTTCCTTTTGGGGAGCTCAAGCTCTACAGTAGGGTAACCTCTATGACAGATCTAGTATTTGAACATTCTCAAATCCTTCTCTAATTTAAGAGAGTTAAAAAGCACAAGTATGCTAAGGGATATCAAAACAAAGCCCTGACCTCAGGTAATGGCAATTTACGGAGTGGTACTAAACCATGCTGTGATGTCTGTTTACACTAGAGAGTGCTGGCTGGTAGGGAAGGTCACATCACTCAAACAACATAATTTCTCTTCTACTTACCCAAGTGTCCCTAAACCATTTTCAATTCACTAACAACAACTGAAGAAAACAGAATAAATCAATATTTTCAGGTTTACAAAACAGTGCATCTTTTCCTGTAATAACATTTTGTACCTCTGCCCATTCAGGATTTCACAACTCATGTACAACTATTTTAATGTTGCTCAAGCCTCCACAGCTTTTTCCCACTGCCAAAAATTAACCAAAACTGCTCCATGAAACAGTTTTGGACTGATAGGAGTCAAAATGCAGATGCCAGAAAACTCATATAACCTTTTTTTCCTAAAGTTATTATCATGGCTTCACAATTTTACTGCCTCCCCGCTGAAATATTTAGTGTGCGCTTTTTAATTCTTCATGCACCTGAACAAACGGTTCCAGCAACACCGAAGATTAATAAAATGCTGAACAGATTCAAATGGCTTATAACTTACTCCTACTCTGATAATTTGCTTATGCAGTCATCTCAGGTCATTCCTTATCTATTTACAAACAACTTGAAGTTATCCATAATGCTTTTTTTCCCTCTCAACATTGTTTGCATTTATGTTTTCTCCATTTTTCAATAATTTAATCAAATCTGAGGAGATCCAAATGATTGGGAGCTTGATTAAGTTTGTCACTTAAGCAACGGTTTTATGGTAGGTTTGGAGACAATCTTCTATCATGCAAAATGTATTATGAGCATTACAGCTTTCATTCAATAAAAGGCTGCTGCACAAATACAAACAAAACTTTTTAAATCAAGGGCCCCATTATATCACTCATTTCACTGGCTGCTCTCCTGGCCAACAGCCATTATTTATGAATAATAAAAAATTCTTTTCATTATATCATACAGTTTCAATGAAGAGTTGTTAATGTCTATAGCATAAGCAACAAAGAAAGCAAAAATCTTTCATTTCAGTGGAAAGGTTTGGACTTTTGAAGAATTGTAACATAATGATGTGACTTTCTCGCAGCAAATTTCAGTAGAACATCAGCAGCTCTTTTCCAAGAAAAACCCAAGAAAAACTTCCAGACTAAATCAGTGGCAATAGATTTTCCTACTATGTGAATGTAATCCATTATTGCCACAGTTAATTGGAAACTGTTTACTTTCCAGCCCTCAACACTATGCTTCAGATATTCAAACGACAAATTAATATGTCCCCATTCTGCAAATCAGAGAAACATTTTTTAAATATTCAGAAGTAGGTAACTTTGAATAAAGAGTGAACTTCTATATTCAAGGCAACTACAGAGCCATTGTTAATCCTGTTGCTGACGTTATTCAATCATTTAAAATGGACTACAATTGAATTTGAAGAGATTACCATATCAACTACCAACCACCAATTTTTATGCTAGCTCATCCCCTGTCTCATCCTGAGATGAAGCACCAAGGAAGCTTCTTCTAGCACAGTTTTCCCAGCTTAATGGAATACAAGTCAACCTCACACAGACTACACAAGAACCACTGTTCTGACAGCGCAGACTACAGAAACACCACAAAAAAACCTTGCTATCAACTCGATCGACCCAGCCATGGGACAGGTTAAACACTGCAAAGGGAACAGATGAAGTAGGAGAAGAAGAAAGTCAAGAAAATTCTGAATTCCTTAATAAACAAGTTCCAAGAGCCTCATTTTCAACAGTACCAAGTACCTGCTGTTCACATCTATTCATTTGAAGTCCTGAATGTACACCAGTTCTGGAATTTCCAGCAAACTGAAGAACCAATTCACACTGAAAAAGCATTTTTTTTTCCTTGTTCTTTCCATCTCATCCCCTTCCAGCAAGTTCAGAGACACAACATTGTCTACAAAATGTTTAGAAATGAAGAATCATGGAACTCAGGGGTTTGGACTGTTCATGCACAATCCAAAATGTAAAATGCATTTGTGCAAACAGCACAAAAGGGATGGGTGTCATGAATGTTTTACATTGATTCCAATGATGAATTTCCAGTATATTCAGTACAAGATACAAAGGTAAAAAAGAGTATATTTTACAAGCTTAGTAGATACACCCAAACCCGATGTATTCTCACACCTCCGTTGTTTTTTTTTCTGAAGGCTTGTCCAAGAAATTTGTCTCACATTTTGTCTTGAGTTGTAATACACAGTAAATACACAGTCAAATACACAGTAAAGTATTTGAATTTGATAATTGGGCCCCAGGTTAAAAGAAATGCAAATACTGTTTCCCTGAGTGTCTTCTATTTAATTATTTTATTTTACCTGAAATTTTAAGAGCAATGAAAAAATTGCAAGATTTGGATTTTCCCACATTCTGACTGTTCCAGCAGGAAAATGATCTGACACTAAAGAATTAAGAGTTTATCTTCCTACAGCCCATTTCTGAAGCTTTGGTTGCTAGAGGACACCAGGAAATACCCTTGGAGATGTGAATTTTTCTTGCGCAGACCTATTTAAACTTATGTATTTACATATTTATCAGTTGGTGATCCGTATCTTGACAATGTGTCTAACACATGCAACTGAACTAGTCTGACTGACCACAAGTGTATCACTAGGAAAAAATCCCTGATTCACAAGTTTCTATTATTAAAAAAAAAAAATCGCAACTATACTTACAAGACCCAGAAATGTAAAAAGCAAGATACATTTTCTTTCAGAAAAGCAGTACCACTTGGCTATGCATGAATTATATGGCATGTGAGGCGACAGAAATCTCTGAAGTTATATTTGGGGTGATTAAAGGTATTTCAGTTCACAAAGAATGTTTTCTGTAATTCAAATCCATAGCTTACCCCAGGAGTGATTTACTTCAATAAAAATTCACAGTATTTACAGATTATAAAAATAGTGCTGTTTATTGACATGAAAATAATAACTTTTAACTACAGAAAGGATAGAAAGAACACAACTTATATAGAAGAATGCGGGGAATCTGCATGGAAAATCAGCGCTACATGAGTAAGAACTACTTCTTCTAATGCCATCTTCATAATAAATAAGTCAAATACCTCAAATAAGTAGAATCATAGTATCATTTAGGTTGGAAAAGACCTTTAAGATCACTGAGTCCACCTAACACTGCCAAATCCACCACTAAACCATGTCGCTAAGTGCTACATCTATACATCTTTTAAATACCTCCATGGATGGCAACTCAACCACCTCCCTGGGCAGCCTGTTCCAGTGCTTGACACTCTAACAAGTATCTGGTAGTATCTTCACTCACCACATAGCCACACACGTTACAATGCATATGAAGCTCCTCAGTTCTTAAGCAGTTCTTCCTACAAAATCCTGCATAAAAATATGTCTACCTCAATACTGCACCTATTTAATCAACATTGCCATACTATCACTACTTCTAATGAAATCTTTCTGTCTTCCTCTCCAGCTGCTTTTCCATTCCTTGCTGTTTGTTGAATCCAATTTTCGGCTCATGCCGAAAACGCTCATTCGGCTCATGCCGATATTACTTGAACAGAGACCAGAGTTTACTACTTTTACTAATCACACTCAGTAGTAACTCATGTGAGTAACCTCTGCTGGCTTTTGAGTTGAAAAGCAACCAGACAGAAGTTGTAGATTCACTTGAAAGTAAAGGGAAAATGAATCAAGATACACTGGATAAAGTCCAAGTGAGCTGAAGGAATGCACAGTCAGGGTTAGGAAAGAGAACAGGGTTACATAAATCAGGAATTAGAAAGGCTGCTACAGATCCAAAGACTGAGTTACATGCTGAGTTTTGGCAACCTGACTTAGAGTGAACTAAGTGAAGACACAAGTGAGCTGCAACAAACCAAAAGATGGCTTTTTGCTTTTATCATGCCTAGAACAAAACAATAATGGATTAAGAAAGCAATACTGAGGATTTGGAAAGAAAACATCGAGAGACACAAACATCAGTGATGAAGGCAGAAGCATTTAACAGGCTTAAAAATATTGGTGCACTGAGACCAAGCAAAGCAACACCAGGCTTTAATATCTCTAATAAAAATGTACAATCTGAGTCTGTATCTTAAATAAAGTTAAAAAAAGAAAAGGTTATCTCTTTAATAGCCCAGGTAATTCTCCTGTGAGGGATCTGAGATTCTAGATATCTAGACGATTACTTGTGCATATCATCAAACTGAAGTATTTCACAAAAACAATTAGCAATCTCTTTACTATATTCTCTGCTGGGGAAAGTCACAGGAATGAGGTGGTCACAGCATTGCTTCATCGGGATCCTGAACCAATAACAATTCTACAAAGTGCCATATAAAGCTGATGGAGTGAACTGATGCAACAGATAACTTAGTATTACTAATGTTATATGTATCTGGTCTCTAAGGTACCTCAACCAAAGAGCTGCAAGTAAAAAATATTCTGGATTTAATAATCAGCAGTTTCAAGTGCTGCATCTCTAACAATCTGATTGCAAAGAATTAATCCACTTTTGTCCATTTGCCCCCTTTCATAGCCCAACTGCTTACAAAGAAATCAACCGCAAGTTAGTGTAGTACAAGGATGTGGAAAAGCTGCTCAGTTTCGGTATCATTAAGACATTCCTCAAAGTTAAGTTCTCTCTGCATAGGATGCAGTTGCAGCAGATCACGCGTAGGTTTTAGGTAGCAATAAATAAAAGTTAACACAGTGCCTTCATTCTGTAGTTAAAGATGTTTTTTCAGTATTTTTGAGAGGAAAGGAAAAGACTTCCAGAGACCAAGGACAGATATTTTGTTGCACTATATGAAGGACTGGATAGGCTTTCAAAGTTAATTAAGAACGTTAATCTCACTAAAAACTACGTAATGAAATCATCGATCTACTCAAGCAACTAAAACCCTCATTCTGATTTCAATGTTGTGGATTTCAGCTAAAGAGCTATAGGCCTGCAGAACTTGAAAGAGGTTGGAATGAGATAAAAACTGGATGATTACCAGATTTTCTCATCATTTGGTGATATCAACAATTTGGCTACAGATACACAATTGGTACAAACGCTTTGACTCAAAAATGGAGAATCTATAGGAAACCTTGTAAAATAACATCTCAGAAGCAATAGAAAAACTTATTTCAGTCTTATTTCATGTCAGTTGAATTAAAGACTGAAAAGTCACCAAGACTGTGTAGTACACTTCATTTCTTGCTCACTTTACCTTTTTAAGGCTGACCCTACTGTCTCTCCATGCACGAAGCTCCTACTGCAGCCCCCAGGAGCTCTGCATGAAAAGGAAGAGTGATACTGATGCATAAGGCACTCCTGAATCTAACTAATGAGAAAACATACAGCTTCAAATGTTAAGCAACTGAGGGAAGATATGTTAATTTTCTTAGCACTTGAATGTGTCACAATACGGCTGAAATCAATGGAAATTTCTTTTACTTCCATGCTTTTCTGATTAGACTCACAGCAGTTCATTTAATATGAAACCACTTGCAAGGTTAATTTCTGTCCATTTTTTACCAAAGTGTACATGCTGTGCACTATATAATGCTATAAAGTAGAATGTGTTCATAATAGCCAGGCCAATTTATAACAGTTTCTCAGAATCTTTTTGCAGAGGTAATATCAATTCCAGTGATACTCTTCATACCTAAAATGTTGGCGATTTCAGCTACTAGTAATGCTTCTAAAATTGGAATGAACTTTTAAAGTGCATCTACTGTAACATTTATCTTTTGCTATCAATATAGGATGCTGTGAACTATTTGCTAGATAGGGCTAATAACAGCCAACTGAACTAGAAGTGACTTTGCAGCATAGAGGTGATAGAATGTACCTTCCTGTGTGCACTTTATCTGATTTCAGGTCAGTCAGTTGCTTTTGATGGGTAAGAAACACAGGTTATTCTGCAAAGCTTCTCAAACTAAAATATTTAGTATTGTCCACAGGCTGAGCACCAATAAAAAAAGAAATACAAGGTGGAATTAAAATTGTGCTCCAAAAGAAGGAAAACTAGCAATGCTGAGGATTTCTCGAGACAACCCTATCAGTTGCTGCACACATTTCTGTTCAATTATACCGCCTTTGCTTCGGAGTTAATAAAATTCTACTACATAATGCTTCTTTATGGAGATTGATGGACATGTTTCGTGCTAATTCCTTCTTGAGTTAGTAAGCCTTTATTTGCCATGTCAAGGCAAAAATGATGGCAGGCAGCCTAGCAGAAATGCCAGTGCATACTTTAAAATGTCATTAAGTTGCAGACCAAATTAAACTATTGACCAAATTAAACTGTTCACCAGAAATACCATCTACGCCTTGCTATTGTTAAAGGCTAAAGTGAAACCACATGGGTACCAAAGTGCATTTCACATAATTGACACTCAGACTTCACAGCAGAGACCATATGATAATGTGACTGTGTGAGGAGCACTGGCGTTTCTTCCACATGCTCTGAAGAAAACTGGGAAAGGCAAAGAAAAGCATCAAATATTACTGTAAATATGCTTCATTTCAGGATATTTGCATTTGATTTCTTTTGTCGTTGCATCCTGATTTGGAAGTCTGCTGACATGGAGAAACTCCAAAACAGGAAGTATTGGCCACAAGGAATATTCTGGTCCCTGCTGGCACAGAAACTGCAGGATCCAGTGGTGCAACTGTCTCCCATAACAAAATCACAGGCTGGTACCGACTACAACCATCACATCCTATTTGCTCACAGCTCCAGCCACAGCAGTTCGCCCGCAGGCGGCACAGACACAGGGGCAGTGCACAAAGGACACACTCTCAAATTTCTTTTATGTACAGATACATGACTTGCATTTCCTCTTCTATGCCTGTTGCAGCTATCAGCCTCAAAGAGTTGATTTTCCTTACATGAAATATCTTCTTGTTAAGAAATTTTCAACAGCTCGATTTCTGATTAGGGAAAAAGAAAAACCCCACAGCAAAACCACTTTGACTTCTTGTTGTCACTTTCCCAGTACTTAGGAACTAGTAATGGCTTTGATTTAGGTTCAGGCGCTTTCAGCAGGAAAGATGCTCAGTTCCCAACAGTGAGAAACAGGCTCCTGAGTTTTGACCAGTTTGATAATCACCTTGCCAAACAGAACAAACAGTACCCTGGATCAGCATCCTGTTCCCATGGATCTGTGAAACTGGTACATCTGTTCCTCTCCCATGGACTGCTGGGCAGGCTCACAGCCTCCGGAGGCTCACTCCTCAGAGAATGTAGGTAATACTAGGAAAATTCAGAGTAACTGCTAAAAAAACAGCATCCCTCCTCACCCCCCCAAACACCAACAAGCAAAACCACCCAGCCAGTATAAAATGCGTTACAATGAACACAGGGATCTGAGGAGTTTTATTTCATTTTTTACATTAGTCTGTCTTCACATGAGGGACTTCGTGCTAATTGGCATGATTCAGTTAAATGAGGAGGTATTTTGAGATTAAAAAAGACAGATGAACTGTTTGGAAAACGGAATGGGGAGCACGCTTATAAACCACAGAAATGAGGAAAGGAGCTGTCATGCTCTGGAGGTTACAGTGAAAAATGATCTTGGGAAATGGGAGGAATGAATAAAGCAACAGTCAGTACACACAAATACAACGCAGCATCATTACAAAGCAGAAATCAAAGGAATAAATGCAAAATGGGAATTGACTAGGTAGAAATAACACAAAACAGGATCCCAGAGTGTCAATGGACTGCAGGTTGAATGGGTATCAAAACTATCAAGCTGTTGCAAAAAAGGAAATTCTTTTTACTGGAGTGTATTAGCAGAAAAGTCTTAAGTAAAACATGGATATAATTATTCTGCTCTATTAAGCATTGTTGAAGCCCTCAGTTGGAATGTGTTTCTGTCTGGGTAAAAGTATAAACAAGATATGCAGGATAAGAGGATAAGATGAGGATAAGAGTTCAAGGGGGAACAGTAAAATTGATAAAATTTTGAATATGACTTGTAAGGAAATGAAAAAAGGAAATAGATTGAACTAGTCAAGAAAGAAAAGACTCGACAGGGAGCCATGATATGTCTTGAAATGAGCAAATGCTTGTCATAACGCAATCAGTTATCCTTGAAGATTGTTCTCCACATCTACGAGGACGGAACAAGGAACAACAGACAAATTACAGCACAGGGGCTTTGGTGAAGTATTGGGGGACTCTTTATGAGGAATCAGATGCCTTCTTCAGAAGGGTATGATTAGCGTGGGCAAACAATTGTTAGAGCTAGACAACCTCTTTGAGACTGCTGTTGGGGTTAGGTGCAGTAGAAGGATGGGAAGAGAAGATGAAATTCCTTGCTGCCTCCCTGGCCCTGCAGGATCTGCTACGGAACTGCTCTCTTTGGGGAAGAAATGGGAAAGACCATACCCCAGCTCACTGGGAAAGAATATGAAAAGCAGGGAGCCAAGGTAAAGGCTTTGTTTCTGGTGAGCTGGTTTCATATGGTAGAAGTTTTTGTAATTGGAAAGAAATAATGAATTTCTGGGAGCCTGAATTCTTAAGAGACAACTGGGTTACAAATTTTCAATATAAAAGCACAATGAGGAATGTGCTGATTATCCTTGAGGAATAAGATTCTACCCAGTTTGAGTATAACATATCCTCATTTTGCTGGCAATCTTTAGGTATTTTAACTCTGAATGTGAGACACAGAGGCTCTGGGGAATGCATGAGGGATATTTATGTGTATTTACGTGCAATCAGTGTATGATAGTCATATTAGGAGTAATTTTTCTGTGACTGACTCCAGCTGCAAAAACTACTCAAACCTTTCTAACAGTATCTTACTTCTCTAATTATCTGGTTTTCTTGAAATTGGTTATAACCTCATTGAAGGGATATGTTAAAGCAAAAACACACATCCTAATACAATGAATTAATGAGAATACGACCAATGTCACTATATCCATCTACAGAAAATGGCACACTGTCAAATCTTGTGACAACCTAATAAAGATACACATTCTTCATTTTAGATGATGTCTGGAGTGACAATTATGGTGTAGAAGAAGAAATAAAACTTTGAGAAAAACTGTAAATGCTATATTTTGCAACTGAGAGAACATATTAAAGTAACATATTCTTTTGGCCACTTTTCTATTTCTCTATGAGCAAATAAGGTAGATTGAAAAAATGATCACTCCCATCAGGAGGTTCTGAAAAGACATAGAATAGATTAAACTGCTCTTCTCTTTGTGTTTGAATACAGAAGCAACAAAAAGTAATTTCAGTTCAGAGAAGCTGAAGGTAAACAACAGTAATCTTCAGTTTCATTTTCATTCTGGCAGGTCTCCTCGCTGATGCTTTGCCCTTAATTGCTTTTCTAGTTACCTAGTTAAGCATAACTGTGTGAGATCATATTTAAATAAACTCACTTTGTTTTCTTAACTCCTGCAGGACCAACCTTATTTTTCAGCCTAGAATGAACTGAAGTTCTAACTTCCAGGTGTAAAAGTTCAACCTTTTAGTTTGGTTTTTTTTTTAAACAAAACAAAACAAAACAACTTAGTATTCTTAGCATTACTATTTTCTGACTCCATATAGACACGCAAAGTTTGACAGCAAGCCTTTCGTTCATGATTCCCAGTTGCCCCAGTCATGGAAGCATCTTGCTGCTCCGTAGTCTTATCTTTCCCTTTTTCTCTGATGATTTTAAGTGTTAAAAAAAACACCAATTGTTTTGCCCACAACATGGGGGCTAATCTGAGCTGTCTGATCACTACCCACTCCTACAAAAAGATAATGGCAAAATGCTAATGGGAGCAATCAGCCCTGCTGATGTGGAACATATCAGTACTTCCACATGAGAGAGAGGGATCCAAACTGAAGCAGTAAAAAACACAGGTAATAACAGTTGGGATAGAGAGAGCAAAAGTAACAGAATGAAAGAAAAGGCATAAAAGGCAAAGAGAATACCAGAGTTCACAGAAGCTAGAAGATAAGGCATGAGAAGACACAACAGAGGTGGGTACCCATCAGTAAAGGGCAGGATGGGTGTGTGGGTGAGGAAAAAAGTCAGGCTGTGACATAGCAACTGGTTTATCAGTGACTGTTTCACAACCACCTGGGGAGGTTCCTGTCTCTTCTGCCCACTGGTCAGTCGTCTCCCTCCTTTCTGTTAGTTCATAATTATCTCAGTATTGAGCACTGATTATTAAACACTGAATCTTGAATCCTGATTTGATACTTGAGATAGTCAAGGTGGCAGAACATTGGAAGGATGATGGACCACAGGGGAAGAGGAGGGACAGGAACAATTTTCACAACTGTTTGTTTTTTCCCCAGGAGTGGTTCTGCCAAAAGTAAGAGAGCAGCCCTAGCAAAGAACTGTAGAGCACAGAATTCATGGAGGCCACACACACACATGCATTAAAACTAAACAGGGGAGTAGGGGAAAAGGAAAATTTTATTATTCCAATTACATGCAGAAGGAACTAAAACTCGGTTTATACGATCACATCCCAGGTTCCCAAGAAGCTGACATTAGATCTGGAAAAGAAAACTTTACCTCACAATTCTCAACCTAACTTTTCATGGAGTTAGGGAACTGACTCATTCACACATGCGAAGGCTAAAATTAACTGTTAGAAAGTGTAGTGTCCCTGATTATGTATTGTTATGAGAAAGTCCAGGAATGGGGATTTAAATAATCTTCTAGAACTTTCCATTGCCATTTTCTATTATAGCAAAATTGCACAATTCAGTTGCACTCTCTAAAAATGTAAGTGTAATTTCCAATTTAAATTAATTTGGATTTATTTCTGGCAGTTGTTTCTATAATTTTCCTCTGTAAGATTAAAGATGCTTTAGCAGTCAGAGTTTCCTTAGCATAAAGGAATTTATACTACACAATCCATCACCCTAAAATTTGCCTTTTTATGAACTAAACCTATCAAGTAGTTTAAGCACAATGTGGCTGCCATGGTCCTGTCACTAACAGATGTGCTACAAATCTGGCAGAAAGATGATGAAGACAAGGGACAGATTCCTATTGTATGGACATTCCAGGAATGAAGCATATTTGCTTCTCTCAAATAGGTAGGATCCTTAGCTGTAGATCAGTTTTGCTAACTTTGCAGTATGCCCAGAATGAGACAAAAAGGTTTTGCATACAAGAGAAGAAAAAAAGAGGAACACACAAACAAACCAACCAGAAACAAACTTCTGACACTTTGTATCATGGTCTCAGCTTGTTCCTAACTTGTTTAAGGTCATTTGCATGTATGGGAAACATCATTTGTTGCACAAGCAAATAGACTACAATCAACAAACAAGAGTTATGTTAAAGAAGTGGTAATAAAAAATTCACTAAACAGGAGTTTACAATGCATTAGGGATTGATGCTGCGTATCTGTGACCCTGTTCCACAAAACTAACACTTCTGCGGTACCTGAAGGCAGAGATTAACTGGATCCAGTGTTCTGCTACTCTTTTACCAGCACCCCTTCCATTCAATTTATCCTCACAGATTGCTCCTACTGGAGCGAGGACATTCTCAGGCAGCCTCTGGCTGTATCCAGAGTAAAACAACATATAGAACAACACATGCACCCATTTGCTTGCCCCTTGCACATGGAAGGCCTCCCTCAAGATGACCATTGACCAAACTTGACTGGTTTTGCCATCAAGCATTGTGCATTTATGCCTTTATGCCAGGAAAATGGAAACTGTGCTCACTTTATGACATCTAGTTTATAGACAGCTTTCAGTGCCAAGAATGTCTAATCGGTGTGCAATTGTACCTTTGTGCAAACCATTAAGACAAAATTCTACGGAAAAGAGGGGATGTAGAGAACAGTCTGGCATTAACCTGCACAGCCTGTCTTCTACTGAAGTGCACTAACTCTGCCAGTCAGTAGCTGAATGGGACTCTTCAGACAAGAGTGGCTTGGACCAGAAATTTCAATCACAACATTGCTGCTCAGAGCCAGGCTTAAGTAACAGAGTTATTCTTTGTCATATCAATGATTCACTTTTTTTGTCACACAAAAAAAGTCAACCCTCCATATAGCAATGAATTTTTACCTTCCTTTTCTTTTACCATGCTATCTCAAACTGCACAAATCAAAGCACATAAGCTAAATCATCACTAGCATCTAGTGATTCAGGGAGAGAGGTGTGCACACTGAACACACATAAATCATATAGGAGTGATATCCTGCAGGCAAAAGGAATGATTTGGGGCATGCACAATACTTTAAAGTTCAAAATGTAATTTAAAGATGCTAAACCCTTCCTAGTAATCCTCAAGCATTTTTTTCTATCTGTAGCTACTGTTACATTCTAAAAAGAATTCTTCTGTAATAAAATGCCGTAATTTAATGCACTGATAGCAATGCTGATTCAATTTTCTGCTTGCATAAATATCTTCTAAATCCATATTATAAAAAAAAAAAAAAATCACTGGCCTAAGGTGTAAAAATCTGTACTTCTAATCATCTATGTAGTCAGAATTAATGGTCCAGTAATAACTGTCCTTTGATAAACTGATCAATCATACTTTATCTGCACTACCAGAACATAATATAGGCATCCACTAGTAAAAATGTTAAACAATAAAAGATCTGTTGGTTCTGAGCATGGATTAAAGGATTATTTAACCAGATGAAAGCAATGAGGATGAAATTATTTCAAACAATGTGGAAGCACTATTTGCTCCAAACTAAAAACTGGAGGTTTCGCGGAAGAGCACAAGGAATACAAATACTGGGTTGTGTAATTTATGCAAGATACAATCCTAGGAAAAATCTAAAGTGCAGGAAAGAAATGCCCAAGTTCTCTTTCATTTTACATGCAAAAAGTTTATACTGAAGAAAGATCAAATGTATTTTGTTCAAATGCATGTACTGGGACAAGCACATGAATGCAAACGTCTAAAAGCAGTCAAATAGAACATGAACGGGCATATACAACAATAAGAACGTACCACTGGCCTGTTCATTCCATTAGACTGATATACATTATGTGTCTGAGTAGTCCCTAGCCCAGTTTAGGAAAATGTTCCCAGATTTCATTCCTGGAGCTTTCCAACAGAGTACACACATGAAATCATATCTCGGTTCTCTGCAAATCATTAAAAATATTCAATGTACAAAAAAAAAGGTGAAACTCTTGAAGAGGAATGACAAATGAACAGTACATGCCAATGCTTGCAGCCAGAGGAGTTAGGTTTGGTATCACAGACTTCTGGAGAAGTGCTTAAAGGATCTGAGGTGCATGGCAAACTCGTGATTCTGGCAATTCTGCCAAATCCATAATGCCAGCCGTCAGCAAGTCCAAGGGGAGGGAACAGATTACAACCCTCTTCAGACCAGTAACACGTGGGGTAATATATAGGGTGAAAGGTGGGGAAGAGGAATGTTACAGATGCATTTTATCTGCCCTGATAATATCCTAAATTTGTTACAGTCCCAGTTGCATGTGCAAGCTTTATCACTGGACTCCATAATTAAGATCTTCACACATGCATATGCTCCAATGTCCAGATATTTTAGCAGTAAGGAACTGGGAGCCATAAAGCATCCAGTGTGGTCCCTGGAAAACATATCGGCAACTCTTCATGATAGAAACTGTGTTACCACTTTTATATCTTGGGAGGATGTGACAAGAATATCTTTCAAGCTATCTAGTTTAACTGCAAAGAACAGAATGTAAAAGTGCCATTTCAAATCCTACTGCATATCATTCTTCCTCCTCTCATCCTGCCTATTTGCAAAACCAGCACCGAATAGATGTACCTCTGTGCCCACGTGTACACAGATTGTTCCACACATACAGAGAAACTTACAGGCATGAACAAAGGTGTACTGTCAGACGCAGAAGATGACCTTCTAGTTTCTAGAACACTTGGTCTCTTGGTATCTGCTGCTGGAGTTTGAAATGCTCCACGTTGACCAGTCTGAGGGAGGCTAACAAGGCTAGCAAGTGATCTGGGAGGAAGAACTAATAGATCTGCGGTTAGGATGACAGCACTGAAAGGAAACAAAACAAAAAGCCTTCATATAAAGAAAAGGCCACTAAATATGAGGTGGCACCCAAATTTTTTGTCACATCAATGGCACAGAAGACAAAAGTTTTCAATTCAAAGGTCTGAATTGCAAAAAGGGAAGTTCAGGTTACAAATTTGCAACAGTTAAGATAGGAGAGTACCAGAATAAATTGCTGGGGAGACCATGGAGTGTCCTGTGCTGGAGGTCTTTAAGAACACGGTGAATAAGAGTCAGGAATGACACAGATATGGTTGATGCTGCCTTGGGGGATGGGGTGAATTCGCCAGCTCTTGAAAGTCTCTCAAGATAATGTCACCCCATGCCATTTCCAAAGCTTTGCAAGTTTAGCAGATCGAGGAAGTGATGAACTAATTATTTATGTGAAAAGATTCTGATAGGATGATATATCTACTAAACTAAGATTTGGCTGGATTTATAGCTTGTTCCCTGCCATTTTCATCTCTAGCAGATGAGGTGTGAAATTGCTTCAGTAGAAGGACGTAGCACATAACACCATCAGACAGTATTTAGAAGAACAGAACTAAGACTGTCAAACTTCAGGATCATGCTGAGCTCATCACTGCCTCTGGATCTGCAGATTCCTTCTTTATGGCATATTTGCTAGGAAACTGTGGAAGTCAGAGATCTGGTCACATGCTCATTTTTTAAATGGTTGGACCACTGATATTTTTTCAGCCTCTGCTACGAAGTCATCCCCTAGAGAACAGCACTGGGCAGCAAAACTACAAAATGGCAACATGCATAATCCTTCTGCTTCATGTGCATTATTCACTTTGAAACTTCCTTCAAAACCATGGTCTTATGTATAATTCATAAACATTTGAAAAATGAGGCCAGATACCTCAGACACCATCTTGTTATCCCCAGCTTAGTCCAATTCTGCTAAAATAAATACATCCACGCACGTACAAGAGGGACAACAAGGCCACCAGGGCACTGGTCACTACTCCAAAGTGCACCTCCAGCAGAATCAATGAAGACATCCGAGGCACTGTTGTGACTGCTGTCTTAAGGGAGGGCAAGAGATGAGAAGGTGGCTTCCCAATCCCTCCAAGGTTTTAAATATTTCTGCTTTTATCTGCCAAAGGAGAAATGGACTAAATCCACAAGCCAAGATAAGCAATTCACCCAAGTTTAAAAAGCAGAAGCTAATTTGGCCCAAATTTGCTCAACTATTCTCATAATATGTAATGTCTATATGGATAGGAAAATGCATGTGATACAAATGCCCAAGTAGCCAGGTTTATATTAGAACAATTGTAAAAGAGAAATACCCAATGAGCATGCATTTTCCATCCAAGTAATGCAAGTCTAAGCTAAATTTAAATCACTGTAACTTCACCAAAGAGTCTGCACATAACTAAGGGCAGAATTTGACACTGATGAAATTCTGCCTTTGTGTTCTACCTCTTTGTAATCTGTTTTAAATCTATTTGTCATACATGTCTTCCAGCTTTATAAGCTTAAAGGAATTTTTAGTCCTTCCTCTGCTGTCCCCAAAGAAAAAAAAACGATGCAAAGGAATTAATGAATTAAGATTTAGAGTCCAACTTTAATTGCCAAGACAGGGCAATTATATTATAATTCATTAAAATAAAATCCATTCACCACACGTATCCACACCCTAGGCTCTTTATGTTTCAGACATGTCACGTAAATTCACACCGCTCAATGGAAAATAAATGCTACTACTAATTTTTATTAAAATAGTAGTTAATTCACATCGACCATAATTGAAATACAAGACAAAACATTGTTATTAGCTCCCCACTACAGACCATACAAAGATTTTAATGAACTTTTCTATTTAGTCAGCATGCTGAAAATTAATTTCTCAAACTAAGAGTTCTTATCAGTAAGAAAATTGCCTACATATAAGAATGGCCTCATAATTACTCAGTGCCTTTAAAAAAAGCATGCTTATGAATATTTCGGACTTCAATTTTTAATAATTTCCTTTTGAAACATCTTATTGTGCCAATGTACCGGACAAACACATGGAGGGAGATAACAAAATAGAATTTAATGACACCTCAAAAATTAAGAAAAATGTTCTCATAAGAAAAACCTTTGCTGCAGACATACCTTTAAATCTTCCTTTCTTGGCCTCTCCACCCCACAGAAAGCAGTATTTCTATCTTGTACTACCTTGCTCCAGCAACCTCCTGAAACTCCATCCCTTCTTTCACTGAATACTAACTAGAAGTGAGATAAAAACTTTATATCTTAAGGTCTGTAGAGTCTGGATCCAGTATTTTAATTCAAAACAATATTTTTTAATTTAAAAGCTGCACAAAGATCACAGAAAAGCAAGCAAAAGACACTTTCCTCTTTGCTAGATTGACAAAACAGACACTAACGACAGGTAAAAATCAGCTATGCCAAAGGACTGTCACACAGAAAATCCATTATTAAACTATCTGGTTTTTTTCCCCAAAGTGTTAAACACTATCTACTGCATACTTCATTTTCACTTCTCTCAGCTCTCTCTTTCTTCCTCATCTCTTCCCAACTCAAACCATTAAAAGCTACAGTACCATAAATTGCCACCTCCTGCAGCCTTCACCCCAACACACTTTTTTCCCCACTGACTACCTGGTGCTTGGCCATATTCTTAGCTGGGTAATCTTCAAATATTCTGGCCTTCACAAAGATACAAATGAGTGTGTTCCAGGAGAATCCTGCTGGTAAGGGACACCTGTCGTGGTTATTTAATGTCACACATTTCCTCTGAGTTCTTTTCCTCATTTGAAAGCCTGGCAGAATCTCTTGTTCTTTAACGTTTCAGAAAACATGAATAAAGCAATTTCCAAATATCTTGTGTTGGTGTATAAAGCAACATGAGTTTGGTCTAGTTAGCATAGCTGTTGCTGTAGGCCTATGAACTTTAGCTGACTTTGTTTTAGCAGAAATAGGCAATCTATGACCCATCTGTTGTCCCAAACAACAGAACGAACCCTGAATAGTTTTTTGTGCACAGGGAAACTATGCAAACAATCCACTGATCATGAAGAAGCACAAATATGTTCAGAACAGTCCTGAACAAGCACATTGTGGCCACCAACAATGGCAACAACAAATCAGAAGATGGACCAGTCACTAAGGAGGTATTGTCTATCCAATCCTGTAACTAAGGGAACCAAAGAACTTTCGGGGAGACTAAGAAGGAAGAGGCTCTGGAGGGAAGCTAGAAGAAAGGAGAATGCAGGAAACTGAAAAGAATCAAGGATCCTGCACCAAGACTATGCGCAGTATAGCTGGTACCACTACACTAACCCACGCTCCACTTCTAGACTACAGCATCCCTCCTGCAAAACAGGGAGGTCATGTAATGAACTGCAAACAACACCCTGCACAACTTCTCTACTGGATTGCACCATCTCTTCCACAAATCATAGAAGTAGTTTCAAACATAAAATTCACTCAATTTGAGCTTCAAAACTGGGACAGGATCCTCATAAATTTAACAACCATTGTGCTTTTGACCTCCTCTTCTCTGGGGAAGTTGAGATCACAGTGTTTAGAAGAGGTCCCCACATGCGTCTTGCTCTCCTGGACAGGATCTATGCAATGTCTGATTCCATCTAACTTTAGCCTTCCAAAAATTAACTAGTCTTAGCTAGATCTCAAAGTAGCTTCCAGTATATTACCCAGTCTGAAACACTTCTTTCAGTGTCTGCTACAAAAACAAAATGGACAACTACCTCAGGCTAGATATCTGGCTGTCAGGTAACTGTGCAGGTGAGATGAAGTTAAGCAGCTATGTTCTGTTTAAAAGTACAGCCTGTGAAAAGGAATTTATTTGCTGTATTGTTATAAAAACAACATACATAGCTCTCAAGTGCATTCCTCCTTTTGGGCTCAAGCTCTCTGCTCCCACTAGGTGGTGGCCTCTCTCTCCCCTTTCATTTCGAACCCTTATCTTTTTTCCATTTTGAAAAATGGAGTACCTGACCGAATGATACAAAAAGGCCTATTTCCAAATCACATCAACAGCTCCATCTGTCAAAAAGTTCATCTTCAATGCAATTTCAAAAGTGGAGCTACCCGCACTAGGTGTTCGCAATAGTTCCATACATCAAGCGTGCTACACGCAAACGCACCACGTGACACAAACAGGGAATACAACTTCCTATACAAAGTCAAGGGAGAACAAAGTAACAGAAACTGAAAGAAGATAAAATCTTTTGTAGGTAGTGGAACACCAGCTGATAGCAATTTCTCTTTCAAGCCCCGGTATACTTAATTTATTTATAGGCATTGGAAAAATGTTATTGGCACAGTCCTGTGCAGCTCATAAGGAGAAACATGAAGTAAATTATAAATGTTTGCTTAAATATCAAGTCACATTTCTTGCAACAGAATAATGATGAAGCCAGGAGCAAAGTCAGGCAACTAGGAGTGAGAACAACAAAGTACAGGCTAGACCCAGCACATAGCAATGGCAGATTGAGGAGTTCTGTTGAGGAAGGGTGTACTGCAGACAATCATCATGTGACTCTTCTGCCACTTGTATCTCAGGCAAATTGTAGAAAAAACAGGAAGGAGGGAGAGAAACAAATGCATTGGTACCTACAGAAGAATGGATGTTTTGCAGTTCTGCCATTAATGTCATGGATACAAGGTGCTGACGACTGATAAAATCAAAGATGGAAATGTTGCTTACAGAAGCAGTACACTATTATTGCACTATGCATGGTCTCCTTTGTGATAGCTACATATATTCTGGATTTTGAAGATAAATAGGTCCTATGGGTTTGAGTTAACTTACTATAAGTGTAAAAAACATTAGTGCTAGAGTTCAGAACAGAATTAACAAATCATGGCTACTTTTTTTTAGCTAACACTGATTGCTTAGGTAGCTTTATGGTCTATTGAGATAGAAGCAGACGTGTTTTCTTAGATGGCCTTATTTAACACTATGAAAAGTAGAGGTTCTTCCCTTTCTCAGTTTTGCAGGCTTCTGCAGCCCAAGTCAGCAAATTTTTGTTGCTTGGTTTTAAATATCAAAGGTCATTACAAAGGTCCTCACTGAACAAAGAAATGGGCTGAGATGCTGGAGCCTCCATAGCAAAGATATATTTGCTCTTAGAGACTACTACATGTATTTTCTGGGTTTTTTTTAATCCCCAGCAATTAAAAGAAAGGAGAAAGTCCATGAACACACTGATGTATCACATTAAAATAATTACAATAATGCTTACTTACATTGCATTAAAGATCGCTGTAATGTGCGATGATCCCTAGGATTGCTTATCTGTACATCCATTTATCACAGAGTTTGTTTATCTGTTGTAAGGACAAAATGGCAAGTGAGGGACTAAGCGAATCAATCGCTCAGCTTATAAACTAAAGGTACTCCAAGGAACAGAATATTATATTAGATTTATATTAGATTTGATTCTACTGTCCTGCCTTGTGGTTAAAGTGAACATGATAGTTTCAGATTTTGGGGCAGCACTTCATCTGTATGCATCCCTCCTGTATGGTTAAAGAGGCATTGCAAGGATGCACGTATGTAAGACACCAATGCTGCTTACTAATTTCCCCTCGATAGATCAGATCAAATCCTCAAATGGAGTTTCAAGAGGACAGTGGAAGCCAAACTCTGGTCTTCAGAAATATCTTTCCTGTCCCTGCATTTTAAAGACAACGTATGTAAAGTTGACAAGACCTTTAAAGAAAGCTGTTGGGCAATAACTGGCAATGCAGAGACACACATCAATGGCCAGGTCCATTGATATATTGCAACCAGAGGACACAGAGAGAAAAGACAGAACATGATTCAATGACTAAGCAATGCTTACCAATCTGACAATAATTTTCAACATACTATGCTTAGGGCACTTTTTAGTGCACACCACCACCAGAATATATATGAAAAAAAATTTTATTCATCTTGTTGTGTACTGCTTTGCACTATTTTGTAGTTTAAAGTAACTTTCCAAATGACCAACGACTGCAAAGCTAGAATGCAAGCAATCAGATTAGAGCAGAAATAGTATTATTTTATGCAAATATATTTAATCTGAAGCAAAAAAGAACAGGAAGAAAAATAGCTGTGATTCAATTAGTGTTTTGATGACCTGGGCACTTAGGTTTCTAACACAAGGAGATTTAATTCCTAACTACACATGCATTGTCATGTTTTATCTAATGAACTGAAAGAGAATAGTTAACTCATTTTCATTCAAATCTTTAACCTTAAGGTTAGAGCACGACCTTTATTCCCTCCTGGACAAAACCCCCCACTAAATCCAAGTACAGAATCATCCATAGGCAGTCCTCCTGACTCTATATTAGAAAGAGAGAGGGAGAAGCAGTCAGAGAAAATGGGCTGCCTTTTGCTAGTACCTGTTTACATTCATGGAGGTTTGCCAGCCCGTGACTACCATGGTGAGTATCCATCTATCTCAAAGTTCATGCACATTACTCCCATCAAATGAGAACCTGGATTTTTTCAGGGGGTGCCAAAATGTCTGTCAAGGATACTGATTCATTTATTTTCCTTTCTTTGCTTTGACTGGAAATCTATTTTAAGAAATACCTTCTTCAGCATTTCTTCTATGCTTTCAATGAAATTAGCTGTTTTCCATTAATCAAAATACAATCACAGCATCACAGTGCTAGAATGGCAATTCTGGAAAGGAGGCTGATTCCATTCCCCTTCTCCCTAGCTAGATCAGCTATCAATGTGTCATTATCTGCAAGACATCTACCGAACATGTTTCAAAACACCTTCAAAGACAGAGCCTCTACATCCTCTTTAAAATAGCTCTCCCAATGCTTAAGTATTGCTGTCATTACAAAGGCTAAATTAATCTTTGCTGCAATGTAAACATATGGCGCTTTGTGGTATCCACAACAGACAGAGAACAATTCCTTCGCTTTGCAGTTAATTTTATGCATTTGAAAATAAGATTTGTGGGTTGTTTTGGTTTTTTTCTTGGTTTTGTTTTCTTTCTTTGCTTGTTTTCTCTCCGCAGAGGCAGTGCTGCTCTCCCTCAGTCTTTCTTTGCAGAGTACATTCTCTGCAACTCTGATCATATCTCTTACTTTTCTCTGGGTTACTTCCAGTTGATTCACACTATTCTCAAAGCCTGGCACTCAAATCTGGGCTATGTATTCCAGCCAAGGTCTTACTGGCGCTGACTAGAGCCGAAGGATGACTCATACTTACACATGCCAGTGCAACATTTGCCTTTTTTGCAACAGAATGACATTGTTGACTCATGTTCTATTTGTAATCCATTGTAATCCCCTACCCTTTTTTCCAGAATTTATTACTATCCAATTGTTTTTCATCCTGCTTTGTGCAGATGATTATTCTTACCAAAGTAAAGAACTTCGCATCTGCCCAGACTGAATTATCCTTTGTTTACAGACCATTTCTTAAACTTTTTAAGGAGACTGTGAGTTTTATTCCTGTGCTACATTTAATAAGCACACTAATTCCAATATGTACCTTTAATGAAAATGGTGAATAATACTGGACCCAAAATAGATCACAGAGGAACCCTACTCAATTTATCCTTCCAGCTTGACATTGAACCATTGACAGCTGCTACCAGAATGTAGTCTTCCAACTGACTGTGTATCCACCTCATAATTATTTCTTTTAGACAATATTTCTTTAACTCGCTTATAAGACAGTAATGTAAGCCAATGTCAAAAGCCTTATCAAAGTCAAGGTATGTGATACTGCAAGCTTATCCCTCAGCCTCAAGGCCTGTAAACGTCACAGAAGAAAATCAGTTTAGTTTGACATCCATACCAACTTTATTCATCCCCTTATCTTCTTGATGTTAACAAATATTTGTTTTAATATTTATTCTAGTACTTTTTTTTCAGGATTTCAGGTTCAACTCACAGGATATAATTTCCTATTTTCTTCCTCTCTCTAACTTTAAAAAATATGCATGCTGCTTGTCCTTTCCCAGTCTTCTACTATCTCATAAATTTTCAAAGATGACTTTTAGTATCTTTAAAATTATTTCAGCCAATTCACTTCAACCTTAGATCAATTCCAGCTGATTTGCAAACATCTAATTTACTCAAGCCTGTTCTTTCCCTAATCCAGAATCTTACACTCCAGCTGAAGACATTAACTATGGATGGTCACCTGGTCACAGCTGACCTTTGAAGTGAAAGCCAGAGCAGAGACAGGTATCAAAACTTTGGCCTTCTCAGCAATGCCTTTATATAAATGACTCTCTCCACTGAGCCATCATGTTTCTTGGTTTTGCTCTTCCTTCTAATACACTTCTAAAAAATTGTTATTCTTAAATCCTTGCCCAAACATCTCATTTTATATTTGGCTTTCTGAGTTTGGGGCTACCATTTGTGCTTTTCTTAAGAGTTCAACCTAGTTGCACTTTCTTTACGTAACTTCTTGCCACTGCAGTCACTAAGAGCCTTGTCATTAACCAAGCTCTTGGCTTTTGGATAATTTGTGTTTGTGCCCTCTTCATGGAGGAAATGCCAATTATCCTAATTTTTCTTCCTCTAATTTCTGCCTTACCAATTCTCAGTTTACTGAAACCTGATTTTGAAATAACTTGTCTTTATTTTGATGTTCTTCTCTTCCTAAAAATTCTGCATTATACCTTTTTATGGCCATATTCTCTCTGCCTTCTACTTTTATTCTCCACAGGAGTTCCTGTTTTTCAGTTAGAATCAAATGGCAGTTGGTAATCACCTATTAACTCACAAGCATGTAAACATGTTTGAATGCTGTGAAAATTACTCTTCTGACTGGCTAGTGATTTAAAACTCACTCTCACATGCAGTATAAATCTACTGCTATCCCATCCAATATTTAAGTCAAATAATATTTCAAAGCTGGAGACTTTGCCCCAGATTGGTTTGGCCTTGTTAAATCAGAATACAAACCAAAGCAGCTAGTTTGAATAATACACTGGGGTCTCTCTTACAGCAAATATGGAAGGAAACTTTGCAGGAATGTATTTTCCAAACACCCTTCATTTTAAAAGGTTTAGGTAGGTTTCTAAAAATGAATTCCTAGATACTGAACTGAAGCAAAGGGAAGGAGACCTCTGCTTACTAAGTGATGTCAATGAGAGCAGGGTTGGGCCCTGTGATATTCCCAAAAGTATATTTATTTCAATGGGAGCCGGATGAGCATGGGGAGGCATGAATTTCCCTTTAAAAATCATGTCTGCTTCACAGTCAATGAAGTAAGAGATATTAAAAGAAAGCCAGCACCATTATTGACAAAACTAACAAGTGCTCCCCAAGTGCTAACAAAATTCTAGACAAGCAACCTATCGATTCTCTCAGCTCAAAGCACATCAGCCATAACAGAATCACAGACAGGGACCCCATCTCTGTCACTTCTGATGCCATAGTTAATGACAAAATTGGTTGCTTACAAGCTTATAAGGAATTTAATATTATGCTTCTAGCACATGAAGAGAACCACGTGCATCTGCTTGGAGGACGTAAGCAGCCATATGTGCTTGAAATGCATTTGAGGGAAGACAAAGTTTCATGTGCTGCATCTCAGCTATTGTTTTCTGTTGATTCAGTTAGCACGTTTTAAAATTGTACTGATTTACTGACGATTTACAAACATAATTCATGTGCAGTTGTCCTATGAATAAGCCTCTAAAACTAATTCAACCACAGTCAAAAAATAAATTGCAAAATAAGTTATTCAATTGAAATCTGCCATCTGAGGCACAGTAATAGAAAACATTTATTATAAAACTAACATATATTTGTGGCTAGAGATGTGTACAGTATTAAACAACTCAGAGGAATTTATTCAGGCTTTTGTGAAAGAACATCTTAACTGCGCTAACAGAAAATTAGATGTTCAAAAATAATTGTAGGTTCTATGATTTTCATCTTGCATCACAGGCTTCCTTTTATCATTCTTTTTGTTTTGGAAGGCTTATGTATTTTAGGCAAACTTTATTCTGCACAGCTGCAGGAGGCCATTTCTGCAGTCTGAATTTCACAGTTAGACACTGGAAAGACACAGGTACAATTCAGTGCAGAAGGAGAGGATGTATTGGTATTCATACTTCCATCTCTAGATATAAAGCTCTAAATTTGACAAATTCCCTTCCATGGGTCTGCTGGACTGTTTAAGTCATGGGCTATACTACGCCGGAGGCCACGATCCACTCAAAAGTGGTGTTTCCTCTTCAAAAGTGAGGGCATTTTGCCAGTTCAGCCTTTCATTATTGTTCAAGAGGAATTCTTTGAAATGACAGCGAGTTCATCTCTGTAATTAATAATGATAGGTGAGTCTAGATGAGCGTGTCTGACATTAGAGTCAGTCATTGATAGGTCCAATTCAGACAGATGAAGATTTTCACACAATAGAGTGCAAGAGGGATTTTTGAATTCTAGATTTTTTTTTTCATCCCCCCACCCCCGGGCAGATAAGGAAAGCCCTGAGAAGTAATAGCCCTGTCCAGATTTCTCAGTTACTGAGGAAGAGGATGGGGAACAAAGACAATGAAAAAAAAAAAAAAAAGACAAAGGCTATAAGACAAGGGGGAAACTTCAGACTATTTCTAATCAGGAGCTTCTTTTCCTGAGAAGTCCAGCAGCTTGGAACACTCAGGATTGCCATCATCAGCAATGGGTAAAATTGTACCATGTTTCTAGCCAGTCCCTTTGCCTTGGTGCAGGAGACAGGGTCAGGACGGCAGACTCAGCCCAGCTCAGTCCACTGCAATCATCTGCCAGCATCACGATTGAAATGGAAAGGGTGAGACTTGCACCTACTTAAACAGACAATTCCACGTCTCAGTGGATGGGTTTAGGCATAGACTTAGGAAAAAATTCAGCACTACAACAGAATCAAGCTTTTTCCTCCCTCTTACTGTGTTCTTCTATAGCCTTTTTGTTAATAATACAGGCAGCTCAGTGGTCTAAACATTTCTGGACTCAGAGCTTATCTATCTGCAATACACAGCACATCCCATTACTTCCACAGTTCCTATGTTCTGGGTAACAATGCTTTAAAAAAAGCCACATGGCAAGCAAATTGGACACCATTCCAAATTGTTTCCAGCAACTTTAAACCTAGCAAAATGTACTCATATTTGTGCATTTAACCATAAAAATTAGTAACATCTAGTTGTCTGCAGAAGAATTTACTACAGCTAATAAGAGGTGGCTTTTAGAAGAAATTTTCAATAACTTAAAGGGTATTTTTATTTAACAGTTTTCACTTATAATAATACATAAAGTCTTAAAGAGAATTTTCTGACAAGTCTGAATAGGTGCAGAGTATCAGACATCTTTAATTATGATAGCAAAACCTCTGAATTGAGAATGTTACGCTAGACTTTTTCCCTGATTCCCTCTTTTCTTTCTCCCATGTAGACAGAGAACACTAAGAAAGTATGTCAAGTTAGCTGTCAAGCTCCTTAAGAAGTCTCAAATGACCTTGTCAGAAAAAAAAAAAAGCAGCCAACCCTTTGATTCATATTTTAAAATCCTGACTAACCTGCCCCTTCCAGTCTTCTGCTTTCTAGCTTCTGCAACTCTGACAGAACTGAGTTCAATATTAATGACTAGCAATCATTTTCAGGCTATACGCTCTCCTGCCTTCTGCAGTCCAAACACCTCCTTAGCTTGGCTCAGTTGGCAAGATGCTTACCTTTGTATTGGTTCCTCCTGGGTTCAAGATGAATAAAAAGCGGGGCTGGTAGCTAAGCCAAAAATAAATTCTGATCGCTCAAGTACCCTTCGAGACGCACCGGAACCATTCAAGTTGACCTCCTTTGAAAAGGCGCGTTATGCAAAGATACCTCGTGTGACTCACTAGGGGTTGTTTCAGTGAAAATCATGGATGCTTTTATACAAAACAAGGTATTTCTTTTCTTGAGACATACATGCAGATATTTCTCTCTGCATTGCAAGCAGAAAGCAGACTGCTTGATTACACTGCTATTGTTTTCAAAATGCATAATTAAATAATTCAATCTACTGAACAAAGCTAGCTTGCTTTTTGGTTTTTTTTGAACAGAATATAGAGTTGGTTGGACTCAGCAGACTCTTCCGTAAAAGATGCAAATGAAATACAAGCCTAGAAGCAGAACTCTGCTGATTTTCAAACCCTCTGACTACTGTTGGTTTTTTCAATCTGCTAAACACACTGAATCCTCCAGTTCCTTGGTGAGATCACTTCTGGCAGGTACAGGCCACCTTCAGTTACTCCAAAACTCTGCCATCCCAGCTCCTTCATGGTGCTTCTACAGCTTAGCTTTCATACAAAGACTTCACAATTAGTATAGCCAAAGATTATTTAAGATTTAGAATCTAGAAATAGATTTTTAAAATGAAAAAACTGTAGGCCTGTCCCAAAGAGTGTGTATTCACACAAGTTAGCTTTAGCTTAGTGACGCTAGACTCAGATTTCCCATATAACCCAGGGAGAGAGGGAGCTGGCTGTTTTCACTGATCCATTGGAGAAGTTTCTTCTCTCCAATCACTGCAGGAAGACCCTTGGTGTTGTGAGGTTAACATTTGCCTTTGGGATATCTCTCAAAATAACAATTGTGTTGTGAGAACACAGAGCTGCTACTGAGTTCACAGGAGCAAGCTAGGGCTTCTTACTGCAGGATCTGCCCAGGCTCTCTGGATAAAGAACCCCAAATAATACAAAATTAAAGTTGTATAACATAAAAATAAAAGAACATAGGGAGCATTTAAACACCCAAATGCCAAAAGGAAAAACACTGAAAAAAATATCGGGGCAGGGAGGATGGAGAAGAAAAGAGTAAAGATGGATTAACCAGTTTTCTTGGTTGTTGCACCACATAAAGGGTCTAGGACAAATTCTTCTGAGTATTTGTTTTTCTCTGCGTGGAAAACGACAGAAAATAAACCTGTGGTGGAAAACTCCTGGAAAAGAGAAAGCAAGCAAGCGTTCCTTCCTTCCTTTGTCTCAGCACTTCCTATTTA
This sequence comes from Fratercula arctica, assembly GCA_947846985.1. Taxonomy (NCBI): domain Eukaryota; kingdom Metazoa; phylum Chordata; class Aves; order Charadriiformes; family Alcidae; genus Fratercula; species Fratercula arctica. Next base: position 15,805,645 of record CANTUZ010000006.1, on the reverse strand, counting down.
AATGGTACTCTCTACATATACACATTTATACACATATATATACCTATATGTATACATAAACTGAGGATTAGTCTTGTCAGCATCTGATTCATAGGGCCCAAATCAGCAACATAATGTCATTTGTCTACATTTCACTTTGTAGGTGACAACAACATAAGGATCAGTGGCTAAAGACTCACATGCTCCATGTATATGTAACTAAACTAAGCAACATTTTTCTACTGTAATTTTCTCATGTAAGAAATCTCTTTAGACAGGTATGAGTGGCTATTTTAACATTCTAGTCAGGGCAAATTTTACTATGGCCAAGTGAGTAGTGACATCTTTGTCAGAAAGAATGACCTATTGGCCAAATAAAATTCATTTGTAAGATTTAAATGAGAGAAAAGCAGTGCACAGACCTCTGTGCAAGGCAGAGTATCACACTCAGGTTGCATCACCTAGTCTGCATTCTGCCTTCTGACGACAGAGTAGCTGTAGTCTAGGAGAAATTTTACACTGAAAGAGAAATGATCCTTTTCTTTGTAAAGAGACAGGAATCTTTAATAGATGTATGACTGTTTGTATCGCTTCGAGGTATCCACGTGTAATTTTAGATTCTCTAAAACGATTTGTGTTCTTGCCCAGAGTCAGACATCTCAGTAACACAATGAACAAGACAGTTTTAAAGCATGTCAATTCAAAATCTTTTTCCAATATTTTGCCAGGGTTTACCTTTTTGTTTTTCCTCTTGGGAAGACAGAGGGTCACAAGGCCTCTGAAAGTGGTAGGAGCGTAAGTTCCATTTGAAGTCAATAGGATTTGTGATCCTAAATCCCACAACTGCCTTTGAAAATCTCTGTGGGGATTTATGCCTTGACAAAATATCATCTTCCCCTTTCCTTTCACATCAAAGTTCCATTTCCATGAAGACAGAGATTCTACACTCTTCAGCTCTAACATGTATAAGCCCCCAATGATATTCCTGCAAGCTACCTCCACACAATACAAGGAACATGTTTGGCAATGAAATATAAAAATAGATGTAAAGTGAAATTTTCAAAAGAACCTTCAGAGACGTCCAATGGCTATTTTCTTCCTAAACACTTTCGTAATTTTGAAGATTTAAATCTCTGATCAGCAAAGCTGATCCCTTTTAGGACTCCTTTTGTAAAATAAAGGACCGCCAAAGCTCAAATTGAAAACAAATAAAGAAAGCCTTGTGGTTTCTCCTCCACCGGCCTGTCACTTATCTAGTTACCCCTTCATTCATTTGTTCACGCCTTTCTCTCTCTTAAGTGATTCACTCTTTCTTCTCACTTGTGATATGATTCACAAGTATAATTTCATACTATTTGATTTCCAGAGGCATAAAAATGTTTTTCTGTAACATGAATTGTAATTTTTTTAAGCAGTTATTAAAAAATTAGTAGCTAACTAAACTATTGGGCATCTCCTGCGATTACACAACATTGATAACATCTACTATTCTGTAACCATAACCACTGGTTACATCCCAGTGACACCAGAAATAAGTCATGCCTGAAGAAGGACATGTAATTTCCAATTTCTTGTTTCCCGCTGTGTACCACACTGTGACTGTTTCACTTCAAACCCTTTTTTTTTAAAAAAAAAAAAAAAAAGCTACCTGCCTGCTCAATAATTTGCCTAAGAAATTTGCTGGCAGGAATAGCTTTTCTGAATATAAAATCACAACAATTATATATCCAAATAGCCACTTCACATCCTGAAGGGCAAAGGAAGTCTCACACTCTACTTGAATGCCACTTAACTTTGAACACAGAATCCAAAAGAGAGAAGAACTGTGCAATGGATCTACACGACTGAAATAAATTTGTATTGTAGTTACTGTGCATAGGATCATTCCTTCCTAAATGACTTTAGGATAACATCTATTAAAAAACCCTACAAATTTCAGAGCAGGAGTAGATTGAAACTCATAGAATACCATTTTGAAGAAAATTCTAGGACACTGGTGTTGTGCAATTTAAGGGGCACAATGTCCAATAATGAACCAAAGCTAGCCAGAGAAATCCAGGACCCTGAAAATGTCTTAAGCAATAGAAAAAAAAATAATCTGCCATCTACCTGTGATTTTACAGCTGTAATACCCTCACCTCATGTGTTCTCAAGCAGGAGTTATATGAGCTTCACTGAACATTACAAATAGGAAAAATGAGCAGCTGTCAAAAGGCAAACAGAGAAGGTATCCGACCTGCGCTGTACATTGTGTGTTGTTATCCTCCACAAATCAAACAGCTGATAACTGGCTCCACCAAATCAAAAGAAGCTGTGCAAAACGTAATTGTTAACATTTGTCCTGAAGAAAACACATTCTATAAAGCTTTAAGAAGTAATGAAATAAGACTGAAATGGTTTCATATTACACTTTCTGAGGTTGCTCCAGTACGGACTGTTACAGAATCTTGGTGTCAGAGTGACAAATGTAACAAATAGCAAAGCTAAAATACAATACTCTGATTTTAAGGACAAAATTACGGCATGCTATCAGCTTGAACTGCTTTTGTATCTGTCTTTCAGAGGATGGACCGCTGAGATTTCTTTGCATACAGTGTTTTTTACTGACGTGATATTAACTGTCAAATACAACCCACCACACTTAGTACCATCAGGGCTACGAGTGTTTCCAGTGATGTTCATTTACGGTATCTACAATTAATGTCTCTTACTATCCCATCTGAAAAGTTTGTTGCTAGCTAGGAACATGAAGCACAGAATGCTTGATATAGAGTCGCTATCTGAGATCTCTTTTAACTTGTCAATAGCAAGTTCTTTTTCCTGGCATGTCTGTTTTTCCAGTGCTATCCTGGACACGACAATTAGAATATTTTTTATCGTTTTTTCCTATCCTTTGGTGGTTGGCCTGGAAATAGTTGAAGTACTGCCATAACTTAACAACTCACCAAGACAAAGCACAAAATGTCATTTATGGAATCTTTATCTGATTCACCAGTATATACACAACACACATTTCTTCTGAAAACCAGTCCTAAAATTCATAAATTACATCCGACTTCAAAGAATTGGCCCCTTGAGTGTTAGGAAATGCAGTAATTACAATAAACAACATTCGTTTAGCAAAGTTTTTAACATGAAAGAAAATGTATGTGAAGATACCCGTTTTAAATTGCATGTTAGACTGAGATTCGTGGTTACAGAGAACCTTTCTAAGCATATATATAATCATTGAATACAAACTGGAATGGATGGGGATGAAAAAATGTGACTGAAAAATACCGAGATGAGTCAAAACCTTAAACATAAACCACCTCAAGCTGTGACTGAATTGGGAATGAGATGTAAGTACAAATATAGCTCTTCACTAATGCATGGGACAGACAGAGGAAGGCATAAAGTATACGGGGATATCACAAAATAGCAGAAAAAACCACAAAATATGCACTAACTTTACCTTGATCAAAAGGCTTGTTTGGATTCCAGTTTCTGAAATAATCATCCTAAATGGGAAGGAAAAAAAAAAGGAAACTCAGGAAAAAGATGATCAGTATTTTCAGTACAATTTTACATAACTAAATTACAAATGAATCAACTCATCTTTGGATCCTAACATATTTAGCTCAAGTCAGATAAAACTATTAACAGGTTGTGTCCTAAAGAGTAGTAAATGCGGGTTAGAAATTAAAGAACAAAAAATTCCTTGGATTCAACACCTCAAATTTTTCTTCTGAATTGATTTTCAAAGTATACCCATTATTAAATATTTTCTGATAATTCTGTATCATTTCATAACAGTCTACAACTTCTGATAACAAAGATAACAACATATTGTCCAGATAACTTAAGATGAGCCACAGTATCCTGGTGTGGTGAAAAGTAGCAAAGTAAATCCAAAAATACTTATATTTATTTGGATGCACATAAATCAGACCACTGTGAATGTACAGAAATAGAGCAATAATATCGTAAGCATTATACTTGAAGTACAATAACATCCAGGAGCACTTGCAGTGAATAGTTCCCACTATTAAATTTTTCAAATCTTCCTAAATCTGATGTAAAGATATTATTCTGCTGTGGGTCTTGTGGTTCTATTCTACATAATTCTGATTGGACTTTAAAATGGAGAAGGTAAGAACTGTCAAGAGTGCCTGGCCAAATGATTATTCTGTTGAAAAGAAGTCTCTCTGCATAAAGAAAGTAAAACTCTGCTGTGTGTCAGATCGTTTGTATTCTATGTACTTAGCAAATATTTACCTGAAGGCAAAGTTTCCCCCACTTCAGAGTGCCATCAACCCTAGTCCTGAAGAACTGGGATTCAAGCCCAACTTATATTTAGTTTCAGCATATTCTGTATATCTCACTTGCGTCCTCTTTGAGGCGACATGATAACAACAGAATAATGTATCTGAAGTGAGGAAGCACGGAAGATTTGTATAATGCTGTGATATTCTTCTGCATATTAATCTTTATTTCCCTTTTAATATATCTGGTATTCTATATTCATCTCTTGAGGGCTGCCACTGAAGAGATATCTTTATCAAGCTGTTCAGAATGACACCTAGATTTCTTTCTTTTTCCTGTCGGGAGGGTAGCTGAAAACCCATCACTGTGAATAAGACACCTAAATTATTTCTTCCACAGGGCTTTGTTTACCATTTATCTCCAGTACACTGAATTTCACCTGCTCTCATTCTATCCCATCACCCTAACCTGGAACATTTTGGAGACTTGGAAGCCAGCATGCCTGACTATCTGGGTTCAGAACAGCCCATGGGCTGTTATGGGAAGGGAACACCAGGAGATGAGCTTTATGGCAGCACATTCCTTTCTGAGCCCTGTGGCCAGCTCGAGAAGCAGAAAATACTAATGTTTACAGCATGAACTGTGGACTGCCACCCTGCTCTTCTCTCTCTGCTCTGGGACAGGCAAGGATGGGCAAATGCTCCCCGTAATGAAGGGGGCTGGATGTGATTCTGCAGGACCATCAGGATGCTCAGTGTCTATACTGACTTCACAGACACTGACAATGTTCCACAATAACAACAAAGATTATTATTCATGATTTATTTCAGATACATCAAAAGTATCTCTACTTTTTCTTGAGAAGTATGGGGTTTGGCACCAGAAATAGAATCACAGACTTGCTTTTGAATTCCACAGCTTTGTTGATACAAAAAAACCCTCACTGCTGTACAATGTGTTGTAATTGATTGTGATGTACTGCTAAATTCACCAAGCATTAATCACTGTTTAGAATGTGTTGGGTTTTAAGCTTTTTGAGCAGAATACTTTTTTCCAGCAACAAAATTATTTCTTTTTTTGCCTGCTTACATTTTTTCCTAGGTGTTGCTTTGCTGCTGGGTTTTCAGCATCAGAAACTGTTAAATAATTCAAATCCCAAGAAAGATTTCTTATGCTGTTGGCATATGGAACCAGTTTTGAAATAAGGATTGGAAAGGGGGTTTATCTCAATTTCAGTGTCAAAGGAATATTTTACAGAAAATGCACCTTCCTCACAAAAAAAACCTACAAAACACCCATCTCTTCTATAAATCTATTCCTTCTCCTTTTCTCCTTTATGCAGACCTGTTCAGTATTCCTTTTTGAAAATTGAAACTATATTTATTTTAGAGTATGCCTGAAACTATAGTGTGATAACATAGGAAAATACACAAGAAAAAAAATGGAAAAGACCCTAAAAAGTAGAATAGATAAAACCTTTGAGATCTTCAATATATAAAACTCATTATTATTTATAGGAGTAAATAATGACTACACATACATTGGAGTAATACGGTCAACAGCAGCTGAAATAACTTATGCCAGTTGGACAACAGAAAATACAGCACTAGAGCTTCACTTTGGCATTGACACCAGCAAGAACTGTAACTGAATGGTTATGGCACTGTAAAGGTGAAATTCACCCTGTAGATATGGTTGAGCAGAAAATCTATGTCTCATTTAAATACCACCTAAAGCTCTGACTTGAAAAATGGGCTTTGTGCTAGTACTCTGCAAGGTGCTGAAATTTATACATTAACCCGAAATGACTTTTGTTAGGAGGAGGAACTCTTAAAATCTCTGAACGGATACCATCATTTCACTGCGATTTCCTCTGACAGAAAAACAGCATGGTGATATAGCAATGTACTGTGCCTAAACATGACACCAATTTCCAGGTATATATCATTCAAAAAGTGTACACATATATATATATATAAAAAAACATAAAGCACGATCAGCTTGATTAAAGAGATTTAACATTCCCATTCAATAAAACACTTTCTTGACAAAAATGACTGCACAGAAATCTATTAGTTTCTGAGCTTTCTACTAGGATAGTTTCTAATGTGCTTAAAATACCTTACGCCTGCTGTAACGTATGAAACTTAGGTCATTTTAATATTAACATGTTAATAAATCAATATTAACACATTAATAATTAACATGTATCAATACATTCATAACAATATTAACAGTTGATCATAAGAGTTTAAAGTAAAATATGAATTATATGTTGTAAATACTTTTATTCACTCTATGGATATTTACAAGTTAAAAGTGAAAAACATACCTCAACTTCCTGAGTACGTAAGCATTACAAATGAAAAAAGAAAAAAGAATGAAATAAAACAATATAGAAATATGTTAACATTCATCAATTTTCTCCTCGTCAGCCTTTTAAACATGAAATCACTTATTTCAGATGACCTTCACCTCCAAATGAAATAATTTTCTCTTTCTTTTCTGACCTTTCCACCTTTGCTGTCATGGCCCAGTTTTCATCTGCTGCGCTATTAGCCAGATGCCATTCTATTAGCACGTTTCTCTCTCATAGAGCACCAAAAAAAAGGCACTTTCATCTCCTTTTGGCTGACAAAAACACCAGACAGTGTTTTTCCGCACACTCATCTGTTACGTACCTGATGTAAGAAAGAAAGAATTTATTTTTTTTTGTCCTAACTGACTTTAAAAACTGTTTGATGGACTTTGAAGGGAAGGCAAAACCAGGCATGGATCCATTTCAATATAACAGGTGATAGCAACTGAGAAATATTTTTGATGAACAAATATTTAAAAATATCTTTCTACTTGCATAGAATTCACACTTCAAAGGTTTTACCTATGGTTCAGTGGCTGCATATGACTAAGTCAATCTTTTAATTAACTGAAGGGAATTTGCACACCTAAAAGCACACATGAGAAGAACTGATACCACAAACCAAGACCCTTGGCTCAACCCAGCGTTACAGACATGTGATGTATTGGCTTGTCCTCTGCACACAGCCAGGAATAAACGTGACCCCCAAACCCCAGAAGCTGCCTGGCCCCCTCACAGAGCACAAACACACTGATGGGAACAGTACGGAGCTTCACTGTAAGTCCTGTGACTCTAGGTCCCTGATGGACTCAGAGTCTCCTACTCAGCTTCCACTTCCAGGCAAAGAAATCTGACTCCTGTCAAACTGGCCCCAATCCAGTTCTTGAAATCTTTAGTTCTGTTCTCACTGGGTGCAGGATGAGGCCTTTGGCAAGACCCTTCTGCCCCCTGATAAAGTCTACTGCCCACCTAGGACAGACATCCACCTGGGACAGTGAGGCAGATAACCCACAATGGTCCCTCTTGCAGAGAACAGCTCACTCTTGGTATCCCCTGACCTAATTCAATTTATTTGAGCAATCAAGAGATGAGATGAAACACGTTTAAGTGATGTGAATCCATTTTGTCGTATCATGCTTAATAAATTGTTGTTTCTTAACAAGAGCAAAACATTCTATCATTCAATACACAGGTGTCAAATCCAGCCAACTTAGATTGATATGCCATCAACAAAGTCAATCAAGAGAATAATCATATGGGAAACTAAGTATGCAGAGGGCATATTAAAAAGTGTTAGTTTAAAAGCTCTCAAAAGCTTTCTCATGTTCTTACAGGCAGAACTATCAAAAATCTCATTCATCAGAACCCATAAATTCACCAGAATTCTAAGTCTGGGTTCTGATTTGCAAAAATCAAACCTTGAACTAGACCTGGGTCTGACACAATTCCCTTTTAGTCATAGCAGAAAAGTCAGCAAATAGAAGTTGACCCTAAAACCAGTACATTAATACATGACTGCTCTTCTCTCCTATTACCCTCCATATCAGTGCAATAACAACACATTTAAAAAAATGAAATTAGTGTTAAACACAAACAGATTTATCCTCTTTTCCCCCACCAACTAAGAAAGTAAACAGCAGCTTCTTGTTCTCCTCAAGTTTAAGTATTTAAGTTATTCCCACCAAACCTACTCTATTGTCACTTTTTGGTTTAGTTATTACCTAAGACTTGATATTTTGGAAGAGTTAACGAAGCACGGTTAATTTAACACACAGGCACTCATTTTATTTACTTGTCAAAAAGAAGCTCTTGCAAGATGCTCTTGTTTATAAATAGAGCCAAATATTAGCTAAATGGGTGCATAAATATTTATATTTCTTGCATTAATTGAGCTTGTAAGTTATTTGTATGAATCAAGAAGAAATGAGATGCTGACTGAAAAAATTCCACAGAAAATACCCTTTATTTTGCAACTTTTGGAATGAGATGAGTTCAGTTTCCTCCCCCCAGGCCTGAGAAGATCACACAGAACTGGAGGAGCCCACATGAAACCCTCATTACAGATCCTTCCTGAGTGTCGTGGCTTCAGCCAGGTTGGCCACTGACAAGACAACAGATGGTCTCCCCCACCTCTCGCTCCAAGGAGAGGAATATGAGAGATAAAGGGATTTATGAGTTTAGAAAAAACTAAACTAATGCAATATTAATAATAAAATAAAAAAGGAAATAATGAAATAGATCCAATATATACAAATATACACAAAACTGTATCAAGCTCCCAGGGAGGTGTCACTAGCAGGCATGGAGGTAGTTCCAGACTGGACTCAGTAACAAATGGGAACTGGAACCCAATGACCGGGATCAAAGGCAGGTGGGCTGACAGGGTGCTCCTCAGACATCAGTCACTGACGAAGCAATACTGGAGAAAAGCCCTTGAAGAAGCAGCCAACAAGGAAGAGCCAACCCAACCCCTTTGATCCCTCAGCTTTTCTATTGAGCATGGCGGATGGGATGGAACACCCCATTGGTCAGTCTGGGTCACCTGACCTGTCTGCTCCTCCCCACAGGTGTGACCCCTCCCTGGGGTAAAAACCATCTCAGCTGACCCTGGTTGCCATGGCAACAACTGTGAGCAAAGGTCTCTCACTGATGGAGAGTTGGCCCTGCTCCACCCCAAACCAGGACACTGAGGACACTCACATACAAAGGGTGTAACCCCAAGGCCTGTCAGAGAACCTTTTGCAGATAAGCTTCATTCCCAGCTCCTCCCAGCCAGCAAGAGCTTAAATTTCTAAGTATCTCCAGGAGGGATGTTTATTAACACTGGTTTGCAGCCTGCTTAGTATTTTCCTCTTCCATCCTCGATCTATGATTAAACCTTTTACCCTCATAAAGACCAGCTGGGAAAAGTGGTAATTACCAGCTCATTGCTTTTTTAAAATTAGCTCCAGAAAGATGCAGCTGCATTTTCTGCCTCTCTACCTTGCAGTACAGAAGATCATTCCAACACCGAGCAGTGTGAAAGCACCAGCTGCTGCTTGCTGAAGTCAATCTAGCCGGTATCATAAATATCTCCCCCAAGGCCTAGTGCCTGTTTTAAGCAAATAGTTTGTGTCAGCAAATTACACATTATTTATTTATTTAAGAAGAAGAGAAAATATTTTCCCCACTGAGTACTTGAGTGAATAAATATTTCCCAATGGTACCTACCGCCCAGCGTCTGCAGCAGTGTCAAGAGCGGACTCCAGACTCCTAAGCACACCAAGACATCTCTAACCACCTCTGAGCTCGCTCGCTCCCTCCCGGGAATCAGAGAACCTGCATCCAAACGTGATGCTTTTGCTTAGTGAATTAGTAGTGCTTGTGCTGCGGGTATTTCTTTTTAAATCTGCTAGGGGAAACCTTCGGAAAGTTTAGCGATAACTAAACTCAGAAAAGTTATGAGTTTATTTAAAGTGCTAGCAACGTGAAGCGGTGAGATTGAAAGAAACCACTTCAGACTGAAGTAGTGCAACATGTCATGAAAGGTCTGAGGATGTCAGGACCTGTCTACAATACTGTAGCTAAGTCACTAATAAAAACATAATGAAATGCATTAGCCCAGAATAAGAGCAAGGGTAGTATAAAGGGTTCACAATGGACTCATATATAATGCTAAATACATTAATACCTGCTAATTAATAGCAACATAAAATACATAAATACATTTTCAAATAAGTCCTCGGATATGTATGGCATAGAAAAGATCCTTGACTGTGTATTACAATCTCAATAAGTCTCCATAAGACTCGAATTCTCGGCCTATGTACTTTTTCTTCAGCTACCACAAATGCACAAAAGAATGGCCCTTTCCCATCTTATTTTCATAAATTCAAAGGTTTTTTGATGATTGTTGCAATTTTTTGTGCTATAGTAGGAAATAAGATTTGCCACTCCTGTTTTGCTGGAAGATTTTTCCAGAAGTTTCCATAGGCAATACTAAGAGTAAGCAGTAGGCAAAACTTTCAGCATAGGCTTTCTTTACCCACAGTCACAGTGATTCAATGGGATGGCAAAAATTTCAGAAATGAAATAACAAAAAGTTGAAAAATAATTGAAAAATAAGTTACCACTGTCAGCCAGAATAAGAATTCTCATTCTTTAGAACTCAATCATATAGCTTTTTACACAGAAATCTTCCAGCTGCTCTATTGTTTTTTTTGATAAAAAGACAAATATAGTAAGAATTAAGACTATTTCTTAAAAAACCCAAACCCACTCTTTGTTTATCCATAAGAATGAAGCCAGAGGGTACGTCTACAATGTTGAGGGCAAACAGCTGCTCATTTACTCTGCTTGTGCTTCAAGCGGGATGAATGAGGGCCAGCTGTGAGCCAGAAGCTACAGAGCTGCTTTAGCACAGCACTGTGCCAGCACACACAGCTGATGGATTTGGGTGGCTGGAACAATCATACAACTGTCTACACTGGCTTGTGCTGAAATACCTAAAACTGGAAAAAAAAAGGCTTGGTTTCATTATTCCTTGACCATCCTTCTTATAGACTAACTTTAGAAATACATTATCACTTCTGCCTGAACTCTTCCTCTCATTAGCACATGCTAAAAAGCCTCTTATCTCTGCCCAGAGTTAAATAATTCTTACTAACTTCACTTTCATCAAGTTTTTCACACTTCAGTATGTCCCACCAGACACACCAGGCTATGCTGAAAGCTGTAAAGCTCTCACAAGCCCAGAAAGGTGAAACTCAGGACTCTCCCAAGGCATAGGCTCACTGATCCTTGCTGTGCTAGATGCGCCATACTGTCACAGATGCCACAACTCCCAAGACCAGATTGAAAACCAGAACGTTACCTGGTTGCTTATGTTGTAAATTAACAACACAGACCCACGAGCTACAGTGCCTCAGCCACACAGAACTGTCTAACAGGCTCTGCAGGGTCACATTCAGTGCATTTTTTCTCCAGTCACAAATTCCCCTTCCATGACCTTTGCAAAGAGCCTCCACTACTGCTCTCAGAGAGGCAGCGAGGGGAGGGAGGAATTAGGACAGAGGGAAGACGGGCAGTGGAATACTCCTAACAAGGCCTGAGGATCAGAAGTATCACAGTGATGATTTACTGTCTCAGCTGAAACAATTTCCTCAGGCAATTGGATCCTGGGGCAATCTGCAGGGAAGCTCAATAGTTATTGACCCCTAAATAAATGTGTAAGGTCCTACTCTCTCCAGCATTTTCTCCCAGACACTTGAGAGTTTCTGATTTCTCTGTTACTCTCTGATTATACTCTGATGCATGTTTATGCAAATCCCTACTTAACCAGAACTCCCCATCCATCACAACAGACGTGGTTGATTCAGCTTCTGAACTTCAGGCAGGGTTCCCAGTGCTAGACAGTAAATTAACTTGAAAATTACTTATTCAGAAACAGAACTGTGTGGGAGGGAAGGGGGTAGGTGGCAAACAGGGGACAAGTAAAAGGAAAAGGACGGCACCAGAATTCTGGGACAGAGAGGAGTGAAGCTCCACAGGGTGCAAAGGCAGCAAGAGGTCCAGATCGCCACAGCTGTTTGTGGGCTCCTCACCAAGGAGTTAGCACCCAAACAGGGCGGTACAGGGAAGCAAAGCTGAGTGTCCTCGTGGGAGGCCAGAGAACAAACATATTTCAGTAAAATAAGCTTGAGGGGTCTCTCTGATCAAACAGTGCTTGGCACTTGTACTATCTGCCATGGAATTTATATAACCCAGGTAGAAAACAAAAGTCTGCCATGGAACATACTCAAGTCAACGGAGTTATGCTGTTTCCAGAGGACTGGGAAAATACAGTCAAGACCAATGGGTTTTTTACTTCTTAGCTAGAAAATACACATGCCTTCTTCCATATGAGCTTGGCACAGGTCCTCAGTTTGACCCCTGAAGAGCTACTTAAATTGTGCGGCAGCTTCAGCACAGTACACAGGTAGAAGCAGCCCTGGAAATCGTTAACTCCCACTTTCACCAACAGAGTAGCACCCAGTTGAACTGGAAGTGATGAGCAGAGCCAGAGATTACAGAAATATATTCCCCCTCCTTCCAGGTGAAATTCCTTAAAGCAGCATCATTTCTGATCTCTGAACTAACACTACGCATGAACTAGCAACTGGGTAGACAGGCTAACTCACTGAATCCAGGGAACCGTACAAGGTTCCAAGTTATTCCAACTATTCCAAAAATAACACGAGTGCCCGCTCTGTGAATTGAAGATTCCCAAGTTGAGAACCTGGCCTAGTGTTGTTTTTGCACATGATTATTTACTTGTTTTCCACTTATCAAAACCACCATGCCTTTACCTAGGATTATTATTGTGAATATTGGTGAAGAATGGCCTCCTGCAGGTTCTCTCTATGGAGAGAATAGTATTGCTAATAAATCATATTCTCAGTAGGTGTAATATTTAAAACATACCTTGAAAGGAGAGCTACTAAACTCTTTCCGCATCTTAATTTTCATTCAAAGACTCAAATTACATACTCAGAAAGCAATTGTTTTTAGGCAGCTTGAAAGCCAAACACATTAAGCTTGAAGGTTATAAAGCCATTGGCAATGTTACTTCACTTTCAGTATCCTTGGTGCTCTGAGACTACATTTGCAATACCTGTTTGTGACAGATTCACTGCCCCTCTTTAGCTAAACATTTGGGGTTTGTATCTGGGGAACAACATTCACATAAAAGAATCCTAATTCTACCACTGCATTCACATATGAGAACTGCTTTACTGTGAATAACAATTTGCATAATGATTAAATACATAGAGCTATTTCTTGTTTTATATTACAAGAATTCTTCACAAATCTGTTCTGAGTCATGTGATTTATTTTTTTTAGTTTACCATTATGGGAATAATCTCGTTACGAGATAAAGCGATAATTCTCCTAATATCAAAGTTATAGAATAAAAGTTATTAATGAAATCATACTGATATTCCACTTAGGTATACAAATCCCAGTGCTTAAAACGTACAAGGGAACAAACAGCAGCTGAATTAAATCATGTTATCTAACTTTGATATTTAGTGACAGAATTTTCTGAGACCTACAGAGACAGTTAAACTAGTTATTATGTTCTAAATCTTTAAAATTACTTCTTTAAATGCATAACTAATGCCTGGAAAGAGACTGTATGAATTATATTGAATTATGAACAATGAATTTTCCCTGGGAGCACACATGCATTTGTTTTTATTTCATTTGTAGCTTCAAGAAAAAATCTAACTCCAAGTATTGTTGAGAAAAACCTTTGCAAAAGGTGAAATCAAACTAGCCATGCTGCTGTTGAAAAGGACAACTTTGCAGCCCTTTACTCAGTATTTGAAATTTCTTAAAACGGTCATGGTCAACTAGTCTATGAAATAACCAGTTGCTGACTGTGTGAGACAATTGTACACATTTTCAGATCAGAAACCCTGTGAGCCATTACAAATGTGTGGTTTCCATTCCAGTTTATAATATCATTTTGTTAATTGTCTCTGGCATTTTATCCATTTAACTAAAGAGAACACAACATCAAAAATCATTATGCAAAACTGACAGCGAGTTTAATGGAAACGAAACAGCTAAATACTTGCAGCAGCTGCTGCAACCAGAAATCCAGTCCTCCCTCAAGAAAGCGCTCCTCACTTTGTTCATCACCAACAACTTGAACATATAGTAGGTTATTTTAAATACCTTGATCGGTTTATAAAAGTTACCACGTGATGGGGTTTTCCAGAATAGTTGGGGCTGGTTGATTCAAGTAAAGTCCCTCATGACTCTGTTTTGTTACTGACAGACTTACGTTACCTCTACCCCCTTCCTGAAAAATCACAGGAGGTGCGTGAACGTAACATTTTACTGATGGTGCCTCATTAATCTCTTAAACTGATAAAATAAAACAGATCAAATATTAAGAAACTAATTTCTTGTGTCAGCTGTAAACAAACAGTAACAAAAAGTTACCTTTCATAAGTGATTGCTACTTGCCATCTGCTTGAAGCAACAGTATTTTGAAGAGAAACGTTTTTTGTGGAATGGTATTTCAAAAGATTTAGCTCAAATAATTGATTGAAAACAAAAGGAAAAAAAGTAAGATAAAAAGGCCAAAGAAACAAAATATTCTGGTCCAGGCAAAGGATAGCTAAACTGCAGTAATGGCTCCGGTGGGATTTAAATGCCAAGACTGTTAGCGTCCACAGTACAAAGATTTCCATATGCATTGATCCTATTTTTTTTAGCAGAAGACAGCACCTGACTGCCCAATTTGTGCATAATTTGTTCTCAAGAAGTCCACAGAACACTGTCCAAAGGCAGATTCAGATCCATCCTCAACATTTTAATCCACGTAAGTCAAACTAGAGTTCCACTTGCATTTGCAGTGAAAAAGATAATATAACAGCTTAATTTGCACACCTGTATTTGAGAGCAAGAGTCCAAACCAAAGGTATCATCATAATTACCGGATAAGGATTTTGCTCCATTTGACCACTGCAGCCATCTCAGTATCCTCCCCTGAAGGAGGGAGACAAGTGACCCCTCGCAGCCCATACACCAGGCCCAGAATAAAGCAGAATAATCAATGTTGTTCCAGCCCCTCTCACCCCGCTTAAATATTCCACGTAGGTTAGTTGCATAACTCAATCGCTAAATATCCATATACATATTCACAGAACAATTCCTCCCTCAAAATATTAAGAATTCAGATATAAACCTAAATTCTCAGAATTTTAATAATCTCATTTCATGATGGATTATGACTCATCACTTTGAGATAAACCCATGTAGTTCACCCCGAACTACTGTCGCAGATACATCATTGTATCAGTTACAAATTGATAAACTAACAAACATCATTATGCCAGCTATACTCAGACCATACTTACATTTTGCTTCAGAATCATGACAAACAAGTGAGCAGAAAGACTCAAACATGATATACTGGTGTCATATGATTTCAGAAACTTTGACCATTTTATTTATGCTTTCATTGTCTCTTGATTCATCATTTAAAATTCTTAATTGTGTACGTAGGGAATTTCACCCAGTACACTCTCCAGAAACAATATTCAGTGTGAACACTGTCGATTACTGGCACACGTTCAGAGTTGCTCAGAAAAGTAGAAATTAAAAATATGAACTATATATTGGATTAAACTTCCATAACTGTGATTATGACGATAAAGCAACACACAAGCTAAAGTCTTCTGAACAAAGTGAGAAAACTAAGTGACCTTTCAGTTTTTACAGTAGCATGCTTCTTGGATCAAGGACAGACATTTGAAAGAGTCTCCTGTAGGGAGATATAATGCACTCCTGAACTTGCCAGAACATGCGCCTCTGTGCGTCAGTGCTAAAAGGTCAGTATGTAGTGGGGCATTGCATGGAATGAACAATGACATGAGAAAGTAAGATGTAGCACAACTTTACTTTACAATCTCAGGAACCTTCTAACTAAGCAGCCATGGCTCAAGAGAATATATAGCCTGCAGATCTCAAAAAGCCATTTTTGAACTGTTCTGCTGTAAACAGAAGTATGTTCCTGATCTCTAGACATTACAGTTGCTCACTGTTAAAGGGATTAAACCATGAAATGAGTCAAAAGCAAACCAAAATAGCATTTTAACAAAGGATAGAACTCGAAAAAAAACAGCACTAAGAGACATCTGAAGAGTACTGAAGGTCATTAAGGCTTCCTAGGCACAAGAGAACATTTGAATTTTGATCAGCTGTAATTTTACACCTGAGGTCTAGTACAACTA
The DNA here is from genome assembly GCA_947846985.1 of Fratercula arctica. Lineage (NCBI taxonomy): Eukaryota > Metazoa > Chordata > Aves > Charadriiformes > Alcidae > Fratercula > Fratercula arctica. The sequence continues at coordinate 15,789,295 of CANTUZ010000006.1, read as the reverse complement.
GTTATTTAATTCTAACAACTGAAAAACTAGTTCAAATATGCAGTGTAACTAATCTCCAAACCTTAGAGATGTAAAATCAGAAAAAATATATATCTTAGAGAGCAGCTGCATCTACAGAATATAAAATTAAGTGTGCTGAAGATCACCAGAAATATGTCTTAAACCCTCCTTCCAACACAGACACACATACACACATTTATTCTGAGTTCCACACATTTGTTAAGATTACAGTGAGTAAACCTCAACATGAATCCCTTATTCTTAAAACATTTTTCTGTTCAACACCATACACATTTTAAAGTAACCCTTTTCCTGGTTCCATGGACTGTACTACAAAAAGGTTTGAGGCAGATGCTTTACAAGTAATCAACACAGCTGTAGGAAAAAAAAATAAAATCTTTTTTTCTTTCTATCTTTAGTGACCTAATTAATGAACATATACCTTAAGTGCTCTTCATAAACAATTTTTCATGCTGCTAAGCCACAGCCTTAACTTTATTCATGAGTGTCAGAAGCAATGGACATCTCTCAGAATTTCCAGCAAAATAAGTTGTTTTACTTGCAAAATATTAACACAGATTTCTTTAGTAAGTATCAGTATTCGCCCAAGCCAAGAGTTGAGATTTAGAGTCACACTGCTATTTATGTCAATATACGCAAGAATGGGCTTAGAGACGAGTTCATCCTAACAGATTTTAGCAAAATCCCTCTAAGAAAAGTGTCCTGAAATGGTTCAGTCTCACCTTTATTAAATCTTTGTTGCTGGAGACAGACACAGACTTAGCATTATCTTCACATTGCCCAAGCATTGTCTTTTTCCAGTTTCCTAGCTCCCTTCTGCTTCCACAGAAGGAAAAATTCCCTGATTTTTGTGTCCTAGGAAGGTGATTTCTTCACCTGCAGAAGTGGTTGGGAAAGCAGGTGGTGGCTTTTTCTCTTGATTGTATAAACCAGAATTAGAGTGGAGTTTGGATGGTGTTGAGGAACTTACAGAAAACATTCTGAAACATCCCAATTATCAAGAGCATCTTAAAAATATATCCACAAAAATATCCACAAGATTTAAAACACTAAATTCCCTGGCAATATAGCGTCAAGACACAGGTTTTAGTATGGCAGATAAAATAGTTTTTACATTAAAACTATAATGTCTATTTGTAGGTCCCCTAAAACAGCTTTCATGCATAAACACCACAAAATCCACAAGACAAACTTCATGTCCACAAACACTATGAAATTGCTAATTCATGTATGTTTGAGATTTCTGAGTAGCTCTTATTTTTTAGGAGATCCAATAGAGTTTGAACAGCTCATTAAAACCCAGGATTTCCTGCGTTGAAGCTACTTCTTAGTAGTTGTACATTCTTATTAATTGTACATTAAGGTCATTCACATCGTTCACCCCATTATCTAAGGAACAATTTGAAGATGTGTTTAATTTGTTTTAGGCTAACCGCGAAATGTGAATTGTAATCACGTGTTAACAGGGAAACACAAAACAGAAACTTTTACAATTACTAAGAAACAAAACAACTGAGGACTGGCCTGTTTTAACTGAGTTAAAGAAAGTCAGGAATGTGAATGCTCAGCTGCAGCAATATTCATTTAGATTATTACCTCGCTTGGGCGTTGTCATTTCTGAAATTGTATTTTGGCAGATTCCAGGAATGCTGTCAAGCCATTTGTCAGCTCAGTCAAAGATAATATGAGTTGGTAGAGTATTTCAACAGAGGTGAGCTCATTTTCACAAACATATTTTGAGAAGTGTTTGCAAGGGAAACTGCAACCTGAAATGAAGGGACAAAAATCCAGCCAAATAAAAAATACCCTAGAGAATTATAATACTAGCTTGAGGACTGGAAAAGTCTGCCCTATATGAGATTCTCTGAAATCTCACAGTTTGTCTAGTTCTCTAACAACATGGAGACATTAAGGGTGCCACAGCTTTAATGTGGATGCTTAAAAGGAAACTGAGTCATTAGCACCAGTGTGGAGGCTGCACGCACTTGTTTTCATGTTAGAATCCTGCAAACAGTTAATAAATGCAAATGAGAGAGTTTAATGTATTGTTTTTTAACAGTGAGTTGACAACTACTGATGGCTGAAAAGCTCTGAGTTATGTGATAGGGGAAGGACTAAATGCTTCACCAGTTGCAATTTGCACAAGCAGGTTTGCAGATGAATGTTACGGAAGGAAAGAACACATGCAATAAGGCTCCTACAGCACAGATTCGACATCTACATCAACAGGCAGCACAGTGCCCCAGGGGCGGATTTGCAGAACAGAAATTCATGCTGAGGAGCCAACAGCTGCTCTGCACATGAAGTTCACACTTTGGTTCAGTCTGCTCCCCTGAACTGATCTCTTGGTCATTAGGTAGACATATCTCAAAGCACGGCTGGCTTCTCCTTTCATCAATAAGGAATCCATTTCACATGCTCTGCAATGTAAATAACAGCACAGTAACTGGAGACAACTGGGAGACTTGCTTCCACGGCATACAATCGTAGAATTGTTAGGGTTGGAAGGGACCTTAAAGATCATCTAGTTCCAACCCCCCTGCCGTGGGCAGGGACACCTCCCACTAGATCAGGTTGCTCAGAGCCCTGTCCAACCTGGCCTTGAACACCTCCAGGGATGGGGCTTCCACCACCTCTCTGGGCAACCTGTTCCAGTGTCTCACCACCCTCATGGTGAAGAACTTCTTCCTAATGTCCAGTCTGAATCGACCCATCTCTAGTTTTAATCCATTCCCTCTAGTCCTACCATTACCCGACATCCTAAAAAGCCCCTCACCAGCTTTCTTGTAGGCCCCCTTAAGATACTGGTAGGCCACTCTAAGGTCTCCTCAGAGCCTTCTTTTCTCCAGACTGAACAACCCCAACTCTCTCAGTCTGTCCTCATAGGAGAGGTGCTCCAGCCCTCTGATTGTCCTCGTGGCCCTTCTCTGGACACATTCCAGCACGTCCATATCTCTCTTGTAGTAGGGGCTCCAGAATTGGACGCAGTGCTCCAGGTGGGGTCTCACAAGAGTGGAGTAGAGGGGGAGAATCACCTCCCTCGACCTGCTGGCCATGCTTCTCCTGATGCAGCCCAGGATACAATTGGCTTTCTGGGCTGCTAGTGTGCACTGATGGCTCATGTTGAGCCTCTCGTCTACCAGCATCCCCAAGTCCTTTTCTTCAGGGCTGCTCTCAAGCCAGTCACTGCCCAGCCTATATCAGTGCTTGGGATTGCCCCGACCCAGATGGAGGACTCTGCACTTGGTCTTGTTGAACTTCGTGAGGTTGGCACAGGCCCACCTCTCCAGCCTGTCAAGCTCCCTCTGGATGGCATCCCTTCCCTCCAGCGTGTCAGCTGCCCCACACAGGTTGGTGTCGTTGGCAAACTTGCTGAGGGTGCACTATATGCCACTGTCCACGTCGCTGATGAAGATATTAAACAAGACCGGTCCCAGTACTGATCCTTGAGGGACTCCACTTGTCACTGGCCTCCACTTGGACACGGGCCCATTGACAGCCATTCTTTGGATGCGGCCATCAAGCGTCAAAGGCTTTGCTCAGGTCCAGGTAAATGACATCATACTTTGATGCAAACTAAAATGCTAATGAAGAAATGCCCTATGCTCACTGTACACTACTTTTAAGGCCTTCAAGGACCAAAATAGATCCTCGTTAAATACTAGATGATGAAGAGTTCTAGATCATGTGATCTGGACTGTTGTGGGCTCAGCAATATTACTAACTGAAGAGAAAGCGATGGGAAAGTCTGATGCTGTCCTGGTTTGAGTGAGAGATAAAGTGAAGTATAGCACAATAGGAAGAGGGCAAGCAGGAACCTCAAGAACCAGCTGCCAACAGACCACATTCTGGATTTTTTTAATCATTCTTTTGCTTATAGCAGAGCCTCCTCGGAGATTACATCTATAGTTCACCTCTGAGAAAAGACTGATACATCCTGAAATTTGCTGGAAGGCATCATTATGCATCTGTAACTATCCTTTCAAAAATCAAGTCTCATTAATCATGACAAGAGCCGGGAAGAGCTTGAAGAGAATGGCCACAACGAATCTCACATCTGCTCAGAAGGATGAATAAACACACACCCCAAACCGACATCCCTGCACGATCCTGTACTGCTTTATTTGGCTGTGTTACACTTGGTATAATCCCATCTTCCCTGTATCTACAAATAGGTTAGAACAACAGAGCCTTTCATTTTTGAAAAACTCACACTATGTCAATATACTTAGACATCTCAAATAACTATATTCAATATTCTGTGTGATTCTTTGTCACTACAAGGTGTGACCCTGCAGTGTGTTTTCCTGGTTACCATATCTGTACAATTATATTTTCAGCTGCAGCCTTTTCCCTTCATTCAAAACCACCGCCACTTACTGGTTTGCAGCTTATTGTATCTAGCTTTGCATGGTTAATCTAAAATTCTTGCCCCAAAAAATCATCAAAATCTCAAAAAAAGGTGGGGAGGCAAAAAGTCATTAATCATAAATCTTCATAATTCTGGATTTTAAGACCTTCAGCATCTTCTGAGTGCCTCTTCAAATTTACAGCTTTTCTCCTGAAGGTTTGTACTAACATTAAAGAGAACTGCACAATTACCTGTGTATCTTTTATTCTTTCTGCAAGGTTCATTGGTTCTACATTTTACAAACACTGTAAAGATTTCTCTGCTGACGACTCCAGCAGCAGCATGAGTGCTTACTGAAGACTGTTAGCAGTTGTTTCTGTTCTGTGCCTACTGCTTCAACTTTAGTACGCAACTCCCTAAAAGAATTCTCATTACCTGTGTTTCTTCACCTTGGCTCAGATTTTCTTCTTGCTTTTGCATTCAATCAGGCTAAAAAACCATTTACTCTCACTAGTCTGTTAAATTTCTCCCAACTTCATACTGGTTTTCAGCTGCCCATGTGAAGTTTTTTAGAAATAGAAAATTTACAGTTACTCTCTTCTGTCTCTCACATTTCCATCCAAATATTTATAACTTGGTCTTCAGGGTATGCACCAGATTATTTTTTTTTTTATTTCCTCTTATTATGACCTTAGTCTGGCTTTTTAGCTTTCTGCAACTGGCATCTACAATGTATCCTCCCTTACTATCTTTCACACCAGCATCTCTTCAACATATTTTAGAAAAACATTCTGCTTTCTATTTCACTTCTGGCTGTCATCTAGATACCATGATTTTTCACTGTCTGTCCTGACGCATTTGATGGATTCTCACTAGGGTTTCTGTCTCCTATATGTCCTTGGTATCTTTAATTACCTATTTCTCTTTGTTTACTTTGCACTCACTGGGACAGATTATATTCTTGGCTGTATCAGTATAAATAAGGAGTACATGAACTGAAATTAGCAGACTTGTGCAGATGTAAAAGTGATATAAATGAGAGCAGCATGGGGACTAAAGAATTAACACCTAATTTATTTCTAATATAAATAACAGAAAATCATGCTGAGAATTTACAATGCTTCTTCCTAAGCTTAAGCATAACAGATTTCTTTCTGAATGTATTGGTCATCTGCAGCAACAGTATTGGCAAAAACACTTGTTCATGATTTGCTGATGCTGTAAGAGAACAAACAAAGAATGTTAAATGTCTATTATGTACCTGGCAATAAAGGAAAAATTTGAAGGAATTTCCTGAAACTTTAATTTGTTATTTAGGGGGTATTCACAGAATCTTGGCCTTTCTTCACCATCCTGATGCTTCCAGATTCTTCACATGTTATTTGACATACTGATGAACACTGTTTATTTCTACCTATAGTACACATCAGCTAGGCAGAGGATTGCCTCCTACTTTATATTTCAAAACCAGAAAATGCTAGCTTTTAGGCAAATCCAAACGAGACTGTAGTTTATTTGTTTGAAAATTTAATCACCCAATAGTTCTGTGAAAACAGAGCCAAAGATTTTATCTTCAGAAAGTTGGATGATTGCTACAATGCAATCCTATGGGACATACCTCAACAACTTACTGCCAGTAAGCTCAGAAGATAACACTCTCGGTTTATGGCAATTCCAGTATTCCCATACTGGATATATCAGAATCTAGTTTCAGTTCATTCTAGCCAGGCAATAACATTATATTTTTTCATTCAATGGATTAAAATTTCCAGTTCACTAGGAAATCCTCCAAGTGCTTCTAATCCATGATTACTTCCAATGTGTTATTAAAACTGTCAGGTCTCTCTTCTTTTATGCTGAAAGGTTGCAAAACACCTTTGCTAAATTGCTACTTTTTTTGGTTTATTTTACCATTAGTTCAACTCATGAAGACACGTATAGCAGCGGTGGTCAACCTGTGAGTCACCAGTATGAAGAAGCAGCCCCCTGAATGCAGACACATTTCTTCTCTTTACAACAAGACAAACTGTAGGAGGAGAGAGGGACACAGAGCATAGACTGTGCCACTGATGCCAATACCATAAGACATCTTTGGCAGCAACGGATAGCAAAGGAATTCTGATAGGAACATAGGAAGTTCCAACATGAGGAGGAAGTTCTTTACTTTGAGGGTGGCAGAGCACTGGCATGGGCTGCCCAGAGAGGTGGTGGAGTCTCTGTCTCTGGAGACATTCAAAACCCACCTGGACGTGTTCCTGTGCAACCTGCTCTGGGTGACCCTGCTCTGGCAGGGGGTTGGACTAGATGATCTCCAGAGGTCCCTTCCAACCGCTATCATTCTGTGATTCTGTGGTAGGAGGCTGAGCATCAGTTCATCAGCAAACAGCATGAGGCTGGGAACATGGTGTGGGGCAGGAGCAGATGAGTTTGGGTGTAAAATTCTACATACAGATAAAACCCGTGTGGGAGGGCAAAAGATGTCGGGGGTTAAGGGCAGCTGCGATGCGAAATGTGTCAGGGATGTCTTCAGGCTGCAGCAGTTCAGATGTAGAGATATTCACACACACCTGCTCCCAGGTCAGCCTGGACTCTGCTGGCCTCAGGGGCAAGTGAAGCGGGAGCACTGATGAAAGCAATGAAGGAGAAAGGTCTCTGACCCCTTATCCCAAAATTTTTGTCCACACAGTTTTATGGGCTGAGCACACAGCTGTGATCTTGAAACATATTTTCCCATAGATGGCATGGTAAACTTTGAAGGCAACTCTGAGCACTGAGCTACTACAGATATCTGTCCAGCTCAGAAGATTGATAGCTAAAATATTGTTTTTATTAACAGCATATATATTCACCTGACTGTCATAGAGCATGCTTAGCTTTTCTGGAATGCATAGCAAAAAAGCTCGAGATGGAAGAGGGAAAGAACAGGGCTGGATGTACGTTGCAACACAAATATGCCTCCATAGCAAGAATCCCACTATACTGGCTGCCTTATGTATCAACATTATTCATTTCAGCTCAGTCAAAATAAGGTAATTTCAGAAAGAATCTGGAGGGTGGCCTCGGGACCTCTCATCTCCTGGGTCAAATTCATGTAAATCCACAAAATAACAAATCCTACTTAAAACAATTTTCTTCATTTTTAAGTGTGACTGTCTCCCCTTTTGTATGCTATGCAAGTTCTTAACATTGTTTGTTTACTACAATATTCTCTTTAGCAATTGGAGCAAAGTACCCACAGCAGCAGAGTGGCACGATGATTGATTTTACACTTTAAGTGATTTGGAGATGAAAAAACATGGAGTATTGTTATATATTCAGTTGCTGTGATGTGAGGAAAGTTTGATTACATTAGGTACAGTCTGCAAATTTTCTAATGGGTACTTAATTTTTGCCATAAGCAATTTTTGCCCTTAAAATACACAAAACCAACCAAAAAGTCAGAAAGTACATTTAATTTCATTATAAACCTCCAAGGGTTTTAATATGCATGTTTGCTGGGGGTGGTTACTCATGTAATATGCCTCTGACTGCTCAAATTCCAAACAGGCGCCTTGTTGCAGTGCATTTTCCAGCCTACACTAGCCCACAGCCCAGCCCTCCCCATCCCAACCCAGCACTCCACTGGGATGAGCCTGATTAGCCATTCCCCTGCTGCTGCAGTAAAATGCTGCAGAGTGGCTGATGGATATATACAGGGTGTGAACAGAGACAGCTTCTACAGCCATCCATAAACTCAACTCATTTAAATTGCTAGCTGGCTGCTACCTGAGAGGAACACCGGGGGAAAAAAAAAAAAAAAAAAAAAAAAAAAGGAAAGAAAAAGGATCTTTCTTTTTATTTTTTAAAGATATTAGTTTGGCTTTATCATCTAGGATGGCAAAGCGAACGACTAGATCCTAACACAACCCTGGGTATCACATCTGATAACAACTGAGACATGTACTTCCCAAGAAACAAAAATAACGTGACAGCATCAGGTTCCCTTTCCTCTGGAACATACACTCTTGATCAACAAACATCAGAGATAATTTTCTGGCGATGGCTAACCTATCATAAGCATGAAAAGAGAATCTAATAAAATAAATAAACCAGGACAGAACAGTGAGTACATTGCATTGCAGTGTTCAAAAAGAAGCTAAATGTTCCTGCAGAACAGATTTGCTGAAATTCTGACAGCCAGACGAGGAGACCTGACCAAACCTTGAAAGCATGTGAGTTTAGGCTGTTTCTACGAACTTAAAGTCTGACTCTGAGGTGTCTGAGTTCATCATGAAGCGGTGCAAAAACATTTCTCAGGGACGCATCTTTTCCTTTCGTATAAAGGGAAAAAAAAAAAAGGACAAAAGAAACAAATCCACACACAAACCTTCCTCTCCCAAATGTTACGCCCAGCTTTTTCTTTCTTCGTCTCTTTTTTTTTTTTTTTCTGAATTACATACCAAATACAGAGCTATTTTCTCACGCAGAGATACAGGCGCTCTAACAAAACAGGACTTCATTGACGTCTGGTGCTGCTGCCTTCATTTACTATGACTGTAAGAAATGCCAATGAACAGACTGCAGCATTGCTTCCCTCTCTTACACATACACACAGATGATCAAGATAGAAATTATACAGTCTGATATACAGGTTAGTCACAGACTAAGGCAGCCCTAATTAAAAATCTGGAAGCAAAAAGGTGAAATATGCCACAATATGCCACAAATCCAGAAACAGTTAAACAGGATGGAATATTGTGGGGAAATACAGACACGTGTTGCTTTGTGTGCTTCTGTGAAAGACTCTGAAGACAGTTGCACTTGATTGCCTTATTTTATTACTAAGAGTAGACAGAAAAATTATTTATCTTTTAGGTTACAGAAGATTGTTAAATTTCTTTGATGTCAATAGCAATGAATGAAGTAAAGACATAACTTTTATTCTGAAAGGAAAAAAAAAAAAAGGAATAGCACTATCTTTCCTAGAACATAGGAAAGAGAAGCAAGTCAGACAGTCATAAACTCTTTCCAAATGAAGTCAGAGCCAGACTTCATCCACTGTCATGATTGGAAGTAACATTCAAATGACAAGCAAACAAAAATTAGAGTAATTTCAACAGATTTGGGTTATCCTACATTAAAACAATGGGGGCAATTTGATATAAACCAACCAAAACTCAAAAGCAGACACACCTTGAACCACAAGGAAATGTCTTGAAAACCGGAATATGATCTTGGGAAACAAAAAAGATACAGCAGCTGCGTGAGCCACAATAAGAAGTCACAGGGCTGAAGTCAAAATGATGACTGTTCATACAATGGAAAAAAAGTAATTATCATACTACAAATAAAAATATCATACCAAGTCTTGGGCATTCTGGCTTTTTTTTTTTTTTTGTCCAACATGGAGAAACTCCACTCCTGACTTGAGCCTCCAATAGAAATGCAATATAAACAGAAAACCAAATACATAATGATATCAGAAAGGATGCTGAAGAATTTACCTCCTCATGTCAAAAGGTAACGCAGGAAATCAGACTAAAATATTGTAACAGACCACTGTGACTGTGAAGTCTATGAATCTAGGAGTGCTGAAAAAGCTGGCACATTTCCCATGCACAAAATGGGAAAATTGACCTTTGAAAATTATTTTCAAAAGACTGTCTGCCTCATTATGCAGGGAACACTACAGTTTGTGACTTTAAAATAAAGTTTACTGTATTGTTATAAGGTTCTGTTATGACACTTATGTCTTGCATATTTAAAAAAGCAAGGTGGCAGCTGCCCTGCCAGTAAAAACGTGACTGAAAGATGACCACCTGTAATTTTAAATTTCAGTATTTTCAGTGTTAAACTCAGAATTTCTATACCCACTGTAGCCTAAGCTTTTACAAAGACATCTGGTTCCAATTTAAGGATTTCACATGACCAAAAAGGACATGTTTTAATAAAATGAAAAATTGCACGGATTTTCATCCAAAATACAGACAGCTCCTGAAAATCAAATACATTCCCATCAACCTCTAGCATGTATTGGTCAAGGAGAATGTCTGTCTTTTGTAGAAAACATTTGCGAGAAACTAACAATCCTCCCTTACAATCTTACCACTGAGCTCTGGCACTTGCACCTTATTCACTATCAGCTGATTCAACTGGCACAAAACCGTGACACATATAGTGTATTTTGGAATGGACGGCACAATCAATATTGATGTTGGCAGCCTCTCTCGAGCACAGACATGAATACACAGCTCAGAAGCTCTGGAGATTCACTGCTCTGCTGTAGCCTGGCTGTTGACTGGCTTGAGTGTGTGAAAAAGTGAGCTGTTTGCAAATAGCTTCTCCAAAAAGCAAACAGACTTATTTGTAAAAACAGGTTCTCTGTTCTCTTTGCAGTGGTTTTCAAGTTGAGTCTACTGTAGTTTTCCTTGTACTTGAGTTCTGCTATGCTTCACACACAGCTTTATTTCACTTTCAGACTTTTGCTCATCCCTTATTCAAGTTGGGAGTGGGGAATAGGATCATTGCTAATAGAGAAAATCAGTGAGTAACATATACTTTAAACAATTCCAGGAAGCCTGCACTACTAATGACCACCTAGATAGCCTAATGCTTCTTGGCTTGAGAAACAAAACTTGGGTATTTTGAGAAAAGATCAGTTATTGTTTCTTCTAATATTTCCAAAAATACATTTCATTTGTGGGTATCTGTCAAGTAAATTGAAGCCCTGTCTGCATACAACACAACTAATTCCTCAGGAAAACCATCCAGCTGTTCTTCTCAGAGCAATCCAACTTACAGGTTTTGTGAGCACGAAGAGCACATTCCCAGAATAAGCTGTTGCTCGCTCCCACGCGACCTTACAGTACATTAACTTGCCAATAGACAATCACTTTGTAGAAGGAAAAAAACCTCACAGAACAGAAACGATTGCCACACAGGCACAAGAACACTTCCAATTCTCCCAGCACAGGACATATCCCAGGTATGTCCTGAGGAGAAGCACATTAATTTAGAAATGAAAAGCTACTTCTGCTTGAAAATCCAGGCTAAGCAACTTCTTATGTAAAACACGCCAGGGCAGCAGGAGAGAGAGATCATGAATTGAAGTGTAGAGAAAACAGAAAACATCTCTTAGTCCCCATCACCACCCATTTATTTCTTGTAATTTTTTCTTAATCTACATTGTGTTCTACGCATCCAATGAAACAGATACTGACAAAGGTTCTTCAGTTGCACTCACTGCCTAGTTAACACTGCAGGATAGTAACATCATCACCAAAAGTAGAATTTGATCCATTTTTCTTAGATAATAGTTGTTTTTAGATCAACTACAAATTGCAGAGGTTTAGCGTTTCCATTATGTAATTTAATTGTCAAGCTCTCCCTCCTTTACACAGAATAAAGATAAATGCCTTTTTGGCTTCTTATTTTGTATCCTTCAGACAGACAAAGCATGGATGAACATATTAAACACTAGAGCTGTTGTGTCCCGGTGAGCGTGAGTGGATCATTTTCTTTGCTTCTTCTGACCTGCTATAGAAATCTATAGCCCATTAATCATTTCTGAGCTCAATCCCAATGTGAAGTGGGAGCAGAGCAATTTACTGTGTCTGCATTAGATTTTTCTTTCATCAGACTTTTATACAGCTCAGTGGAAGAAACTAATACCTAAAATCTTAACAGGAACGTACTTCTGTTGAGGCTATGTTACTCTTACCCAAATGAAGAAATGAATAATTAAGTCTCTCTTAAATAAGCATCCATCATATAATAAATCCTAAACTCATTCATGCCATAAATTGAACTAATTAAATTAGAGATGTTTCTTCCTTAATATACAACAGATATGTAAGCACTGAGACAGCACAGTGATGTTCATAATACAAATGCCTACACAGATTAGCCAAATCAGACAGATGGATCCATGGATATCATCAGTGGCAAAATGGATTAACTGTGTGCTGTAAATTTTAGAAAAAAATCCTCCATCTTCTTTATTCATGATGCACTGTACTTCTCAAAGCTGTACATTGAATAATCATGACTCTGTATTACAGTAAGAGTATTTCCTTCCTTCAGAGTTGATGGTACCTTCTAAAATACAAGGGACAGGTTTGAAGACATTGCAAGACAGCATTGCATTGGAGAGGGAATGGCAATACGCACTTCCTTACTGGCAAGGGGGGGCCACATTTTCACAGCTGCCTGAACCTGGCATGGGCTGAAAACTATCAGCCCCATCCTCTTTGTCATTATTTTTTCCTACATCATCCCTTCACTGTCTCAGCACAAGGACTTACACAGGGAGCTACATGGGAACCTGGAGCAGGAACTGCACTGACTAAAATTTTGGGTGGGATCTCTCTCTCTGTTCTCCACCTCCTGCGTTCATCTTTCCCTTCCCCACTGCCCTTCCCCACTGGATGTCTTTTGGGAATACTGAGAATAGCTCAAGCCCTGGTGGTACTGAGCAGAGCAGCACCCAGCTACTCTAGGCACTTTTTGGGGCACAGAGGCTTTTCTGTAATTTGCTCCAGGGGCAGAGCCAATAGTGGATTCTCAGAGCCCTCTGCAAAACCACTGAGGAGGGGAAGAAGAGCCACGAGAGGAATTCAGCTCCCTTTCCATCTAATAGGATTCAAATCACACCACTTTGCTTCTCAGGAAAATGTTGTATCCACTTGACTTATGTCTGAAATGAAGAGGAGCAGGAGGAGGTCTCCAGCGCTCTGGAGTTTAGTAACAGAAGATTCATGAGCTCAAAATGGGCATTCATACTCTCTATCATTATGGTTAATGAGGCATAGGTAAAACGTTTTTTTCTTTGCTTAAAACTATGTTTTGTCTTATAGTGAATAATAATTTACTATGACATAGGAAAATGCGTAACGTTGCCCACAGCATAATACTTCTATGTGCCTAAAGGGCAAAAGTCATCAATACAATCCAGCTGTTCAAGTCTCACAAAGCATCTGTAAACAACAGTCACTGGCCTATTAACACATGCAAACAGCAGCTTTTTTATTATTATTATTATTTATTGGGAACTGGCCAAAATAAGCAGAAGACAGCAAGGAAACTGATCCTCTATATTTCTCTGTAATTCTCCTTAATGCATGATGAATTCACACACTACCTAGAACACACATATATATTATTACTCTTCTCTGCACATTCGATTCTACTCATGCTTTGGTGCTACATAGAACACTCTAAAGTGAACCTCCAGACTCTGGAAAGTGTTACTGAACAGCGACCTTTGGTCCTCGTGTTGCTGCATTTTGTGGGTAGGAAACACTGACAGTACTTGCGTATGCCTATTGTGGGATAGAGAAGTAAGAAATTAAGACAACAACTTTGTTAAGCGATACTTTTAAATGCCTGAGTCTGGTTTCAGGTCATCTCTGGCACTGACGTCTTCTTTTTCATAGAATTTTCAAGGCTGTTTGCTTCAAATCATGCAAAAGCAAAAAACACAACCCAGAACACAACAAACCCACAAAAAAGAACAAACCCTTCAGTTAAAGCACCATGTTCAAGAATTTCAAGTGGAAGGGAGGTCAATGGCAGCCAACTTTTGTCGCCCTACAAATACACATCAGAAGATTTGTAACACACTGTGCTGAGGTATACATTAACTTGTACCTCTCCAAGAACAGTGGAAATGGTGTGCTTGAAACCAGCAGCACTGCATTACCCAAGCAAAAAGTCTGGCTAAAAATGTAGCTGGGTCTAAAGATAATTATAAAGACTCATCAGAATAACAGCAGTAGATGGAGCAACAAATGTTAGAGGAAAGACCTTGAAAGGAAGCAAGTGTGTGTGTCAGCCTGCTGAACTAAACTAACCACAAAAGTAAATACTTCATGGGTTGAGAATGTGAATATCCCAAAGACAGCTACGTTTCAGCTGAAACCTTCTGAAGGCCTCAATAAAGGAAAGACTTCAAGTTCTGCTTTTGCAAACAAAGGTTAGAATCATGAGAAGTAAGGGGAGAATTGGATCTTTGCCCTGCCCCACACAGCATCTTTGTTTCTTTTTGGTGCATACATTGAAAGAATGTTGAAGAGCTTGTGATATCCACAAGATTATGGGCTTTGAGCTCACTTGTCCTTCTTGCAACGTACACTGGATTGCAAACAAATCCTCTGGTTTATATTGCTTTGATTTTCCAATTCTGGAATTCCCTGAACCATTCTCATCTTAACCGGAATTTCCTACCAACAGGTAGCAGTAAATTTTCACTCAGTTTGGCTATTGCTACGTGTCTAGTGGCAGATATTGGAATATCCTTATATTCGCAACAGAAAGAGACAGACCATCATTGTTTTACCTGAACCTGCAAGGCTATGTAGCGTACATAAAATTTACAGGGATGCAGCACTCCTTGAATCCTTGCCACTTTCCATACTCACAATTTTTTGTTTTGTCTGGAGTTTATGCATGGTTCGTTCATTGCTTGCTGTGAAAGACCATGTAATGATGTTGTAAAGGGTCAAGTCCTCATTAGTCTCTTCTAAAATTATTGAAGATTCCAACCAGCAACACTGGAAAGGGATGTCACGAGTGCCTAATCTTAACTTCTCTTCCCAAAAACCATACGGACAATTTTTATACCAAGTCTCAAACTTAGCAATGTTCCTGTTCAAAAAAAAAAAAAAAAAAAAAAAAAAAAAAGGCTTAGGGTATTTCCACAGAGGAACTCTGAATATTTTACCTTTTCCTACAAATGACAACCAGATATTTGGGGGGGGCAGGGAGAAGAAAATAGTTGGGCATAGATCAAACAGAAAAATAGCACAGTATGATTTAACTGTGTTAGAAAGCTATGAAAGTAGAGGGGTGGGCTGAACTGGAAAACAGATTACAGCTTCAACCCCAGGCACTTTCTTTGATACACATAATCCATTTATTTCTCATAATTCAGGCTTTACATAAACAGGCAAGACAACAGGACAACTATTTACGTACTTACATGAATGTTGTCTCACTCATTGATACCCTTTCAAACCAGGAGGCACCAGCGAGTGTTAGCATTAGCACATCAATATTCCATTGATGACACTGGTGCAAATTCAGAAAAGGAACAGCATTAAACTTCCAAAAAACATGAAAATAACTGTGTTTTCTCATGGTATCCGTGCATATTGCATATACCTTGGAACGTAACAGACTCACATGACTTAATTACTAGCTCTGGATACATTTTTTCACTGTTGCTTCCCTACTTGCTCTAGCAATTTTCTGTTATTTAAAACGCCGAATGGAAGTGAAATAAATGCATGCATGAGCAAAAACAAGCAATACCACTTCCAGACATCAATACACACTGGCAAATACACAACTGTAATAATGGGCACATTATATATTCCTAATGTTTCTTATTAATCAAATCTCGTTTGTATTAGAAGAAGGAAATAACTGTATCCAAATTAACTTGCCAATATGATAGCCATTAATAATAACGTAGAGTGAAGACTCATGGAATGCAATTATGTTACCAAAGTAATAGTGGTACAAGAATAAAACATGATATAGTTGATACAAAGAGTGAAACAATATGCACTCAGCTGCACACGTAAGGGTATTTTTGCAGGTGCTTATTTATCTAATGATAATTCCTTAGAACTGAAGATATCTACAGTCCACTCAGCAGCTCAGATAGAGGGTCAGATGCTCCAGGGTGTCACAGCAACGCAACTGAGAGGTAAGTATTGTAGTTTATGTAGTTATGGGAGGAAATTCAAAGCCGAGGTATATTTGGTCTGGATACACAGAAAGTACACAGGTAACTCCATCTGTAATGCCTTGGGTTCTGGACAAGAGTATTGGTTGATGACATGTGAAATGACACTCTCTAAATGAGCACAGGGAAACTACAGGTTTAATTCTCCCCATCAAGCAGATGGCATCAGAAGCAATTTGCAGAGACTGGCTGCTTCTGGAGGTTATTCTGCAGGATCCTTAGAAGAGAGCTGGTGTGCAGGTAAGAAAGTTTCTTGAGCAATGGAGGGATTTGACTGCCATAAGCCAACAAAGAAGGAAGAAAAATTGGTAGGTAAGTTTCATTATTTCAGGAGGGACTTGAAAAATCTTTGACTTGGACAGTTTGTTGCACCTCTTCAGTCATGCTATCATGGCTTAACATCCTGTAATCTGACCTCCAGAGACCACTTTCACCCATTACTGGGAGTGTAGATCTCCCATTCTCAAGCATTTCAGCATAGAACATATGGAGACGATTTTCATAATGAATCTAATCCTTCCTAAGGTAACAACAGAATACACAGCAGCAGATAAACCAGCCGTTTACTTTATGTAATTGGATTAAGAGTAGAAATAGACCCCCATCAGGTATAATAGAAATAATCATTTTTCATAGCTAACACTAAATTTTTACTCTAGTTTCCTAAGGATACACTGTTTATACACTCTTTCTGTGTTAGAGTTTGTGTACAAGTCTGTAAACCCCCTTTGCCACCAATTTCTGAATACACTGTCTGATTTTAAATCAGTGTGATAGAAGGGGAGGGGGTCTCAAAGATAACTACATCCCAACATGAGACATGGATGAGAAGAGAGCTTTTCAAACTGCCCCTAACAGAATACTAAGGGAGAGGCTGTGGTATGAACGCATATATTATTCATACGCCTGAGGCTCCATGAAAGCTGGAAAAGCTTTCACATGGCACAACTCTGTAGGAAACCAAGCCTCGTTAGTTTGCTGCTCAGAGAACATTTGCTCATTCCAACCTAATTACCAGTGGCAACACTGCAGACTTATCTGTATTTTCCCATTCCACATGTGTGATTCTAAGGTTTTGGCATTTGGCCTACAGCTGACAGGGGAAGCAAGCAACGTGAACAAGCCTGATACAATTCTAGGACTATTCCCCACTCTGTGACCAATTAGTCCACTTGCTATGATTAAAAAAAAAAGAAAAAAAAAGCCAACAACAAAAAAATTGCAAGCTTCTAGCAAGCCTAATTATCTTGAAAAACACAATTTTACAATGCATTTTAGGTCTTAAGTCAAACTGCTCACATGGCCCTCACTGGGGGTAATGCAGCATTTTCATAACACTTTAGAAACAGAACTTACTCCGTAGTCGTTCTCTGAAGAAAACATAATTATCCCAGCTGGGAAAAAGACAACATGAGTCTCCTGTGCTACTGTGACACATGGTAACCAATGCCTCACCCCCATATGAAGGAGTATACCAGAGGTCAACTCTCAAAACACTTAGTGAAGAATCTTGACCAACTAAAGCTAAAGATTTCACAGAAGGCAGAGGAATCACTTGTAGGCTTGCTATTGTCTGTCTATTTTTCATTCATACAGCTATAGTGGTAAGTGAGGAATGACTGTGATGGCACGGAAATACTGTATCGGTTCTAGATACTACCCACTGGGCTGCTGCAGGCAGCTGACAGCATCAAAGATAAGCAGTGACAAAACAGGTCTGAAAAATCATTTCTTTATAGGGATCGAAGATGTGATTTAAAAATTGTCTTACTTTGGGTGTATGAGCTGAATTCTTGTTATCCATCTGTCAAGAAGCCATGTTGCTTAGGAAATTCTTGAAGGTAGAAGAAACTATAAACATGTTTTGGTTTGCTGGGGTTTCTTTTAACAGTATCAAATTAAAAAAGGAGACAACATTTCAAAGCAGCCACTAAGGGATGGATTTTGCCACCTTTCCATATCCCATAACTACTCAAAAAGCAAAATGCGTTTAACCCTGAGTAATAGCAACAGTAAGGCAAAGAAGGAAAATAGCAGAGCAAAATTACAGTAAAAAAAAAAATAATACTGCATTACAATATTTATGCCAATAATTAAGACTGCAGAAGTATTCAGCTTTTCTGGGTGGTTGGCTCAGTAGCTGAAGCAAAGATGTGAGAAGTACTCAGTTAGGGTCAGCACACAACAGCAGGCTTATTCCCACTAGTGGTTAGAGGCATTCTCTGACAGGTTGCAGACCCATGCTTTGCCTTGGGATTAAAAGTTTATTTGCCTGTTGAAAACTTTCCAATTTGCATAAGATACTTAAATATTGATTCATCCAAAAGGCCAGACAGAGAATTTTTCCTATCACCAGCTGGATAGAAAAGTTGGAAGACAGCCAAAATAGATCCTAGCACAGGCTTTCACTGATGTTTATGCATTTCTGTAGGAAGTATAACAATGTTAACCAAGGAGTCAGAGAACACACAGCACAAAATACGTTGCAAGATGTCTAGGGATATGAAGGTTACACCTCTGTAACTAGGAGAAAGATTTTAGCAGGGCATGCCACATCTTTGCTTAGGTGCGTTCTCTGTTTTGAAAGACTAGCCCAGAAAATATTTTATTCCTTCTGAAATAGTCGAGTTTCTACTGGAAGAAATGAAAACACATACTTGCTGAACAAAATATTTTCCAAAAAACAGTGCAGAAACAAGCAGCTCTGATTACCAGAGCTGAGAAATGTCACAGTTTGCTATTCATCTGTGCATGTTACAGAGAAGGAGTAAAAACATGATGTAACATGCGAGTCCAAGTTATGCCGGGAGACACGCATAGACCTTTGCTAAATCTGCAGTACAGAGTATATGTTAAGTATACAAGTCACCTGTATCTCTGTTGGAGATACACCTGTTAAATGGAAATTGTTCTCAGACTTGGCACACACCACTTAATTAAGCTTGATGCCACGGAAGACTACTATCCTAGGACCAAGTCCTGGACTACTTGTGACAGATGTCTGTTGGAGACTCCAGAAGAACAGTACATAGTACAGAGAATCAAACAATAGTAAAACAATCTACATTTAAGTATTCTGTCCTCAAAAGTGATTTCCTTCACACGTATCTGCATGCAGAGACACCCATGGATAACACCTAATGAAAATTAATAGGGGTACTCAGAGCTTTAAGTAATAAATATCAAGAACTGCTGCAAGTTATTGTTATCCTGGTTAATGTATTTTAATATATTTAATAATGTATTAAATACATTAATAACACATTAAATACATAAATAATCACAGAATGGTAGGGGCTGGAAGGGACCTCTGGAGATCATCTAGTCCAACCCCCTCCTAGAGCAGGGTCACCCAGAGCAGGTTGCACAGGAACGCGTCCAGGCGGGTTTGGAATGTCTCCAGAGACAGAGACTCCACCACCTCTCTGGGCAGCCTGTGCCAGTGCTCTGCCACCCTCAAAGTAAAGAAGTTTTCCTCATGTTCAGATGGAACTTGCTGTGTTCCGGTTTGTGCCCATTGCCCCTTGTCCTGTTGCTGGGCACCACTGAAAAGAGTCTGGCCCCATTCTCTTGACACCCGGCCTTTAGATATTTACAAGCATTGATGAGATCCCCTCTCAGTCTTCTCTTCTACATAATGTATTAATGTATGCGCTAAAGTTAGTATTTTATTGTGTTAGACCATTGGCATTTATAAAATACTATTCATCTTGCAGTATATGAGCAGACCCTACACTCTTAAAGCTCATGAGTACAATGCATAGTGGAAATTACCCGGGCAACTCTCCCATAGCTTTTAAGGTAGTAATTGAAATGTTAAATCAAAGGGTCAAACACTGGTGAAATTCTCAAGAAAATCTTTTTTCAGTAATGACGATATTCCTTCCATAGACTGTAACAGAGGACTAGTTGTACATATTAAAGTTTCAGTGATGAGGGGAGTTTTATTTCTGTTGGCCATTACATCATTACTTTCTATTTATGAGCAGCAACTAGTTAGTTTGCTCTCAAGAGAACCCATCTATCTTGTTCCGCTCCTGCTGTTCTGGGATGAAAATTTGAGACTAGAGCAGAAAAAAAGTTTTCTTAGCGTTTTTATTCGAATAAATAAATAAAAAAGCTTTAAAATCTTAGTTTTGACATTATAATTGAAACGTTTAGATATTCGTGTTCACACAGACCTCATCTTATCTCTAGTGACAGCAGGACAACTGAGGTCGTTTCAAGTTGCACATCTCATTATTTTACTGTGGAGGACCTTCTGGTTAAAAATCTCAGTTCATACCCTTGAATCCTACATATAATATGAAAAAATTAATACCAATGTTGTATGAAATACTCACAATGAAGGCTTACTGTAAATTTCACTTGCTGTGCATTTACACAAAATCAGCAAAAACTGCAGTAAGGATTCACTGAGGATGTTTACCACTATGCTAGAGCATCCTAAAGTTCTTGCTTGGTCAGGAACACAGGTCCCTATCTTGGTGCCCTGAATATCTCCTTCAGAATTGTGTTCATTTCAGGATGTGTAATTTTACCTATTACACACCTAAATTATAATCTTTTCCCAAAGCACTCAGCACAGGGCCAGGGGCGCCACACATTAGGTCTGACACAAACGGCACACTTCCCGTCCTGTATCCCGCACTGGAGCATGTGGGTAGGAGCCCTCCTGCACCAAAAATGGCACATCAGGGCACACTCTCTTCATTTTCTTGCTCTTCTTTCTTAAAAAATATGGTCATGTTCTCCTACAGAGCGTTGAGATTTATGGCCTTTCCTGTCCACTATTTTTGCTTCGATCAATTTTGAATTATACAGCAAGAAAGCTCCAAGAGAAGAACAACTTATAACAAAAGGCAGACAGAAACTGCAGTCACGGGTTTGAGCCCCTTTAGCTAAGCACTGAAAGCAATGTTTTGCCCTCTTCCTGGGTGTCTCTAAAATTCAAAGAGACAGAGCACCACATCCAGCTCTGCTACTAGAGTTCCTTTAGAATAAATTTAAAATTAAATGTAAATTTAAACTATTTAAAGTAATACCCTTTAATCCCATGAAATGGGATTCAACAGTAGAACAGACTTTCCCAATCAAGAATTACAGCTGGGAACCTCAGGCCCTCTCTGCTGCTCTGATTGCAGCAGGATTTGGTCATGTCCTTCCTGAGTGTTTGCCTTCTGGCTGTCTCTTGGTAGCTGTAGTCTGAGGCTATCTACACATGCATTTGTTGCCTGCTTTGGATCTCCTCTTAGACAAAATTTGAAGATCAGCTCCAACACAGCATCATTTCCAGCCTTTTACATTCTTATGTTAAGGGGTCTTGCCCTTTACCTGGAATGGCACAAGACCAAACCCTAATGCATTTTATTTAAATGATAAAAAAAAGAAGTAAGTTTCTAACAGGAAGAATGCAAAATGAAAAGTCTCACCACCTTGAACTGCTTTCCAAAAATACCATCTATTATGTGTTTGGTAAATTCCCTGAGGGGTTAGCCATCCTGCAGAGGATACAATCATTAGAGAGGAAGTAGCGTGCCTCACGACAGCCTCCCTCAGAATTTCATCCTCTATTTTTCCTTCCCTAAGATTTTACTGTGAAAAGTTATTTTGCAGCCCAAAGATCAACCCTTCTGGCTTTAAGTCCACTTTTATTGATAAACCCTTTTTGTCCCAGAAAATAAAACTCAATCCCATACATGACTTTCTATAAATGAACTGAGATTTCACCTGAATGATTTATCATCCTTGAACAGAAGGCAACACCAATCTTACCAGCATAGTTTAGATGCCCAGAGTTCAGTTAGAATAGTTTGTACTAGCTGTCTTACTGAAGCTAGGTGACCCAAGGTCAGTATTGATTGTATATTCATTGATGTAGATATTTCCTTGACAGTTGTTTAGAGAAACACAAAAATAAACAGATAAAACTACACATGCAAAACACCTTCAGAGAGAAACCCATAATAGTCCTGCAAAAAGAGCAATTATTTATTATACCTCATTCCCTCTCATGAATGATCTTGCTATTGGGGGTTAGAATCTCTCCCACAAATAGTGTCTGATGATCAAATTTTACATTTATCCCAGATTAGGTTTAGGGAACGGGCTTCCTTTGTTATCTTAAAGCTTCAAAAGTACTAAAAGTTACAAATGTTAGTCAGCAGTTTCCAATACAGGAAGGACTGCTTTAACATTGCTGCTTTAATATTAACAGCTCTGCAAAATTAATATTAAGAATGTTCTTTCAATAGTTTTCTTGATTCTGTCTGATGCGTTTCTTACACGTAAGGGATAAAAATAGGCTTATGGCTCTTGTGAATTTCAAGATCAGGGATCTATTCAGAAGTCTCAGTGTGACAATACAACACAGATTACAAATGCCCTGTGATTCTAAAGCAGTTCTAAGTTTAAGGAAATACTCAAAATCTCATTCACACATACACACACAAGAGAAGTCCTACCAAAAGGAAAGGATTTTTATTTTATGGTCTAAGAAATAATTTTCTAAAAGGAAGTATTTTTACCCAGACATCTTTTGAAATATAGAGAACAAAGATATGGAGCAAAGCCATAGAATTATTTTAAGACATCCATTTTGAAATTTTGGGTTTTTTTCTTTGACTGAAAGGACATTGGGATTTCACTGTGAATAATTATGCAGGAAATCTTTCAGTATACTATGACTCTATAACTGATACTCCATGGAAAACAGAACCGCCTCAAAATATTGTTTCCTGAAATCCAGAACAGCTCTCTGAAACCAGGTGCTGTTCTCAGTATGTTTTCTGATCACTCTTTCCTCTCAGCACTTTTTCTCTGACTCAAGTCAGGTACTTTTCACGACAAAATGCAGTTTGAAATCCTGCCTGAATCAACTTCACTTGGAGAGAACACATATAAATGTTTTCCTTCTCCTGTGTATTGGATAAACTGCAGTAAATATGTAACAGGTTATCAGTGCACCCAAGAAATATACAGACATTCCAACCCCTCCAAAAAAATATCTTCAATTTGCAAATTAAAACAATAGTAATAAATGGAGGCCTATTCCACTGCAAGCACAGCAGTAGAGAGATATGTACTAACCAGTTATGGACATAACAAGACAGTTTATTCATTTATAAGAAGCTATTCCAGTAACTGTTAGATACATCCTACTACAGTTTGTCTGCATATAATCAAAGAATAACATATTCCAAACTAAAGTAATTATACTTGAGTGAAACCACATTTATAACCCTTAACCCCAGTGTTTTGAGTTTTTCTGGTGGATTTTTATTTTTTTTTAAATGGATACTTGGAAACTCTAACATCTTTAGCTTTAAATGATTTGGGTGGATGATTAATTGTCTGTTACTCCCACAATGTGAGGATGCATCAACATATAATATCGATGTTTTGTGAAGGAAAATAGAGCAGATAATGTTTAAATCTTTCTTAAAAGCAAATAACTCTGACTTGGCTAATTGTTAACACCAGTGATTTCAATATAATTGAATGGAAATAAAGCAGTTAAGCATTTAAGACTTCAATAACCTTCCTAAAAATCAATGTCTCTTTTAAGCTAGCCTCCCAGCCAGGCTTGGGATTTCACAACTTTAAAGGAGAAAAAAAAAAAAAAAATAAAAAAAAAAAAATCACAACACTGCACATTTGTCCTCTTCACAGAGGTTCCCTATAAAACGCAAGTGCAGAGAGAAGTGGTTAAAAAAGATCATCTTTAAAAAACTCTCTAAAACATGTAAAAAAAAAAAACCCAAATCAATATTTCGCTGGGGAATAGAATGTGCGATATGATTACTGCTTGCATGCATATGTGTGGCTGTCAAAGAATGACCGATTGTCTAGATGTCTGATGGTAAAGATCAATAGTTTCTTTAAAAGAAGACAGATTCATGGAAGCTATTGGATCCAAATAGTTTATTGGTTTGTGCTCATCCTTTTGTTTAATGTCAGCTCTCAGAGTCACCTAAGCAATTATTCTTTAAGTTGACTTTCAAGTAACTTACTTGCTCATCACATGGGCTTTTAAAATAGTGTTCAAAAGCACTATCTCCCTCTTCCAAAGTGTTTAAAATATGGGTGATGTTACATACTTCAGCATTGGAAGATGGCACTTAATAGGAGTTATGCTATAAGGAAACATTACAATTTACTTCCAGCCTCTGGAGCAATCCTTTATCTCTGGACTTAACTACTTATTGAAAATGTGTTAGATTTGTGTTGCTGACTGTTGAATATCGAAAGAGTAAGTAACCTATTGCAGTTCAGATAAACATCCAAATATCTGTGGGCTCACCTCAAGGTACCTGACCTACCCAAACCTCTCAGTCTGGAAATCCATATTCTTCTATCATTATTTGATTATAATCCAAATGGTCATCAAATGCAGTCGGTGGGTTTCATTGCTCCATAGTAAGTGTAGTACTGAAATACAGATTTGCTTATTTCATAATTACTGCATAGCTGTATTTTCTAGCTCCTGGTCAATTCAGTAATTCACTTCAGACCATCCTCAGTGTCTGCCTGCCTCCCCTCACGCCACCTCTAGTTTTGTCTGGAAAAATGTATATTTGAATAAAACATTAAATTATGAGAAACTTCCAGGAAAAACAAAACAAAACAAAACAAAACAAAACTCAAAAAACCGAAACCCCCTTTCATCCAAAAATCTAATAAAAAACCCAAGCCAGCTTGCTTTCTTCCCTCAATGGCTGATGTAACAGGATGACAGGCCATACCTGTGTCAGCTGCTTTTGCTATAGTAGACTGGGCTGAATTCTGGGCTCAGTTACTCTGGTGTCACATCAGAGCGCAGCCTCCTGTGCTGGTCATGTGAACACACACACAAGGGCAGCTGTCAACTCTTATTCGAGGGTCCCTTGCAGTAACACAAGTATGGGGACTCAACCAATGATGCCAGAGCACTCCTCAGGCTTAGATACAGCAAGCTGGGCTCTCCACCGCAAAGTTATTTTTGTGTGTATATCAATTGCCAAAACCTGTAAAGCCTTAAAGCCTTGACTTCTTGACAAGCTTACTTCACATTTATAATCATGTCTCAGAAACACAGAATACACAATCATGATTAAAACAAAGCTAGGATTAAATATAGCGTCAGAAGCTTGTCAAGGATTTTCAGCTGTGAGGATTCAGCTATCATGACTTGAAACCATGGTGACTGCATGATAGACAAGCTTGTATTCTCTTGGTGGGAGAGAAATGGGTAGATCCAAGACACACAGTACTTTAGTTTATGTTTATTCATTAGTTGTGGAAACAGTAGCAAGAAAAGCAGAGTATCTTGCAACTCAAACAAACTTGAGGAAAAGCAGCAGCAGTTCTCAGACAGACTTTCTTTCTCCTCATCTGCTTAGGAACCATGCATACACCCTCTTGGAACCATGCTACACTTTTCACATCAATCATTGCTCTGAAACTGTCGCTTTCTCCACCTGGCAATTTGCTTCATGCACCACAAAGAGATACCTCTAATGTGAGGCCATACCACTATATCAGAAAAGTGAAACACCCACTTTTCTGATCACTGCTTTACAAGACAAGAAGCAAATACCATTATGGAAGCTGCAGTGAGCAGACAAGCTATATGCACTGCTCTGGGGAAGGAAGTCACATAGAATCATAGTATGGTTTGGGTTGGAAGGGACCTTAAAGATCATTCAGTTCCAACTCCCTGCTGTGGACAGGGACACCTCCCACTAGACCAGGCTGCTTAAAGCCCCATCCAGCCTGGCCTTGAACATCTCCAGGGATGGGACCTCAATAACTTCTCTGGGCAACCTGGGCCAGTGTCACACCACCCTCACAGGAAACAATTTCTTCCTAATATCTAATCTAAGTCTCCTCTCTTTCAGTTTAAAACCGTTACCCCTTGTCCTATCACTACATTCCCTGATAGAGTCCCTCCCCATCTTTCCTGTAGGGCCCCTTTAGGGACTTCTCTTCTGCAGGCTGAACACCCCCAACTCTCTCAGCCTGTCCTCACAGCAGAGGGGCTCCAGCCCTCTAATCATCTTTGTGGCCTCCTCTGGACCTGCTAGAACAGGTCCATGTCTGTCTTATGTTGGGGGCCCCAGAGCTGGACACAATACTTCAGGTGGGGTCACACCAGAGCAGAGTGAAGGGGCAGAATCACCTCCCTCAATCTGCTGGCCACGTTTCTTTTGATGCAGCCCAGGATGTGGGTGGCTTTCTGGGCTGCAAGTGCATGTTGCCAGCTCATGTTGAGCTTGTCATCAACCAACACCCCCCAAGTCCTTCTCCTCAGAGCTTCTCTCAATCCATTCTCCACCCAGTCTGTATTTGTGCTTGGCATTGCCCCACCCCATGTGTGGGACCTTGCACATAACAGATCGAATTTGATACCAGATATTCAAACACTACTTGCAACTTTCCCACATTGTCTGCAGAGAAATACAGAGTATACACACCGTGTAGTAGTTGAGAAGCTGCTATCAAAACTCCAGCTTTCAGCAAAAATCCACTCTTACCCTACATATCCCAATGGGCTCCTTCCCCAACATCTCCTCTTTTCACTGAAGTATTCCGATGCTGCTCTCTTCCACATTCAACCTCCCATCACCTAGTTATTTTTTCTCAACTGTACTTAATTTTCACCGTGGGTCTCGAAGTTCTCTAGAACAAGCTTAGCTCTGTACATGCTAGATAAAACATCGCGTCTATCTGCACTTCTTTAGAAGATTTAGAATCTGATTCTATACTAAATCCCAAGTAAAGCCAACAAATTTAACGGCATGCGTTATTACACAGGTATAATAGAGATCAGAATGCTGGCTTTGCCCCGCTTATGTCATCAGGATATCAGCTATTTTCTTATGCCAAGTAAATACCATAGATTAGGCCAAATTCCTTGCTCGAGCTATGTTTGCTTAGTCACTTTAATTTTACATGAATCACTGTTGCCAGAGAAATAGAAATCAGGGACTTTTATATCTATATCAGACTGAAAACTCATCTCTCTCTCTCAGTCAGCCTGGTTCTCAGACAAAGCAGTTGTTGGATCTGACTTCCTACACTGCCACACAAAATTTGAAGCAGCACAGGGATGGAACAAATTCTTTCAGTGCCCAGGAGAGATTTTTTTTTGTAAAGAATAAGACAACCAGGTAACCATGGCCACAGTTGCACCGGTGTGAGTTACCAATCTGTTAACACCCAAATGGAAATACCATTTCCACCATGGGCACACTCTAATATTTGGAAGCAAATTAAGTTAGCGTTTCTTAAGGTAGGTATCACCTCTAGATGAATAATGGATAACTAGACTAATTGTGGATTCCTACTGTATACCCAAAAGCAATGTAGGATTCCTCTATCTGGCTCCTATTCCAGAGCTGACCACAGGTGGGTCAAGGGCACGCTATCTGCATAAAAAATAAACAGACATATCTTATTTTGCCATAGCTTGTGTTTCTATAACCCCAGCACATCATTAGCACTAGTAGCAAAAGTCAAATAAATTACCATTCAAGCAAATACTTAGCATATCAATAGCATTTTCCTTGTGTGAATTTCATAAGGTTGAATTCATATAGAAGGATATGGGTTTATGCATATTAATTAGGGTTCATAGTAAGTGTAATACAGAAAATAAAGGACACAGCATTTCCAGAGATCAGACTTAAAGATGAAAACTTGATTTCAGTGTTATTCATTTTCTTTTATTAATGTTCCACGTGACAAGAAAGCCATGCCAGCTTTCACAGTTTTTTCTTTTGTCATCATTTTTTCCAAAATCCTGTGAGAAATTTAACAAAAACATTAGTATACTAATCTTGTCACTTTTTATTGCACTTTTATTTTGTTCATGCTTCATCAGTATGAATGACCAGCCAGCCCCTGGAGAAATAAGTGCTTTGGCTTCTTCAAAGTGAGTCAAACTAGCTTGGTAGTCCATCACTATATTACTCTAAGCAGCATATTGGCACCACTGCCAGGTGCCCTTCCTGTGTCTGGAACAAATCTCTCTCCCATCAGATAAAAGCAGTCCACCTCAACATAGAGGAAATACGCAATGTTTATTAAAATGGTGTCAAGTATGCTTGATCAACGGCCAGTGAACAGCTGTATCATCTGAGTGACAAATATTGCTAACAGCTGCAAAGGAAAACTATTCAAATATTCCCTAAGGAATGCATTTTCTAAGGAATGCATTTTCTATCAATCTGTTCACTCTTGTTATAAAAACTGTTCCAGATATTTACATACAGGACCTGGCTTTTTCCAAAGAAAAAGGCAAAGAAAAGGGTAGGCAAATAATGGGAAGGAAGACATAATGAGTTCTAGTATCTACGGCAACATTTTTTCAATAAAATAATTTAGAAGAAATATGACAAATATATATAATTATATAATTTAATTTTGTTCCTTTTTATGGCCTCAGAGTGCTTTGCTGCCTTTTCTGTCCTCTCAGTTTCTTGCCCCTGATTTCCAACTCACTTCACCTCCCTCTCCCCCAAAGGGCAAGTGCGGATGGGGGAAATTGAAGCTATCTTTTCTCCGAGTCTTGTTTATTCTGGGGCAGGATTTTGTGATAATTATACACTGACTGAATTTCTACCATGAGAAGAACCAAGAACAGTGCACAAGATCGAACATAGTTGTTGAGGATATATTGAAGGAGCACATTTCCTGAACATACAACCTAGTCCCTCTCAATTAGGCACATTCATTACTAGAACAAGAACAAGCCCCAGCTATGAGTGAGACACATAATTTGGATCTGCTAGAGAAACTGCATATAAGAAAACAGTCAGAATAAAAAACTTACATTAACTATTATTCAACAACATTTAAGGAACAAATCATGAAAACAGCAGTAGTTTCTAGACAGGAGCAAAAACCTTGTCAAGGAGGAGAAGAGATCTCTCCCAGGGCAGTGAAATAACTGGAGAGATGCTTCATGCATAGCTAAGCATCCCTGCACCTGGTTCTTTGTGCTCTATCTGGACATCAAGGGGAAAGGGTCTGGGATAGCTCTGCATCCTTCTCTTTGGTCTTAAGAAAAGTAAAAATCCCTCTTAACTGCAGGTAAGAGGAGACTTAATCCCAACAGATCTTTTCAAAAAGACTGGAGGAGAGAATGGCTTTCACTAAGAATGAGACCTAAAAATCTTCCCCCCAGTAATTAAGATTGATGAGTTCTAAAACAGATAAAGAGCTAAGTAATCTGCTATCATAATATCAGTTCTAGTTCCTTTCACTTTTGTCTCATTTCAATACAGTGATGGGTAACAGCTGAAATCAGTGCAGGCAGTCTATCATTTCATGCCTCTCTAACATCCTGGAACAGCAAAAAGTCTTCCTACTTCATATTTAATTGAGGCAGATATGCGGACTGATGATTTTGTTTTCAAATGTTTGTTTTCAAATTCCTAAAACACTTCAATGTACAGAACTATTGCATCAGAAATCTGTTTTCACTAGGCCAGATTTTTAAAATTTATTTTAGGTGCTCAGAGATGCATACGCTTCATTTAGTACAATTCAAAAAGATAGCATCACTGCCAAATTTGCACCAATTTCTTAAATAAAACTGAATTCTTGAACTTGAGTTAATAAATAGGAAGGGAACTGGAGACAGCTTCTGGGATATTTTTGAGATACAAGGTAAGTTTTGAAATCCTGATAGGTATTTGCCTGTAGGTGTATTTTGGCACTTAAGTGTCAGATCTAGACCTTTGCTAAAAATAAGCAGTGACTGTTCTCTAGACAATTTGCAAATTGGGACACATCTAGCATCATTTTTCATAAAAAAATAAATATCTGATTTCCAGATATCTTTTCCTCACCAACAACTTCTAGGCACAGAAAATGCTAGCAGAAGACAGCATGTCAAGAACACAACAAAACTCAGTTGACTGTAGCTGCAGCAGTACAATGTATTCCAACTTTGTATAGGAACTGGAGGACAAATGAAGTGGTTATAGCTAGACAGATAAGGAAACTGAGGTACAAAGTCGGGAATGTATTTCACAAGGTCAACCAGCAGGCCAACTACACAGCTGAGAAAACAATCCACATATCCTAGTCCTGTCCCCCCATTAGGCTGTCTACCCAGAATACACAGTTCACATGAAAACATTCTCCTACGCTCTCTTCCTCCTATAATTTTGTTTAACAACCTGCAAAAGTTACAGTGTATGTAATTCTCTCTAATATTTACAGCCTCGGGTTAAAACAATTGCAACCTATTAAAGTGTGTTATAACCTCACAAAAATAACCTTGTACAAAAATCCTCCACAGCTTAGTATCTCTAAATCTTAACAAGGAAAGGTAATTGTTCGTGGTAGTTTTCCATCTCTTCAAAGCATAAAAGAGCCAAACATCAGACAACTATTTTTCACGACGCAGACATACCAAGATAGAGTGAGACTCCTGTACACCACTGCAGCATGAATAACGTGAGGGTCAGGGACCGTAGGCACAGTTATGTAGTTGAAACACAGAGAACAGAAGCCAGCCACAGAACACACCGTACATAATGAGATGCATTGGCCTAGGAAGCATCCAAGTAATGTAAGCAGTAGTATTACTACACAGCAAAAACTCAATATGAAACACTCAACAACGTGAACACACCTTCTGTTCAAAACCCTGAGAATAAAGCTAAATATGAAGGACCTTGAAAGTTAGCAAATCCAGCTTTTTGCAAATTGGGATATGTAAGAACTGCAGAAATAAGGCAAAGAGTGTGACAGTAACCCCCACTTTTTTTTTTTTCTTTTTGTTTAAGTGAACAAGGCTATTTATAGTAGCCTTCAGCGGCATAAACAAAGTAATAGTTTTTTAAAGAGGTATGTTCCAAGACAGTAATGTCTTAACAAGTTAAAACCACGCTACTCCTGAACACTAATGAACAGCCTGTGCAGAGATGCTGAGAACTGTTCTGACACGTCGACTGGATGATCCACCATTGAAGAAGTGGGCAGAGACATTCAAAGTCTGCAGCATGTCAAAGGGCAATACTGGTCCACGTGTACTATGAGAGTTTAGGAATGGCCAGAACATCCTATCTTGAGGAAAAACTAACACCTGCAGCTTGCTGGGAATACAGTATATACACAAGAAAGAGTAAGACCTACCTGTTGGGAGAAAAAAAAGAATTTCTCTTGTCTTCACAAAGTCATGTGGTTAACACCCCAACAGCATCTGCTTTTTTACTCCTTCAGAAACTCATCATCATTAGTTTCTAGTCATAAGGATTCGATTCTGATTACTTTGAAAATCCTAAGGACAAGGCACTGCGTGGTTCAGCGCACACAATTCAAGGAAGAACCATTTAATATGCCCTTAGATGTGAAAATGTTTAAGCAGCAGAACTTAATTCACTACAGAAGATGGGTAAACCAGAAACCATGTTAGTCAGAGCAGCCCCATTTACACTGCAATTATAAAGATATATCTAACCTTGAAATTCTAAATCCGTTACTCTGCATTTCTTCTACTTCACTTGCTTCCCACTGCCACCACTGTGTCTTACCTAATAACAGGACTGTGGGTTTTGGATTGTTTTTTTCCATGTGTACTGGTTGTGCGTATCACAGATGGCTCTCCATTTATTATTTTCTACATGGTTTTTACCTTCTCAGTCCGTCCCTGTTCATTATGTTCACAGCTTTAGTTATATACGCAGTTTCTCCTACTCAGTGTTGTCTGTACACTTCATTAATCTGTTCTTTACCTATTTATTTGTTTATCTTTTACTAAAGTAATCTGGGTTTAGTCCCATTCTCTGAAGCTCTGCACATCACCTTCTCCATTCCACCTTCAAGAAACCTGTGTCTTGCCCAACCTAATTTAATAGATTTTTCTAGATAGCAAAATCCTGAATAAAATACTTCAATGAAATTTATCTTGTCTGCCAAATGATGGCTTCTTAATGTATTTATCATGTAATATCTAGGCTTTTATTACAAGGATGAGAAGAGACAACTTTACGGCCAGTTTAGGGCTCTGTTCTCTGCCCCGGTTAAAAGTTGCATGTACTTAGAGATTTGATTACACTAGAAAAGAAACTTTCCATTGCTATTTTATAACCTCCCTTCTTGCAGGAAGGTCGCTGTATGAAGATGAGCCTCCCACTGTACTCTTAACTTAATTACAGAGAGCGAAGAATAAGTTGATGGATGACCTTCTCATGAGATCACTCATCCCTTGGCCTCCATGAGCTTCAAAAAGGATCTGGAAAAACTGTAGCAAGTCATAAGAGGAGGGACTTCTGACTTTTGCGGAAAGCAAAAACGGTTATATACCGCAAAACCTTGTGACAGCACCTGAGAGCTTTCAAAGCTGTTTTTATTCTTAAAGGTCCAAAGCTGACCCCGTTTTTTCATCACTTTGTGATTTTCTTCCTTCTACGTTTCTAGTTAATAACACTTTTTTTTTTATTATTATTTCTCCCAACGGTCCACATTAAACAGTACTTTGACAAAAATAAAAAATAAAATAAAAAAACTCTTAAAAACATATTTTGAGAAAATATTTCTACATTCACATTAGAATTCACGTTGATTTCCCCAAAACCAAATACAACTGTCTGTGTGGCAAATACAGCCATCTTGAATGGACCTTAGCAGGCTGCAGAGAGGCAGGTTTACGTATGCAAAGAAGGGTGGATCTGCCTAGAATATTCCTTCCGCTGAAAAGATACTTGTGAAACTGCACAAATCCTTCACCTTAACCAGTCAGAGCAAGGACTTGAGGCAGATGTGCTACCAAGCTGATACCTTATTCACTAACCTGCTCTCACCTGCCTATCTCAATACAATTTGGATCTGAAATCCCATCCTGTTCTGGTAACAGCTGTGGAAACAGATACCTTCCAGCAAAAAGATTTTGATTTGAATGAACTTGTGGCTTTCAAGAGGGAAATGTACAAAAACCTACTTAGATAAAGGTTAGAAAGGCAGTCATTCATAAAAGGAGTTAACTCCTGATTTGTTTCCCCTCATTTTCTGAAGCCCTTCGCTTATTCCATTATTAGAAAATAACCAACAAAATTTGTCATTTAATCACGTGGATTCATTCTTCATATAAGCCTCGTCTATTTACATATGCAGCAAATTTTCATGGCAAAAATTTCACAGAAGAGATTTCAGCTGTTAGCAAAATCAAAAATGATTTTGTATGTTGACCTAAATGAAAAATAATCTTTTTTTTACCCAACAGTTAAAATCCATAATAAAATAAATTTCATTTAATACACTTGTACACTCCATACAGATAAAAGAAATTAAGTATGTAACCTAATGAGTGAAACTCTCACAAAACTGTCTTTCCCTTGTACAAACTGCGTTCTTTAGATTAGAATGACTTTTCCCTGATAATCTTTCAACATACATTCTCTGCCCCCCCCCCCCAGTATATTTTTATGTTGCAGCTAAACTTATCTGCAAGTGATGAAAAGGGTTTCCTTCCATTTGCTTTTTATATATAACCACCAATCAGAATGTGATACGCTTTTGCAGATCTTTTTCAAGAAAGTTTGCTGGGCTAAATTAAGCACTTAAAACAGATTTTTCCTTTATCTCCTGCCTCATATCTAGCTACCTTGAACTCCAATTTAATAGGCACTCAGTGATACCACAGCAAGAACTAAATGACCACAAAACCCATAGTACAGGAAAATACAGAACTGCTTTTTCAGGTATCATTTCTAGAACTGAAGTCTGACAAAATTCTCTCAGAAGTCAGTTGGTCTCAAAGGAAGGTTACTGAAACTTAACTCACTAGGGAGTCTTCAGTCTAACTTATATATAAGAAATACTTGTTGGGGAAATTCCATTTAAAATGAACATTTTTATTATTAGGGAAGTATGTAAGTCCATAGGAAAATTAAACACTCTGTCCATTTCAGAGAGATGCACATTCCGTATACTTTTTCTCAACCCCATCAGGACTTGAGTTGCAAAGGAGTATATATGAGGCCACGCACCCTGTAACTCTTCAGAAACATTGGGGGAGTAGGAGAAAAGTGAGAAGAATTAAACAGACCAAATTAAGTACATGTAGGTGGATTACATTAACACTTTTTGACATATCAATAGCTTCTATTTTTTGGTGATAGTGATTTTTTTTTTTATTCTGTCTTATAAGTCTAAAAGTTTAAAACAGCTGGAAGAGCATTCAAAAAGCAAGTAAGGTTTTCACAGGGGCTGAGAACTATTCTGTTGAAAAATGCTGGACCTCTCATTCCCTCCTCATTTAGTTTTCAAACTGAGGACAAATTTCCACAAGAACAGATTTTCCCAAGAGCAACATCACACCCTAATTTGCGTTGAAATCTTAATGTGAAAAAAACTAAACACCTGCCTACTCTTCAGTAAATGTAAAGTATATGTAACAGTGTGTTAGTACTATAACACATTTAATTATACTTCTAAGTTTTATTTCAATAAACTAATATTAATAGCAGAAAATGTGTAACAATTTCTTCCAATAAAGAGAAATTTCAACAGTATTTTAAAAATCAAGATTAGGGACCATTTTTTTCCCCAAAATACTCATACATAGCTAGTAGCTAACATCTATGGCAAATGGACATTCGCCAGAAACGTGTTTGAGCTAGGTTGTGGACATCCCAGAGAAGATAGTGAAGCTTTATTTCCTTAATTCTTCCCTATAGCTGCCATAAAATAGTTCCCCTAAAATCACCATTTTGAGGAACTTCATCAATATAAACCCCCAAATAGAATGGTGCCTACAGGTACTTAAAATGTTTTACAAGCAGAATTAAAAGTATTATACCTGTGAACCCATCTTCGTGTTCATGAAGTTCTCAGTGTTTAGGAGAAATATGCATCACGTCACCAAGGGCAGGACTGGGCCTGAGGCTCCAAGCCTCAACCTAAGCAGTAACCCACCACGCGGGATAGCTCAAGATGCACCTGATCT
Organism: Fratercula arctica; assembly: GCA_947846985.1. Lineage (NCBI taxonomy): Eukaryota > Metazoa > Chordata > Aves > Charadriiformes > Alcidae > Fratercula > Fratercula arctica. The sequence goes on along the minus strand of CANTUZ010000006.1, from coordinate 15,754,255 downwards.
CCACAATCCCTTGCTAGCTGTCTACAACTCTTTAGAATATTTGTTACTTTGAATATGCAACTTCCCCCCCCCACCTCTCAAGAAAAAAGATAAAGAAAAGAGCATCTGCCATTTTGTCATTGATTCTCTTTAAGAAACTCTGCACTTTATTAATCTCTGTCAAGCATTTGGAAGCAGACATTCATACATCCCAACAACCGAATCCAACTCCACAGGCAGTGCCAATTCTTCTCCAATGCAAGGGTGACATGCTGCACTGCCCATAGGTCATCTAATCAACAGTGAAATAAAGAACTGCCAGACCTAATAAAATTTAAGCTATCCACCTGAATGAAGTGTGCTGCACATACCCCCAGGAATTGGTATACTAAACATGCACTGCGGCATTTAGAAGCCTGACTTTAAACTCATTCCGACTTAAAGGTTTCCGTTTTAATGAACTTGTTTCTGTTTACACAGAAGCATTTTGCTTTGCCATCATACCATCGCATTGAAAAAATACAGCAGGCTAAGCAAACAAAGATTTGTAGCCATGCAAGTTAATGTAAGAATAGAGAAAATACGTATACAGGGCTATATCTTGCCCTTAGATATATGTGTACAATTTCCCGTGGTTTGTTTTTTTTTTTTTTTTTTTTTTTTTTTTTTTTTTTTTGTGCTTGGGTTTTTTTAAGTCAATAGATATTTTGAACTCAGCAAAGGGCAGAAAGTGTCTCAGAGTTATAATTGGACAAATGTAAACATCCAGAAATTAACCCAGATCTCCTCATTCTTTACAGAGCATACAGGGAAGATACAGTTCTGCTAACAGAGGGCAGAAGAAGCCTTTAGCAAGAGAACCCAGCACCTTGAGAGCTGCGGACATCACCTGAAACATATGTTGATCATGAAGAGCCTGAGATTGTCTAAGTGGCTCTGAGAAATATGTTGGCAGCTATGGCCTGCAGTGAGGAAGGAAACAAGCCTAGAAACTAAGGCAAATTAATTTCCAGTCTGGGTTTTTCTTTGCAACCCTCCTGCCTCAGCACAGCCAAAGGTCAACCCCTTCAGCAGGCAACGATTAAAAGCAGAAGCTTTTGTCTTTTCAATAGTCTTAGTGAATGATTTTGCTTGAGAGCAATCTATGATGCAAGGAAAGGATGTAACCACAGCTGTACTAGCAGCTACAGATTCTCTCTTTCACCTGATTCTTTTTTTTATTAGTTCTTCTTTATCTGTTTATTGGCCCAGAGAGTAGAAGGTTGGGATTGAATGAGAAACCCAAGGGAGTTTCAGTCTCAGTCAATGCAATTTTCCTCTCTTTAGAGGCTAAACACAAAGCCAATTGCTCTCCAGAGTTCCTTAAGCTCCCATCCATCTATGAAACCACATTCATCATCTTCATCGATACATTCTTCTCACCTAATACACTGGCCCTTCAAGTCTTACCGCTTCTGCTTTTTTGGGCAGGTGCTTACAATTTCAACTGGTACAAACAGGACAAGAATCAGTAGATAATATTACACCATCTGCACAAAAGCTGTGCAGGATTCCTAACAACAACTGTTAGTGCTGCCTACTTAAACAGCTGCTACAAATTTTGCTGAGTTCCCATGAATCCCTTTAGCAATTCTTATTTCAGGTGTGCAGATCTACTACATTGACCCATGAATCAGGAGAGCAGTTGGGTTTTTGTTAGAACCAATGTTTCTTTTCCAGCATGTGACATTTCCTCTCACTTCTCTCATAGGTAGCCTGATTCCAACTGTCCATGTTTCTGTTCTCACCTGACCTTTAGCTGATCTGAGCCCCTGAAACAAAAGATTCCCCACGTGTGCTCTTACCTTCACTGACACTGCAAGAAGAGAATACGGGACAAGCACATTGCCTATCATCATCTTGCTGCTGGAGAGATGTTTTCCTAATATGCTTTATCTAAGCATGACCTACACTTTAATTGCAGAACCCCCATCCATCCTAGTCTGTGTCATCAACAGAATGGTTGATTTACCAATGGTTAGAATTACCATGAAAGAGTCAGCTGATTAAGCTCAAACTCCAGGGTAATCACGGAACATACTCTAGACAACCTTCAGGCCTTTGCTAGGACAATCAAGCATACCCTAAACAAGCAAGAACCCCCAACATCACTTTGATATTTGAGCCAGATTGCAGAGAGTACGATTGGCTGTTCTTGTAAACAGCAACTTTGAGTTCACCAGGTTTTTTTCCCCACATTTTGATTTCGTGCACAATTCTGGATGCAGCCTTACATCATTCGCAGATTTATCATGAGGTATCCAAGCCTACTTCTGCACTGATATACTCTGATTACCTGTAACATATGTGCTAGTGCAAACAACATAGGATTTGGTTCTATGACATCTGTAACTGCCTTTTCTTCAGCAACTGGGTATTCCCCTCCTCACTCTCTTCAAATGCTTGCTTAATCAGAACACTTAGTCAAAATATATGAGATTTTAAGTTTATTAATGTAAAAACGTCTCTAGAGCTCAATTTATATCACATTATAATTTACTGCATTTTAAGCATGTGCAATAACTATTATTCATGCAATCAGAAATGTTTTCATGATTGCATTTATGCAGTTTTCAAACATGTATTATAACTGACCTTATTAAATATGCTGAAGTACCACTTACATAAAATCATACAAAAGCACAGTTCCTCGACTGAACCTTCAAGCAGCACTTACAAGCATGAATCAGTGCTAATTACTTCACATTTATCATCTCTGAAATCACAGGATGGGCAACAGTTCTCAAACAAACAGCTGTGCAGGTCAGCCATAGCTTGACAATGGCTCACTAGGCATGTTATTTGCCCTCTACCCACCCCCCAGCCGCTTTTTTTTTTTTTTTTTTTTTTAAATAAAAACATCTTCAACCAAGTAATCTGAGGTTGCAGAGAACACATTCTTTATCATCACCTGTATGTCTACTCTGGATTTATAAATACTCCTTCAAAATACAGTAAATTCAAATCATCACTTTACGATCTAGAACCTTGAAATTTAGGCTCTACTCAGTGCCATGTACTTCACATGCAGAAATTCTGAGACTGCATGTATTCTTGGTAATTTTTTGTATGCCAAATAGTCTAATGTTGTGTTTTTATGTGTGTTTATCCCAAAACAAAATGATTCATTTAAATTTTGAATGTTAAATAAAAATCAAATGGAGTAAAAGTCAACAAATTCTTTAGAAACATATACCCTTTTTTCTTCAGTAGGCAGAAATAAGTTACAGAACTTGATTGCCCACAACTTTTATCCTTGTACAGTCAATGACCCTTTCAAAAGGGTTGCCACAAACATCCTTTGAATTCAAGTAGAGAGTGTTTTAAAACTGCTTTTACAAAAGTGTAAAGTGGTTCTATGTAATTGTGTCTCCCAACCTCTAGCTATCAAGGTCACCCCACACTGACTCCCAGCAGACATTCTGAAATGTATGTTTTCTGAGCTACATCAGTTTACATCAGCAGGAAAGGATCTGATCCACAGTTGTGGTGGTGGTTGGTTGTTTTGGTTTTTTTTGGGTTTTTTTGGTTTTTTTTTTTTTTTTTAAATCTATCAGCATTCATAGAGTACTTGAAAATTACTTATAAAGTGAATGCCTCAGAACTACATCTGGGGACATTTGCTGAAGCACGTAATCAACAACTGGGCTTTGGGAATCAAGATGTGCAGAAACACTACGCTGTTAACAGCTGGAAAGAAAAGAGAAATAAATAATAACCATCCTAGAAATAGCCCTTCAGAGCAGACAGCACAGTAGACATGCTATTTTTGCCTGGAGGCTGTACCCAAGTCTGAGGAACCCAATATGTGGATGTCAGTGTGATGTACGAAGACCTTGCTTTGAGAGAGATAGAGCACCTGCCACTCCCCTTCTCATTAAATAGCACACAGGAGCCCAAGCACTTCTAGTAATCATATCCCCACAGCGCAACTATCCTCTCCACTTTCCCTACCAAGCAAGACAATCATGAAGACAACCTATTACATTTGGACAAAGGTGAAGGACTTCCATGAGAACAGTGCTTGGACAGTATGGAGATGGTATGTCTAAGGCACTACCCCTCCTTTTGACAAAGAGCTATGAAAACTACACCCCAAACGCTCATCGTGATAGCCTGACTATAGTCACACCTTTCTCTCCATGGAAATCTTTCCTGGTTTTACAGTGCACAATGAATAGGAAGAAAAACTGTGAGCATGTTTATGCAATGTATTTCAACTAATTGTGTTCCCCATACCGGTCACATGCACTAGAGTTGGACTGGGCACCAAAGTCATTACAGCTGCATGAAGCCAGTACTAGAGGCAGGGTGAAGAAGCCTATGCTGAACTCTGATAAGGAGCCAGAATGCTTCCTGCTTCTGAGCAGCTTAGTTTCTCTTCATGGTGCACTGCTGTCTGAAACTTGCATCTATTCTGGGGCTGAAACTGTTGGATGGTTATTAGCATATTAAGTCTGGGGTACTTAATGCAGCTATTATTCCCTATAAAAATCCACTCCAGTCTCAGCTGTTCCTAAACATTTAGGTATCATAGGAGGTATCATTTACCTTCATCTGAAAAAAGCTCCCTCCTCCTGTTTGCTACCAAACCCAGTAGAGCTGGCACAAGTCACAGGTGCCACCAGCATCACTGTAGACTTGTGCTAAGACGCTAATGTCTTCCTTGCTTCCACAGAGGTTTATTCATCTCCTTAAAGACACCAATCTTTCTTCCCAGAAGCTTGCACAATTGAGGAGGAAGGCCAGCAAGGCTTTTGGAATTATTTCAGGCTAGATTTGCTTTCAGAGTAGAATAAAGCCCTCTGTACATATTTATGAGTCCTCCAACTCATTTGTGGTAGTAAAGAAAAAAGCAACTTATCCCTCTTCTCTGCTGTCACAAAGGACAGAATGAGAAGAGATGACCATGATTGTGGTGTGAGTTCAAGCGGAGATGACTATCTTTATTAAGACACTTTTAAATAAAGAGCTGTAATCGCAAGTGAAGTATAATGGTGGCGATGGGGGAAGCTGAATGGGGCTCAAAGCTAATTTTACTTTTGCTTCCCCTTTTGCTTCAATTTTTCCTGATTTATAAAATGAGAATAATACAGTGAGACAGGCACTTTCGATTGGTCTGGTGAGCAGTAATATTTTAAAACTGGGGATTACTATTCTGCTTTAAAATTAGAGTTAAAATGTGGCTTCAAATGAAGAAACATTATGTTGATTGACAGAATTATTAATATTCTCACACTTTGACTTACATAATGTGATGTGTAGCCCTTCTTGCAAACTATGAGAATGATGCACTAGGAGAACAATGTATCTTTATGAAGATAAATTATTTTATCTTCATAAATCATTTTATTTTTAGCTATAAAGCAAACTGCCTAAGAGTAACAAAACCAGGCCTGAATGGTACTGAATTCTCACTTCTAAGACAATTTGATAATCAGATGCAAGTATTAAATTTTTCCCAGAGTTGTTCAAATGGCAATGAACACCACTTAACTAATGCTAACAAGGCTATAAAAGAATGGAAAAGCAAAAGGTGAGGAACAAGAACAGCAAATTCAAAGCAAGAGGGAGCTGAAGAGGAATGAACCAAGTAGCAAGAAGATGTTAAAAAAAAAAAAAAAAAAAAAAAAGAAGAGAAGAATTCTACTCTGAAATGTCGTCTCTGCTCAATGGCACTTAGTCAATAAAGAATATGCCAGGGTAATATGCTGCAGTAATAAAGACACAAGGGTTCATAACATGCATCTTTTTTGGCATTTCGCTGAAATGGTAAAGTCACCGGTGCATTAAGAGAGGCTTCAAATGAGTGATACCATCTTTCTCCATCATATATAAACCCATTATATTCTTTTCAGCAATAATGAAATTCCTCTTATAATGATTTTTCCTCACTCTTGAGAACATAATTTCTGTCTATGAAATGTTTCCCTGAAGAAACATAGCCAAAGCAGAGTTTTACCTTAGTTACCGTCGTCAGTGCATTTACCTTGGTAATATTTTCCTAGGAAAATTCATTTTAGATTAAGTTGATAACCATAAACAGTTGTCAAATATATTCAGTCCTCAGGAAATATGGGGAGAATTTAATAAGCTGCTTCAAAGTTTGGGGATGCATTTTTTCCCCTCTAATTCAAACTGCAGTCAGTAATATGCTTGAAGTGATACACAGTTAGACTGGTTGAAAATTTTCTATAAAAATCACACTTTGATTGAAAGTTTCAGTTTTGATAATATGCTGTTTCTTAAAGACGACATCTGCTGTCCTTAAGAAATGTGAATGTTTTGGTTTGCCAGAACATTTGGACGAAATCCTTCTATTCACAGTTAGAGAAGACTTCATTAAGAAAACCTTTTAGTCTTTCCACAAAGCAAAAGAAGAATATATTCCAGTTGATTATAAAACTTAATGAAAAAAGATTTAATGGTTGGAAAGACGAGAAGAAAAAGGAAATTCTACTCAGACTTTACTAAAACCAGAGGTCCTTATCATATAAGGAAAACATTTCCAAGTACATCATTTACCACAGCTCAACAAAGAGATTCCATAGCTGTGGTGTAACAGGGAATTTATTCAGACATCTGTAAGAAATATTTTAAGAAATCTTCCTCTGTCTTATTTTATTCTAATTCTTAAGTAAGGTTATGGGCAGAGAAAAGATTCATTGACAAATATTTTTAAGGGCAATGACAACCTAAAGGTTAGGTGTACTTAGATTAAGTTCTTTTGAGCAGAAACTCTGTATTACTCCATGTTTGTGAAGTAAGAACTTATTGCTCATTAGCCCTAACCCTTCCTGCAACACACACACACACAGACATAATGCGTAGGCGGTAAAGGAATTCCAGGTTTTTTAAAGAGTATTTTTCTATAAATTATAAGCCTAAAATGCTTGTATAGAAGACTTGTTCCTAACTGAAAGGAAAAAATACTTTTAATTTGTGAATTAAAAAAGGTGGAAGGGTAGCTGACAAACTACAGCTACACAGTCATCATATTAGTTAGTCGCAAAAAGTGTCAGAATGCCTTGAATACTAAAAATATGTTTAAAATTAGGGGAAAGGGCTGATTTTTACGTATGGCACCATCTCACAAGCATATTTCAAGGCACTGGAAATGGACATAAAACAGCTGCCCATTTACTTTGATTTTATCAAAACAGAAGTTGGCTTGCTGATGATGACAGGGTAAAATTTAGCTCAGGACTAGGCACATACACAAATGCTTTTGATGGAAAAGATGAACTAATAATGAGTGAAGCCAACTATAATAATCACAGCCCAATTTGAAATGCAGCCTGATGAGCACGGCACAACCAGGTCATGTTGCATTCTCCTAACTATCAAGAATTAAGAACTTTAAAAAGGGAAAAGTCCTGCTTCTTTCTCCTGCATCGATGCCTTTAAGTTCTGTAATTACCTGTAGGAAAATGCTTCACACATAAAGGAATGAAGTATGCTGTTTTATATAGTTACCAGAAATTTAATAGATCTAAGTTTCTGCTCTATTAAGTACTGTCATGATTGTTCAAAAAATCAATGTATTTCATGAGTCTGCATTTTCCAAATTTGCATGAAACCATACCGTTAAGAGTTCTTGAGAAAGAAGGGATGCTCTGGAAGGTAAGTTTTAGTTGTGGGAAGTCTCCAGGCCCTAATGTGTCAATAACTTTTATCATTTTATTTATAAATTGTAGATAATATATTTATCATTTATATAGCACAATTACAGCAACATACCAACATGCTGGTTGTATATTAACAATTCACAAGATGTTTATAACACAACAATTTTAAAAATTTTAATTAAAAACCTTCACCATTTCCACAGGAGTTGAGCCTGACAGCTTTGCTGATTTCAAGGGGTTCAGTGAAGAACTGAGCAGAGTAAGGCATGCAGGAGGGTTGTTAATTGACCTATAATCCTAACCAATAATCAACTGAGGAAAGAAAGACATAGGAAGAAACTCCAAGAATTTAATCAATCGTTCCTTCAATGCAACTTATGCCACTAACTGGTATTCCATCTATTGACATTCTTGATGGCCTTCTACAAAACACACCTTCTTGTTCCTATTTCTCACCAGTGGCCAACTCAGTTCACCAGCTCCCTTGGCCTATCCACGTTCCACACTGCCCAGGCGCAGCTGGTCCCCAGCACGGTGCAGAGTGAGAAAAGGCTGGCATCTAGACTTGTCCAGGGAAGAGCGCCAGGGCAGGGCATGCACTCAAGACGAGCCACCGCTGTCTGCTATACAGTGTGCTGGAAACTCCAAACAACATAGGTGCTTCCTAAGGTAGCTTTCCAAGTCCCCTAAGACAACTAACCACTGCACTCTCAGAGGCACTCAGTAACTAAAAGAGCAACTTTAATTCAATTATTTTTTGTGAAACTGATAACTGAGAAAGTGTTTAATAGGTCTAGCATGAAAGGCCTATATATTTGCGCTGCCACCTTTAGTGTTTTTCCAATCACTCCACGACAATATTAAGCTATGAACTCTCACGCCTGAATGAAACTTGCAAGTACCCCACGAAACTTGCAAGTACCCGACGAAACTTTTCCTTACTAGAAGTGGGTATCACAAAAAGAAGGTTCATGTAGAAAAAGACTCAACAAGTCTTAAGTTAGAGACACAGATACTCTACAGAAATATATTAAAGAATTTTTAAAGCAACATAAAAAGACAATTGCTCCCTGGTGCATCTTCTCTAACCTGAAATACATGAGGACCTGAAGGCAGGCATCTGAAGCTATACTTAAAAACTGCAACATGTCTGTAGTTTAAGTTATCTTCAGAGATTTAAATACAAAACTCTTTAGGTAACTGTACAGGAGAGGGAGGAAGAAAAACAAAAACTGCAGCAGCTCTGCCAGTGCTTTAATACACGTTGAAAATAAATAAATAAATAAATAAAAATTATATAGGAATTATGTTTAAGTAAAACACACACACACCCCCTCCCAAAAAATAACAAAAAAAAAATGCTGCAGTCCAACATGGCAAGGAAGAAACTTCTTAACACACAACTTTAGTCCAGAAGCTTGCCTCTGAGCTCTGCTAAATTCAAGGGCTCTGGTTTTGCAGACCTCAGCAGGGAGTTAATATCAGCCTTTCATCACAACAAAGATGCACTGTGCATTTGAAATGGTTTTCATTATCCTGAATTTATGTTAATCTCCTTAAACATAAAATAGATCAAACAAACACAGATTCATCCTTACCTCAAAGAAAGAGAATTCCCAGACTATAAGGGAAAGTGTTTCTGAGGCTTTAACGTACAAGAAGAGAGACTTAATGTTCAAAAGATGCTGCTAAAATGGGAATGTCTTTTTATGCTTACTTTTCATGAAGCTGTTTGCAGGGCAAAAAGCTTTCTTTGCAATGGTTTCTAACAGCTGTAGGATGTCTCAGAATTTTTCAACCCTATAATAACACAAGGGAAGGAAATTATTTTGTGATTATTTTTTTTTCAGCTTCTCATTTTCCTCATTGTATTAATCATCTCTTATGTATGACGCTACTGCAAAAACGCCATTTAGAAAGCCAAATGAAGCCAAATAATTTTGGCAGACAGACATTGCTTATTTGTGCTTGACACATTTCAAATGGCATGGAACCTTTCAAGTTGTGCTCCCTCAGAGGATTAATCAAATGAGCATGTTTTCAAAAACTATTCAGATCTTAACAACAGTACTTTAATAAGCAGAAATAATAATGTTACTGAAGAGGACAATTCCTTTTCTATAAAATGAGCCAAAACAAATACTATCACCTTACCACTTAGTATTGTATATCATTTTAGTCTGTTCTTTCATAAATTGCATACATCTTCGATACTGACACCAGGTTTCAAGTCACATTAAATCACTTTTAACAGCCATTAATTATTACTACTAAAAAAAGCATATCATCCATCATGTGGTAGAGTCACTTGTGCCTCCAGAACTACCACACAGGTCAAGTAAGACTTTGCAGTGATCAAAGCCTAGCATCTATGGACGTACTGAATTTACTTCTGTTTATGCCAAAAGGAAGTAAGGAGGTTTGACTGCTGCCCCAAAGAGAATAAGGCAGTGCCCAGCTGCTCCGGGGAAAGCCTGCACGAGGTTATGGTTCAGAGAAACAAAGTCTGTTTTCCATGTAAGTATAAAAAGCTAAATGCCATGCCTTCTTCATTAGCAAAATATTACTGCTGCTGACAAGAAGGAAAGGGAGATCCTTTCCTTCTTGAAACTCCATGACACCGTAGATTAAAGGTACATCTCTACAGAACGTGGGGAGCAAATTCAGGTAGGAAAGCTGCTTAACTTCACCGAGAGCTGAAGTAGCAAGTTTAACACCAAAGTACTGTGAAATTGCATAGGGAAGACACAAAGCCTGCTTTCCTTTGTTGATCAATTTGCATATGTGGACACAAAGGGGAAATCAATTTTATTGGTCATGTGGCAGTTTTCTGAGTTAAATGGCACATAGCAAAGAAAATCTTTAACTATTGTAGGAGAGAGGGAAATTTCAGAGGCCCTTAGGAGCACAAGAGTAGAAACACTAACACTGGATATAGTAACTTCTGATGACCAGAGGCTGTAGCCTGCTCTGTATTTCTGCAGCATCCTCAGATTTACTCTTCTGCCCTGTTATGGGAATACTCTACAGGCTGTGGAGCTTGCAGCAATATGCTTATACTCAAGTAGCAGTTTTCTAAATTGCCCACTGAACAACACACAGCAAGGTTGTTTTATACTTTGCATGTAGCACAGGCTGCAACTACATCAACATTTCAAGTTTAATTACAAGATAAATACACTTTTAGAAATAGTGTGTAGAAGGTACATGGCATATTTTACTGGAAAAACATGCAAATGATTTCAGCTTTCTTGCTGGGCTCTAAGAAGATTCTGCTTTTAAAAAGCTGGTTTTTTATATACACACCCCTCTTAGGTAATTTTACAAGGACTTCTTAATCATTCAGCTGCAGCTTCTATTCTCAATTCTATCAGAGGAAGATTTAAGAGGGACTGTAATGATGATCCGCAGGAATGAGACTGGGCTGGTAAGTCACTTTTCAAGAGCAGCCACTGAATTCTGGAAATTAGTTGAGAACAGATCTCTGAATTGCCTCTAGCCCTGTAGAAACACACACAATGAGACTGAACAGCTTGTCCATTTTACTGCATCAGCTAAATTCTGTGCTCAACGTGTTCATTGCAGGAAAACCCCAAACAGATTTGACTTATGAATGGCTACAGACCACTTACAAACACAGCAACAATACAGTTAATTTTATCACTCTATAATTCTATGTTAATATTCTTCATCTGTTATCAGTGACATTCATTTGGACATAAGTGATCTAACGTTGTTTTTCCAGGAACCATTCTAACAAACTACTTCAGTACAGACCCATTCATCTCCAGTCAGCAGTCAGGTTATCAAGAATATTCTGCATTGAATTTGCTACATACCTCTTGTGTATTCCTAATATTATTTTTTTAAGTTACTTTAAAATACACTTTGCTTCACACAGCTTTAACATCAGGCAAACCAGTTCTATTTCATTCCATTTTAACCAAATCACAAATTCACAAAAAATTTTAATCCAAGCTTTATGTTCTTACTCAGATAATATTCCAGTTGTTTCATACAGAATTTCAACACTATTTTTAATAAAACACAATGCAAAAAAAGCCTCTTTCACTTATTGTGATATAATATGATCAGCATATAATAAAGGACAAATAAAAACAAAGGTGTTAGCTTCTCTTATACCAACCCAACACAGGTCAGAAGCAGTGAATGTAAAAAAAAAAAAAAAAAAAAAAAAAGATTAAATTAGAATAGTGCAAGGTTTATTATTTCTCAATTTCAGAGGCAGCAAGTGTTCTAAGCATACCATTTAGCAGCCTGTTTGTAAATGAATGAATTACTGGTTACCCCTCTATGAAAATTCAGCCACTAGAAAACATGAAGGCTCCATTCTAAGGATCATTAGAGAAGATGTTTCTGTGGTGCTGATCTGAAACTGCAAAAGATCAGAATCCTCACAGTCGGCACATTTATGGAATACAGTGGAAAATTTGCATCACTGGCATTTAATTCTCTCCCTCCTTCTGACATGCTGTAAAACTTTGCCAAACATAACCTGTAACAGACATAAGCACAATATTCATCAACTGGATTACAAAGCATGCTGGACACGCACTAAGCAAGCCTTGTGTTCTTGGATCAATCACTACAGTCTGCATAAAATTCTCATCACTGGAAGAACTGTAAAAGTTCACATAAAAGGCTAAAGCAAGACACACACACACACAAAAAAAAAAGATGCAAAACATCCTTCCACAGAACAATTGAAATACTGTGTTCTGTCAGTATGGGTTTTTTGCACATATGTTATGTATAGACTTCTTAAAAATTAAAACAATGCCTCCTACCCCAGCTTTGGTTTCACTAAAACCAATTTTTTTTTTTTTCTTCTCTTCAAATTTTTCTATTCAGAAACTGAACTAAAAAAGTCACCTCTGCTGCTACAGATGACCCTGAGAAGTACTCAGCTTCCTTAATTGCGATATTTAACAAGATTTACAATGATTCTGCTTTTCTAGATTAAATTTATAGAAATCTAGTGCAACAGCAGCAAATGATCCATGGAGAAATCACTACGGAAAATGTAAGGACAATAAATTGTTCATGAAGAAAGTGGACTCTGTTACCGGTTCAGTCCACTCTTCTGAACAACACTTGAATAAATCTATAGGCTATCTAGCATCCACACCCGCATTTCATAGAATCATAGAGTCATTTTAGGTTGGAAAAGACCTTTAAGATCATCAAGTCCAACATTGTGAACTAGCATTAATGATTCTGTAACTCAAAAAAATCTTGCAACAATGAAATCCATTTCTTACTGTCCTTCAGATGATACAATGGAAAAGAATGCAAGAAAGTAGTCTTCTAAAATCTTCAAACCAGTGCTATCAACTGACAGAGAACAGATAATTCCCTTCTCATTTTCATTATATCCAAATCTGATGACTAACCTATTCGTTCTGTTCAGCTCACCAGTAAATTTGGGATTTCTACCTACAAAGAGTTAGATTCTGGCATAATAGCCTCAGAACTGTAAGGCTGCAAAAGCTTGTTCTAACACTGTCCTTTCAAAGACATCATTCCTGCCCTGCTGTGCCTTGGTGCTATATAAATATTACCATGGCTCGCAGCAGAGCTGCTAAGAGCTGACTAAGCACAGAGCACGGTACTCTCGACATATCCGACCTCTTAGAAAGCCTCTTTTTGATCTCCACATTGCTTTTAAGTAAACTATTTAAACTATTGATTTCCTTTCCCACAATCCAATTTTACTTAAACTGAGAATTTAAGAGAGCCAAATAACTCTTTCTATTGACCACGCAAAGGTTTGCATCTCTTATGCTGGAAAAAAGGCTGTGTCATGGTGGACAACCCTCATTCACTGTTAATAATTCACTTGTCACTATACATAGCACTTTTTAAAAGTTTTAAATTTCTATAATCGCAGTAGGCAAGTAAATAGGACAACTGAATGCAGCTTTTAGAGACATTCAAAGGCCATTCAAGCTGTTGAAGAGTTGCACAGAAGCATTTTGAATGATTTTTACGAGTACTTTTTTTTCCATTACATTCAGCAGTAAGTAACCAACTGCCAGCTTTTGTAAAACTGTTCACAACGGTAGAGATGCTACTTCTATGACTTAAAGAGTCTATTGAGGCACAATCTCTTGAATGCAGAGAGGAGAAAATAATCCAAAGGTGTCATGAGTGTGTTATGAGCTGGAAAAAACAATCCGAAAATGCAGAATAAATGTTTTGATTAAATTCGTGTTTTCTAATATACTTTTAAAGTTGTGCTTTAAAAATAAATCTTTCTATAAAAAAAAAAAAATCAACATTTCGAGACCAAGTTTCACACATATATCTTCTGTTTGGTTTACAGTAACTATCACATGTACTAGGATCCAAGTGTTGGGACACATAGAGAACAATCACTGCAACTAAAGACATCTTAGAGAGTAGAGCAGGAAGCTTCAAACTGTGAAGCAGATGGCTTCCTAGGAAGGGAAGCCTCCCCCTCAAATTTTCCTCCAAGCTATTCTGTCCATTTAGAATGTCAAAATAACAGAGTTTGGAAATGTGTATGGTGACATCAATACAAAACTCCTAGAGATCCAAATAAACATCCTTTGTCTTCCGGGAATTCCTTTCCCACCTGGTATAGCAGTCTCAGCCTGTTAACAGCCTTCTCGAAACATTTCTTTCAGATTATGCAACTCAACTCTTCCTCAAAGACTGTGGTTTTAGTTTTGGGTGATTTAAAATTTTAACTGTTACTTGACATCACTTCACACCTAGATCTCATTTGGTATTAGAAAAGGAGAAAATATAACTAACTTTTTCAAGGTACTCTTACCACAAACTTGCTCTGATCATCATTACAAGGATCATTCACAAGAATTTTGCAAAAGGCCTGCAAATTATTAACTGCTTTGCTTCCAGATACTACATACAGTACAAACAATACAGCAATCCCACAATCTCATGCAAAAATATATGTATCAGGAGACAGTACTTTCAGTAGTACTAACTCCAAACATTCAAAGAGTAAAAGAATCCATTACAAAAAAAGAGAGAAATAGTGATTCAAAAGCAATCATAAAACCAATTAAGATTATGACGTTAAGAAAAATAAGTGTGTGAGCCTAGCAACTTCTCACTTGTGGGTTCCTAACTTTTTCTATACAGTCTTGAAAAACCTAAAAGATGAGATTCAGATATAACCAAATGACTCTAGGAATAGGACATTAAAAAGAAATTACCTTCTGCAGGTGCCTAGTGCTCTTACATACCATATTGTGTCTTCAGGCACTCAAACTGTCTCTATGCAACTAATTTATCTCTAAAAGCACAAAAAATACTTTTAGATAGTTACACTACCTCTGAGCCATAACATAAACCTCAAAGAGAAACCATCTGACCTGTAGACTCACTGCTTTGGTTCGATTTAATTTTGGAATCTCTGAAATATCCTTGGTTGTGTGATGGAATGTGTTCAATTGTGCATTTTCATTTCAGCACACTGCTCCGTGCTAATTCTTTTCTGGCATTCTTTAGAAAAACAACTTCAGAATGGCTGTTTCCGGTTGATTATTCAATTTCATTCACATTAGAACAACCACTATAAAATTATTTTTGTGTTTAATATTTATTTTATGAATACAAACATATAACAGACATTCAGATAACTGATTTTGGAATACACTAGAGCAAGGATTTTCAGTTAAAATATTCTAAACTGTTACTACTAAAATCTGTTGTTCTTTTCAAGGGGAATTTGAAAGAATAAAATAATGTTAAAGAGCACATAGTGTCCTAATAAGAACTAAACTACTTTTTCAGTGTCATTCTGCACATTGGAAAATCAAATCTCTGAAATTCTCAGCAGCAATTGCATATACTGGATTACAGAATTCTACTTATTAGACAAATGGGGGACTCAATCTGTCAAAACTTACTTTCAAGTTCATTATGTTAGAAAATTGCTCTTTACTGAAGCATTTAAAGCAAACTTCTGACACGATGAAAATAAGAAAAAAATTTTTTTGCTTTGAAATTCTTACTCTCCACATGGTGTAGCAATATGGAACATAACCATGAAACTACATGTTTACAAAGCACGTGAACAGAAAGATTATAACATTAATCCATTCTACTTTTCACCATCCTATTTTATTTTTTTTAGTATATTTTTTCAACCCAGCTTCTCATTTCTCATCCATTCTTGTAATTCTTCAAAAACCCATAAAAATGTCACAAAGATTTTTTTTCCCCCAAATGGCATTACCATATAAATGAGGAGAAGCCAGAAAGTATAGTCTTTGATTTTAGAGCTACTTTGCTTTTAGAATAAAATGAAGCATTATCTGAACAAAGCTGTTACCTAATGTGTCCAATAACTACCTCGATCATGGACAAGACCTTCAAATTAACAATGGCTTAAATAACAAAATAGCAAAGGATGAGAAATGACAGTGAAAAAAGGTATAGTCCAGATGTTTCATATTCACAGCCCAACTGAACAATCTTCACCTCCTAGGGTAAGGCTGTGTCTTGCCCTCCAGATCTGTGTTCTGTGTAAAGTAGCACTGCTCCTTTGCCCTGCCATCTCAAGTCTGTACTTTGATATGCATAGACTCCTACTTCAGAACTTAATATTGCCTCTGGCTTCTCCACATGTGTAGTGTTTTTGTCTCAGTATTTCTGGACAGACTCAAGAAGTTGCTTCTTGCTTCAGTCTAGACATGGAAATAGTGAACACAGCATCTCTGAGCTACAGATAAGGTTATCAGATGGCAGTATTCACTTTAGCTCACTAATATCTGAACCCCACACCTGATATAACGCTATTTCCCTCTGTGCTGTAGAGTGGAAAATTAAGTACATTTCTACATGCCAAGTTCCAGTTCAAATTTCCTTTCAGAAAATGCATGGGTCACCAGGGCATGACAGAGAAGAGAAGGCTCTACTCCTATCCTCAACATATTTCTTTCTGTGGCCTGCTTGTGAAGGATCTCTTGCTTCTGGAGAGGGAGGGCCACATTCTTTCACATTTCCCACTGGAGAGCTACATTTCTTTGTCCTCTCTTGCAAAATAACTAGAATACTTATCTTTCAAACAGATCACTACTGCATATTAAATATCAAGATTTATTAGACTCAAAGCTGGCAGCAGTCTCTTTTGTGCTGCCAATTGCCTCTTGAGTACACCAGCTGCACTCGTTTATATTCTCTTATATCTACAAATCTTTTTAGCCACTGGTTAGTGATAGTTATGTCAGATGATCCCATGAAGCCCGTAATTATGTCCGATGATCCCATGAAGCTTCACGCTTATCTATCCACAAGTATTTCTTTAAAAAAATCCCAAAACAAGGCAGACTGACATGACTGTTATCTTTCCAGGATATACAGAACAGAATTTGTTCCTGGTGCAGCATGTTAAATGCTCACTCAATGCCCATGCTTATTCAGAAAGAATTTAGAGATTATAGAAACTTGATTGCCAGGGAAGAGATTTTGCCAAGGGAAAAGGATATATTTATTAAATTTCTGGAAACTTAAAGATCCACCATTTCCAGTTCCAACTTCCAAGTGCTTGGCAGACTTAAAACTACAAATTATGGATTATTCATAAAACGTACCAATTAGAAAAGCTTTGCCATTTCTCCCAGGTCATAAGGTTAAAATATCTCATTTCTGAAGGTACAGACCAGGAGCAATTCTAATCAAGTCAGCAGAGTTGTATGGTGGTAGAGGGAAATGATAATTATCTCCCGTCACATCCAAAGTATCACAGAAGCCACCTGCTTTGTTACAAAACAATTACTTCCTCTCAAATTAATACAAAACAATCGAGAATTAAGGTGTAGAAACTATTCACAGTTACAGTAAGGTTTCAGTTGGGTTTGTGCATCTCAAGAATCTCTATTCAACTATATAGCACAAAAAAATACAACACAAACATTCAACCGTAAATTTGAAATGTTACTTTTTATCAACAACCACTTTCACAAGTATGAGGTTAACTTTATACTATTCTTTGGAGTTCGGAATTGTCATCTGTCACCATAAGTTTTGCTGTTATTACTATAAAATGATCCTCTAATCTTTATCCACTGAAGGGAAATGAAGTGCTGTGAGTGTTACAGCAGGAATTGTGAGGGTTACTGAATTGCTTTTAGAACAGCCTGTTAGTATCATTGCTACAATGAAACACCGAAGAATCTTCCACAAAAATGTACAGAAAGTCTAGGACACCTCTAAATCCTGTAATTTATTGACCTTTGTCACTCTACAAATGTAATTTTCTATATCATATCAAAGAATACCAAAACTACTGACAAAAATGTATAGGTATTACAGTTCTGTGGAATACGAAAAAGTAGTCTGTAAGTATCTCTTCTCAATAGGTCACATTTCATCTTGATATTCGTTTGTGTTAGAACATTACCATTTTAATATCACAAAGCTGAGAATTTTTGGCTATCTATAGACTATAGCCTAAAAGATAGAATATTTCAGGATTTAAAGAATTGCGTATGTAGTCTGTCATAGAAAAGTTACAACTTTGCCACCTAAAGACATTGGTTTGCTAGATTTGGTGCCATTTTAATCAGAAAACTCTTGTTTCATTCAGGACCTATATGTTGCTTGAGCTTAAAGTATACAAAAATCATGTATCAGAAGATATCTGAATATTGCCATGAAAGGTAGGATTCATCCAAGTTAGCTGTCTAGGTTTCCTTTAGTCAATAGGCAGAAGCAGGCATCATTCATCTCATTCTAACACAGCTATCCGAATTAGGTCGGATGAATCGCATCCCAGAATTAATTGTCTGCTTCACTCCAGTGGCTGCAAAACAAGTCTAACCCGTTGGCTGAAATACAGCTACAGTGTAGCTAGCTCAAGTTAGATGAGATGAATCACATTTAAAGTGTATCTTTTGCTCTGTTAAAGCCTGAAAGATCACCAGCCTGGCGGAATTCTATAATGAAAAATCAAGACTGAAATATCGCTGCACTGCTTACCTAGCAGTATGGACACCGATGCCAATTCACCTAGAGAGGGATTTTTCACTACCCCTTCCATGCAAAGTTGCTCCCTGAAAGTAAGATCTGTCCTCCCCTTCAAAAAAATGAAAACAGTTTGTAGGTGACTTTGCCCTGCTGAGCCAACATATGGTACTTCAGTTCAATCACAGCAGGTGCTCCTGTTGGAACCCTGATTATTTCAGCTAACTATGGAATGATAAACAGGGAACAGAAGAATAATGAGCAGCAAGTATGGAAAGGAAAGGTCAGGGAAAAGTCCTAGCACTTTTAGCACCTGAGACTTCAAGCTAGGGAGAAACTGAATCGTCCAGCGAGTCAGAGTCATTTATGGCATAAGGAAACAATTTCCTACAGTCCATCTAAGGTACTTATGGGGCCACAACATGGTGATCTTTGCAAGCCTCACAAATGCTGGTATATTATCTGTACAGTCCCTACAGGAATGGCAAGCAACATTGTTCCCGCTACAAAGGTGTTTGGACAGTAAGCTGGGGTATACAGTAATTTAGTGACTTCGGTCATACAGGAAACCTGAAGGGACGTGAAATGAAAGCCAGTTTTCTGAATCCCAGACTTGCATCTTCTTGATGGAACTGCCCTTCCTCTGCGATACGATCACAGCCAGAGTGTCACAACTGAAACGCCTGCATATGTCCTCTTCAGAGAATGTCCCCATAATAGCTCCAAAAAGGCCAAGACAGTGGCATAAAGACTTGTATCTATGCAGATGTGATGGATGGCTTTAACACAGCACAAGTGGCACTTAAAACCTGCAGGTGCTACTCTCCCCCTTGGATAGCAACTACGTGACTCTCACCTACTCTGATATTCTTCAGCCCAGTCATGGGTAAGGATGGTAGATTTTAGTTACAGCCTGGTTTCAATTTTGTGTACAGGCTGATTAATCAGGCTGTACGTGGGAGAACTTGATTTCATTTAGATGGAAAACTCAGTAACACAGTAGCAGCTGTGTTGTACATAAAATAGCATGACTAGGCATGCATCTGTGGGTACATAAGAGCCAAATAACACCCTTTAGCTTGCACTATATAAATCAAACCAAGTCATCAGATTATATGACTAATATTATAATGAGATATTTATATTTATTTGTTATTTAAAATTCTATAATAAGGTATTCTGAACTAAAAGCAGTGCACTGCAGTATGAGAGACAGAACAGACAACTGAAAATATGGAATTCAAATGGATTCAATTTTTTCCCCATTTAAGTTAAAACTTTTCTCATTTATTTTTAAGGCATTTTCCCTCATCAGACGTATTGCAACAGTGATACAGAAGTAGTATAGAGAGCATACCTGCAGAGTTAGTGCACAGATTCGAGTCCTGCACTGACTCAAATATGAAAGCAGACAAGGCTGCATGTCTCCACACACGTGAGAGAAGCAGTATCACACTCATGCAGCAAATTATTCCTCTGCTTTTTTCTGGTCTCTCTGTCTTGCCTATCTTAAATTTTATAGCTGTTTCGTTTTCCTGATTTGCAATAACATTCAGCAATTCTCACACTTCTAGTCTGGGATTTGAGAAAGACATCTTCAATTGGGGCATTTATTTAAATGCAACCACACATAACAGAACTGGTGCTCCTTTCAGGAGCCTGTGACCAGGGTTTAAAGTGACTGATGTCTTCCTAAACAATTACATTTATCACTAAATAGAACAAAACATTACAGAATGTTATTTCAGAATAATACAACCCAGCTCATCTAATCTTATGCTTCTCTACTACCCAGGAAAGCTATAGGAACAGGTTTAATTTGTAGTCTTTCAGGAAATCCAGTGCTCCTGTGACTATGACGTTTCTCAGAAAGCAAATCTCTCACTCTACCTGTCAGGGTTCGCACCATTACCTTTGCCCAACGAACTGTACTGTAAAGCACTCGTTTTGCCTTACTTTCCTTCAATCCCATCAGTCAGCCAAATAGCCACGTATGAGCTCTCTTCCGTGGGAATGCCATAATTTGGCAGCTAAACTCAGTAAAGCCAAAGGACTTTTGATCAGGGTGCTAGAGCACAGCAACCCACCTGCCTGCCGTGACAGCCTGACAAAGCCACCTCAGCATCCCGACACAGGAAACATTTGACATGTGAGTGTTACCAGAGCTGACCACTGACTGACAATGCCATTTCATCCATACTTGGAAAATTTCACCATTGTTACCTTCTTTCCTTGCAGAATAAAATTCCTAAATATTTGAAAACTTTTGTAAAAGTAGTTTACCATGATATCTGTTTTCCAGTTGGAAAAATAAACAAGATCAAAATATTTTCAGTGCTCCCCTCTTACAAGTTAAGCCAAGAAAGCTCCAGAGCTTAGAAAACATCAACACTTCAAAATGGGACATTCTTAAAAACTACTGCTGAATCCCCCCTTTAGAACGGGATTGCAAGAATTGTCCCAATATCCAGTTAGAAATACAAGAATCCATTAAAATATAGAAATTTATACATGTGAAAGAATAAAACCAATAAGCAGCATTTATTTTCCCCTCTCTCTGGTTTAACTACTAATATCGGAAGAATTAAGAAATTAAAACAACTGACCAAATGTCATTTGACGAGAGCTCCTCCAAAAAAATTTGCTTCTATTTCTATTTTTACACGCTATTTTTTGGGATCAGCTCTCAGTATATGGAGTAAGGGTATTATTTTTTTAAAGGCTACTTATAATTCATGTGAATATTCCCCCCCAAAAGGAGTAACTAGAAATAAAACCCCAAGGCTTAGGAGTTAAACAGAATCTTTTCTTCTTTGCTTCATTTGCTGAACCAGCTTGAAATGGTTACATAAAGATGATGCACCATAAATTTGAAAGAACTGCACTAGTATAAAGGGGGGGGGGGGGAAACCACCCTAATACTTAAAAGCCGTATTTTACATAAGCATCAAGCTTAGAGAATGACAACCACATCCACTGAAAGAGAACACCGTGTCTCAACTCCCACAGAGCACAGCTCAGCAGGAGTCACACATCTCACAACTCTTCGGGCAACCACTCAATAAGAACAACAAATTTCAGCTATAAGGGACTATCAATAGTTTAGGAAACCTCTGCCTTTTTTCTCTCCCCTTCCCCATCCCACCAGAAACAGGAGGAAATAATTCCTGTAGGTCCTCTAGGTCTCTGTGTTCTCCAGAGCCTTGTTTTTGTAACATAAAACAGGTTTTTGTTGGTCACAACTATCTACACTTAAAACACTGAAATCATCAACAGCACCTTATTTTGACTTAGCAATTATAAAACACAGTAAGATGAGAAAAAACAAACCACCCCAAATCCTTTTGGTTGAACATACCTGTATCAGGACATGAATCACACAATCACCATATTATTCAGGTGCAGAGAGACCACAGGAGGTCTTCTAGTCCAACCTCCCAGTCAAAGCACAAATACACAACTGATTTCTTACATGCGTTACTGAATGCCCAATATATATATATAGAAATAGTCTGTGATGTGCAGCAAATATTTGTGACTGCCCTCATGATCCATTACTTTCAAGAATATGCCTTTCAGCTATTTGTTCTAGAACTGGTTCTGGACATCTGGGCTCAATCATCTCTGTAGCTGTTCCTTACAGGAGTCAGGAACTGCCACATTTCTTCAAGAGATGTTTGCCCCAATTCCAATGAACATGATCTTTTCTGTCTTTCTAGCTGCAAAGGCATTACTTCTGAATCATATATGAACTAAATATGTTCTGAAATATGTAGAAAAATGGCACTGACTGGTCAGGAGACAGTGCTATGTTTATATAAGTGCTTTGGGAATTTCCCTATCACAAGTTTCTTTTCTACACAAGCCAGGTCACAGAATTGACTTTCACCTATTTCACTAAAAGTGATAACAGAATTTTCTAATATTGAAGACAGGGTATCTGGGACAACTCCTCTATCAATTGACCCATCATGCTTTCTTGTGAACAATATTGTAAACCTATGCTTTGTTCAGGTGCAACACAATGTATTCCTTCACCCAAGAGAATAACATTTATTTCTAATGCTTTTATTGATCTTCATTTTTGTTATTTGCCTGAATGCTGCTAAAACCATGGTATAAGCAAAATAGCCTAATGCTTAGAACATGCCAAAAGTCTTAATATACTACATTGCATCAAGCGTGATAATCAATATTTTCCTTTTAGCCACTGCTGGAAAAACATGGTTACCTTTCAGAAACTTCTGTAACAACTCATTAGGATTAAGAGATATAGGCTTGACTGTTACAATGTTATTTTCATGCCACTGAACACCAGCTTTTTCTATGTTTTCAAAGGCTTTCACGTTATTACTTGAGTGATGCATCATCAAAATTCATAGGTATGCCACCTGGCAAGTAGCTCTTTTTCTACACTAACAGAGACTCCATATTAATCATGAAAAATCCATATAATTCCCCAAAAACCACAAATATACAACAATAATAAAAGACATTAAAATTTCAGGAAAACACAGTCTCTGTGTTTTCACAGCATTTGAAAAATATCTGGTTTACTTAATTCTGCAGACTCAGGCTTACTGGAGTTTTATCAGCAGATTCTTGGCTAATGGCCAAACCTGATTCATCATAACAGTATTCTGGTATTATGCTTTGTGATTCTATTAATTTTGCTACTTCAGTGAACTAACATTGGCTTAAAACCAGCAATAGTGAATTAGGCTGAGAGTATCTGAACTCCTTCTGTAGATTGGCTCGTATAGAGCTGTGTGGGACAGAAAAAACAGAAGGCTAGAATTTGAGTTATTTATATGAAGAAGAAATAGAATATTAAAAAAAAAATAGTATCTGTAAATAATTAAGTAAATGCAACAAGAGGAAAGAAGGAAAATTACATTTCTTAAGAACTACCCTAAAACATAATAATTTCTTTCCCAGAAAAGCTACTACTCAACAGATACGCAAACTCACTCACTGTATTCCCAATGATCCAGTCTTTGTCAGCTCCATAAATCACAATAAATCACATGCAACACATTTAAAATAAACAAACTCAGAATTAAATGACCCCTTAAAAGACAAATAATCACTAGTTTAGAAATGGTTTGGAAACTTGTATAAATGGAAAATTATGAATCATATCTGATTCCACTCCATTCACAGTGGTAATAATAGAGTAATGCTCAATTCATTAATCACTGGAAAACACAGCAGTGTTACAAAAGACATGCATTGGGACTGCTGCGTTAGTGTTCACCATGCTGTGAGATTAATGAGTGGCCCTACACAATAAGCGCCTAGCCACTGACATTGCCATTTATAAAGTCAAACCTTCTTTCTGTCTTGATCTTTCTATTCAACACCCTGCCCTGGAAATCAAAGCTCTAGAGCGTGTTGGTTTTTCTGATCCCACATCATCTTTGGTTTGCTCACAAGTCACAAAACTAGAGTCACAACCCTAACTTTCTATGTTTTAAGCAGTATCTCAGCAAGGTACCAGCGTAACAGTAGCACTGGTCAGTCAGACATTCGCAGTCTTCCCCAACAGACACTGGAACTGGCTTCCGACTGTTTTGGTGGCAATTCTCAAGAGCTGGTCAGCATCACTGTTTCCATATCTACAGCGCTTCTTAATCTGTTCTGATTCCTTTTTTTAATACCTATTTGGCATGCTCCCCATGCTGCTTGATTTTCCATTACAGCAAGGAATTTGTAATAAATACTCGATAAATACAACATTTCCCACAGGCACCACTACAAATCTTCCATCGCTTGACAGAATTACCACATAAATGGTAAGATTCAAGTGCAGTGGCTTTCAGTAACTACAAGAAAAATCATTAATTGCAGTTGCATGAAGAACATATATAATTAAAGTAAAATTTGGCTGTCCCCAAATTTGCCTGCAGCTGGGTCAACGAAGCTTCTACTTGCAGCAGGCTGAAAGAATTAGGCAGGGCAGCTAGAGCTGGATCACGCTGCAGAGACCTGAATTCTATTCTTGGCTCTGCCCTTCACCCAGCAAAGTGTCAAAACCAAAAGTTATATCATCTCTTTGCTTCAGATTCCTGAAAGGGAAACAGACATTATGACTGCAGAGAAAGCATGAGGCATAAGAGTAATGGTTTCCCATTACTCCAACCTCATTAAGGGTGTTGAGTACATTTTCACTTCTGTGGACACATTAAGACAGCTTTACATCTCAAGAACAGTGAGAAAGCTCTGTGGTCCTAGCCAAGAATGGGACCAAAGTGTCTGATTTTCCACTGACTCATTTGGTTAAGGGCAGGGGGCAACACCTGAAGCTAGGTGTCAGTGTAGATGAAAATCTGGTCCTGGTTTTCAAATTACATCTAGTGGCTTCATTGAAAAGATCAGTTTTGAATTACAATAATCCTTAGTCTCAAACGTCAGTGTTTGACCAATAAAATTCCATCGTCAACTAATATCTTCCACAGATTTCTGTGTTTTAATCTTGTTATTTTCAATGATACGAATTTAAACATCATAAGACAGGAAGTCACAGAAATATGGAGATCAAATTGTCACCCAAAGGGATTTCAAAAAGATAAGCAGATTTTATGTGGAAGGGGTTTGTTTGCCTTTTAGCTTTAGAACATCTATACTACATCTTTCATACTTTTTCAATTATTTCCCAAAATTTTGAAGGTAGAAAGAAAAATGAAATCTAGATGAGCTGGTCTACCCCCAAGAGACAGTTTATTACCAAGACCAAATATCTTCAGATATTTGCTAAAACATACAAGAGTGATTTTAAGCTAAATTTCTCTCTCACTTTCAGGTGCCAAAGGTCAATTAAGGCCTGCTTCATGCAGTATCCAAACGCTAAGTCAACATGCTGCATAACAGGACTCCACTCAACAAAAGGACCACAAGAGTCCTGCGAATAACCATGGCTGTAGGATGCTCCCATCTTCCTTTCTGCCTCACGTAACAATAGCAATTAACCTTATCATCATACAGAACTTTGAAAATATAACAAACAGCCTACTAACAGCGCTAAATTGGTCTCTGAAGGCCCTTTGCTTGGTGCTGGGCTCCCAGAGGAAGCGATACCAGCACTGCTGGGCTGTTAGCCTTGGTTGGATAGAAACAGTGTGCTCCAGGCAGACACGAGCTCCCTGAGCCAGGAGCTGACAAGAAGCCAGGCAACTGTATTAGTGCAATGACAGAAGCAAACTGATAAAGGCAACCTCTTGGAGCAGGGTTAACCTACACCTCGTGGCTTTGAGTTGAGCTGAAACACAGACAGAAGGACTTTGTATCTGCCCAGAATATACCATTTACTGTAAACTTTCCATTTGCCAGGCACTAAGGCTCAGATGTCTTAGGCAGCAGCTGCCATACAGAAGATCACACTTGAATCTCTACTCAAAGAACTTTACATATAAACTACTGAAAACCTTGAAAACTATAGAAACAACCCTTGAACCAGGGACCAAAACACAGGTATCACCCTTCCAGGTATTGCCTGTGTTGCTGTTTGGATTTTTTTTTTTTTTTTTTTTTTAATGAAGCAGAGATTGTCATATAGTGACATGCGTTTAGAAATTCAAGTCTTGGCACGAGCATGTAATGTTTTGGGGTGAATCCAACTTAGCTTACATCTGAGTCACATTAGCTCCATTTCTTCCTCTCCCAGACCACAGTTATTTCAGCAGCTTTTATAAAGAATTAATAAGTGTTTTTAGGGAAAACATGTGAAATTTAACTGAAAAGGAAAAGAAAATAAGATATATGAGAAAAAGATACAAAAATGTAAACCTATAGCAAAAAGTAATTCAAACTGAAGCCAATTATATAATTTTCAAAGTTCTAATAGCTATAAACGAGGAAACAATTTGTGATAGAAATTCGAATCAGAATAAGGAATTATCCGCTCTGCAGCAACTTGTTTTGTGACGTTTATAATATACAAGAAATCATGTAGCTTAATTATTTGAATTTACCAGTGCTACAGATGCTGCACTGAAATCTAATTAAATAGATCCAGTAAGACTTACAGATGGTAGACTACAAATAGGGAATTTTGTGCATTGTTTTAAAAGGAATTCATAATGACCTCTAAATGAAATGACAATCAACCTTTATTTAACATGTCATGTTGTGAAAATACACTGCAAATCAAGAAAATATTTTCACCTTGATTTAAGGTCCTAAAATTTATCAGGATGAAAAATGGGATGTTTTCCTTGGCCTCAGAATATCTCTGTAGGTACCCTATTACTTCTGTGTTGCAATTTTTACAAACTTAACTACAAAGGCACGTCTCTTGCATTGTGAGATTTCTTCCAGCACTAAAAAAGGGAAGGTTCCCTTACTAATAGACTTCCATCTTCCCCTTCCTTCCCCCTGCCCCCCTCCAATGTTTGTAAGTTTCTCAAATGATCCAGTAGGAGTGGGGCCACAGGTTTTAAAGTCATCCATAAATTCCTCTGTGACTTCCTCTGCCTTTTGAACTTCCCAAATATATCAGGTTTTTTCACTATTTACAAATCTAACGAATTAACAAGCAACTTCACTTTGTGACGAAACATATTTTTTACACAAAAGTGAAAGGGTATGGTTGCTGCATTCTTGGTAGATTTCCAAAATTGTCATGGTACTTCTGAAAAGCACTGCAGACGAAAAAAAAACTTACTAGATTTCCCAGAATCACTTTCCAGAGAATTCACAGTCCATCAGAATTTTCTGAAGGGTTCTTACATGTGTGGATGGATTTAAATACGAACAATCCTCTATAAACTCTTCAAACTAGACCTCCTATAATCTTCCAAATACTTGCACTCAATATGCTCTCTAGTAGATGCCAATGAACTTTCCATCTTCCATTAGATACATCCACTTACTAAGAATAAATATACCCACAGTTCCCATGTAATGTTCTTTTTGTCACTCCCTCAGCCCAATCATGATTCAAAACAGAGGCCTCAAAAAAAATTAATCAAAAACAAAAAACCCACAAACACACAACCCAAAAAAAGCCCACCAAAAAACCCCCAAACAAATCATGAAACAAAACAGCAATAACAAAACCTAAAACAGGAAAGAAAGGAAAAAAAGGTCGGTGGTGATGGCTTGCAGATTTTAGCCCTCGAATAACAGAGGTCATTGCCTGAACCATTCCAAACACCATCAGAGCACTCAGGGTTGAATGCAAACTGAATATTCATTCTCTCACTCCTGAATGCCTGTTTAAAATGCTGCCACTTACACAAAGCCCTTTCAAAATGAAAGCAACTTTGTGGATCCCTTGTAGTTTCATTTATTGAGCCCTTGGGCTCAGAGTTTTGTCTTGACAATCTGTGTCTGATTAAAAAAAAATTATTACAGCTTTACTGCTGTCCTCTTAGAGTTCCATAAACTTGCAAAACTCTTGCTGCAGTAGCAATCAGAGTTATTTCATATTTCTCTTCAGGTACAGGTTTTTGCTATAGGTTCTTTTGCCATTCCAGATGCTTCAGCTGAAGACATATTTAAAAGAAAGGATACAATTAGACTCTCCTTACATAGCACCCATCTCCAGATTGATGCAATACTCTGCTGGACTGGAACAGGCCATTATAGCGTACAGAAACCATGACTGTGCTGACCTTGCATAGAATAGCCTCAGAGACAAGGACCTATAAAGGACATTATTGAGCCTTTATCCTGTGACTTGCACTAAGCAATACTCGGATCTTGATTCTGCTCCATTTATTGCTGTTCCTTTCATTACCTTCATTAAAAGCTGGCTCTAACTTAGCAGTTAGTGTATCTTTCTAGTTGCATGGCAATAAAGGCAAATATGATCCTAGATCAATTATTTGCAACATGCTACTCCATACTGCAAAACTAGAAAAGATGTAGCATATTAGCCAGCATTATGTTAAGAATCCTGTGCATTAGAAAATGTTAGGCAGATGAGTCTGAATGCTTTGACAACAAGTATCTCCAGTGTTTACTGTTGAATCAAAGTTAAAATTCATTAGGCTATGGACAGTAAGAGTTGAATTTTACTGCGTATGTCCCACTTCCTGATGCAGGATACTCAGTGACTAGCACAAGGACAGACATGAAAGGGCATCTCTTCTGAGCGCTAAAGTGCCTTGACAATGACACAATCAGCAACCAAATGTAGCAGCATCCATGCATCATGTGATAATCAGATCAGGCCTCAAAGCAGAAGCTAAATGATGAAAAATCTCTCACAATGAAAAGTTTTTCACTAAGAATCTCTGTAAAAGAGAAAATGCTGCTATTTCCTCTGAAGGTCAGCAAGTACTCCGTTATTTCAGGCTACAAGCGACAAACTTCCCAATGAACTCTCACTGAAAGCAGTCTGCTAGACATCCCATCTCCTTTTTTACTGAGAACCCCTTCCGTGCCAAGTCCAGCAGCATTTAGTCTCTGAGGTAACCAGTCCTGCAATAAGCCACTGAAGTATGAGTCAGACAGCAACTTCCACTCTGGCTTCCCAGTCACATGTAACAAACTCCTATCTCCAGCAGCAGTGATAACTGCAACAGGGGAACTTGCTGGGAGACTTATTGTACCCTGGAAATACCCAGCAAACACTAACGACTTTTGACTTTTCCTATGGGAAAGCAAACCAGTTCCTTTTGTCTTAGGCCGTAAGTAATTTCTCCTTGCAAACCTTTGTGGCTCAGGCTGTAAAATATGAGCTGAATCCTGGCTTTAGAGAAAAACTTCATACTGGCAAGGATCTGACTTCACTTTGCAATGATAAGGCATTTCCGTTCCATTACCTGTTTCTAGAGCAGCACTCTGTCCACACTCCTGACAGGATTCACTTCACACCATCATCTCCAGGATTCACAAACGCGTCAAATGCCCTGAAGACAGGTTCTCTGCTGTTCATTGATGTGGAGAAGCATGCTAACAACAGAACAATTCTTAAATGTCTTTACACTGCCTAGCAGGATTGATACTACCAAAACAGATTCTGCTCTATACTGCTACGCTAAATTCAGTGAAAGATTTGCCAGGATGATGATCATCTTTGAACAAATTGAGCCCTTTCAGTAACTTATAAAAGAAGCAGAAGGAACTATGCAAAACTTAAGCTCTTTTCGGGAGGCGTGAATTACAACTCCTACATCTAAACTCATCTACCCCTCCCCAGTGCCTTTAGGAAAACCTGCATCACCAGGTCAGGTGGTGCTACTTTCTCTTAGTGTTTTCACCCGGAGAGGGCAGTCTTCATTAGTGACCAAGGACAGTTACAATTTCTCAATTAAATGTAATTATATTTAATTTCTCAATTAGAGAGCAAGAGACAGCATGCATGCATGCATTCATGCATATATAGGAAGGCTAACAAAAGACTTCATAAAGACTTAATAAACTCAGCTACTCAGTTTTTATGAGGTCTGCTGTTTAATTTCATCAAGCCTTGCTGATTCTAGCATTCATTCAACAGGAGACAGTGGTTCAGCTCCAATTCTTCTGGACTCTCAACAGACGGACACTATTTCCTGCCTGCCTGCAATTGCTCTTCAAGAGACTGGAAGAAATACGGGATCTCTCTGAAAAACACAGGGATTCTTCCCGAGGTCTGTGGAAAAAAAGCAGTCCAGACCAGAGACCAAACCTTACACAG
This sequence comes from Fratercula arctica, assembly GCA_947846985.1. NCBI lineage: Eukaryota > Metazoa > Chordata > Aves > Charadriiformes > Alcidae > Fratercula > Fratercula arctica. Next base: position 15,724,006 of record CANTUZ010000006.1, on the reverse strand, counting down.
TCCTATCCTAGAACTTCCTGCTTTACCTCCCAATTTACATCAAAGGAATTTTCATCTGAAGTGGATTTCTCCTTTGAGTAGGAACTGAGCGATACTTGAGAAGTGCACGTGTTTCTAGATCGCATTAGAAAATCGATTCACCAACCCACTCACAGTGCTGAATTTGGTTGTAGGATTCTGGACTGATTTAGTTATCGGTTCATGAGGTTCTTTTAAGTGTGCAGTACTCAAACTGGCTGTCACAGCAAGCAGACCTTTCTGTTGCACCACACCACAGAAAAACTAGAAGTCAGCACAAACAAATAACATGTGCTAGAGTAAAATAAGAACTGTAGATGACAATAGCAATGATTTGCTTGCTAATTTCTCCAAATGCATAGAAGTTCTTCAGCATCACTTAAAGGCACCGCATGTAAACAGAAAGCTAGTTTAAAAAACCCCTTTGTAATAAACTACCTTATTTTAACAGTACGTGGCTTGAGTGGAAGGTTAAGTAGCTACATTTGACAGAAAAGTGAGTGTTGGCACGTAATGAATCATATCTGACAAAAAGTTATTTCCATTATCATCCAGGATAATACATCAACAAATACCACAAAACAAGCTCCATCCACAGGAGGATCCTTTCAAATGCAGGAAATGTTTCCTGGTAACTGACAGCACAGCACCGTATAATGGGAAGTGTCACTCATGCCCTCTTATCTGATGTTTAACGGTTATCTATTTACACCAAGAAACCACACAGCAAAATGACCAAGGACAAGTGTATAACAAATCAATAGCAACCCTCAAATCAAAGAGCAATTATATGGAGGGGAAGGAAAAAAAGAAAAAAAAAAAAAAGTGAGGTGTTTCAAAATACTGTAGAATCATTCATTAATCTCAATGCAAAAGACTTAACTGGAAAATAAAAATCTCCTTTCATAAATTACTAAGTAGCAATACTATTTTGAAATAGGAATTCAAACTAGAGCAACTATAACATAACCTATGGAGGTAGATCCAGCTAAGAACAATAAATGAGGAACAGTCTTCTGTCCAGTCTCTTTTAACATGATTCTTCTCCCTCCCTAGGGCTGCCAGTTTCTCAGTAAAATCCATGTTTTTGCTACTTTGGAGACATCTACCAGATTGTGTTACACAGTCTAAAACTTGGAGTCCATTGCATCAACAGCAAGTAGTGACACACCACTTTGGGACAGGATAAAATGTATTTATTTTTTCTTGTATCATCCTACCTTGCTGCGGATGTCCAGTAAAGTAAAAGTGAGTGAATGAATGCTTTCTGATCATAAACTTCTGACCACCATGTTGTTTTGCTCAAATGTTGAAATCAAACACAGCACCATTGGCCAGATGTAGCCATTTCAGTCACATTGCCAAGCTCCTATCATTGCCAACCTCTTGTTATTGTGGATAAGACACGTACAGAGTGTAAAAAGAAAACCTGAGCAAGGGATTTTTTTAAGCCCTCATACACAAACAAAAACATTATAGGATTTTCCAGAATATATGAGAAGAAGGAAAATGTGGTTTTTTTGCTCAGCTTTTTATATTTTAGTTATTGTAATGTTATTTGTCAGTCATACCTCCAACAACATAACAACGTAACTGAGTATATTTGCACATTTCTCACAACAAAAGTTCATGAGAATCATTATTTATAGGAATCACTGCCATTACAAAATTATTTTTGAGGAATATACCATACACACCTGAATGTATATAGTTTTAAGAGTAGCAAGATACACTTCTACTGTATATACCCAAATATAGCACAACTTAAGGAAACCTGTATGAAAAGCTTGAAATTTGCCACACCAACTTCTTCAAAGGAAAACTTGGGAGCTCACCATGAAGAATACCAATAGATCACTCAAACTCTGGCTTTAATATTCTCATCCAGTTGGCATGCAAACTGAAGCAGTACAAAGTACTATATTTGGGGCACTTTAGATGGGTTGTCAGATGAAATGCTAACAGTAAAAATTGCCATATCAAATGCAGTCTCACAGGGAATAAAATCAATTAGAGAAGACTGCCTGTATCCGAAATAACTCTGAACTACAGTATCAGAAAAGACACACAGATTGATTGAATAGAAATACCAAAACAGCCTTAGATTAGAGCTGCAAATTTAAACAGATTAAAACTGCTAAATCATAATCACGGTAACACCCTTTCCTCCATCCCCTTTTCTTTCCTTGTATTTAGAAGCTGTTATTATCTCCATGATTTTTTAGTTCATACTGTCAGATTATTGAACATGACATACATGAGTACACACTTTAGGACTCTTCTATTAAGGTGCAGAAAAGAATCCAAGAACTAAGTAGTATCCAGGATGCCTCTTTGCATGTATAGATGGCTCATACAACTACCTTGACACAGTGCTCCAGGCATTCATGCTGATACTGTTATAAAATGCAGTAAATAGAAAAACAGAAATTATATCTGTCATCTGCAGCTAATGCAAGTTAGAAATAAGACTCTGAAAAATGGTTATAAAGTTCTGGTGGGAGTGGGCACTAATGTCCCATGGACAAATGCTGCCCCTAAGAGAAAACATATGAAATAAGCAGTTACATCCTGTTTGTTACAGTTTCTATCTTGACATCTGCTACTGGACACAGACTGGACACCAGGTTAGGTAGACAATTGGACTTAGCCAGTACAATTGCTCTTATAAGAAAGATGACTGGGAAGTAAAAAAACAAATAATTAAAAAAAAAAATCAAAAAGAAAATTATGCTGGTATCAGAAAGAAAATTTTCATTTTAACAAACTAGATGCAGCATTGTCAACATCAATAGCACGGACAGAAACACTTACATACAATATAAGAGTCCTTTTTATGAAGGTTAATGTCACCTTCAAAGACAGCAGATGCTATTTCCTGCAAGTGATTAATTCCTGCATTTTTACTTATTCACTGGAGAAGGACAAGAAAACAACCTTGATGCTACTCATTTCAATCCCACCTTGCAGTAAGCCAACCAACAGCTCTTCTACAGAGGTACTGTGACGAGCACAGCAGTAACAAAGCTAATAGTCTGGAAGCACATATACTTTTCTTCCATCTTTTGTGCATCATCTGTATTCTAACAGAGAGATTGCATATGTAGAGTATAACACAGAAGAGAAATAACAATGAAGACTGTGTTTAAAAAAAATAATAAAGTCAGCTCTTCAATTGATGTAAATCAGCATATAGGTTCAATGACTTCTTGGAGGCTGACTACAGTTTAAGCACCAAAAAAATAATTTAGATTCCAGTTGGTGTTTCATTCTGATCTGCTCTAACTCCTTAGTAAATGTTCTGGACTGCTATATGTTGAAAGTGTTCCAGAAAGGCACTTTCAATTAAATCATGTGAAAATTAACCATAATACATAGCAATGTCTTTGAATTATTCCAGCTGCTATGGGAGCTAGTGGAGGAGATAAAGAATAGAGAAGAACAAAACAGGAAATTAAGAGAGAAGAAAGGTATTGGAAGCAGAGTACACAGCAAAGGGATACAGAAAGACACACTCAAATAGTTAAAAGAAAGGATGAAGTAAGGTCAATGGAGAAACATATTTAAAGAAGAAAGAATTACGTATATTCAGACAATGGTAAGCCAGACTGAACCACATTATGCAACTGAAGAAAATAGTTGGATATAAGATATAAATCTTCTCTGAAAGGTATTGGTATCGCCTCGTTCCCCCTCTCTCCATTCACTTTAAACCGAAGCACAGAAATATGTGTTCCTACAATCCTGCCTGAGAAGGTCCCCTCCCTCAATTCTGGCTGGTACGTAACACTTTGGAGAAATGGTTCTGAGGAACGGCTGAGCCCTACAGTGATCACTGCCATTAATAGAGGAGAAACAGCAACTCTGGATGGAAAAGTAATCTCTGTTTATCTGATACGTTATATTTGAAGGGAAGGGGAGTATTGATCATATCCATTTAGAGCCATGACATTAAAAACAATAAAAAAAAAATCACAAAAATAAAGCAGCTTATTCTATCAGCTGACAGCTTCAAATTGACCTTTTGCTAAAATCTAATTTAAAAACTTTTGTTCCAAAAGGAAGAAAAAAAAAAAAAAAAATACAATCACCAACATATGCAACTGTGAAACATCTGTCTCTTGATAATGATTTGACCATGGCAGGCAACTGAAAAGTACCAGTAACTGCTCAATGGGAAGGCAGCAAGCAGTCGCAGCAGCAGCAAGGCACATGCCTAATATAATTCTGCTACTGAACAATTTCTAAAGGCGACTCGCAATAGTTTTCCCGTGTTCTGACCTGAAATGATATTTTTGTGCCTACATCTCTAATTTTTAAATTCAGGCTACTGGCTTATATAGCAAAATACAGAAACGTTAAAGCAAAATAAGCTTGATAGAATTATTTTCTAGTCTTTGAAAGGGAAGAAACTTTACATTAATGTATGAGGTTTAACATTTTCATGGGGAAAACATGACCCCACTAAAAGTAAATTTGACTGACTTCAGTGGGACCACAATTTCAACCTTAAACAGTAGACACTTGAAAATTACAAATAACTAATGTCTGTAAGTGGCTAAAAATTGGAAAACATTGGGAGATGTTCAAGTTCAGGAATAAGCATTTCATTTGGTTTTGATCACCAACAGAGGGCAGAGATCTGCACATCAGATATAGAAGCATTCAACCACGAAACAAGAGCTAAGACAGCCATTAAGGTCGGTTTAGTTTTGTTTAAAGTGAAAGCTTCAGAGCACCAAAATGTCACCAGACTTCTTGAAAAATAATGGCAGATCTCTCACAGTGACTAATATTTCAGCTCTGCCAGCACTCAGAATTTAACAACACTGAAATGGGGAAAGAAAATACCGTCACCTTGTCATTCTGAAATGGACCTATAATCAAAACCATTGAAGTGGGTTCATAGAGAAGTATCAACCCCACTAAAACAGAAGGTAAGCTCAACTTTGACAAAAGTTAAGCTTCAAAATAGACCTGATCTCACAAAATAAAGTACATTTTGTACATTCTGTGATCCCACAAAGCAAAATACGAAATGGCACATTCTGTATCTCCTACAACACTTAGTCATTTATTTGGAATTGTCAGTAGTTTATACTGCTTATTTTCAGCTCTGCCTGCAGCCTTACAGCCTCACACTGTGATTTTGTCAGATACCCAGCCTTGCAGGGTCAGGTTGGGTTAACTCTTGTGTGTAAGACCAGCTGCTACATTTTACCCTGCAGATAGCTGTGTTTCAAAGGCAGGTAAAGCGTTTCACAATTTTATGAAATCTTAGGAATAAGTCAATCACTAGAAAATTTTCCCAAGTACTGTTTGTAGGATTCAAACACATCTATTCTTTTGGAAAGGTATTTATGACTTTATGGCATCAATATACAGTCACCACAATAAACACAAAACTTCTAATTGTTTATAACCAAAGTCTTCTTGTAAGGACTGAATGACTAAATTACTTTTGTAAAATAAATAGCTTTACTTGCAACCATGCAACTATGTAATGGGGCTCTAACTTCAACCACTAGCTACTCAAATGCATCACTAAATGTAAATCCTGAAACAGCTATGGAAGACCCTGATTTGGAGCATACAAGCTAGCCCACTGAGTTCTTGATCATTACTCTTCCACAGCTGAACACAATCTTCAACATTTGTAGATTTGGGACCTCTAAGCATTCTATCTACATATTTAACAAAAATAATTGTTAATTGTTAACATATTTGTTACACTTACCAAAATTCATAATGAATTTATGAACAATTAATTTTCTTTGTTTTAATTTATTTTAAACTCCTTTGAAAGAAAGGTATTCTCCTCACCCCTTCCCAGAAGCTGGGTGCTCTTTTTTTTTTTCTTTTTTTTTTTTTTTTCCTATTTTCACATCAGAAACAGCTCTGTGCAGAAGCAAATATGGAGAAGGAGGGACAGATTCGAAGATGCTGCTGCAAGTAAGCTGGTTATAAAACTTCAGTTGGTGTTACATATTGCTATACCTTATTGTATCATACACAAGACAAGAATCATAAGAAAAATTATCAGAAGTAAACTGAACAGGAAGGTAACTTGTACTCAGTTGGCTGATAAAACTAGTAGAAAAGAAAGAGAAAGGTTACATATTTCTTTTACGTCTAAGCATGAGGAGCTCAATTGCTTTAACACCTTACTGGGATATACAAAAAGTCTTCCGGTTGCATTTGGTCTAAACAGAAATGTAAAAATATGCACACGTTAAAATTATTGGACAATCAGAACTCCCTTGGGGAGACTGGATATGTGACAGACTTTTATCCCTGCAGTTACATGATGTGCACACAGTTAGAGTGGAAGGATACCAACAACTTCAGCAGATTTTCTTTCAGAAAATGGAGTAGGACTTAAAGAGGCAGTGATATGCCTCACACTTAATTTTCTCAAGCTCTCAGGGAAACAGTTTTGACAGGTAAGTGACCAGATAAGTAGAAACTATGGTTTTCCATGAAGAAGATAAGAGAACCTGGGGGGGGGTTATTATGAATTTCTGAAATATGCTGAAACAGTATCTTCAATCTGAACATGATAAAGCTTTATCAGGGTGAGCACTTCACAACTTCATTATAAACAGCAATTTGTTTGAAGCTTCGGGCATGGTATTGAAAACATAACATACCCGCTTAGTACTTCTAGCTACAGAAATTAGTTTAACATAATACTGACTTAATCAAAAGAATGCATTTTAATTCCGTGGTATTTTACATAATAATGGTATGGCTACCATTTTCCTGAAATAGAGTGTGACATTTACAAATTAAATTAATTTTTGTAGCACCTATAAAATGCTGAATACTCAGTATGAAGCGTTAACCTGGGGTTTCAAACAGGTCTTTTACATAATGCAACTTGCTTTATACAATATCTTTATTTTGTGTATTAAATGAGTATAGCTGCTTTATGTTAGTGTCTATCCTTTGTGCAGTGTTCCAAAAGGCTCCGTTCGATTTATTTTCAGGGCGGACAAAATTACACTTGTTAAAATCTCCCTCTTAACAGAAAAATTAATGTATTTAGCTAGGTTTTCAACTTGTGGGAAGATTGTAGTGATCTGGTAGCTATACACCACTTTCTTAGGAACTCAAACTCTTACTAATCTGGTATGTATATAACACTTCCTCAGGAATCCAAGTTCTTATGGCAAAACGCTATGCTAATACATTTATTTAGCACCACATATTCACAGATATATCCAATCCTAACATACCAGAAGAGTTCACCCATAAAAAGAATACAATGCAAGGAGCTAATAATTGCAGCACAGAGAAGAAAGAAAAAAAAAAAAAAAAAAAAACCCAAACAAAACACAACCACCAAAATACCCCCGAACAACAACAAAACCCCCAAATAAACAAAAAAAAATCACCAAAAAGCAACCACAGAAGTGAGTTTAGGGTCAGTGACTGTACATACAGGAAAAGGAGTAATAGAAAGAAGGAATGTAAGCAGCAGTTCAGCCAACTAACCAGAGGTGACACTGGAGTGGGACAGCAGAGGTGAGGCCACACTAGCCCACTCTGAACCTGATGACACAGCTCACTTCCCAGGGAGCAGGAGACACCTAATGTCACTCAAAGGATCTCTAGGAACTGTCAGGAGTAGTCAGTGTCACATCCAGTCATCGCATTTTTTACTTGCTGGGTTGTCTCCAGGTGCTTAGAAAGAAAGGAGTATGAATCCATTCCAAAACAAGAAAAGCATTCAAAAATATACCAAGAAAGGAATAAGGAATAAATGAGGAAAGAAATACGACAGTGCAGCCTAGAAGCCACTGTGGACAGACAGTGTTGTGCTTGGGCTCAAAGCTCCTTACATGGAATAAATTCCATCTTCTGGAGCATAAATAAATGTTCCTGTAGGGTTATAGGAGCAGAAATATCACTATTCCCTGCTTTAAATATTTTGAGATCAACTATAATAAATTTCAGAATTACTACACTTAAAAGAGTATGGCACTTTGCTTTAATGTGACTCCTAGAAAGAACTTCAAGTGCTCAAGAACTGGACAGGTAAACTTTCCAGTTCACATTGGAAGATTCATATTATTAAATTCCTCAAGTCAGAAAAGTATTAAAAATATTACTTGCTTCAGAGATATAATGATAATAGCCATTTAAGTCAGTGATGTTAAGTTTTATGGTAGACATAGCAATAAAGACTAGCTGCATCTTCGTCTCCTTTCCACTCTCTTGAACTGGAAGTAAGGATTTTCTTTTATGTTACAAGCTAGACAGTTTTTCAAAACTCTTTTTTTTTTTTTTGGTGAAGCTGTGATTAAGCAGCTTAAAAAAACGCTCACAATTATAAGTTAGAGTACTAGAGAAATTCGGACTCTAAAGTAGTCTCTGCACTTCTGTCTTTTGCCAAGGTTGTGTCATCTTGCAGCACTGGCTTACTCTTCAAGTACTGCTCCCCCCTGCATAGGGCAGGAATACACATCATTTTTCAGGTTTTAAGATCAAAGACTGACCGTATCATCATCACTTTGGATAAAATAGCTCCGTGCTGCTGTGACTTACTGGCTAGCAATATTTGGTAGCAAACTCATAGGACTTGGCTAATGGAAGAAATATGAAAGATAGCTATAAAAAAAGAAGTGAGAAAGAATAACACTAGAAAAATGCAGGAAAGAAAGAGGATGGACAATAGAGATGACAGAGTGAAGAAAAAGTAAAGAAAGAGTGAGACAAGTGAAGTAAAGAAGGTGCTACAGAGTCAACTACAACAAATAGAGAAAATTAAAAGCAACAGAGAGTAAGAAAAGTGATGGAGAAGAGCAAAGGAAAAAAACCCTAATCTGAGATCAAGCATTAGATGTCAGGGTGAGAGCGTGGTCCACAGTTACACTCCAGATACAAGAGTGAATGACTTCAGGCAGCACACAGCTGGGGAGACGGTATTTGCAGACACCCAGGCACTTTGAGGGAAGGACTGCATGGATGTCTGTGCAGGGCCTCACACAGCATGTGCACAATGGCAAAAAAAAGATTTTTGGGATGACAGATGCTCTGAGGTGGAAGACCTTTGTAAAGCTTTTTCAGTAGCAGAGTTTATAGCCATTACCACAACACATGGCTTCATTGTAATTTTCCATGTGAAAGGAGGCAAAAAGAAAAAAAAAAAGCCTCTCCCCTTCACTGGACAAGCGAGTAAAGTATAAAAATACTCCCAAGCAAATGACAGCTTTTCAGTTCATCTTTACATCTAACAATGACAGCTGTTTGCATGACTCAGACGGATGATTCAACTGGTGTTGTCCTCTCAGCTCACTCTAGAAAGGAGGGAAGGAGAGAAGCAGTTTATTTTTAAGTATGCTTCGCTAACAACATTTTGATGAGAAATCCTTTAAAATGCTTTCTTTCCTTGAGAACTGAGGTCTTATTTAAGTCAACTTCAAAAATAAATAAGAGTAAATGGCTTACAGGGAACCTGGAGACAAAGCAGGAAGCCTTAGAGAACAAAAAGAGCATACTTTGAAAACGTTGTGTGACACTATAGGTGCTCTGTCAAGTCTTAAGCAAAGGCCAAGAGTCAAGACCCTGTTTGAAAAGGGCTGCAGAGACCCATAGTTTTGATATCCTCACGTAAGGCATGAACCAAAATGTACTGTGAACTAAATCTCTTTAAGGATGCACATCACCTGTCCCTATAAAGCTGATTAATTTCTCAACTACAGGATTTTCAAATGTCAGTAGAGTTTCCAAAGGGAGAGAATGCTGCCCAAAGGATAATCTAGACTAGTAACAGACTTTCAGAAATACTAACTTAACCTTGTATGGAGCAGGAATATATCCTATACAGTTTTCAGAGACACTTAGCTTGAGTATAAAATGGTCACCTGTCTTGCTTTTGGCTGGAATAGAGTTAATTTTCTTCCTAATAGCTGGTATAGTGCTGTGTTTTGGATTTAGTATGAGAATAACGTTGACATCGTCGAATGAGCAAAAGACACGGGAGCCAGCCACCAGAAGGAAAAACAAAGGGCAGTTAACTGTTTTTACGTTCTCTAGACCACGCTTCAAGATGCAGGTAGGAAACATCCATTTTCCATTCTCAAAGACTCTTTTCAGCTCTAGTATCATATTAATATTTGTATCCCCAGAAATCATGAAAGCTTGGCCTCGGTTATCACAGTCTATTATTTCTGTAGGATAGTTCAACATGTTATAAGGGATTCTCTCACAGCCTAGCTCACTGCAAAGCACAGCAAAGGAACAGATGGAATAGCAGTTATTTCTGAGAGGAAACTAAAACAATATCATAGAATATGTCTACTTTAGTTGAAAGCAAGGACAACGGTAACAAAAGCAGCTTGCTTTGCTCTGGAATATATCTTCAAAAAACAAAAAGACAAAAAAGCTCCTCATGAACAAGGTAAATTCATTCTGCAGATGACATCTTTATAAAATGTGTATGCAGATTCCCAAAACATTTTTGATGAAAAAATACTACAGATTTTCAATGAAAATAAACAGTAAAACTTACACAAGGTTATGTTTAGGTTTAAAACTCTGCATCTTAGATGATGGTTTGAATTAATCACCTCTAAGTGTGAATAATTTTCATGCAAACAAGCCAGTTTTAATGTGGGTTGTTTGTTTGGTTTAACCTCAGGGTTTTTTTACCCTCAGAATCTCAGTAATAGAGACAGTAGTGCTTCATATTGTCAGAACTTCTGAAATACCTGAAAATGCTAATGGACCCTTTCCACTCAGGTCTCAAGCACATTAGGATTCCTCTCTGAGAGCAGCGATCCTACTCAGAGACAAGCAGAAATCCCAGTGCTTTCCCGAGATAAAACTGTCAGAAATGCCGAATGACTTAATGGCCTCGTCCTCTTATGTGCAGTCATACCCAGGCCAAGTACCAATGCTCTCTCCAGCACCAATCGAGGAGCCTTGCAAATTGTACAGGGATAAAAGAAGCATCAGTTGGATATTCTTTTTAATACTGGCTGGTAGTTTGACATTTCATTTGTTAAGTGAGGCTGACCGTGACTTTTAGTCTGGTGTTTTCTTATTGTTTTTATACAAATTACAGCAACAGCTCCCACTCTTCACTTTGGGGAATTTACTATGAATTTTTGAAGCATGATCTAAGGTCTACCTCTGGAAAACAGCCACCTTTTTCTTATATTCAGTAGAGTACAAAAAATACTTAGAGATAAAAATCCACATATTTTACTGTGCTTTTCAGAAAGTGAAAGCTGAAAATAAAAATAAAACCATTTATGTAACACAAATGATGAGGCTGCTATTCTTGTAGCGCTCTAGCTTTTCCTACTTGCATACTGTGTGCATGTGAAAGCAAAAGATAATAGAATCAGTATCAGATTTACAAGGAGTGATAAACTAGAAGATGTGGACGAAAGGCCAGGTAGTTGCCGTGTTCTAACCAGGAATATAAAGGAAGTGACTATCCATCTCTTACCTATGTGGTCTCTGTGTAGAGGCCCAGAAGAAAGGATTTTTAATGCACAGAAATGGTAAGCAGGTAAAGGCCAAGCCCTGCTGCTGGTATATGTAAAGGAGGTGGGAGGAGAGAGCTGTATGATCACAGCAGGGTGTAAATGTTAGACGGCTTGAGTTAACACTGCATTTGCCTTGCTAGAAAGCTCAGGAAGGTAGCCATTCCTCCAAATCAGGAATTCACTCTATACAGTGTTTTGGAACAAAGTGAGCAACAACTTGCAGTTTCCCTTCCTCCAGAAAGAAACACTCCCTAGGCAGCAAATGAAAATTTTCTTTATGAAATTTCTTTTTATTTTTCCTCCTGCCATTCCCCCTAATTGTTAACAATAAGCTGTTTACTCCCTGTCACTGGATTTCCCATGGTTTCTTATAGCACCATACCAGGCATATTTTTCATGTTTTACTGCTGAGTAGAGTAGCTTAATGATCCTTTTAAAAAGAATAAGTCAGGTCTCCAACTCCCTGGACCTTCTTCTGGTATGTCCCCCATGGTTTCCCAAAGTATCCGCAGCCAATCAATAAACATTCCTAAGTACTACTCTGCTAGTAGTACTGGGAGAGTAGGTTAGGTGGTCTTCATTTTTTGCACAGTCACATTAGTGCAAGTTATAGTCTAATCTGAAAGGAACAATTCTGCAACTCAGCAGGTAAGAGTAAACCCTGTCATTGTAGCAAATGCTATGTAATTCCTCAGCCTTTCAAGGCAGTTGAAGTTGCAAGTAGCACAGCTGCAGTAACGTCAGATCCTGGGTGATATGTCATTTTGCCTTGCTATTCCATGCTTCAGCAATTAAGAAACATCTGCTTCTGAAGCCATGATCATGCAACTAAGAGACACTGATGTGGTTTTCAGGAAACACTATGAGAAGAGGCATTTTAGAGACTCACCAATTTAGCTCCAAAGATGAGGGAGAGCGTGGAACTCTTCTGGGCAAAGTTCACATCACTCATGAACCTGTTGGCTCAAGCAGTTGTAATAAACTCAATTTCTGAAAACTCTTGGTCAAGGAATTATTTCTGACTAAGGTTTGAAACAGCTCAGGCTTAGTTCTGTTATGGAGCAACCGAAATTATATTGCTTTTGTAGTTCTTGTAGCTGAATACTAAGATGACTAGAATGCTTTTACCCAAGAAGTTGATGGTTGTGACTGTTTTGATAATCTCTAAATTGAAAATACTTCATTCAGTATGTCCTGGTTTGAGGTAAAACAGAACCAATCTTCTGATTTCTAATTTTACTTTTTAGCTGGGCCTCTTCTAACTGACTAAACTCTGAAATTAACAGCATATTGTTCAGAAACTGTTCGCTCTCAGAGTGATAGGACCTGATTATATCAAGGAACAGTATGCACAGAGGCTCTTGCTTATACTTATTGCTATAACAACCAACGTCAGCTAACTTTGCTATTTGCCCCGTTAGAGGGTTGGAAGCGGAGAAGCGTAGAGGGGTCCTACCTGCAGGGAGGAGCAGATGGGACAGGTGACCCAAAACTGACCAACAGGGTATTGCATCCCATCTGCATCACGGTCAGTATAAAAGCTGAGGGATCAAAGGCGCAAGGCTGCTCTGGCTCGCTTTTTCTTCAATGGCCGACGTCTGAGGAGGACCCTGTCTGTTCGTCTGCCTTTAATCCCAATCTGAGCATTCCTAACTCTAGTTCCAGAATTCAGCTGGGACTTTCCCTGTGTCTGCTGGTGACGCGATCGTCATCCTGGGAGCTGGATACGGTTTTGTATATATTGTATACTTTTTTTTATTCTATTATTTACTATTTTCTTATTTATTATTATTTTCATTGAAGTAGTTTAGTTCTTTTTCTAAACTCGTAAATCTCCTTATTTCTTCCTCTTATTTCTTCTTCTCTCCTCTGAGGAGAGAGGGGGGCGAGGGCCATCTGTTGTTCTGATTGGCCAATACGGCCAAAACCACGATACAATACTAAATTGGAAATACTTCAGCTAATTTAGAAAAGGCTACTCCTGAACGTGAACCGGTTTTAGGAGGTCTAACAAGAGGAAAGGGAAAGTACACAGGGCCCAGAAGAAGTCAAACTCTGTGAAGTGCTGTTCTTTCAATAAACTTAGCTCAAGTCTGTTTCTAATCTGAGCAGTATACTGAGAACGCACACAGGTTGTCAACAAAAAAACACCCCATACTGTCACAGATATTTTCATTTAGTTCTATTACTGACAACATCAATTGGTGACAAAGTTTAATTATTTGTATTATAAAATTTGTACTGGTCAGCAGCCCTTGTGAAGATGACAGTCCCCTGTGAGCTGGCTTCTGCATGATCAAACACATAGAAGTGTTTCTACCCCAAGATCTAAATACATTACGATCTAAATGCACTCAAGAATTAAAACCCCTGACAATTAAACTGAATAAGCACAAACAATTAATTAAATCTTGACAATGAAGAAACTGGCACAGTTGGAAGCTTTAATTTTCATACTGGAAAAATTTTGCGCCAGTTTTACATGAAAACTGGCAATTATAAAGATGTCTAGGCAAACACAAAACTATGTTTATTCTGTGAATTATTTATTGTGAGGAGATACGGGGAGTTTATAATGGAAAAAGAGGACTCAGTTCACAACATATTTAAATTTATATTTCAGCATATGGAGAAAAATAGGAGCTATCAAAGATCATTTCATTGGCTATTACAGATACCGCCCAAAACATTCCATACGTAGGGGGAATGGCACCACTGTTTTCACAGAAATATTTTATGTCTGTATCCATAGAGTCTGCAGGGAGAAAGAGTGATATAAAATAGTTTCACAGACTAAAAGAATACCCAATTCACTGTGACTTGAAGGTAAATACAGGTCATCTCACAGAGATAAACATCTCAACATGAGTTCATTTATCTTAAAGAAAGAAAAAAAAAAGGAAAAAGTAAAAAAAAGAAAATGTGATCTTGACTAGACTGGATGGCAATAATCCATCCAGCTCCTTTGGGATAGAGAATACCATATTTTTACTTTACTGATGAAAAACATATTTAGAGTATTTTTCGCTTTAGCGACCTTCTGTTCTCCTTGCTTCTGCCTCTTCTTAAAATCAAATATTTTTAAGTTTTGAATTTGGAGAATGGAATCACGCAACTAATCAATCAGCCTTTACATCTGCGATCTCATCATTCTGAACATTACCCCACACGAATCTCAGTGATTGTGCCTACAGGGCTACCACTGCTTTCTAAAAAGATTACATGGACCAAAAGAAACCACTTTGTTTTGCCCTCTGGCTTTCTATGTGAAACAAGTGTCATGGTGAAGTGCTGACAAAATCCTCTCATGTTTTCTAGCTTTGAAAAATTGCAGCACAATGCAATTGTTGGAAGCACACAAGCAAAACATAGAGAGGAGTTTTGATTTGTTTTTTGGGGGTTTTGTTTTGTTTTAAATAAGCTACAGTACAATACTTACCAAAATTTGGGCAGAGAACAGAATTGTTCCCTTCTATGCAGAAATACAGATGGGGAAAGGAAAAATCCTATGGACATTTTTTTATATTTACCCTCTAAACATGAATGCATACGTAACAGGTTTCAGATATGCAGGACAATAAAGGTTAACATTCATCCTTGTGCAGCATGAGACACTAGCATCCAGGAGATGTTTCGAAAGTTTAGATGTTTTCCATGCTTTATATATGTCCTACACACTGAATTACACCAACTGTTACAAATTCTTTTCCTTCTTTACTCCTGCACCACTGTATTAGAGCACCATCCGGGGAAACAGAGCAAACTGCTTCCCAGATAAGCTTGCAGCAGCACATGATCACTCAGTGGATGTTCTGTTTTAAACCAAGCTTTTGCCATCTGTTCCTCTGCTAATTACGAATGCTACATATATCCGCAACTACATTGCAAGGAAAAAAGTGATTAAAGCACACATATTCTTTCTACAATGCATCTTTGTTGTTTATGTCAAATTAAAAGCAATACCACCCGCACACAGCACACAAGTCACACAGTAGGAAGACCACATAAGGGCAGACGCTTATAGCTTCTCATCTGGCAATAAGCCAGCAGTGATTGCTGGGAGTCCAAAATGCATTGTGTATAGTCAGCAAGACAATCTTCACAACTGTGCCCAGAATCACACACATTTCTTAAGTGGGCGTACCCAGTAGCTTTGCTCACAAGAACACTTGCTTCCCAGGTCAGGGTCATGCAGGATACCGATCAGCAGCTGACTGACTTTCAGTTGTATACTCTCTAAAGCCCTTCCTGCTCTCCTCTCCCTCTAACCATTACGCCATCATCAACCTGCCTTCTTGGAATTCTCTCTAATGGAGCAAAACATGGCTTTCCTTTACTTCCTTTCCATTCTGTCTGTGTTTATAAATTCATTACCTAGGTACACAGACGTATGTCATGTTCTTCATTTCCTCTTTCTGACAGGCATTTTCCATGAGGAGAGATCTCTGGGCTTCAGAAAAGACTGTTCCAACCATGATTTCTCACCTAATGGAGCATGTCTCCTTCACAGCCGTGACTCCTCTGGCTGGATCTGCTAAATCATCCAGCATTCATTTGCGTATCACACAGATTGTGTGTTTTGGGCTTTTTATTGTTTGATTTTTGGTTTTGTGGTTTTTCTCGCCCATTTGCTTGCACCTGTAGTGTCTCTTTTTAAGGAATGACTGAGGAAAACACATTTATTCCACCATTGCAGTTTCAGTAACTCCTAATTTGAGGAAGCTTCAGCTTTAAAATCAGTCAGGCCCTAAGGCTTCAGCTTACTATCTTATTTTATATCTACATATCTCCTTATTGAGTTCAAATTTTATAGACAATCTTGCATCATTCTGGATGGAATACATGAACTGCACCGTCCCTGATATATCAGTAATGGCTTTGCAATGATGGAGGTAGGTTTCAAAATAGCTTCCAGTTTGCAGCTTCTTTCATTGCTAATGAAAACTACAGCCATGCTGAGAACATGCCACATCTATCTGCAGTAATAGAATACTGCTCATTTTTGATTACACAGGGCCATATTCTGCCATTAAACCACGGACCGAGTATCTCAACAGAAATTAATCCTAAGGCTCAGCGATTACTTAAAAAAATACTGATATCACAATATGGCCCATAAGAAGTTGTTTGGATTTTTTTTCCTTTACATACAGAGATGGGACTATTTGTGATGGCAGATATTGCTTTAGAAGTAGAAGTTTCAATATATTTTAAAATGGTTCTAAAATTGTTTATATTATCTTTTTATGAATGCTCAAAAATTGTCCGTTTATACCCATTAAAGTTTCTTGTATTGATGTTCAGTCTTGTTTTCCCTTTTACAAGGCATTGCACGTGGATAGGAAATGCTTGCTCTCAATCTCTAACAGTGCTATCTCTGGGAGGAGGCAGAAATTACCTTTCATCTCAGGTTATAAGAAGTTCATTGGAAGCCACAAAATCTGCGCTCTGCAAATCATTTTAACATTTATTAAGATAAGATACAAAGCAACTCTTCATGAGAGGAGCCAAAGGCTTTAGAGAAAGAAAAGGAGACTAGATATAAAAATAGACATTTGTATCACATAAGGATCATCTTTTCAGCCCATCTTGCCTCATACTGCAATGAAAATAAACCATTAAGCATCTTGTTAGATCCAACTTAACTTTGTTATTTAAGCATGAGGAGACTAAGAAATCTGTGGCCACTGATCTGAATTACTATATGCCTCCTTATGAGGAAGTATATCTGGTTTACCGGTTTCCTTCATCCTGCAGAACTGCAGTTATATGCATAACTGACAGTTGTGCAGTATTTTTCCAGTTCATTCTAATTAAATGTGACGTGATTTCTTTTTGGATTCTGTTGTCCTGAGTGAATCATAATGTGGAGATTTGTGGTTGTGTTTAAGGAATGTGGCAGACAATTCTGTATTTAAATCACTAATTATCCAGTGGCTATAGATATCCTTATGAAGGCAGCACTCCGGTGTTCTTTTATGTGAAGCAATTTCTTTTTTAGCCATACAAAACAGATTTTAAAAAGATCAGTAGATTTAAAATTTCTAAGTCATCAGTTTCACCAGATGTAGTTTAACATTAAAATAAAATGACACACAGGAAATCTGTTTTGCATAAAATCCCTGCTTCAACAGGAAATACCTAGTCCCCCTTCAATACGATATCAAACGAGAGGTGTACCTACCTCGTATTAAATAAATAACAAATGTCTAGCTATCATCAAAAAGATTGGTTACCCTGGCTTCGCTTAGAAAAAAAACGGACAACAGTTATCCCTTATATACCTTGAGTGAAGCTTATGTTATCAAACCAGAAATGAATTAGACCCAATAAACACTGCTGTCAAATACTGGCACATATATCCAAAGGAAGAATACAGACCTGTTAAGCTTTGTCTTTCTGTATTCCAGCACTGTACATAGCTCAGTAGAAAAGCACTGTCCTGGGACTTACACGACATAAATTTTGTTGTTAGATCTGGCATTAGCTTGATGGATAACTCTGAACCAACTTTATTCTCTGCTTCCACATCTGTCTAATCTAAATATACACCTCCTTATGGCACAAAAAGCCTAGGTATTCTTAAACAAGATGAAGGAGCCTTCACCCACTGTGCACAGTCTGGGCCCCCAAGGGTAGGTTCAGCCCAAGAAAGCTCGGCTGTGTGCACCGCTGCAGATGAACACGCTTTGCAAAATTCCCATGAGAGCAAGGAGTGCAAGTGCTCACAGTATATTAGATATTGGCTCATACTAACAGATTTCTCCTAGAAACCAGTGTTCAAAGTACAACAGACTTGGATAAAGTGACCATATCTTAGAACAGTTCCTTTAAGGTATCACTGCCACAGATTTGTACATACTGTAAATTTTTCAGATAAAGGGATTACTGAAATTACTCCCTGAAATAGGAGGGAGACAAAACACATCGGAATAATATGGAAAGGCAAATATTTCAGTTCCTGTATAGTACAGTTCAGTGGAAATATTTTAATTCTGTGGTTTTAGGGTGACAGCACAAGAAAATTTGAAACTGGTCACCCCAGCTATGGGGCTGAAAATACAGAGGGAGGTGGAATCCCTGTCACTGCATTTCTGAATTCTCAAAATTGATTTTTATTAATATTTACCAATTGTAATGAAATTCTACCGAGAACCTCAAAATCCCCAGCACATACAGAAACACTACTCTAAAATCAATGTTCTCCACTCACTCCCTTGAACAAGGAACTCCACCTCTCTTCTTAATCCTGCAATTATTATTTTCAGCCTTCCTCCCATTCCATCTATAAAATATAAGCATCCCCACCCCCCCCCCCCCCCCCCCAAATTCCAGTGACTGCAGCTGCCTCTACCTCTCTACTTCAATATTCTGTTCAGGTTCAAGTTGTCTAACTGCTACAACTTGAAGAGAAAGGCTGAGAGGATATATATAATATACATACAAACAATATACAAACACTATAAGACAATGCTGAAATAAACTTCTGAATACCAATGAAGTTCAGGGAAGGAAGGATCTCCAAGCTAAAAAGCACATAGAAACTATTCACAGAATGTGCTGTGAAATTTCAAACGAAATTATATATACAGCTGAATTTCCTGACTAGACAGTTTCAAAATAGCCTGCATAGACAAGTATCACTACCTCCAGCAATCCCAATGTCAGAATTCAACTATAAGCCATGATACATTGAGACCTTTTTTGAAAACCAGTCTGAATATAGTTTAACAGTAATTTTTAATAAAGTATTTTCTATCTGCCCAGGAGAAAGCAATCAGTGAAGTGGATTTATGACACTACATTCAGTAAGAGGACAGCTAAGATCACAGAATTAATTGATGCCCCCTTGTACCTTTTTAATGAGAATGATTTTCTGTTACCCTGGATTACAAACCAAGCTATAGAAGTGACAGATAAAGACCAATCTACTCCCTGCCAAAACCTCTATTCAGTAGCTTAGCAATTTATCTGTAAATTGAATTTTGAATCATATCTTAGCATTGGAACTCATTAGACGTTCAGTCCAAATGTGTAATTCAATTTTAGCTGCCAACCTGAAAATCCACCAATGATAACTGCTGGAGTTATCTACCTGATGACAGACTACTTACATGGAGTTAAGGCTTGGTAGCTTAGCAGGAGTAAGGCCCTGTGTTAAGCTGAAACAGAGTTAAGTGTTGGAAGTACAGAAATTCACACCAGATGCAGCAGCATTACCTTAACTTTGCTCTGTGTCAACTCCACTTTCTTGTTTTGGTTAGAATCTATAAAATGTGTACTTTGTAGACCGTAGATGTTTGATTTTCAGATAGTTTCATTCTTCCAGGGACTTTGATGGAGCTTCTTCTATTTATGCTGGCCAGACACCTGATCTTTCAGTCTTTTCCAATTGCACAATGTCCTCCAAAAGCCATAAAGAACTATTTAATCTAACTGGTCTTTCATGTACAGTTGTTCTTTGTCTAAGAGCACAGAAAGATGAGGAATATGAGAACCAAACTCAGGCCTCACTAAAACCTTTGAGAATTTGGTCATCAGCTTCAACATAACCAGGGCTTCACTACAGTTCTTTTGGATGAATCTCATTTTTGGTTACACAAAGAAAGAAATAATAAAACAGCCTTGAATAAATAGACTGCATCTAAAATAAAAGTTTTCATACCCTAGATGTAATATTTGACCTCCATTTCCCTCTTGTAAAAGCAGCTCAGCCATCTCACCCCAAATTCAGAGTGTGTCGTATTTTATCCACAAAAGATGCACACATTGTTAAAGACACGCTGACTGAAATTACATATTTCTAGCCTCCTGGTTAAAACCATAACTACAGAGCAAACAGTTAAAGTATCTGAGACAAAAAAAAAAGCCAATAATCTCCCTGATGTTCAAAACATAGTATCATAACTAGACTTTAATATTTGGCACTTGAGAATAATAAGCCTGATTTTCTCAACCCTAATCCTGGACAATCTACCTGAAATAAAACTTGTTTTATTTACCCATGGATATTTGAGTCTGATAACAGCTGTTACATTAACAGACATCAGAACTCAGCCTCCTATGACTATTTTCAATCCACCCATTTTATACACACTGACGTGGCTTGACATGATGTGGGGTTTTCCCCCCCTCTTTTTTCCTTTTACAAGAGTGAGATTTGCGAAATATATAAACAAAATCTATCCCACAACTGTGTATCCAGTTTTGATTTGCTGTTTTTTTTTCACCCTCCCATGCACAAAGGTGCTATCATTACAATACATCAAAACTGGCTCTTCCATTTTTCTGTTCATTTTTAACCTCATGGTCATCAAGAAACAAAAGATTTCTCTTACGTCCTTACAAAGGTGGTGCATGCTCTTCACATCATTTTATTTCTATATAGCTCCCACTACAACTCTTAAAACACACAGTCTACATCCAGAAACATAATAGAAAACTCACCTCCCAGGAATCTGACAAAATTGCAGTTTAAATTTGTAATAAAGTGAGCCCCTACAGAACAGAAATCCTATAAATTTATTTTTTTTTTTTTTTTTTTTTTTTTTTTGGAGGGGGTGGGGGTAGGGGCGGGCAGCAGCAGAACACAGGAATGCTTACTCTAAAAACCTGTAAAACTTACTAGTGAAAACTTCAAACCTACAGAATTCCATAGCAGGGATATGATTTGTGACTGCAGTCTACAGAACATTTCTGTAAGTGAGGAAACTGTTCAAGTTATAATTTGAAACATATAATACAGAAACTAACACTCTAGTTTTCTACTGACCTATTTAGCCTTGGAGTCTTCGGTAATTCCTAAGGAAGCGGGATAAGTGCAGTTAATTACAAAAAGCTGGTGCTCTGTACCTTCCAAGTTAATTATTCTGACATAAACACCATTATTTTTCCCCTTGTCCACTGCAGAAGGGAAGTGTCAAGTTTGAGAAGGGCATTTTTAGGAAGCATCTCTCTTCTGTTTGTAAGAAGCTGATTATGAATTACATTTGCACAGATTCAGGCTCATGTTTTGCTATTCTTTTAAACTTTATGCAGCTTTGGCAAGTACATCTCAGCTGTACTTTTCAATCACATTTATATTCCAGCCTTGTCCCTCTTTTGAGTAAGGATTGCCCTGAGAGACAACCTGTGCTACAGTGGGTAGACTTCTAAATCACATTTCAACTCAGTTGTACTTCAGTCAAGATCCACCAGAATCCATACACACAATCTTCACCTTCAATTAAATCTGAAGGTGGGCTTGGAATGATAATCCCCTGAGAAGCAAGCCTGAGGTGCCTGTGTCCCACCACATAACCCAGCCACTTTACGAATTGGGTACATCCATTACCCAGCTAGTAGGTATTCTTCAAGTGTACCGTAACCTTCCTTATGTCTATTTTCACTACTACATAACTAGCAGGGCCTGAATAGTTCTCCAGGAATATATGTATTGATCACTGAATCACAGAAAAACCTGTGCTTACATTTGAGGTGAAGAAAGTAGAAAGTGTGATGTTCTGGTAATAAATTGTTGGCAGAAAAATACTTTATTCTGCCTGTAGACATAGATACAGCATAGAAAAAAAATGCACTCCCAAACTAAATAGCTTCTCCTTAGCATCTAGTGTATCAGGTGATATCTTGAAATTGGTTGAGTCCTTGGTAGTGAGATCACACTGAAGGCATGTACCGTCCGGGGAAGAGACAGTAGAAAGAACCCAGTCTACACAAATGAACTGCTAGCTCAAAAATCCCAAAGGATCAGAGCACTTGGGTATCGTAGATCAGGTTCCACCACACTAGAAGTTGTAGGGATAGGGAGCATGACAGCAATCTGCAAGAGGCTTTCAACTTGTCGAACAGACACATGGGATATAAAATTCCAAGGCCTCTAGAATCCCCCAATCCACGTTCTTTTATTACAGTTCACCATACCATAATCTTTTTTATAACATGCAACTGACATATTGAAACTGAAGTGCTCATTAAGATAATTTTTTAAAGTGTAACTGTGGGTGGAGTTATAACCTTATTCCTAAATTCAGGAATAGGTTATTTTTGTCACCAGTTATCTACTTATTTATCTCAGCTTCAAGCAAGGAAACTTTTGCTCTCCCTCTCTAAATAAACATTCTGAAGCAAATCCACTCTTACACAACTACCTTTGTATGAGTAAACTAATATAGTACTTTATTTAAAATAGGGTTGTTTCCCCTAGGATGCTGGAAGGCCTTTGGATCACCAACTCCATAAAAAAAATTATCTTTCTTGAATTTCAGTGATCAGAAGTCCTTCTAATATTCCTGATTAAGTATTCTGTCCTATACATTGTACAATTTTATTTCTTCAACAGAACCAGATATCTTTCATTTTATGCTATTCTACAATACATTTGCTCTCCTCAGAGTAGCATTACTTTCGTTACTTAGAATAACTCTGCAAATCAATAAAAGCACACAGGTTTTCCCTCTCATCTATTTCAAGCTGAGCTGCCAGGACCCAGAATAAATTTGCGTTAGCCCTCCATTCCATGACCTTCTACGTCGTATTTTTAAATTTCATTTCATTTCTATTACTTGTGTTCTCAAGGTCTTCCAATTCTGCCTTGGTATTCCAACCCTTCTCAGTATTGGTCATGTTTTCCAACTCTCTGCTATCAAGTTTCACTGCCACACTTCTAATTTTGGGCTAAACAAATAGGAGAGAGATAAGTGAAACAAGGGGAAAAGCTGTGCAGAAGTGTGAAGAGCCAGCCCAAAGTCCAACAATTTATCAGTGGCAAAGCTGGAACAACGCAGGTCCTCCAGTTCCTAGCGCTGTATTTGCTTTATCACCTAACACTGCACTTCTGATCAAGTGCGAGGAGGAACTCATAGGCTCAGAAAGGCGCATGTACATGAATAACTGACAAAATTGTCCTTTTAGTGGATCATATCAGGAGATAGTAGTCTGTGACCAACCTGGGAAATCTGTTATTTTATCTAATCTACTTTTATATAACTATTCACGTTGCTGATAGTTACATGTAACTATTTATCTACAATAAGCCTGAGAAAGGTATACGCAGAGATGATATTTCATGCCTTGTTTCTTAGGCATGCAAAGTCTCAAAGGATCTCCAGGCATATAATGCATGAGGGTTTTAACATGATAGCCTGAACTGAAATTCTGTAAGCAATAAAATTTAGAGAAACAGCTTAGTTAATGCTCAGAACGTGGTCTGGCAGCCTGCCATGCATAAACATGCACTGAAACCAGAGTTCATGCCAAGATTCTTAGCTTTCAACTTCATAGAAATTCCTTGTATGGTGTAATACTAGATCCTCTAAGTTCAGTTAACTTTTTTCTTCATTTTTGCAGTTTAATCCACAGCTAGTTGAACTTTTTACCTTTTTATATACAAGAATTAATAATGTAATAGACATAACTCCAAGTAGAAGTAATAGAATTAGTCTGTTCGTATAATTTTGATTAAAGACAGGCCTAACACTAAGAGGACACTTACTCTATGCCTTCTGTGACGAGCCTCTATGAACACGAGATGCTGCAGTGTGACCTAGTACAATAATGTGTATGGCTAGCCACATAATAAATGCTTTCTAAGACTCATAAGAATTCACTTCACACTCAGGTGTCGAATTTGCACTCGAGCTCCTCTTAAACCAAAGGATTTCTCGACAGATTTGATCGAAAGATCGAGGCCTTAACATTTATTTTCATAATATCAAGAGGTCTAATTTGACTCTCATATCCCCGATGTCTGCTTTTACAAGCCTCAAATCCATATAAAGGAATAGCTGGGGTTCCTTCCTCCAGACTGCAGCTTGCTTACTTTTTTCTTTTTCTAGTAATTATTTATATTGGTTTAGTTTTTATGTTTTAGATGTTTACTAAACTAGACCTAGTCAGTTACTTAGGTATGTATCAAGCCACATTCAGTATATGCATTAGGTGAATAATAAATTACCTATTACCACAGATCGTGAGCTCTGTCCTTTCTTTTTTACAGCTTCAGCACACAGTTGTGAGGAAGAGAAAAACTATTATCCCCATCTATAAAATGGAACTTAGGGCAGAGCTACGATTTTGCCATTGGTCACATAAAAAGCCCATAGCAGAAAAGGAAAAAGGGGTGGAAGACAGGAATATCAAGTTGACATCATACTGAAAGCTTATTAATACATCAGATGTTACATCATTGTTGATACTGGACAGCTGGAAAACATACAAGATTTTCAAACAGCACATGCTTCACAACACATCAGTCACACTGGTTTTACTATTCATTTACAGGCTCTGCTTGTTTTTAAAAATGAAGCACTTGAATATTCTACAAATTGCGTTCAAATCATGTGAAAAGATTGTATTGTAAAGTATTGTTTTTACTAGATCCCTTGAGGCCTTTTGAAAATGTTGACAGGTCATCATTTCACACTATTAAATTCAGTCAGACTTAAACATTTAGCCTGATTATGTAGTTGTAATGCAGACATCAAATGAGGTATACTTCTGTGCTCCCTTTTCACGGAAGAGTAATGACTGCTGTGCCATTAAGTGCAACTACCATGCTGTCTTTGCCCAAAAGAAATATGGGTCATACTAAAAAAAAGGTCAATAGCTGTCTTCTCAAATCAGGCCATATTGGACCATAGCTCAATAAGGCTGACCAACCAATTGATTTTGAAAAGAATAACTGAAAAACTTCAGAGAAGCCCAATTTAATTTTTATATTCAATTATATATCATCTGTAAAAAAAAGACCCTGTACTGCAACATTATGACAGATTTATACGCACATAAGTGTGCACAGATGTTTGTGCTGCGTGCACGTACAGACTTTAAAGTGGTCACACCAAAACCAATCAAATCTCAGCTCCATATATGTAGTGTTTCTCCTACTGTACATAAGGACACACTTATGTAAATATTTGTGCAATTTTATTTATATAACATGACATAAAATTCAGAAAGCTACTAAAGGTAATTATGATAATTACTACAACCTTGCTTCTCCTGATTTACAGGGTATGAACTAGGCCACCTGCTCTCTAGTAGCTGTAGTATCAGACCCAAGAAGGTTTTAACTGAAACATCACTTCTGTACTCCAGCCTCCTGTGCAAAGCCCGTATCAAGAACCTCATCTAGGTAAGGATGTATATATATAGTTACAGCTTGGGAACAAAGGAAAGATGGAAAGAGTTTACCCACAATTCTACAATTATGAATTAAATGCTAATCTACCCCATACATTGCAGTTAATCCTGTAATGCTGCATCTCACCAGGCAGGTTTTTCACAAACGTTTTAACAATCTATCCCCAACAACACAGCCACATAGCAAGGACCAAATTTCTTCTAAAATCTCTGCATGCAAGAAGCGTGCTGTCTCTACTATACCTGCTACATTGGCAGCAACTCTACCTATGCATGTCTTCATCTGTGGACACAGAACCTCTCACAGATTACGATGCAGTAAATCACTTTGGTTGAAGATACGTTATAAAGGGCTTAATTATATAGGCAAGCTTTTTATATTTTCTTTTTGGAAAAAGCTTAGTAGATGATTAGTGGTCTCTGTTAATTTGACACATAAAAAGGTTTCATGGATAATCACACACATTCGTAATATGCTAGTTTTGAAGTAATTAAATAGAACCATTAAAAATGTTGAGTAGAAGGATACCTAAAACCTTGCATGAACTTTATCCTATTTGCTTTTGCTTGGGAGAGGACTGGTTAAGAGGGTTTTTTCCATAAAATGATTCTTCCTATTGAAAAGAGTTTTGAGGCTTTACAGTTTTTGTTAGCATTTTCAGAAAGTCTAAAAAAGCATTTTCAGTTGTGAAACCTTAACACATGAAAGAGGTAATCTTCATGACTATTTTCCACAGGAAGAAAAATAATTTCTCTGACAATTGCACTTGTGAGACTGGGGAAAGGGGACAAGCAGAGAAGTTACAATGAATCCAGGCTTCAAAAAAAAACCAAAAAACAAACAAACAAAAAAAAAAACCAAAAAAAACCAAAACCAAAAAAAAACCAACAACAAAAAAAAAACACAACAAAACAAACAAACAAACAAACAAAAACCCAACCAACCCAAAACCCCCAAAAAACTATGTAAAATGAAATAAAAGTTTTAAGCTCAAGAAATGAGATTAATACAAGGTCTCCGTTTGGAAGGAGAGTGTTGAAAGTTGTCCCTTGCTATAAATCTGTCCCTAGTTAAAAGTGGTTTTGGATTAATTTGTTGGTCCTTCATTCAATTTGCCATTTTCAAATACTGACAAATTCTCACATCAAGTTGGATGTAGAAATTAACAAGTGAAATCCTAAACCTGCATTCCCCAGGAAACTAAACCAGATATTAACAAAGATTCCCTTGGAGTTTAGTAAAAATACATGAATCCATATTAACTGTAGAATCCCCTTAATAAAAAACTAGTTACGTTGAAGTATAGGATTTTCCAGATACCTAATATACAAGAACTTCAACAGTCCCAGGAGATGGATGTCATTCACAGTGACAGCAAACAAATATACATTCTGACATATCTGTTGATACCATTGTTAAAGCCATACTTTGTTATATTGAGATTCAGAGCAGCATGATTTCTGAGACGCAGAGGTGACCACAGCTACAGAAAAACGTAGAGAGAAAAACCTAGGCACAGACAGGTCACATTATACTGTAATACTTTGACTTTCTCTTTGCAAAGTAAGATACAGTGTTAAGACCACAGAGACAAACACATAGCATCAAAGTTTAGCTTGTTAATATACTATCTTCCTAGAAAAACAAACAAACAAAAAACCTCTTAGGGAATAGTACTAGCAGAACTGCTAGCCAGCTCTACTCTTCCCTTTCCTAGAGTCACACTGCAGCCACAGCACACATATCCCATGCAATAAAGAACACTTAACCTCAATACGCTCATGATCAACGTTAACAGTAACGTTTCCCTTATCCAGCCTTGGGCAGACTGAAGTAGGGTTTTCTGTGTGTACTCCAAGAAAGCTTTTTCAGCATATAGACACCAGAAGCAAAAGGAGCTCTGTAAATATTTACCATGAATGTTACATTTCCCTTTCTCCAGTCATTGACTTAATACATACAATTTTATCCCAACTAGAGGAATTCACGAATTAATTCTAAGCTTAAGAAAGGGATTTGTTTTGTACAGATACATTTCATAACCCATGCTGAAGTTATCCCTTTTTTCCAGGCTGAAGAAAAACTGAGTCAAAGCATTGTTTCCTCCAGCCCTATACCAATGTCAAAGATCTCCATGAGCAGAATTGACAATAAAATGTTTTCCCCCAAATCCGCAGGCAAAACAAGCTTCACTGTTTACCACCTTGTGGCTTGAACTGGTAAATATTCCCTTCTCTCACACACCCCATTTCATCATTTTACAGTTAACTAGCCTCTTAAGCAGCAGGCACAGAAACTTCACTCAAAGTTCCTCCCCAAAGGAAAATTGAAGACCGTATGCTTTCAGCGAGATTGACATCGAGCCCAAGCTGCCCTGATTGATGGGGTAATCAAGAATGCCAGGACTTTCTGTCCAGCTTCCAAACAGCCCTGAACATCCTTCGCACATGCAGCAACCGGTTGCCCAAGCTGCATCTCTCTTCTACCCACAGCTTCTAAAAGCCAGCAGCCACCCACTGAAAGGATGCTATGGTCAAACGGAAGAACCAAGAAGTATGCGGTAAACGAAGAAGTACTTACATCCCGGAATTTGTTCCAGTACTTGTCTTTATCATACTGTGAAACGGTGCTCAGCCATTTGTCGTTGTCCAGGAAATTACCATGATTGCTGTTACTCGTGATGATTTCAGGATGCCGGCTCTCCACTTGCAGGAAGCACCAGGCAGCGATTACCAGCATCCCCGACATCTGCAAGGAGAGGAGAGGAGAGAGGAGCGGAGAGGAGAGGAGAGGAGATGAGATGAGATGAGATGAGCGGCGAGGCGAGGCGGCAGCGGGGGCGACTTCCTCGGGCAGGGAAGTTTGAGGGGCCCCGAGTTCAAGCTCGTCTCCCCTCACGCCCCTCGCCAACTTCTGGCTGCGGAGCTGCCAGGTCCGCTGAGACCCACCCCACGCGCCCAGCCTGGAGGGGCGGGGAACAACCACAGGAATAATAATAAAAATAACACAGGTCACCTGGGGCCGAGCAGAGACACCGGCCAGGAGAAAATACAGCGTTACGAGACCACAGTAAAGCCTCCCGCGGGAGCAGCGAGCGCTGCCTCCACGAAGTTTGGCTGCCACGGGGGAGAGGAAGCCCCTACCTCCGGGTAGTGCCACATCGGCCGGGGCTCCGAGCACCGTGCGCGCCGCCACCGCCGCCGCCTCCTCTCCTTTGTGCAGCCGCCGCTGCTCGGGCAGCGGGTGGGAGAAGCCGGCGAGCCCCGAGTAGGTGCTGTCAGCGGCTCCGGCTCCGTGTGTGTGTGTGGAAGGCGGCGGGGCGGGCGGCTGCCAGCAGGCGAGGTCTGGCGCCATCTACCCGCCGAGCGGCGGCGGCGCGGGGGCGGAGCACGGGCAGCGCCCGCCTGAGGTGAAGGGCGCGAGGCGCCGCTCGCGCCCAACGGTCGCCGTTTAACGGTCTCTCTGTGAGGTGCTGAAAAGGCCGTTGAGGCAGCGGCGGAGCAGGGCTGCGGCGAGGGGGCAGCTGTGAGGAAGGCTGCGGGTGGCCGCTTCGGAGGGCTCGGCAATGAAGTCTTCGCTGCTGCTGCTGCAGCCTGAGGAGTTACAGAGCTGTAAAACTGGCCTTAAAAACATTAAAAAACACACACACACCAACTTTTGTAAGCCCTGGGTAGGACATGATTATCTTGAACCAATAGTTTTACAATTTCTAGAAGTAAAGATAATTCGAAGGCATGGAAGTCATCCCCAGTTTCTTAATTTCTTTTCACAAGGAGCTCCCCTCCCTTGGTCAGCACATCCCACACCATGAAGAGGTTTCTGCTCCCACACCAGATAATGAAGTAGGGGACAGCCCAGGCTGTCGGTAGGGTGTAAGGGAAAGCCATCTTCCATTTTTTACAAATGGGAAGGAGATAGATAAGAGGAGCTACATACTGGTCTAGGAACTCAGGTGAAAGGAGGAGACCTCCAGCAAGAAAGGAGAAAGTTCTCCACTGTCATCTGAGGAGGTGGGAGAGAGGGCTGGCAATTTCCCACATTGGGATTTGAGTGACTGTTGCTGTACCCATTCCCGAAGACGGTCAGGAAGACACTCCTCCTCCTGTTACTTCTGAGCATTTCAAGGAATAGGAAAGAGGGAATTTTCACATACACAATTAATTTTTAAAATACGGAGTGGAGGCTGTCATTGATGGTCTCATTCTCTGCACCTGGATGGAAGAAAGAACTCATCCCCTGCTAATTAATATGATGCCCAAAAATGAGGACTTATAGTTTTGCTGACCATCTATTTTAAATACAGCTGTGAGTGCTGTTCCATATGACATTTTTCAAATATGGTCCATCAAAGTGCCTTGTAAATACTGCCTTTTCTCTCCAACAAAGCTGTCAACAGGGTTAAGTCCACTTTTTCCAGACAGGCACATCACGGGTTTCTTAAGCAACACAGGAAAGGGTCAAGGTAATTAATTTTTTACTGATATATCTGGGCACTGAACTCAGTATACGGTTCTATTCCTAGATCTGGTTTTAAATACAGTTCCTAAATACCACATAACCGCAATGAGGGTTTATTAATTTTAAGACCAGAGAACAAGCACATATGCACATAAGTACCCCATATTGTATTCTCCCCTTGGTGCGCATAGAATCTAATGAAAGCTACAAGCCTGCAGGAGGGCAAAATATAACCCAATAAAAGCAACAAATAGGAGAAATCCAAACCAAAACCCTGCAGATTTAGATGTAAATCCATATCCAAATACCTTGCTCCACCTTCCCTCCTGGACTGGACTATACCATTCTTCTGATGGTGGTCCAGGGTAAGTATTCCTCTCAAATTTCTCTTTGTTGTGCACAGACGTTCCTATAAAACTGTTAGTTTCAGTGACAGACAAGGTTTATATAACTTCCACCTGGCAGAGTGAACACAGGGTTTCTCCTTTCTTGCTTAGATTAACAGAGGACTGTGCAGTTTGTTCTGTATGGGCCTTTTCTGTAAGGCTTTTAACAACAGAGAATTTGTCTTCTCTGCACAGACATTAAAGATCTTGCACCATCTTAAATCTCATGGTTAAGAGATTTCCCCAGTGAGCTTACAGAAATCTATTGCCATTCAGCTATACACAGTTCTGTTTGACTTATGTGTTTCACCCCAGACATTGCTGCATTTCAGCACTGTCATATACAAACTTTACCTGCTAAATATTTGGGAATTTTTATGCACAAGAAACTACATCAGTGCTTCCAGTTTTGCATAGATGCGCTAGTTACTACTTTCATGATCCCACTGGAGGTCAGACCAATTTAATCCTCCCTTGACCATTTCTTCAAGTCACGAATTGCCAGGCCAGCCTGGTAAAGAGCAGCAGAACATTGTTTCCACCAAAACTTGTAGGAGTTCTACCCATTGTATATTTATAGCAGCAGTTAGTTCATCCCTGTAAAACATGCTTGTTAGCACAGCACACCAGGACTCAGTCCTTCAGTGACTTCAGTACGGTTGAATTCACTTAGCATGAAGCAGGCTGATATGCTTTCCCGTCAAAGACCTGAATGATAAATTACAGAAACATCGTATATAAAGTGAGTAATTACATTCTTACTTGTAACATTTGTGTCAGAAATGTGTCTTCATTTATTTAATTACTTCATAATCCCATATTCAAAACATGGCTAATCTTTCTTGATCCAGTAAAACACAGGCTTCCTGTTTAATCCTGATAGCAATCTCTATCACTCAGCAGCTGCAGCATTTCACCTCCACACTGTTTATCATCCATGACTAGAATTGAAACACCCTTGTTGGCTGGTTTTTATCTCTGGACAGTGCTGTAATTGCCTCTAATTCTGATCCAAGAATATAACATTAGAGATCTCGCTATAGTGGATGACTCAACTATTTGGTATTTTGGATGTAAAAAGCTCCTTTGTTCTGAGTTAGAAGAACTACTGAAGAGTTAAAAACCACTTTTTTTCACACTTACATCTGTAAAAAGTGCCGCAGTATTGATTTTGGATATTATTTGATAATTCACTTCAACTGTATAAGTCATTTGATCAGAAGTTGTAACTACAATCATGCCTTGCCAGCTTCCCCATGCTGTAGCCTGTTCAGGTTCATTCTGGAAGCAGAACCTTCTGGTGCAGAAAGCATTTCACACACTTAAGAATCAAGGGGCAGATCTCATCTCCAGCTAAATTCCCCACACAGAGGAATGTTATAGTTATTTTAATAGGGCACTTTGGGACTTGCAGTTAATAGACAAAGCCTTCAGCACCAGTCTTGCAGGCAATATTACTGAAACACGTTAACTTTCCCCTAGACGAAAGCAAGGATGCCTGGAGAACCAAGTCAGCCAACTCCTGTTTTCCCTAAAGCTGCAGTGAACTTGTCCCACATCGCAGCCAGTAGCCAGCAGCTGGGTACCCAGTAGGGTAAAGTCAATAGCACAT
This sequence comes from Fratercula arctica, assembly GCA_947846985.1. NCBI lineage: Eukaryota > Metazoa > Chordata > Aves > Charadriiformes > Alcidae > Fratercula > Fratercula arctica. The sequence goes on along the minus strand of CANTUZ010000006.1, from coordinate 15,691,891 downwards.
AAACATTGTGATGTAAAGGATTTTACTTCCCCCAGTTATACTTGATAGCAAGACTCACTTCACCTTCTTGATTGCTTCCATAGTTCTTGAGGCAGTGGCTGCAGCCTTCGTAGTAGAGCCTTGAAAATCATCTGTGGACTTTTATTGATGGTTTTTCCCCTCCTCCTGTGAGGCACAATTCCACTGACTTCAGTTTTCTAAACACTTAATCAGGAAAGAAAATCTTTACAGCAACAAATGTTTAATGTGCATTTCTGTACTTTACTGTGTACCAGAGTCCTTCACTACTGGATTAGGAAAATTCAATTCTTGTAATTTAACCAGATTTAAAAATATATCACTAAAAAGGTACATGCGGTGGCACAGACCTTTATTTAACATCCCTTTGTATCTTCCATGTACTGTTGTATCCTTTTAATAGACAGGGGTTTTATTTCCTCCTGTGATTCTCAGAACTGCAGATTCAGCTTTGTTAGCTCTGCTGGGCAATTGTGCAGAAAAAAACTAGTTTAACCTGTGCAATAAGTGATTGTTGGCTTATACAAAGTTCCTGAGACATTTGTCCATTTTACAACAGACTGTAATTCCTCTTCTCTGAAAATACTACAAATACAGGTTCTGATTTGTCCTCTTTATTCACCTCTGCTCCTGGCCTCTTCTCTATATAAACCACCCATATTTTATTGCAACAGTGCCTGGAATTTTGCAAGAATTTGCAACCAGGTGTGCTGCACATGGCAGGAAAATTATGGCAGGAAAATTATGGTTTTCTAGCAGGCAAAGTGGCACCAGCTACTTTGGAGACATTGCAGTTGGTGCAGTCCCCTGTGTTCTTATCCCTCTGAAGCACTTAACCCCAATGTCAGTGATTTCAGTGTAAGAGAAAACATCCATTGACCTGGAAAGATCCTACAACATGTTCTGCAATCTATTTGCTGCCGGGTATTAGTTGTAATATCCCAGATTAAAGTGAATTGAAATACTGGCAAGTTCTGGGCAAAGTAAAAGCTGAACACAGTTTATGGTAGAGATGTATAAGAAACAAAACAACTCAAGCAAAAGAACAGTAAAACCAATGAGTAAATAAAGTGACTTACCCCCTACAGAAGTTGGAGGTGGATTTCAGGACTGAGGTTTTCCCACGTTGCAAAGCTCTGTGGCCCACAGGTATCTAGAAGAAAAAAAAGAGAAAAATGCATTTAAAATTGAAAACGACTTCTATTCACATAAAACATATAATCAAACAGAAGGTTACATTTAAACTGAAAGATGAGACTGAAGCAGGTATTCACAACGTTTAACTTTCAGCTTCTGAGGCTAATCCTCAATTTCCTCTGTCATCAGTAAAAGGAAACAAGTTCTTCTGAATGATGCCTCAGAGCAGAAGTCTGTCCTAGCCACTGTGGATTGTTTTCTGAAGGATGTTATTGACTCCAGAAAGAGCCTACAAAACCAGAGGCACACTAGATAGAAGTTAGGCCTTGTGATTGCTGTCCTCAGGACCTGCAGACTGACATAAAAAAAACAACTTTACCCACATCAGTTTATTCAGGTCATATCAGAACATTCATCAGTTTAAAGACTGTGTTTCATGGGAAGATATTCCCTGCATATTTGACAAATGGTTTCACTTTCTTATCTTTCTAGTGGATACGGTGATCATGACAAAAGTAATTTTATGGTATTTCACAAAGTATCTTGTAAAATGGCAACCTTATTTTATGGTGGCTTTTATTACTACTGGAACTTTTACTAGCAATTGCATCACAAAAATCGGTTAACATAAATATTGCAGTGAAGAGCTCTCACCATTTAATGCCCGCGTTAACTCTGCCAACGCAGCCTTCATTTTCAGATGGAAAAGGTCATTAGAATTAAATTTGTCCTCAGACTTCGTACTTAGCTGGGATGAAACACTAGTACGAAGTTTTGTAGCTTTCTTCAGCCTGGAAATATCATCCCATGATTTGCCACTGTCAAGTAGTCATAGAGAGTTGCCTTAAGCTCTCTCTGTAATATATGAACAGAAACAGAGATTTGCAGATTAACATGTGAAATATCAAATGGGTTTGTTCAGAATTTACTACAGTAAAACCCTGTTTTGAACATCGGTGAGACACCACAGTATCAAACAATAATAAATAACACCATTTACATTGTCAGATTTCAGAGATGAAATTTGCATGGAAGATGGAACATCATTAATGGCTGAAATACAAAAATTAAATTTGCATTCATATAAAAGTTGAAAAAGTCTCAAGTGTGCTTGTTCTTTCCCTATGTTATTCTTTTCTTTTTAAACTTTCTCTATTTTTCCTGGTTTTGCTACTTTTTCTTTTGTCTCTAACACCACCTTGTGCAGTTTTGGCATTTTGAGCTCTTTAGGGTTCTTTATGATCATTTCTTCCATTCTTCCCTTTCTCCTTTCATTTGCTTCACTCTTCCCATCCTCCTTTTCTGTTGCTCATATAAACACATATGAAGATCCTTACAAAAGCAGCAGCTTTCCTGGAGATTCCGGAGCCAGTCTGGAAGCAGTGCTGCCTGACGGACACAATCCCAAGACATCTTGCAACTTCAGAGGCCAGGCTTGGCATCAGCCCAGTTACATATGGTTAACATCAGATTTGAATTTACTGAGTAGCGTGAAAACAAGAAGAACTGGGAATTTACTGTATCAAACAATCTTCTCCCTCTCACTAAACTCTCTTTTCATTAAAGAAAATAAAACAAAAGTATTGATGTCTACAGATGAGGACAATAAAGATGAGCCACAGAGGAGCTGTAATGGTTTGCATACTCATAAACCCTCTCAGTCTTTGTGGCTTCAATGTTTTCCTATGGGAGATAATGTTAAGAATGTGCTAGAATGCAATACTCTCAGATAATGTTGAGAAACAATTTTCTTTCTCCCTGCTGCCGCATTTTAGTGATGAAGCTTAAGCTCTCTAGGGGAGCGGATGATTCTCCTCCCCAGTATCCTGAACCCTTATGGAAAACTAAATGCTATTTTACACAGTCATGGAATCCCTTGCAGTCAACGTGCTTAAGAGAAGTGTTAGCTAGGGAGGGAACAGAGGCATTAGCTGTGGTGGTAGCTGAAAGAGAGGTAAAAGGTGCAAGACAGGGTCAGCATCAGTGTCTGCTAGCACCCAGGCAGCTGTAAGAAATTCGAGGATTGTGGATCACATGCTCTGGGTGGGGATACTGAAGGTGACTGACAAAAATTTGGCCATTGGATCTGCTACAAGCCTATATCGCTGTAGCGAGACTACGCTACTACCCCAGCGTAGTCATTGCTCAAGCATGGCAGGGGCAGACCCTCATCCAGCTAAACAGTCCTGCAGCTATAAACTGTCACTTCAGTCATGTGTACTTTAAGCAGGTCCTTGCACCAAGGACAGTATTCTGCGATGGACCGTGTTCTGGTCAGAAAATGGACAAAAATTTGAAAGAATTCCAGACATCTTCCTTTGCTTTAATCAGTTACTGAATTGTCTATGATAACAGGGCTATAGAAACAAAGAAAAATAACCCCCAAACCTTGATAATACTCTTAGGGGCAGAAATTATAAAGGAGGAAAATGCCTTATCCACAGTGACAGTCTAGAAATGTGAGGATGCAAAACTTCACCGTGTGTCAGCAAGCATGGAGACTGGCAGAAAGGAAGGCAGACAGTAGCCTTATTTCTCACAGTAAGCGATTCTGAAGTGCTTGATGCGTTTTCAGTTAACTCTGGCCAAATTTGAAACTGTATTAAAGGAATCTAAGTAGTACTTCACTCTGCATAGAAATGAAAGACAAGTGTTAAGTTTTTAAATGCAGAGTACAAAAGGAATAGAAGAATTTGTCCACGTTCCAATGCAGCTCAAGGTCTTGCAATTTCAAGGTGTGTGGGAGGGACTGAATCCACCAAGGGAGGAGGAGACCAACTCAAAAGTGGGAACAAAGTGCTGGCAGAGAAACCACAGAAGACCCGGAATTCACACCAGACAAAGCAATCAGAATCTGCCAAGCAAAACTCATGCTACAGTGAAATTTGTGGGAAGTGGGCAGTGCTTTGATTCCACAGGGAGTAGAAATAATCTGCTGATATTTCAAGAAACTATGCCCAGGGCAAGGAGTATACACAGAACTAAATGTCAAAGTCCACACAAAAAGTAGTACATGGGGTGGTACACTCTGCCATATATTTGAGACAAAATTTTGCCGATGCCTGGAAAGAAATGCCATAATGGCAAAGGCTTACATAATTTCGCATACCCTGGGAGAGCACGTGCTGCAACAAAAACCATGACAGTGTCATTAACAGCTCAGAAAAATTCTTCATAGGAGCAGTGCATAACACTGAAGCAGAAGATGAATGGACTATCTGCCTGAGAGGAACTGAGATATATTAGTTTTAAGTTGGATTTTAGTGCACAAGCCAATGGGATGCCAAAAATAGTGTTCTTAGGAGGAAAAAAAAAAAAGAAAAAGAAAATAAAAGCAAACAGAATAAGCTAAGTGACTGGCTCAGAACATTTTAGTGGAGAGCTCACAAATTCTCTTAAGAGGGTTAATCAAATCTACAGGGATGTGAATTTGAGAAAAGTTACAGATTACCTGTGCTTCAGGGGAAAATAAGGCTATTGTTTGGTTCCTGCTCTTGATGGTGCCAAGTCACTGGAAAAGCAGGGAATTAAAAATAGGTAAGGAGGATATGTGAGTGTCTACCAAAGGATAGAGGAAGTATTTGGGAACACAGAAAATACCTGTTAGTTCAACCCCTATGAAAGTTTCTCTCACTTTAAGGCAGAGATTAAAAAAAAATAGGACAAGATAAAAAGGAACAAGATGCAGCGCTCATTGCTTTATCCCAAGGGAAGTATTCCCCTGAGATGGGAAAAAGTAGAATCTTTTCCTTATGAATAGACTCAAGGAACTAATCATATCAATTGGAAGTGTTTTTCACTGAGGGACAGAAGTCCTTGAAACAATACACCTTGCTGCTTTGTGCATCATTGGTCTGTGAAAAGGGTCTGTAGGGAGAGAAACAAAATATAAGCAGACAAGATGACTGCTGAGATTGTTTGCAGATTGATTAGACAGCTTCCTGAAGTCTTCCTGGCCCTATGCTCTTTATTCCTCACTCTTGTACATTCCAGGAAAGGTATGTCTTTTTGCAGCCTTCCTGAGGGTTTTTTGGTAGAAAAAGTAACTTCTTTTTTTTTTTTTTTTTTTTTTTTTTTAATGACACAAAAGATATTAAGATTTTCATCAAGGGCAAAATCACAGTATCAATATAAAATCTCCAGGGAGCTTTGGAAGTAACGAGAGCTAGTGAACCAAGAGACCGTACAAATAAAATTAAGTAGATTCCATGAAGTATAAACAATAAATGAGACAAGGAGAGAAGCTAATCGAGCCAGGAAGATCATCCAGTGACACCATAAATATATTCCTCCAACACACAAAAAGAAGGTATGAGGATTTCTTGAATTAATTAACTGCAAAAGGGAATTTGTGTTTAATATGACTTCTGAAACCTGAAAGTTATGATGGAGATGGGATTTGACTTTCCAGGTATATTTATATATATATATACAAGTATATATATGTATATATACAAGTTTTTCTAAATCCAATTCACAAAACCATCCCGTCTGACCTCAGGTGAAGTATAAACTGCAAGTTCCAAAGCTACAGCTGAGATCCTCCCCCAAGAAAGAAATTAATAGTATTAGCACAAGTCAAGTCTGCATGGTCCTGGCCCATATACTTTTTAAAATTAGATTATTAAATTGTTAAAGGGGCAAAGATAATGATCCCCCAAGGCTTCATAGAAAAATGTGTGAAGATATACACAAAGGTGACTTTAGACATTGAAAAGTCTAAGAAAAGGTCTGAAGTCTGGCCTCAAATGAAGCATGAGCTATTAAATATTGTCACCTAGGCCAGCAGCAGAGACCACATTGAGTGAAAGAGCACATTAGGAGACAATCACCATCACACCGATGCCACATAAAAAGAATTGCCTGTCCTCTGCTGTCCTCTCCAATAGAAGGATTTAACAACAACTAGAAACAACTATATAATAGTTACATTATTCTCTGTCCCCCTCAGCGGTTTTCTTTCAAGATACCTCAATTAAATAGACAATCCTATTTCTCAATTTATTTTTCTAGATATGTAAATACTGACAAGTTCAATAGGCTGCTTAGTATGTGCAATTTTAAGCCATTTATTTGAAATATGTCTTCAGACTCCTGACCAATATTTCTCATCATTCATAGTCCAAAGCGTTGCTAGGAGAAAGTGTCAAAAAAACAAAGAACCTGCTCAGCCAGACCGGAGTTGTTTCCAGACTTCACGCTGAAATTAAATAATAGTTTTAGCAAAACATAGGTCATTACTTGCTGACATTTTGTTCAACAGAAAACTGAAAACCTGTTGCCTGAATGTTTAAAACTAAAGCTGCACTCATCAGAGGCACGGAGCTAAAAAGTCAGAAGAAGGTGTTGTAAAACGAGCAGTATGGCTTGGGTCCCAGATTTATCCCACAGCTCTCACTCAAGACTCCTCTGTCTGTAAATCGCAGAAAGTGGGATATAAGAGAACCAAAACCCGACTTTTTCAAGCTTACTGTGATAATTCTGTTTTCCTTATTAGGGATGAATTCATACTGTTGTGTTCCCTGCAAAATACAAAGAGTGTATAATTAGGACCAGAAGTTTACATCCTGGTTTATGCCTAGTGAATACACAGTGACAGGAAAGCATATGAAGTCCAATTCAGCAAGAGCAAAATGTTATTTAAGGTTATATGGGAAAGCACTGAGAAATTATTTTTTTCTCAATTGGACAGAAAAAATACAACTCCCTCCCTCTTTAAAAAAAATACAAGCCACACTTTCAAATGGTGGGATATTTGTAACACAGGTACACTGCCATCGTAGCATTGGACCATGTGTTTTCAGACAAAAAACCATAACTTTCAGTCTTCATAAATAAAGAGAAGGAATAAAATAGGCTAAAATACAAGGAGTGAACAAAACTTCTGGTGAGATAAAGATGTTGAGACTCAGATAACTTTTGAAAATCAAGTTCAGTCTTACCATGTGACTAAATGTCTCCCCACTGAACATTTAAAGTTTATGCTCATGGTTTTAATGTCAATATGCATTTTTATTAAATAAAGATTACATATTTTATTCTTCTTCCTGGATATTCTTCCTGCTCTGTTAGTGGTGGAACATATAAACAGGTTAGGTCTTTAGCAGTTACAAGGCTCGCTAGATGGAAATGAAGGGTTGTAGAAGAACCAGTAAATATGTTAGTCAAGCATTTAAGACACTGGCTTGTGAGAAATAAGTAATAAGTAAGCAAATATGAATGTTAGGATTGTCTTATTTAACACTTTCACCGATTACCTGGTAAAAGGAGTATACAGCCCAGTGCCAAAATTTGCATAGGATACTAAACAGGGAGGGATCAGGATAATGAAATACAGAGAAGTCACAACATAAAGTTTTACACTGATGAAGACAAATAGAAAAAAAATCCTCAAGATGAGAATGTGGAGTGTTTTGGTTAATTTTACAAAAAAAGTCCCTTGGGAAAATGAGACATAGCTTATATTCTCTACTCACTTAAACGAATCATATACTTCCTAAATGTAAAGTACGGATTCTTGGAAAAGCCTTTGATTAAAGTTCCTCACATCAGTCATAGGCCTTACAACATGGATACTAGATTATTTGATGGAGACAAACAGATCATAAGCAAAAATAATACACAGGAGATGTCAACAAATTAACACCTTGTCTGGATCCCGTCAGGAGTTTTGAAGTAACATTATATTTCAGATTTAGTTTAGAAATGTCTAATTTTAGAGAATGAAATGTGAAATAATTAAAATGAATCAATTCATATTCTCTAGGGCCCAATTTTTAGAGTTTTCAGACATCTAATAATTCCATGGAAGTGGAGAAAGGCTTGATGGTGGTAGCGTACATAATTATCCCAGCACCTAGACCTTCAGTAATCACAGGAAAATCACTTCCTGCATTCTCTCTTACACTGGTGTAGCTGGGGCTGGGCAAGGAAAGAGGCAGAAGGGACTCTGGCTTAATAAATGTAGGATGAATATAAATAAGTATTGTCTAGCACTAAGATCTAATAGACTGTGCAGTGAACTCCCAAAGGAGATATTGCTTGAGACTCTTAAGAACAGGATGATTAAGGCATTGGTGAATATACTCAGGGGAGCTATCCTGCAGTGGCAGAGAAATGGGCTAGAAGACAAAACAGGTAATTTCTAGCAACTTCAAGGCGTGGAATTCCATCCCCAGCAGCCATTCAGAAAACTCCGGAGAAGCAAGGTTATTTCCTATGTACATAAAATTCGGGTATGGGAATCAGAAACTCCTGTATTCAGCATATAAATGCACACAGTTGTGTGATCTTAATATAGAATATAAATAAACAGTGACAGAGATGCTTAAGATATACACACAGTAGCTGACAAGGTATTGTCCTCAATGTATCTGAATGCAAAATGGGATATGGCTGCTCTGTATTACACTCCTTTTGGTTCTTAATTTTTTCCACATTCTTCAAGGGCTGAACAATTTTTGTAATTTATTTACTCTTAGCATTAAACAGTACAATGAGTGAATATACATCTGATCCTTTATCCAAATGGACTTGCTTAGCAATTAAAATTGGTGTTTAAAATAAAAGGTTTTAATATTAGGACATTCAAAAGGCAACCAAAGGTTTTCACTGATTATAAGTAGAAAGAGGAAATATTATTCAAGCTCCAGAGCTTGCTTAATGCAAGATCGATTTTGTTAAGTGTTGCTTAGCAATGGATTATGAGTGCAGATCCTGAATATTAATGCAGGATGGGTATGGCAGCAATTCCTGTGAAAGTATGCTTTAAAAAGGAAAGGATTTTCCTGGTGAACCACAGACAAATAAATACCTACAGAGTTTCATAAACAAAGAGAGCTCACATCTTCTTCACCTTTTGCATCATTTATTGATTACCAAGCTGCACAGCAGAAACTTTTCGATCATCCTTGTTGTTTTCCAGGTATGCACCCAAAATGTTGAGAGTCTGCTCCTGAGCCCTGAGGCAGGCAGTAAAACTTTACAATGGCACAGTATTAAGTCAAAGCAACAGGAGCAAGTTTTTGTAATAGTTCACCAGTTTTCTGAAGGATGTGAAATTTTCTTGTGATGTTTTGTATCTGCAATCCAATGTATCAAGTTGTTTTTATTCATTATATAGCTAAGAGTTTTATTTTCTCACAGACAGCGGTGGCGGCGTACTTTTATAATCAGAGCAAAGACCTTACTGGTTGCCATTTGGGTGTTTTTGTTGCTGCTGTAAAAGAAAGTACCTGTCACTTTATGCAGAAAAATCCTGTATCTCGTTTTATCCTGTATTTTATTTTCATATGGTCTGTAGAAGAGATGACAAGTGGGACAGGCTCTGCTGTGAGAATGATAGACTACTGGAGAGAAACAGAGGTGCAGGAACGATGGAAGATTTGCACCTGAAATGGAAGTTCCAAGGTGGGTTTGCTTTCATTGAGATTCCTTGCACAAACTGGGTCTGCCTCAGGCGTCTGAAAACAGTATGCTCTGACAACACTTTAACAAAGCACTAACAATGTTCCTTTGTTCTAAATATAGACCCCTCTATATTTAAGGTTGCAGTACAGTTTGTAATGTAGATTGCAACTTTTAACTACAGCTTTGGCAAACCCTAAAGATGGCAGGATGTCATTTTGACCTTTTACATGAGATACAGTCTCTGTTGTTTTTATAGTACTTGATTACTTGGATGTCTTGATTTTTCTGTATGAAACAGAAACAATAGAAATATTTTTGTATTATACCATCCTTAAAAACTCCTGCGTGTTTGTTCTAAACCCTGATTTTATTAACTAACATTTTTCTGTCACTTCACAGACTTGATCATAAAGGATGAAGCACACTAAGACTGTTGTTCTGGAGATATCAAATTTGTCATACTTTCCTAGCATCTATCTACATGATTCTTTTGGGAGTTTGATGCTATTTTTCTACATCTATCTTTGCTAAAGAAGTGAATTTATAAGGAAGTACTTATTTGACTCTCATTGATTATTGTTCAATTTGTGTGACCAGGTTCTACCAAATAAAATAATAGCTTTTCAAGTATATTTCTTCCTAATCTTCTACTTCCCAATCAACTTGGGAAATCCCACTCACACATTTTCCTCCTCTCAGACTCAGCTTTATTTACGACATCTCATTTTCTTTAAATGTGGCTTTAAATGAAGTACAGATTTGGTTCTGTGCATCTCTTTGAGGAACTGAGGAGAAAAATATATGTGCATGTAGGTGTGTGATTGTAAGTCCTCAGCCCGCTTTCAACTAATAATTACACTGTAAACATTTCAGGACAAGGGCAGCCTCATAGTCTACATCTGTTAGAGCAATGGGATCCAGTAGCTGACTGCTATCTTCAGCCATAACATTAAAAGTAATTACTAGTGTTTATATTATAACATCAACCAGGGATTTCAGAATTCATACATAAAATATGAGACAGTCCTTGCCAGAGCCCTAATAGCAAAAGTTAGTTCAGCAAAGTGCTTAAAAATAGATATGACCTTGTGAGTAAACTTAGAGGCAACTTCTGCCCCCTGCCCCATTTTTTGTTTCAAGCTCTCACTCCCCAACTTGTCAGCGTGTTTAAGAGCCCAAAAGAGAAGTACGGCAGTAAAAGAAACTCAGGAGACATAACTGTCTTTGGAGTAACTTTGTTCCTTAGCAGGAGGGAGAATTACTTGCCTTTTTATTTTGGAGAAGGCAGTTCCAGTCTCAGACTGGCTAATGAGAAAAAGTGTCTAATTAGCACATAAATCATATAAAATATACTTGCTCACTTGTCTTATGTCAGAGCAGGGATTCAACCTTGTCCGAATCCACAGTGGTTCTTTAACATTGGGAAAGAAATATTAACTCATTCTTCATGAAATCATCATGTCCTCATCAAGGCTTGAAGAGAAGGGATCAAGCTAAATCCCAGTGACACTGGTTAGTAGAAAGCCTCTTACTAAATCAGATCTACCGCTGTGTGAATACAGGTGTGGTAGCTTACAACTGTATCTTGAACTAGTGAAGGCTAATTCAGGAAAAAACTCTCCTGTGCCACAAGAATGCTTCTTCTGTTAAAGGATAAGCTTTAGAAGAGTCTCATTGCCCGCGTGCAATGTTGCTGCTGAAGGAAAAAGTGCAAGCAACAAGGCTAGATGCTTTCAGTGAGAAAAAAAAAAAGCTTCCTTTCTTGAAATGCACAAACCATCTATTTTGCTATTATTCCAGGCTGGATCATCAGCTACCATAAGGAGACACCATACATAATTAAAATCAATAGTGGTGTGTTGATTTACATCTGCTAAGGATCTAGTTCTCTACTTCAAGCATCCAAATCCCAGGTGGAACTAGGAGGTAATTTAGATAAGAAACACCAACTTCACTAAGAGCTGACATAACTGATTTCTGAGCAAAGATATGTAGAGCTTTCCTAAAGGATGACTCAGAGCATATCAAGGATGATAGGAAGGCTCTAGTGCTTATAAGAATTTATTTCCTTAGAAAGGAATTGAATCAAGAGGGAAAAAAGGGATGAACCTTAGTGATAGGTAAAATTCAGAAGGGTAAAATTAAAAGGAATAAGAGTAAATATTTTCAGTGGCTATAGTAATTGAACATGGAATAGTTTTGCTAAGGATAACGATAAAGATATGCGGCTACGATACCACGAAACTAGATGCAAACAAGTCTCTGAAAATATTCCATATACACTCATCTTTAATGGGATTTTTCTGCCTTGGTTTTGTCATATGGGAGTTTTATGGGATATAGGATTTTACTTATATTGTATTATCCTAACCAGCAAGAGTAGATGATAATCTGTTGAAAAAGCATTTAACTGTTTGTTCATAGATTCTTTTGCAGGCCAACCCTGTGGTTAAGCTACGTTGCCCCAGAAAGACCACAAATATTGCCTAATGCCTATTAATCTCTCTGTATAACTGCTTCATTGCCATTGTTAAATAAAGACAAATTCTTAGAAGGTGAGCAGGGCATGTTGTATTGTACAAAACAAAAGAGTGTAAGCCCACTGACAAGATTTTTTCAACAGAGATCCAAAATGATGAATTGTATTTGTTAGAAAGCTTGAGCAAAAAACCAATAGTCTAATTTTTGCTGGATGATGCAGGTGCTGTCGAAACGGAAGGAAAAATCCAAACATTTGTTTGTCCACCTCCAACAGTGCCCTACCTTTCAAAAACAGAAAAGAGAGAGAGAAAGTGTGAAATTTCACCTCAAGTCCTTAGTTCCCTGCTGCTGCTTCTCATCAGAGCGAAATCTGGATTAGAGTGATAAAAATGGGATATAAAGTCCCAGAAGCATTGGAATTACACAATTGAAACAGCAAAATCTGAACAGCTGCGGAAACTGCATTTTCATTATTTCACAATGGCAAGCATGGAGTTAAACAGAAAAGACCAATTATAAAGAGAGATGGGCAAAAGTCAGGAGGAAAAAAATTTAAAACTATAAATTGAGATTGTGCTAGAAGTGGTGAGATAAAAGCAAGATGAGCACCTGGCTATATAAATGCAGTAGTTACTTGAAACAGAATGCCTGAGAGTGTTTTATTAAAATTGGGCTTTTATTATAAAAGCAGGGGCTTATTTAATAAGTATTCCTCCTAAAGACTTAAAGTGTCCTCTGCCCATGCAGCCTGCATTCCAAGGTTATCAGAAGAACTGTTGCTATGGGCTGAACTCAATTTAGCATGTGCTTTTTGTGTGGTGAGTGGATGTGAGAAGGATTCAGCAACACAGATCTGTCTGTGTTCTGAATGTGAAATGAACTTTTGTTAAAGATCTTGCAAACCTCAACCACAGCTGCACGGTACTGATACAGCCAGGCAAGAAGAGGATGACCTATTTGCGTCTGTCTGAACTTTGTATTCATATTTTGATTACAAGCAATGAAACCTGCAGCCATACACCAAACAGGAAGATGTAAGGAAGTGAGACCCTCTGTGTTTAATTACCTTTATATGCTGTTTAACTTAAGATCTTTCTCTTATAAAATCTTTTAACATCAGAAAATACTATATGCTCAGGAGATTTTTAATCATTATTATAATCAAGGAAAGTTTGAACACTGCAGGCAGAAGGTTAGAAAGGCCATGCATTGTAATGCAAATTTCATTGTTAGGATCCACAGAAATAGACGTAATTTCTCTAAAGAGGGAAAAAAATCAGATCCCATCATTATCTGGATACATGGCACAACACAGGAGTAGCTAATCATGAATAAGGTAGTTTGCAAAAAGGTCTATAGTTTGCCTGCCCCAAGTCTTAGTGCCCTACAGTATTTTTGCACATTTCTTTGACAGGAGATAAAACTGTGAGTTTCATCACTGTGAGTGAGGCCGTATGTGCAAATTGTTGAAGAACCAGAGATCTAAAGAGGAGGTTTACTGAAATACTACAAGATCTAAACAGCACATAATGATATTCACGCTCCAGTTTAAATCTCTCACCCATAGAGAAGTTCTGAGACCCGTCATAAACGGCACCATTTTAACGATCACCACTTTAGCGTCACTACAGGAGAGAGAGAGCAGGATCTTTTGTATGAGCCTGATGCACAAGATACACCCTAACAAGAACTCTGGGGTTTACAAGATGCTCTTATCTTTATTCAGTCTGTCATTAGCAAAGGAAAGACCAGATTTGATATTGTCTAGAAATCCCTGTTTAAAAAAAAAAAAAAGATCTAATTATTTAAATATTTTTGTCAATCACTCAGATTTAATATTTATCCTTCTAGGCATTTTAATCACCGTTTGCCCCTCTCCCCCCCATGCAGGAGCTCTCAGAACATATATCCTATCTTTCCTTTGCCAGAAAGTGCAAGGGGAAAAATGGACATAGTTCACCTAATAAGGTGAGAAAAGACTATCTGAGGCTTTTAGCTCATCTCACAGTTCTGGTTATTATTTACTTAGTGCAGTAGGGTCTGGAACTTATTGACATTACAATCTCTTGTTCACCTCAGGCACGCATTCTAATCAACTCTCGTTATGGTCAAATAAGTGGCTGGAGGCAGTTCTCCCCCCAGATTCATTGTTTTTAGATCAGTTTCTATATAATCAGAGCTCCTGCGTCAGCACTTGCAGAAAGATTGTTTCAGCACCTAAGTTGTTATGGAGCTGGTATATTGCTTCCTGATCAAGTGTCACAAATTCAGAATTACCGCAGTGGGCAAGAGTGTCCACATAGGAAACCAAGAGTAGAGCAGAGCTTGCTTAGCTGGCTTCTTCAGTCCCAGTGCCACTCTTGAACCTGACTCACACTGGGGCTATCAGGTAATTTTCTCCAGCCTTTGCCTTCAACAAATGCTCCTGTCCAATTACACACAACATTTATGAGATGTCCCATATGGAACAAACCCTGAAGAGTAGAACGTAACATGCTATCTAGAGTCAACAAGGATCAACATTACAGTATACAAGCTCAGAGTTGTATATGCTACATAAACTATGGCAAGAGCCAGCTCTTTCCCTTCCTCCCCAGAGCAGTGGAGAGATTCTTTCCCCTGTTGGCTTTCTAGCTTGGTCTTTTAATAGCTTTCCTGTGCCAAGTCCGATCAAACACAGTCCATATTCACTGCAGAGAGTGAGGCAAATCGTGTACATAAGTCACCCATCAGCTCATGAGAATTTTTGTTAGCTATGTAGAGAATATCATGTAATTACAAGGTAGTCACATTCATGATCATTAAAATAGAGTTCTATGTAATAGCCATATTATGTTGTGATAATCTGTTACACTTTTGAGCGTGCACATCTCAGAGTTAACATGCCTGAAGCTACTTTCTGTAGGGCAGGTACATCTCAGTGTTTAGATCAATAAAAAGACTCTTGAATTTGGTACTTGTGTCTTTTTATGCATGAAATTGTACTGAGTTTGTCTCTCATATGCATATAACAAAGCGAGCAAACACATTCACTGGCATTTTAAGTAGTGCATTCACTAAAGTTAACTTATGGAAATCGAAACTACATAGCACTGGGGAAAAAAAATTCAAATTCTGAGAATTTCAAATCAAAAGACGATCCCTGTATTAGAATTCTGCTGGAAGAATTCAGTTGTGAGAACAGAACAAAGAAGCTCCTGCCGGAGGAAACCAGTGGCACAAAAGAATAGAAGTATTTTTTAAGATAATTCTGTCACCTAGGAGCAGACTTACCGCAATTAGAAGGGTTCACTGCATATATTAAGGCTCAGCCTAGATGCCAACGCACAAATGTCCACATTAAGTAGAAACTAAAGGGCATGAGATAATGAAGTGAAGGTGGGCAAGTTGAATCTTTAAGAAGCAAGGAGACAGCAATCAATTACAATAACAGTAAGTGCAACAGCAGAGTGAGAGGAGTGGGGAAAACTGGCTTGGGCCCTCCCAACAAGAAGGGGAACACAAAGGAGAGGAAATAAATGTTCCAAGTGCCACACAGGGAAATCATTGATTCAAAGCATCATTTGCTTTTCATATAACTCAGTGCACAAGTAAGCAAGATGGTTTACATGAAAAGGTGATGTGGTTAGTAGGAATGAGCATCAGCGTAGAAGCTGACAGTTTGTACATTAGCTTTGTATTTATTTTCAGTAGTATCCATACCTGTAATCTGAGCTTGTGATTTGGCTTTCATGGCTTTCCTGAATCACTTTTCCCAACTCCAGCAATTCAGAGACAGCTAGGCACGCCTGCTATGGACTTCGGGCTTCCCTCACAACTAAGATTCGTGTCACACTGTAGAACTGTTCTTCCTCTGCTCTTTGAGTGCAAAGTCAACCCAGGAAGCTTAAATCACCCATCATTTAAGCAGCCCTTTCTGACTTCAGGTTACAGGGAGCCACCCAGTCAGTCTCGAGTGAGATGCAGTGGAGAGAGACAGCCTGCAGGACTCATTCATGCTACACAGACACCCAGCCTACAAATTACCCAAAGGCTCTGGCCCAATTCTGACTCTAGCACTCACAAACTGATATGATAGGATAGGATAGGATACGATATCCAAAGTGGGGAACGGGATAAGGGTAGAGGATAAATGAGGACACAAACCTGAACTAAAAAGTACAGGGAAGATGTATCCTTTAATCTCTCAGCTTTGTTTTGCCTGTGTGTAGCGTGGAAATAATCATGTCAATGACAGGCAAAGCTACTGGGAAGATGCACATTCTGTTCCATGGCAGCTTTCAAGATTAGACAGTTTTATTTCACAGTAAGCAGGAATGGGACCAAAGCCCTGTGAAAGCTGTCATGAAAAAAGCAGTGTCAAAGCATTCAGTTGCCGATCAAAACCTGAACATTTCATCTCTGGACAGTATATAAATGCGGTCTTCCAGTAAGGGCTTGTCTTTCCTGTAGGAGACAAAGTATTAAATTCCTGGCCTCTTTATTCACAGAGTGGCTTTTTTTTTTCCCTTTCTTCTTCTTTCTCCAAGAGTACACAATAATCTGTCAGAAGAGGAACCCAAATCTTTTTCTTGGCATCCCCAGGTGACCTAACAAGTCCTTCTCAGAGCTGTTTTCCCTTCCCATAGCACAGCTCTCCCTCCATTCTGTACTATTCAGGGTTTCTGTCATGTTCAGGTGGTGTTCTTTGTCTAGAGTCTCTTAAGAGAACATGGATTGCCACACCAGGACAGGTTATTCACACCTATGTGCACAGCTGTGAGAATCGGTAAATTTACTTACGCGTTCTATACATGGCTCTGTAGTGTGGCACAGCAGGTAGTGTATTCCTACCCATGGGGTAGCAAAGGTGCTTTGAAATAGGAGCCACCCCCAGAGGGTCACGGTGTGAATTGACCTGTTACCTGCTGGAAAACTTGAAGGCTTTTTTCTCTCCACTTTGGAGCAAAGGAAGGAATTACAGAGTCTCAATAGTGCAAGCAACCCAGTTGTTCCCTCAGAAATGTGCAAATCTTGATTAGGAAAATAAAAAGTTCAAACAACGCACCCACAGTTAATAGGTTCAGGCTATTTGTCAAATTATAAATATTCTTGGAGAGTCGTCAGCATCTTTCAAAAGCGCAAGAAGTTTTGCTTTGTTAGGACTGCTGTTGCGCACATATTGCGTGGCATCAAAAAGAAAGCAGCCTGGTGTGGTTTCTTAGAGCTGAATTATTTACATGAAAGGCTTGTGAAATTAGATTCTTTCTCCATAATCAAAAGACTCTTTACAATGGTATGAAACAAAATGCTTTCACGGAGTGTATAAGTCATTCCTGTATTTTATCTTTATACTCCATCTCCTTTAATCTCATAGCATGATGTGGACATCAGTTGAATCTACAAGCCTTTTAGCTCTGCAGAGACTCTGCATGGAAAAAAAAAATCTGTCTCTGATGACGTGCATATTAGAAGAAGAAAGAGATATACTGATGTAGAACTCTTCACTTCCTTTGACCATTTTCTTTCTTTCCGAACTATTTTGGCTCCATTTCTAAACAGTGGCGTAACACAGTACGGAAATATAACTTGAACCTTTGTTAGCTGAACTAACAAGGTTAGTGCATTATCTATTATTCCTTGGCATACTTCCCAAAAGTATAGCAAAGATCAGGTGTACAGCTGAAGGCTGCTGGTCATTAGAGCAGCATCATTTTGATCTTCATTGGACATCAATCCAAATCTCATAGAGAAATGCAGCAAATGGTAAAAAATATCAACCCAGAGAGTCTGGTTTTCAACTAACTAATATGATCAGGAATCAGAGAAAGGTTCAGATAAGCAAACTTACAGTCTATAATTTGTTCCTAAGATGTGAACTAAATCTCTAGGACTTTGGATCATGTTGGTTTGTATTTGATAATATTTTCCTCTTCCTCACACACCTTTGTAAGCTTTCCTCTAATTTTGTAAAATTCACAGTACTGCATAGCTCATGGGCAAGCTGGATGTGAGCGAATTCAAACCATAAACTAGAAGAAGGAATTTGGCCATCAAAACACTTGACCTTCTGAAATGAAATGCCTTCAGCTAGTGTATCAGAAGCCCAGAACATACCAGTTTTCAAGGCACAGGTTACAATGGCTTTCCAAAGACACTGCATGCAGACGTAGAGATTTAGTCTTCAAGAAGGAATATTTCTGAGTTCTCAGGTGATACAGTCTGTATTTTAGAGAATCTTCCACTGTTGCGCAGTGTCTGGAAGTTTATTGTATGGCTAGTCACAACTAGAGCAGAATTATTTTCTTCTTTAATGTAGTTTAATAACATATTAAGCTTTTTTTGAATCTTGGAAGCTGTCAGAAAAAGCCTTCACACTTGGTCAAACAAAATATTTTAGAGAGAATAGCTAAGATGTATAGTATGATTATTCAGAAGTTTTGCTTTCCTTTTAGTCTTTAGTCAGAAGATCTGACAATTTACTATAGAACATTTACTTCAGAATTAAAGAGACAAACAGTATATGAAAGCTTTTGCTAAACTGGAGCATCCCTGTGTTGGAGTGTTGTGATTTGGGAGTTTTTAAAGCATTTTCTGAACTTTCTGAGTAGCACAAAAGTCTGCTTTGTTCATCTTCTGCAGATTCATCACAGCTGCATATCCTTTTTGCACATTTGTCGTCTTATATATGACAACTTCAAACATTTTTTTAACACCTAATGAATTATATAGTGAGTGATGCCTCTGGTGAATTACTGAGAAGTCATGCCTCTGAATATATAAAGGAACAGGATGGAATGTCTTCTGTCTTACGTGTTTCCAAGGGCAATTGCTCATTAGCTGCTTTTAGGTTTTGTCTGCAGGTATTTGCATTTTAAGGAAGTGAACAGTCTTTTCAACGGGCCACCATCAGTCATCATGTCAGCTGTAGCAAGCGATATTTTCATGCATTGTTTCATGGTGATAACTAAAGGGAATGTCTGGGATGGCATTTATTTAAAATTGTATTATTTCTGAGAGAATGATGACAACTAGCTTGGATGCAGCCTGCCTAGCTTCATGGTGCCTGGGACGTTATAAATTTCATTCACATTGCAAGAGTGCTGAGTGCTTAGTAGAACAGAAGAAGGGGGCTATGTTCTGTATCAGCAAAGGTGAAGGCGCTAAGAAAATAATTTCCCTGGTCTAAAAGACAGTTAGGGGTGTTCAGGCTAAGACAGTTAAAAACCTTCCCTCAAAAATAGCACTTCTGATGCTGGGATATTTCTGCCCACTCTCTTTACAGTGGATACAGTAGCCCCTTTCAAGGTAGCTGAACCCTTGACTGGTTACTAACAAGGGAAAGTAATTTTCACATCCTACCCTTTTCACAGGCATAGGAAGTAGTTTCTTAACATTTATGTTCATCTTACATTTCATTTTCTTCGGTCAGAAACAGAAACTCAACACAGTTTGAAATTTTAACATTTAATTCAACCTGTTTTGAAAAACTGTCATCCCCAATTTAATGGAGTTTACTATAGAAAGTCTGTTAAACAGGCCAAGAGAGACTATTAAGACAGAGCATAAAGACTCTTTTTCACTCCTCCAATAGTAAGATTCACTTCAACCTCATGTTTGTGACTCCCTGATACAGTATTTCATGAGTTGGTTTATCTTCTGGGAATAAAAGCTACTTAGTTGTTATTTAGTTTGGTCACTGGGTCATGAGAGTCTTAGGACCAGGGTCAACGTCAGTGGGCTTTAGGTCAGTAGCTAAGGTCTGAGATTTAAATATCTTAAGAGAGTATTTCAAGTGCCATTAATACCCTATTAAATGCAATGAAAGATCTAGGCCCCAAACCAGCAACCAATTAAGCAACACAAGTGCTAATATCTGCTTCAACACATAATCTCTAGTATTAGTAAGGGAATCACAGTTAACTTGTGTGAAAAGGATCCCATCTCCTTCTTCAGTAACCCAACTTGCTGAAAGAGAAGAATTAAACAACTGAGGACTTACTCTTGCTAAATTTTAGCCTCCTTCAATGTTTTCAGTAGAACTACTTGTTCCTTGGCAAACTCTGCCATGTCTCATCTGAACCCCAGGCAGTGTCCCTGAGTTTACAACATAAAATGGGCTTATGGTAGGCTTTATGGTCTTATGGTAGGCTCCTCATAGTAGACAGTCAGCTGGAATCTGGCAGCTGGAGCTCCCCAGTGCCTACCTGGGGAGGAGTCACTTGCATTAATTGGAATTAAGTTTTTACATTCCTCACTGCATATGGTGTGATAACAGTAGTTGAAACAGAGAGCTGTAGATCTAATTTTCCAGAAATTCTTTTTCATACTCTTTGTAAAACCGAACTCTGCAAGCAGAGTAATTCTGAATGTTACAGCATGGGCAGCAGATCTCAAACACCTCAATAGCTTGCAACTGTGATGCCTGTGGCTGAGTTAAGCACATTCTTGACAGAAATGTCAGCTCTACTTTCTCTTCCCTATTACAATAAAAATATAATAGCTTCACTGGTGGATGCATATCCAGACATTAAACTCAAATTCTCCTGTTTACTTGAGACATCTCACTGAATTAATCATCTCACTTTATTAGTTAACCTTGCTTAGTACCATTAAATAACTATGTGGTTTCTGTTCATCCATGGAATAAAGGCTATTTGTTACTTATTTGACTACAAAGAATGAATCATGCAACGAGTCCCCAGAGGCATCTTATGAGAAGGACCATGGAAGAGCTTAATCTTAGCAAGGTGATTTATATTGGACTGTTTACCATTGTTAATTTTGGAGTTAATAAAGCAAAGCAAAGAAACATGAGTTTGGACTCAGAAAACAGATTCCAAAAGCAAAGAACTTAATCTGCTTTTGGACGTGAAGCGTTTGTTCCCTTTATATAGGCAAAAAGTTTGAGCCTAGTTTAGTGAGACTCATATATTATTACTGAACTCTTTTGTTCTCAGCAACATCTACAAACACTAAGTTGTGAAATGTTGCTCTTCCTTCCCTGTCCCGCTCCTTCTTACAAAACCAGCAAAAAGGCATAATTAATCAAGTATCAGCCTTCTTACACAGAACCCATTATCATCTTTAGGAATAATTGCTCCCCTAGAAGTGATTTGGTAAATAGTAACACGTGTTATTTGGCAAAGAGAGGCACTGTCTCAGCAAATTTATTGCAAGCAACAGCAATCCAGGAAAGCACTGTAGGTATCAATTAGCCAGCCAAGAAAGACAAGTGAAAAATACATAAATGACAAATGTTACCTACAGCAAAGCTTTAATGCACCATCACAGTTTAATCCAAAAGCCTGCTAAATTTTGCATGGAATATTCGTATTTCAAAATACAGTAAGAAGTCTGTATTAAGTACTAGAAGTTTATCAAGTAGGAATCAAACAAGTACGGTTGTTATCCCTTTAAGTACACAGCCTCAGACAAAGTAAATGCTCAAGTCCACGTGCTTTGAACAAGGTTTCCAAAGAGAATGTTTGGGCACAAGCTCAGGAAGATGCCTAGCTTTACATCTTCAGCAGGTCTAAGATTGGAGTAGCCAGAGAAGTCAGGCTTCATAATGCAAATATCTGCAAGTTGTTATACTATTTCAGTCCCTCCAAAAATGGGAAAACAAACCCTGCTGTCTATTGTAAGACTCTGCTATTCTCAAACACAGCATTGATGACAACATCAATAGCCCTTCTGATATTTTGCCTTTCACCAAAACACTGGGCGAAAGACTAGACATCAACTGCAACTCTGAGTGAATCAGAAAGCATGCTCCAGTTTGCTTGGGCCTGACTTTACCAAACCTGAAAGGGGAGAATTCTCATTAGGTCTGGAATTTGATGGCATCTTCCTCTTCAAGAAGAAACCATGGGATTTGGATACAAATGTTTTGTTTTGCACCTTTCTGTCTTTCAAGGTAGGCTTTATTACTGTTTGGTTTCTGTTTCTTTGTTGAAGATTTAAGTTTTTAGATTTTGTTCCTTTTCACATGGCTGGAAAGACTCTAGCTAATTATTTTTCAAAGAAGCTTTTCTGCTTCACCTCTTTTAAATGGACTTTTTAGCAAAAAAAAGGAATGTAAAAATAAAAAGACCAAATAGCAGGGATCCACTCTGGCTCCTATTCACCATCAGTCTGTCTCATTTGTATAAGAGGCCAGAGGAGCCAATAGTACTCAAATCTGTACCTCTTCCTCCCCTGCAAAAGTAGCTGAAAATCACTACAAAGGAAAGTTTAAAAAAAAAAAAAGAAAAGAATGATTGGTGGGAAATCCATTAATCTATTTTAAGAGAGGAAGAGATTGGGTAACATTGAATAGTCAACAAAACAAAAGTCGAATTGAAAGGATTCCCTTGAGGCTTTATTGAGAAGTTTGCTCCAGATAATCCTCCTCAAAGACTCATTTTAGTCTGTAAATACAGGAACGTTTCTTCTCTTCCTGTATCGGTGGGATGCATCTATAGCCGTCAGGGCCATGACTGCAATATAATGACTCGGACCTGCGCTGGGTTCATGCCAAGTAGCTCAGGTGCTGGTAGCAATCCAGCTGAGAGAAGAGGGCTGGGTACTTGATTCTTTACTAATGTTACAGCTGGTACAGACTCCCACAATACTGCAGCAAGCCCACTTCTGGTGTTACAGCTACGGTGAAAGCTAATTTGTCTACGCTGCAGCACAGACTTCGCAGGTTTGGTAGGTCTATGTGGGAGACGGGACACATCCAGGAACACAGTCCTGCTTAAGGCATCTGCTCTGGTATGCGGGGACACCACGTTTGTGTGGCTTGCAGACCTGCGGTTGTCTGTTAGTCTCCCTTGTGCCAGTTATTTCAGCTTTGATCCAGTTTTTTACTGAAAAATTGGAAGGCTTATTGCTGATTGTAATGGGGAAAAAGTAAAGATGGGTTTTACAGAGTTTAATATTTTAAAGAAATGCTTTCCTTGATAACCTGTGTATGCTGTTCACAGTACAGGGGCATTAGTGGAGTTGTCTCTGTGTCCTTCAGGTGGGATAATTTATGAAGCTGAAGTTGATGGGACATCAAAGCCACCTGGACAGCTCTTCACAGGAGAGAAGTATCGCCCCTCTCCAAAGATGAAAAGACCTCGGAAAGTCTAGTCTCAATGACATATTAGTTAATGTCCTTCTAACACTAGCAATCTGATAAAAAAAAGAGCCAGACAAAGCAAACAGAGGATGTCTGAATACTTTTGTACCATCGAAACCAGGAGGTATTAAAGCTTTGTGTTCAACACAACTTTACATTTCAAAGAGTCTGTGCTGAGCTAAAAACAACAAGGTCATTTCAATAAACTAGAAGAGCCATTAATATCTCAGCACCACGGTACTTACATAGCAAGTCAGAAGGCAAGCTTAAAGTATGGATTATTTGGAACTAGTTGAGCTGAAATAGTATCTTTTTTATTACCTCCACAACAGGACTTCCTGTTCTGCACAGACAGCTTCGTCAGTCCCACTCTAACAGAGCTTTTCTTCCAGCTCTGCAGCAACCCATCTGCCAGGGTTATTATTCTTTTGTCACAAAGCAAATAACGTTTCTTTCCCAGGCACAGCAACGGATAACTATTTTTTAAAGCTAGCTACTTGTTTTTAATTACAATATATGTCCTAACCTAACACCCGAGAAAGGCTGCAAGAGTAATGAAAGATAACGCAGCTTTACATGCAGTGAGTGTAAATACACATTATTCATTCAGGCTTAAGCAGCAAACAAAAGTCCAAAACATTACCTTGAAAAGCAAACAATGACTCTTTTCAATAAATGTATCTTCTTCAGCAAGGAATATTTTCTTTGTTAGGAAATCATAGTTCTCAGGTAAAAAAGGACATCTCCAGCAATTCTTTTCATTCCACATTTTGCGTATGTTATAGCCTCATAAGAAAATATTTGAATAATTTTATAGGATTTTTTTCACGTTATATACTTAGTTTTCAAAAAGAGCATAAAACAGTATAACGGTAAAGTCCAAGTAACGTCATACACCACCATCTGGAACATCAAAATACAATATTTGAAAGCTTTGACTAAAACTGTTTGCTACCTGCTGCAGTCTGCAGAAAATACCACAAAAATGACCCAGTTACACAAAGGTCATCACATCGACCTCATTCCAGGGACGGGCCCACTGCTATTTAGAAATGCACATCTCTGCTTCCGACTAAAAAAGGTATCCCATTGGGAAGCTAGAGGAAGATAAAATAGGAAGAGCTACTTGTTTGAAAGAGCTTGAACTGGTAAGCTATAGAAAGCATGTATTTGCTCCACCATCGTATCGTCTGCAGTGGAAACCACATCAGGTCCTTTCCCACTCTGGTTGGTTGTCCATCTGCAACCTGCCCTGCAAGGATGCTTTAGAGGTACGAAACCACCTTCTGCCAAGGGACGGCACTGAACTCTCTGTACCAATGCCCTCATGACAAAGCAAAGTTTTAGTCATTCACAATTACTTATCTTATTTAAGGCCTTATCCTGATTAGAATCATGGTAATGCACTAAATTTTGTATAGCTGGATAGGCCCAAATCTGATCCCCTCTAGTCCTTGCTCCCTTTACTTCCAGGGCTTTGGTTTCCCTTTCTACCAGCAATAGGAAATAATGACTCTTTCCAATTGGGTCCAGCCTGGGGATGCAAAAAGCTCCCTTGGTTGCTTTTCACCACCCACACCTTTAAATTCCCTCAACAAATAACTGTATGGCCTTACTACCAGCTTTCCCGCTTCCTCCTGAGTAGCTATTTTAGGCGCTGTTTCTAATTGTCTCCTTGAACATAAGTGAAAGGTGTAATTAGATGTTTGTCCCTGAGCTGTGGCTGTGCAGGCTGTGTGTATTCCAGCATATACCCTGGCAGGAATGGTCTCCCCGGGACATTCTCTGTTATTAGCCAAATTATAACTCCTTGCTATCTCCTGGTTACGAGAGAGGTTATGTAATGTGTAGAGAATCTGATCCAAACATTTACATTCATTAACTCCCTAAAGGAAGAGTGCAGAGAAAAAAATCTCACGGTGCAGTGGGAAGAAAGAAAAGACCAGGTTACATAAAATACATTTCTTTAGGCTTAGTACACAAACAGGCAACTAGAACACACCAACTACATTTCCAGTTGTTTGAATTTGCCATAAAGAACTTTTAAGTCATAGAAACTTATAAACTTCCTAACTTCAAAAATCTCAGCTGAGACATCCTTTGGGCAGGATGAGAGAACCACCATGACCTAATATTTTCTGCAGAACATAATTCTCCCTGGTGTTATACACTGCTCAAACACCGACCTCAGTAGACAGCAGGAAATATAGGTTCAGATCTCAACTATATGTCAACCACTTGAGAGGGCAGATTTTTCAGTTCGATGAAAAATAACTAGTGACCTGAAAAACTACCTTCTGGTGAGTCTCCTCTGTGACAACAGCCTGAAAGCAGAGAGCCATAGGTACTCCAGTGCTGGCAAAGGGAGCTATAAAATATGTTTCATGTGCAAATAAAAGCAATCTTTAGCGGGCAAGTCATCTTTAGCAGGCAATTTATAAACTAACGTGATATAACAGTTCAAATATTGATCTCTTCAGTGTTTTTGGATCAACCAGGGTAGATCCTGGTGGCAGAAAATAGAGGCCATCCTTGCTGAATTCTGTATTTCTGCTTCATCCCTCATACCACAGTGGTCAAGAATGATACAGCTGATTCACCTTCAGTTGGCTCATTTCTTTTAACCTGTCTTCCTAGAAACAGCTATATGCACTTAAATCTCACTGTTTGTGTGAGCAGGGACCGAGTACTAAGTGATAATAGGTTTTTTTTTAGAATGATAATAAAGGTATTGGAGCCTTGTGCTACATTGTGGTATCTACTGTATGTGAAAACTCTATGTCTTCATATACTGCTCTTCAATATCATGTTGCAATTCAAAATTGTATTTGAAACAGAGCTTAATCAGGCTATAATATTTATATCTGTATGCTCTCCCTTATGAACTCCTCTGCAATCCCTGGTTTATTACATTAGCTGAGCTCCTTATTTTTCAATATGCTTGAGGAGGACAGGACTTCCACACTTTAAAGGCAAACTAAGACTGAGAGAGTGAGGCACTAGGCATTGGATTATTAGAGTGTTTACATTTGCAAAGAGAGGGGCCTAGTAGGGGTTTTCACAAGTGTTTAAGAAACTTTTTTTAATTCCCAGTGGACTTAAATCCTTTTCTCTGGGGATATCTCTGCAGGGACTGATCTGAGCTCTTTCTTCCCTCAGACCAGCAAGACACGAGGCTGCTGAAGGTCAGAAGCTAGGCAGCTACTCTATGCACAGCACTCTGCAGAACACGTAATGACTTAGGATATATTTACTTAGTCTCAGCCCCAAGTCTAGCTTTGCCAGACAGCTCATTCTGGCAGCTTGGACCATTGTGTGCATTTGGGTCTGTCTGAACCCTTGGGTAGATGCTCCTGAAATCCTTGTCACTGAGCCATCCTCTTCTACTGAACTCGGCAAGCGAACCTGTCACTGCTGAAAACCCAGAGAGAAATTTCTGTAGATTGCGACGTGGAGAATAACTTGGCCCTTTGGTCTTCTACCTCTAACTAGTTCCTAGACCTTAATGTACTACAATATTAGGTTTTGATGATCTATTAAAAAAAAAACGGAGGTGCATTCCGTAAAATTGTAATTTGTATTCAGACACAGTTCTTGGGTAGAGTGACTCCTGACTTCAGTGAAGACCTCTCCCGCTGACCAAGTCATTGATACAGCACAGCTGCCTGCAGGAAATGACTAGAGCCTAATTTGTCTTTACTTAACTCTATGTAATTTAGAGCAAGACCTATTTTTGTTTTTCAAATCTGCAATTTATGCTGCTGAAGTTTCCCCGTGGACAATGGGATATGTTCTCTGACATTATGCTACAACCTATTGAACTTGCCTGCTCACCCCTTTCTTCTTGTGTCACGTTGGGAATATCTACAGCTAAACAGACCAAGAAGCCTCTCCCTGCAGAACAGTCTTACCCTTCAATTGGCTGGTGGCACTGAAGGTTCTGTTCTCCTCAGGGAGTTTATTATGTGAAAGAAAGGTTACGCATGGTAAATTCAACGAACAGAAAAAGAGCCTTACACGCACACAAAAAAGACAGCTTTGTCAATGTATAGCTCCATTTAAAAATAAATTTAAAAAAAGCTTTTAGAGATATTGAGTACTCTGTGTGTGGAGATAAAGGTATTAACTTTCTAGACCATTTTTTGACAAAGGAGGAGTCTTGCTTTTGTCTTTGCAGAGGCACAGTATCCCTCAGAGACTCTCATGCAAAAAAAAGGAGCGTGACAAGCACTGGAAATTTATGGGGGTTTTTTTGTGCTGAAGAAGTCTTCAGGGACTCAAAATACCGAATCAAATGAGAAGTGCTGAGAGGTTCCTCCGAGATGGCCAAACAGAAAACAGCATCTTGTTACTTCCCAGGAGTTTTTCTCTCCACAGTTCACCACACTATTTTGCTAAAAGCCCATCCTATTAAATTGTGGGATTATACACACACACGTACACAGATCCCTCTGCATTAGGTGGGGAGGCTGAGAGATCTCCTTGAATTTGCAAGAACTGCACAAAACCTAAATTAATGTCTGCAACTGGTGCTCTGACAATCTTGGTTCCCTTACACACTAAAGAACAATGTGGGCCTTTCAACCTTCAAAGTTCCCTGGTTTTCAAGAAAAGGAAACAAATTTAATTCCATCATTAACCACCCTTGGCACAGCTTGAACTTTGATGCCTCAGCAAAACCTTTGATGCTGTCTGTGACTAATGGATGTGAAACTACATAAACTTTTCTGTATTTACTATTTACTTACATAGTGAGCCAAGACACAAAGCTGTATTTTAGCATTTAATTTATCTGGAGATGTTAAAGTCCAGTCTTCTGCTTGATACTCATCGTTCTCCCTTTTTTCCTGCACATACAAATAGTTACAACACTTTACTTATTTGTTGTTACTTACAGATAAAATCCAACTGACATTTCAGTTTTAATCAGAACAGTATGTGGAGTTATTTTGTCTCAGCATGCAACAGCTTCTGTAGCCATCTATTCAGCACTGATTTTTTTCAATTCCTTACTGTTATTGAAAAGAAGAGACCATATCCAAACGATCACAGGTCGGTCCCTTTTCAAGGAATTTCATATTTTCATGTCTTGAAAATAGATTGCCGTTGATGCTGGGTATGCACAGTCACATATGTGCCTATGAAAGCGATGTCACCGAGAGAGATGAGTCAATAGGACTCACGGCTGACCTGCAGCTGATTTCTGTGAGATCAAGGCTCTTCTAAAACTTTTGGCTAATGACTTCCGTGTCCTATAAAGGCCACCTAGAACAAAAAAAAGCAGAATAAAAGCCCAGCAGACTTCTCAGCGGGAAGAAAGCTTTGGGAGTATGAGAAACCTTTCCTGGAAATTACCAGTGTGAGCAGCTAGTGGTTGCTAAGGCTGCAGTTTGTCCTTAGGCTGATTTAATGTCTATCTGCTGCTGAACAGGGTGGCCTCAAGCTAAATGGCTCACCTGCAGCCTCACAAGAAGTGATGGTGCATGGGAAACGCAGAGGAGGTGGAAGAGGACTTCCCATTTGCAGCGTGCTGTTTCGGAAGATTCCTGTGTTAATCTGAGGCACACTGTTGGTCTCTGAGAGTAAGAGCACAAGGAAGACAGAGAAATGTTTTTAGAAAAGGAATGGAAAGCTTGCAGAGACTCTTGGAAAAGCACAGCGTAGCTTTTGAATTGTCAGTTCTTGCAAAATTTCTTAGGCTTCAAAATATTTCATGCTTTCCTTTAAAGTCTGGGATCCCTAACCCCCCTGAGAATCTTAGCTGTCATTATTTTTGAATGTGAATTTCTGTCTTCTGCACTGCTTAGATTCCCTGAACCCCATACCAGTAACTTCTAATAGCTCAGAAAACTGAAAGGCAACCCAATTGAATCTAATTTAAAGTGTTTTTTTAAATCCCCAGATATCTTGCAGTTCTGGGGAGCTTGATTCTCAAATTATTTTAGAAATTAGTCTTCATATAGCTTAAACCATAACGAGGACAAGGAGAGAGACATTCAGAATAGAAGAAACAGATGCTGAACCAAAGAAGGCAAGCAGCGTCCCTATGTCAGACAGCCTGGATGAAGAAGCAGGAGCAGTCAACTGAAATGACCTTTCTATTATACAAGACACCAATGTGAACCTCATTAACACATTTTCTAATTCTGGTTTCCTTTGTAATCATCCACGCTGCTTCCTCCAGAGTACATAGTATGGAAAAATATTCCAGCAACACTCAAGGCCTTACAGGATAAAAATCTTTTCTCTCGAACCCTGTTACTCAGTATTAATCTTCAGAGGAAAACAAGTGGTTAGAAGAACTTCATGATAACTCTGTCATTACAAATTAAAGGGTGGAGAGACAACCCACATATTTATTTTCTTCTCACATCAGTTCCCAATTGATGCAAAAACATTAACACTAATGGAGCTACTCCTGGTGTCCGCCTGGATGCGTTCCTGTGCAACCTGCTCTAGGTGAACCTGCTTTGGCAGGGGGGTTGGACTACATGATCTCCAGAGGTCCCTTCCAATCCCGACCATTCTGTGATTCTGTGAGCAAGAACTAGTTCTTTATCTTTCTTAGACCTGTAATACCATCTTTTGGGATCTTGGCTGTAGAACCTCTGGGTGGAAAGAGTTTTGGTCATTATAACATCATGAGATTAAACCTGTGGCAGCCCAGTGATGCCTCCAGCTGATCACTCTTCAGAAGTTGTTTTATTGATTCAGTTGAGAAGTCTGCATTGTCAAAAATCAACAATAGAAAAACTTTAAAAAAAACCCAAACTAGTGGGAGAGGTAATGGATGTATTTTCATTTTAAATGTTACAGCGACTTTCTATGAGATCTGAATTTTATTTGAGACAAATGGGTTTGAAATTGTTCACCTTTCAAGGAAGATCTGGCTGCAGGACAGTTCTCCATGTAGGGGATCTAGCTCAACAGAACTTGTTTTGAAAAAGGATTGGGGGATGTAGGCCTGGGAATCCTGAGGCTTACTTATACATTTGAAATAAATAATCGGTTTTCTTACTAGCATGTTTAATCAGAAGAATGCTGCATGTCTGATTTATATGAGAAGGCACACTGGCATTACTGTAGATGTAAATAGGAATTGGTCATTATAAGCAGTCAGAAACAGAGCTCACGAGTGAAATAGTCTCTTTCTTTTCCTGTCACACAAAATTGTAAGAGATGGTGTTTCAATAGTTAGAATTAGATTCTTTAGAAAGAGTCATGATATAAAACCTACTGGATGGAGGCCTTGTGTTGACAGAGTGTCCTACAACTTTTGAAGTCACTTTTTGACTTGGACTAAAATGTCATGCATCCCTCATAAATAGTTTTGAGATGCTTGCTTACAGAAAAGACTGCACAGAACTGCAGAGGACCAACATATACAAGCTGACTAATTTTTGGCATCCATGACTTCTACTAAAGAAATAATTAGTTTTCAGGGTAGGAGAGTATAATTTCGTAAGACATTACAAGTCTGTACAATAACAAAGGCAACCTTTAAATCACTAAATATTTGCAGAACTTCTAGCAAATGTACTCTTCTGGCTACAGTGATTACCTGCCTACTGAAATGTTTGCATACTTGCCTGTTTTTAGTATCACCCTCTGTCTGCTCAGTGTAATACAATGTTAAATCATTTTTCAGTGTAATCGTGTAAAGGACAATTGGTGTTTGAGTTGCAGCAGCTAAAACCAAGCTTAATTACAGAGTGGAAAAAAAATGGAAGGGCAGCCCAAGACTGAACAAGAAATAACTCCATGGGAATGTTTGCCATTATAGTGACTGTCACTTTGGTAACTAAGAGTGGCTCCAAGGTTGACTTCAAGGTGAGATCCTCAACCCTTCCCAAAGAAGCAGCATGTGAGGTGGATCCTGTCTGCAGCTGGAATGTGCTTGGTGCGTTATTGAGTTGTCAGCATGATTGTATAAGTAAAATGGCAGACATAGGTGGAGGGCATGAATATCTACATGTATGGCTTCTCAGGAAGGCTCCTTTCCAGAGCTTTCCAATTGTTTATTTGTGTTTATTTTCCCAAATCCAGTTTCATCTTAATGCTTGGCTCCTCCACACGGGTTACAGCAGGTAGCAGTACACCCAGCATCCTTCAGCAGCTTAGAGAGAGGTTGCAAAAAGGACGAGGAGCTCTGTGGGGCTTTCTTCAATGTATTTTCTGTTACATCAGCTCTGCATACACTTTGAAGCATGGATTAAATGACAGACTCCCACTTGTCAAACCCTATTGACAGGCATCGACTCAAAAATTTTGGTGGACAGTAACATTCTGGTGACCAAATGATCGATTTTGACATTCTTGGAGCACAGTTCACTGTGCAAATTACTGCACTATACCATATTATGCCAGATGAAATAAACAGATCATACTCCCCATTTTTTTTGAACCTGGTACAGTTGTTAACACCTATGCAAAGTGGATATTAAATGTCATTTTGTTTTGGCATCTGAATCACTTCATAAAGTTGAAATGCAGAGATTTCTGCCTCCAGTACTGGTGCATTAGGAGTTTTCATGCACATTTATTCTGCGAAAACATTTTTGCATGCTTCATCCATGTGCAAGGTCCTTTCGCTCTTCAGTCTATCGCTCTCATTACCACTGCTGACATGCATTTTTCTTTAGTTTATCATATGCTATTTCTGAACACATGGTTCTTTATCTGTTATACCATGCAGATGGGGAATTAGAGATTAATAACGATACACCAGTTGGAGTTTTTTTGATTCATAATTCAGCATAGCTTTTGGCTCATGACCACATGCATGTCCTAAAGTATTATGCACTTATAAAATACTTGGAGGCTAATGTTAATGTAAAGCCATGGAACAAATGTAGACTGAATTCCCATCAAGTGATCTCATTGCATTTTAGAAGTAACAAATGTTTACCTTCATTTAAAGATATGTCTTCATCTAAAACCTGCACATAGAGGGCTTCAGTGTTATTACCCTTAGAGAAACTGTCCCTGATGCTGCTTTTCTACGCATGATTTATAGCAGCCTGTGTTGCAGATGTCTTATTCAGGAGGAAGATATGCCAGAACAACAGTATCAAACAAGCTCTGAAGCAGTGATGAAATACACCCGCTGATGATGCATAATCTACATCAAAATAAACAACTTAGTAAGGTACGGAATAGCCCCGAACTCTGAATATTTCAAAGAAATCAAATATATGGCTTGGTGGAAAGGCAGCAAAGGCACATACTTATCAATGAGAACAGATATACGTTACAGTAAACAGAAATTACATATTTAATATTTCATTATTTTAATTTTTCCGTATATGTTACTTTCAAGTCAAGTATTCTCCAAAACAGAATCTTAGCCAAAGTACCACAGCAGGACTCAAACAGCAGAGACATTGTAAATTGCTTTCTCTCTTTTCCCTTTTGTTTCCCTTGTATCACAGTGTAGAGTTTTTCTGCACAGTGAAACATCTTGTCACATAAGGGAATCTTAGAGGAGCAACACAATCTTTCCAAAGCGCCTTCGAACACGCATGCTGAGCAGCATGCAGATTGGTCTCAGAGTTTGGCAATGGTGCTGGTAATGCACTCAATCCTCTCGCGTTACCCCTGTTCTGAGAATACTTCAAACCCAAGTTTGTTCTGAGCATTAAATTGGCCTTGAGATGAAACAGCTGGCTGAGTTTCCTTGGAGGGAGGCCAACGGACTATTAAGGAAGGCATTGGATAGCCTAAGCAATGTTCCTGGTCCTGTCCTTTCATCTAGTGTCCCATGACACAAAATGATCTCTTTCTGGAAGCTATCTTGCAGTTTGTGAATATATTAGAGATGCTGGTTAAACAGCTTCTCCTCTTTCCCCTGGCTCAATAGTCTTCATTCCTATTTGTGAAGCAGTTTAAAAAGTCACTCAATAACATCAACCTCAAGTAAAAGCTTTCACCTAGGACTGGGCAAGTCGTACCTTCTCAGAGTATCCAAATGACCTAAACACTACCATAATACCAAAAAAAAATGGGCAAAAAGCCTCATGTAATCAAGAACCAGGTGTACCGCAATGGCTCTGTGCTGTGAGCATCAGCTGGCAAAGCGAGGTGTGTGTTCCCATGGGATGCGATGCCAAACGACAGCATCAGCTCCCACCCATTTCACTCCTAACTCTCACCACAACCGGGTCATTTAGTCTGGGTTTCCTTTGGTCATAAACTCCGCAAGTGCAAAACAAAGTCATGAAGTAAAACACTTCCTTTTTGTCCGAGCAAAATGTGCAAATGCATGAGTATTTTTTCAGAAATGTTGACCTTTTCTGCTTTTCTTCAGATTTAGAATAAAATCCCATTTCAAATGATTGCAGTCTCTAATGAGCCAGAACTGCTGTCCTCTTCACGGCTCCTTGCAGCTGATTCAACGAGTCATTATGCGTGATGGCAACATTTTTGAAAAAGGCATGTTGAAACACTGTGTTACTTCTCTCACCAGGTTGGAATCATTCATGATTAAAAAAATTACTCTTTTAACAAGCTCAGTAGTTTACTGTTTATTAAAATCTAGAGATCAATGGGCTCTGTTAATATGTAATGCCTCTGGGTATCATATACTGTCATAAAATAGAAGAATTCTGATGAGCTGTGTGCTTGATACTCAGGTGAAAATTTTAACCTTTCAGGAGAAAAAAACCCACCCTGATCTCCCCCACCCCTGGCTTCCCTCAAGAATCCACTTAATCATATTTTGAAATCTAATAGGTTTTAGGAGTGATAACAGTAGGCTGTGTTGCAGCAATAGAAAGGAATGGATTATTCTAACCTTTAACAAGAGGGAATGTGAAGGGCGATTAATTTGTGAGGCTTTCTGAGGTTGGAGATGAAATCCTGCCTCCCTTGAAGTCTATAGTTTCGGCCTCTATTGAGATTGCAGAGCAAGGATTGCACTCCAGCTCCTGTTCGACTTCTTACAATGAGCAGCCTCGAGTTACAGTAACGCTCGATAAGCTGTACCCACACACAGAAAAGAAATTAATGGTTGTATGATACATCCTGAATAAGAGATGCAAGAGCTTAACACAGAAAAAGGATAAGGTTCTCATCCCAAGTTTTGGAACAGATCAGAGTAGATTATCACTATGGTTCTCCTGGTTTTACACGTAACCCATGAACAGAGGAATCTACTCATGTAAGTCCCTGGAGGGTTAGAGTACAAGTGCTATAGAGCTCCTGTAACAGCAGAACAAATAATATGCAAATAACCACTTTGAAAACCTTGTTCCGATGTGTGTTTTCATTCCCACCAAAGGGCGCTTCTCAGCAGAGGCTTTGATCAAGCAGACTTTGCTGGTAACTTTGATTATTCTTTTTCTTAGTAAATTGTTCTGTTATTGGCAGTAACCTGAAATTGCCTGCATTCACTTGGCTGTAAAGTTTCCATCACTTCAGTGTGTGCATTACAGAACATCCACAAGGTGAGCTGGGAAGAAAGACAGGAGGGAAAGGACTGGGGAGAACCTGGTGTGGAGCAGAGGGATGGTTTGGCAATACGTGTGTTTCTTCTTTCCGGGTTTGGGTCTCAGAGACGGAGGAAGGCACTGAGTTACAGAAAACTCAAGTCTTAAACATCACCAATTTTCAGAAATTGAATCGGGGCCGGGGCTGGGGGTGGGGGGGGGGGCATTTTTATCATGATGAGATATTTCTGGAGCGTTGTTGACTACAGTAGACAACAGATTTGTTTTCTATATTGTGAAGTGGTTTGTTTCTTCTTTTTTTATGTAGCACAATTATGCAATAAGGTTCTGATATTTTTCCTATTCAAGGCACTAGAAATTTATGACTGACTTAAAAAGCAACAAGAGCAAGCCCTTGATTATAGATATACAAAAATGTCACCTATTGTACCTACTGAGATAGCTCCTGGAATAAATGTATTTGTCTCTCTACGTTTCAGATACAGCTTTAACCTTCGCATCTCATTATTTTGATCCTCCCTATTATGTCTGGGTTGAAGCACTGCTGCATCTACTTTGAATAAGATTCTTTACAACCTGGAGTTGTCAGAATTTTTAAGATTTGGGAAGACAGGAAGAAGATATATCAAAATGATTTAAAAGGCTGGGAAACTTTTCCTTTAAAATCCTAATGCAAAGGGAATCTAGCATGCAAGAAAACACTTTGATGCATTTGGGATAAAGGCAAGTGATGGACAGTGTTAAATCCGCATAGATATATCTTCTCATTGGAACCCATACAGGGCGCTGCAATCAGTTTGTACACATTTTACTAGTAACCAAGTCATCATAGCAACTTGTGTTATCAGTTGTATCCATGTAAGCAAGCCCACAGTCACTGCCATTGGAAAGGCATTTTTAGGTTGTTTTTTGGCCTTCTTTTCCCTTTAAAGCTGACTGCATTTAAGAGTTTAGGATTATCATGTGCCACATTAAAAAAAAAAAATGCTTTTAATAAATATTTATTTTAAAATTTATTTTTTATTTAACTTTTGGTGATATAAAAAAGTTCAAATCTTAAACATCCCAGATGATGAGTACAGCTGCAACTCTTTTTTTCAGTGCAGCAGCTCTGTAGTTTCTAGACCTAATCCCCTATATAATATAAAATGTCACAGCAGGTTGATACAGCTTCAGGCCTTTTTTTTTTTCCTCTGCAAACAGTAATAGTGATCAAAAAGCCACAGGATAGGAGGATGCAAATATGCCAAATACGCATCTTGCTTGATACTGCCCATTTCGCTAGAGTTTTGCTTGGGTTGGCTCAGCTCAAGGTCTCATCTGGGAAGCATCAGACTTCAGGACTGTGAAATGTGGCTTCCATAGCTTCCCTGTAGGAATGACATAGTGCATTGCCCATGAGTCCTCTTTCTTATGGTTTTAATATAGATTTGCAAAATGATTCTGCATCAGTGGGATATGAGGTGCAGTGAGCAGGAGAGCACAAGAGGCAATCCACGCCGGCATTATGCATTATAGCTGCAGACTGAGGAAGGCACTGTTGGCTCATTAATTCTTAGCTGTGTTGTTAATCTTAGATGCTCACTTGTTCTGTGATCCCACTAGGTTTTCCTTTTAACATTGCCCTTTTTAATATTCCTTTTCCCAGCTTATTTTTGCTGGAACAATGCTGCTCTCTGGCTTTCAACAGCTTCTTGTATCCTCCACCTTTCTCTCACGAGTGGTTTCTTCACAAGCTTCACTGATTTCTTATCTGAATGATAGGGGAAACATACACTATCGATGTCCAAGCCAAAGATGCCACATTTCTTCTGCATGCTTTTAAAATGCAGTAGCAGAAATTACCCACCTCTGAAAGGAAGGTGATCAAAAGCAATCTGTCTCCCAGGAGCAGAGATGTAGGCGAGGCATAAATATTTACAGGATTTGGGAAACACGCAGCTCTTGTGGGCACAGGGCTCTGCACTAAGTCAGAAAAGCGTATATACAGGCAAAAGTCATGGACCAAGTCACACATGTTCACTGTTTTTCCTGCTCACTGGAATGACAACTATCAACCGTGCTGAAGCCAGCTCCCTGCACACCTCAGAAGTATTTGCCCACCCAGCAGTATGAAATCTGATTGCACATTTTTTCACCAGTATCCACAAGGCTTCAAACTTCAGGTACCTTTGAAAGCGTGCCCTCCTCTGGCTACACAGCACTATGCAACTCTCATTAGTAGCACGAGACATTTATTCTGTACAGCTTCTAGTGCCACCAAATCTCAGATTTGAAACTGGGCTTCCCTCCATGGCTTTGGCATTTTAAAGGTCCTTTACCAGTCAAAGATTCATACAGCACTGGAAGTGGGCAAGAGAAGGACTGATGAGACTGTTGTGAGCTGTGACTTGCTTTTACAGTTTATCTACCTTCCTCTTATGTAGGCAGAAAAGAAAGAATAAAGAAACAGGAAAAAAAAGCAAGGGCATTTAGCCTGCTTATGGAGATGCTGCCATATAGAATGGAGGCAACTGCTCTGATACATCTGGACGGTTTTGGGAATGAGCCTGCAGCTGCATGGAGAAGGTACTGCAGGGGAAGGGCACTACAAA
Source organism: Fratercula arctica (assembly GCA_947846985.1). Lineage (NCBI taxonomy): Eukaryota > Metazoa > Chordata > Aves > Charadriiformes > Alcidae > Fratercula > Fratercula arctica. The sequence goes on along the minus strand of CANTUZ010000006.1, from coordinate 15,654,716 downwards.
GAGACCCCCAAGGAGTCCAGGGACTGCAGGAGCCATGTGGCAGTTTGCACACATAGACATTACCTGACCTGCTGGAGATACCTGTATCATTCACACCGAGGGCTGACAGGGCAAAAGAAACACTAGCACTAGGAAAGTCAGTGATTTCAGAACAAGCGAGGTGTGTAGGAGAAAGCTGACATGGCTTAAGACTCTTCATAATCTCCAGAACAGGGGAGTTTTTATCTCAAGATAAAAGTACAGTGTCTGGTAAATCACCCTTTTAATGTAACATTTGTGTAAAAGAAAGGTCTGAGGCTTGGTCAGGTCACAAAAGGAACATTTCAAAATTGAGCACAGGGCACTGATTATGACATTTACTGCCCTGCTGGGGCAGATGCACTTTTCTCTCCCCTGCAAACCTAAGGAAATGCTCCCCTTTTGCAACTCTACATGCTCAAAGTTATGGTGATGACTTGGAAATCACCAGAATCTGAAGACATTTGATCAATGAACTGACTTTCATTTCACAGATCTAAAGACAACTTCAGAAGCCTGAACTGTGGAGAAAGGGGTTGTCCTTTATGCAACCAGATTTGTCAGCAAGTGAGAGCTCTTTCATCTGGATCACTTTGCAAAGGCTTCTCCTGACCTTTCCTCCTGCACACGGGCATCTCTTGGGACATGGATGCAGCAGAGGCTTTGAATTTAGTTCATACCCTTGGATCTTTCTTTTGAGCTCACCCTCCATTTCAGTGATCAATTTGAGAGCAAAATTCAGCTTTGCTTGGAACCTTCCTATAAGACAAGTTCTATTTTCTATTTGGTATCAGACTGTTGATTCCTTTAGACTCGGGGAACTTTGTAATTAGGATTATCAAGAGTGTAAACTTTATCGTGCAACTCTCAGTTTACCAGTGTTTGAGAGTGTCCACCTGCCCAAGCTGGGGCAGCTGTGGATAGGACTTCTTGATAAAGGAGGAGAGAGGTCCTGGGTGAGCTCTCTCCTCAGTAAATAGTGACCATGGACATCCATCCCTGGTTGAGCTTTGTAGTACTCAATGTGTTACGAAAGAGTGAGCCATGAACACTTAGATTAGTCATTAGAGTAATGTGTAAATGCTACTGTGCAAAGGCTCCCAGTACTCCCAGGAGTTACTTGGCCAAACGCAACGAGGGCCGTGTAGGTGCGAGATTTTGGCAAAGACATGAATAGAAAAAGCTGTTCACAACTTGAAGTCTTAAGGCAGCCAACAGTGCCCTCTTCTGGGTTTTTACTGAATTTCTTCCAGTAAAACGCATTTAAAATCTGGTGGCTGTAAACTGCGTGTGCTTTGGCATTAGTTTATCACACTTTGTAGGCTTAAAAAGAATGATGTGTGGAACACTGAGCAGCAGTTAGGAAAAAATAAACATTCTAAAATCGTTTTCAAGTCGTTACTTTCAATAGTAGGTACCGGATATCAGAGAGACCACCTGGATCTCTGGACCATTGTCCAGCATGTTTACACGTATTTGTAGCATGTATTAAGACAGAGAAAAATTCCTAGTGAAAATAAGTTAGACAGTGAACTCGCCAGGTGCTGGTTTGGATGCTAAAATACTCAGAAAGTGGATCCAGGTTCAATATCACAAATCAGAAATTCTCTGGACTTGATTAAAAGTCTGAAAATGCCACTCTGCCCCTTTGTGTCCAGCAACATCACTAACAGAAGACCCCTGTGCGCACAACTTCAGCTCCACTGTAACCCCCTCTCAGAGAAGCTCCTGCTCCACCACCACCTAGAAAAAGTATCTCAGGAGCCCTGAAGCCCTTCTTGAATTTACATCCCTTGATATATCATTTAAATGCCCTAGTCTGGGTCTTTGCCACTTGAGTCTCCCCTGCTCCTGTTCCTCTTTACAGTGTGAAGTCCTGAGAGAGTTTCTTTAGGACTTTCTGAGCAACTCTGCAAAATTCATTTAAGGTTCACCTTCAGGGTTAAACTCAGCTATGTTAAAACCACTATAAATACTCAAGATTGTAAATCAGACCTCCTTTCTTAGAAAGTTTTCAAAGCTTAATTAAACACAACAGCAATAGATAGACTTTTCACAAATTGTCAAGCAACTGTATCGGTCCTACAGGTGTACACAACATAACTGAAAGACCAGCAAAATAACTCGTGGCTGGTGACAGAACAGCTGCTAACAGCACATAGTCATCAGAAAGAACAGATAACACACAGCTAAGAAAGATAAATGGGCACATAAAAGATATGATGGGCACAACTGAAATTTAGGGAGAAATAACCACAACTTCTGACACCTGCTTTCAAACACAAAACCCTTGTAGCGACAGTAACAGTGCTTTGCCCATGACTACAGCCGCACAAGAATCAATCTGAGGAAGGGCAGAAGGCTAATAAGAGGAAAGGAGAGAAAAGCGAAGAAACATCTGAGCAGGTAAGAGTGCTCGAGTTAAAAGAATTAGGGAGGTTTGTTGTTTTTCCCTCAGGTTTTGGGGATCAAGCTGAAATGGAAACTCAGGATTTCTGCCTTGTGCGGAAAGAAAAAAAGTCAACACAGAAGAACTGCAGCATCAAGGATTACTGATTGATCTGTTCTAAAGCATTTTAGTGACGGAGGCTTAGCTGTTCTAAACGACGTGGAAACATTGTGAAACACAGCTGGAGAACTTAATCTATGAAGACTCAGAATAAAGGCATTTTTATTTTGAAGGCTCTGACGCTGTAGCTCCGCCAGGCCAGACACGATTAGCACCAGTAGAGTTGGCTGCAGCAGCTCCAGCACTCAGGGACACGGAGTCACCGTCTCTGTGCTGGGGAGTGCCCGAGGTGTAACAAATACCTCCTGGACACCTGCTGCTCTCCAGTTTGGACACATTCTGACTTGCCTTTTCTTCAGCATTACGCCGATTTCCCTGATTGTCCCGCTTCAGACGGGAGAGAGCTGGGGAGGCCACTGCTTCAGCTCGGAGGAGGCTGACAAGCAATTAGCTGAAGGTCTGTGTGTCGGCAGAGGCAGTGATCTGTGCTGGTAATCTGTTCAGATTCTTGTTTCCTGAAGTTTTGTGAAAAAGCACAAATTACTGTTCTCACAGAACAGTTGTTCATTGTCAAGAGCAAATAAAGCATATCTTTGGCAAAAACCTATGATCTGTCTGCATGCTCACACTAAAAGCAAGTGGTACGGCAAGACCAAATTACAGATTATAGAGATTTCCTGCAGCTGATTTTGCTTTAGAAGGACAAATCCAATCCCTCTTCTGCAACGGAGGAGAGATCAGGCAGCCGCAGGGTGCGCTTTCAACTCCCCTGAAGCCCAGCCTTTGTCTCAAACGACACTTGGAATCTAAAACAGCTTAAGGAAGAAAAGTGAGTTCAGTAATAAGGAAGTTTTATAACCGCGTGTGTGAAAATTGTGTACTTACAATTTTCAGTATTGTAAATTCTATTCAGCTTCAGTTCCTAGAAATCTATCCAACTCCGAATGCGTCCAAGGTACTCCTAGCATTGACTAGACAGAAGGAAAAAAACGGTTTAGCTTAGGCCTGGCCAAAAGTATTTCCTCTAACGTCACTAGCACTTTAACATGACACAGCATATCTTTTTTTTTTTTCTACTGTTTATAACAAAATGTTACCCCCCAAAAGAATTACACTACTCATAAACAGTTTTCCTCCACATAGATTCCCACATTATAAATAAAAGTTAAGTAAGAAGATGATTTTGTAAGTTCTTATAGATATGTTTGCTTATGTTTTGAACTCTTGTAAAGAACTAAGAGACTAGAACATCCATCAAAGTCCGCAGTGTGTATGGTGACCGAGGTATTCAGTCTCCTGATCGTCACTGGGGAGCAGCTGGTGGGCTGAAATGCTGGTGACAGACCTGACAAATAACATTGCATCTCGTGACTAAAGAAGTTAAAACGTGCTGACGCTTCTGCACAAAGCAGCTTTCACATTGCAAGTAGGAGGGGGGTTATTTTTAGCTCCAGGTATTATACAGAGACATTAAATGCTGATGTTCGAGGGGACAGCACATGATTAGCTGAAAGCCAGACACAGGTGCTCTTGTAATGACAGCTATCGTACTATGTGTCACTTGCAGATGGAAGCATGGCTAAAAATATACAGCAATGGAATAAAAATATACTGTGCAAAAATTACAGAGCTAATGGAAACATCAAAAAAAAAAAAAAAAAGGTAAGACACTGTCATGTTTCTACAAGCCGCACAGAATTGCCTTAATCAGACAGTAAAGAATCACTCCCTTCAATAGAATTCTTTGAGATGGCTTTAATAGTCTGCAAAAGGGACTCTGTCGGGTGCGGTAGGGCTGCAGGGTGGCATTACAGCTCCAGGGCATTTCTCAGGACCCAGCTGGTTTTAACGTGACTACGTCCTACAGGTTTCTCTGTGACCTGTGGCAATGAGCATAGCCAGGACAGAGCCTGACACAACCAAACCAAGACTCACCCGAATGCTGTTTGCACTCACACACCGATCCCGTGAACAAGCAGAGCTAGTGAAGCAGGGATACCTGGATACAGTGGGTTTACGGGTACATTACTGACCATGGGACCCCAGCCAGGTAGTAATGTCCATACATCTAAATATATCAGCTAGTAAGACAGTAGTAGTTCATCTCTTGGGGATTTTTTTTTTTTTTCCCCAAAGAATTAAAAAAATCACTTGTTGCAGAAACTCAGAGGTGCTAAGTTTTGCTAAATTTTCCCTCAGCGACTAAGGACATATTCTTTCCCTGGTTCGTGTGTATCTGGCCCGTGGGATTTAGCACGGGAGAGCTGCCTCCAGGCAAACCTCGCTGAGTTCAGACTTGGCGGCGGGCAGAGCAGTAGAGGGCACCCGCATCCTGCGCAGACAAATAGATCAGCAGCAGCAATCCCTCCTGACGTGTTTTCCAGTAGGCAGAGGAAAAAAAATATTGCAATGGGAATAGTAATATTAAAAAAATTCAAAATCCAATTTATTTGGCATGAAAACGTCTTGATTTCCACATGCCTAACCCCTAGCCAGTGCCTGGGGCACAGGGGATGCGCATGGAATCAGAGTGACAGAAGATTCCCGAGTCCTTAAAAAATAACGGGGTGTTTAAGTGGTGCTGTGCACTCATCCTTCTGTCCATGTTTCAGTGAGCAGGACAATAATTTCCCCAATTCTGAAAGGCCTTCCTAACAAACACATAATAGAAAAGAACAATTACAGTGGGAGCTGGTACAGCGATGCATATTTAATCAAACTTGTCTTTTAGCACCTGAAGCATGAAACTGCAGGGCATTTGTCACTGCTTGCTTCCATTTGTTACTTGACGTAAAAAGCGCTGGAAAATGCTGTGCTTCTCTTCCAAGGTGACGTTTTGTTCATCACTCAGACCCCCAGTTTTGCCTTATCCTAAGCTTCCTCAACAAAACCATTCACCAGGTCTGACCGTTTCCTACAGCAGAGATGAATTAAAAAGCACAGCCACGCTGCTGTCGGGGACTTTGTGCTTCCCTGCCCTTTGCTTGGACCCATCCGCTCTCTGCCTCTGGTTGTACAACTCTTGGTGAAGTGACTGTCCCCTTGCTGGGTGCTCGTGGAGCACCTGGGCAGGTTTTCAAGGTGCTCTGGCAAATACCACAGAGAGCAAAAATGGCTCTTTTGCGCCAAATCAAGTAACAGGCAGGAAAAAAATGGAGAAGTTCTGAGAGCTAAGTCACGCACCCAGCTATTATCAGTGTCACAGTGACAGTGATCCTATTAGCTAGTGACCTTTTGGAGCAGAGCATTCCCTGGAGATGCAGAGCAGTCGGTTCTCTGCCCTCTGCTCCTCCAACCAGGCCCCGCTGTGCCCGGGGTGGGGGGGGACAGCGTGTGTGATGGCTGGCAGCCACAATCCCTGCCTGATCCTCCCTGGGGCTCCCAGACACCTCTGCGATGCCCTTGCTCCAGGTGCCAATGATGGTCCCAGTCATTAATTCCGGAGCACGGCAGATTTCAGAGCAGGATACTGTGATCGTATTTCTGCTGCTTTCCAAATATCCAGTTCCCTCAGTGAGCTTTTACAGCCTAAAGTGCAGTAATTGCCTCAGGTTAAGATGCTGCACAGTTAATCGCCCCTAAGCCATGCAGCTTTTACATCCTCTTTCTATCGACAAGAACTTCCTACACGCTCCTTTTCTGCCAGTGAGACCAAGAATATATTTCTCAAAGAGGAGACAATGCAGAGGTGCTAGTCACGTTAGGCATAATGATTGTGTTATTTTATGGAGAAAAAAAAAAATTGAGGTGTATTAATTATACAGATCTGAAAACACACAAAGGGAAATAGGCCACACATTGATTTCAGTTATTTGATTAGGAATCGAATGAGTCGATGAGTTTCTGTTAATCTAAAGGAATATTTTAAATGTGTTTCAATCAACAACTTATTGGCAGTTTACACAGAAACCGCTGAAACTGAGTGATGCTGCCACCTGGAAGAAAGGGCAGAGACAGTGATCTTTACCTAATTATTTAAATTACTTTGAAGTATGTGAAAGTAAATGGTAAGAAATTCCATTATAATCAAAAGTGTTCTGCTTCCCTCTATTCAGTATTTATCTTCAGCACCAAACACAATTAATATTCTCCTTCTGAATTAGAGGATTTAAAATAATGCATTAAATTATTCCTTGGGGTCTGCTGAAAACTCATAGCACGTACGATGGTTTTCTTCAATGCTTGTTTACACAAAGCAGCACGCCGATTACCCAGGCAGTGTCTGACCAACACACTTTACAGCTTTACACATGAAAATCTTGCACTTAATGGTCAACAGTCACACCGTGATCTTAATTGCAGTGGTCAGGACATATCAGTCTGGAGCCTCTTGGTCGAATGACATCAAGATGGCTCTTGCAAGTGTCGGATATATGTTTGGAAAATTAATTCCTTATTGTAAACAATATAGCCATCTAAAATGCTCCCTCTTGCCTTTTGTGAAGGAACTAGGTGTGACAGGATAGGTGACAGCAGTGCCATCGTGCATATGCACCAAATGCCCCCTGGGTTGCACTGTTACCCTGTTCTCCGACCTCAACCTCATACATAGAAACCTCTTTGCGAGCTGTACACAAATTACTGGTGAATGACAAAACACCTCTTCAAGTGCCTGTGACAGTGCTGACGTTAAGAAAAACCCTGTGAACATACATAAAGTATTGATAATGATTTTAGCTTCCACAATTCTACTTAAGACTAAAGTTTCCACTGGTTATGAACCCTGGATGAGTGGGGCCCTGGCAGAATACGCCTGGATCATTTTTGCTGTATCTCAGCATTTTTGACACACGCTAATACTGCTAGCAAGTGAATCTTTTGGTTTTTGGACATGATTGCCATCCCTGTCTCAGGCCTGGAAGCAACAATGACAAAATGTCATGAGGTACTTTGGCTAATTGTTTCCTTTTGCCAGTGAACATGGGAACGGTGGTCCCACAACTGTTATTAAAGCAGATCATCGAGCCAAGACAATGTGTGTCTGCTTGGGTTTTTTCCTCCCTTGTCCTGTTTTCAGGAGGAGACCTGACTACAGCTTTTCATTTGTTGTTTTGGGGTTTGTTTGTTGGAGTGTTTTTTGTTGTTGTTTGTTTGCTTGTTTGGAGGGGTTTTTTTTGTTTTTGGTTTTGTTTTTTTTTTTGCTTCCTCTAGATAACACAGTATCAAAATACCCTCTGCCATTTTCTGTATGGGACCTTCTAATCAGGAAATAAAGCCTTTGCTATTTTGGATCCAGAGCTCAGACTCTGGATAAATAGTACTCAGACTCTCAAATTCTGCTGCATGAAGCCAGAAGTGATTTGGGACCTTTCTATTCAGCTCAGAGACCTCACTGTTAAAGCAGCGCGATGCAGTCAGCAGGGAGCCCGGGGCTAGAAGACTTCTAGGTTAAACCGCAGCAGTTTGGAACAACGATTTCTGCAGCACAGATGAACGCTGGAGCTCCCTTCGGTGCAGGTCCCTGAGACAGGGATCATCTGCGGAGGTTTATCACCTGCCAGTGCTCTCCGAAGCTTTCTGGGACAGAGCTGCTTGGGAGAGGGGGAGCTGGTGATAATGGAACTTCCTATTTAATGAAGGAGCAATAGTGCCTTGGAGATGCAGGACTGGCACCCCGCAAGTCTCCGAGCACTGCCCTTGTGTGTATATATGGGGCTCAGGATCTAAACATGTGTGTGCCAGCCTGGAAATCTACAGTTCTACTTTATTTCTGCAGTATTTTAGCTGGAAGCGTTACACAGAAATATTGCCATCTTTGCAGATGCACTGGAGTTGGCAATAAGGGAAAGTTGCAGCTGCACCTTTCCTTGGATTTCGTGAAAGGCAGACAGCAAAGCTATTTATATCCCTGCTCTAAGCCTGCCTGTACACATTTTCAGAATCCTTCAAATTTCATTCCAGCTTTGAGCTACCCTTTAATTTCTTTTTGTTCTTTTATCCTCATGGGATTTCTCAGATTTACTGGATTGTCATGGATATTTGCTCTTGCTCAGTTGTAATTATTGCCTTCCCTATATTTTAAGTACAGGTGGCTCTCTGCTGTATGTCAGCCATGATAAAAAGAAGCAAGTAAATTGCTTATAAGCCACACTGCGGGGATGTGACATTAAGGTGAATTTTTGGTTTAACAGCAGTGCCAGAACAAAATATTAACCCTATAACCTAATATTAGCTGTACCGCCCTGCACTGAAGATCTGGGAAAGATGAGCAATTCTTCCAAATGGATACTCTCTATTAAAGTGAAAACATATGGAAACCTGCATAGACAAAATTGGGGTTTTAAATGTATAATCTTTAACCAGCCTTTTCTTGGGTTTCAGAAAGTTACACGTAAGTTTCTGGACAGATATTACCACACTTGCTATCATATCATCACAGTATGAATATTAAATCAGAATCCTCTTCATTTATACATTTGTTGTTTCTTCTTGATGAGCATTTGCTTCTCGAGAATTCCTGCAGCTCGTGCAAGCTTTGAATACCAAAATCTTTTCAGAAACACCACGGAATGTTTCCTGTTTCTTGGTAAGTTTTGAGGACAAGGTTGGCTGCATGTTGTGAACTAGGAAGGTTAAAGCTGCCCAGGTTTGGAGGAACAGGGTATTTAAGGGAGAGGAGGACCAAGAAAAACGTGAAAAATGGAGTCACTTATTTTTTCGTATTCTCCTCTAAGAAGAATGAGGCCTAGAGACTACAATTAATCTTTAAGCCTCTCCTGATTTCTCTACCTATCATTTATTAAAAAGAGAACTTTGTCTTCTATTAATAAGAGTGAATTTCTATATTAGAAAACTAATCTATAATTTCTGTCATTGTGATGCTCACAGCAAGTTTTGTTGTGGCTGGCATTAATCAGACAGGAGTATGCATGAGCACTTGTTTAAAAAAAAAAATAAATAAACCAAAACAAAACACAAAACCCAAACACCTGTCTTATCACAAAGTGAAATCATGCCCACAGTTCGCTTTTTTATGCCTTGTAGCTTTTATGCTTTGCTTTCTCCTCCCTCAAATGAATCATGTGTGACAAAGATGTTGCTATCCCAGAGATAACAAGTTTCTGCAAGTTTTGTGAAAATGGACAGCCAAGAAGAGAAGAGACTTGTTAACGCCTCCGCTAGGGAAAGAGCGCAGCAGCAACAACACTTCTTGGGGATCGGAAAGCCCAAATGAGAGACTTCCAAACACCCAAATGCTGAGACAAACAGCAATCCCTGTTGGAGTTTATATTAGAGAACTCACTCCTCAGGCATGGGTGGTTTTCTTTTTTTGCTGGATGTTGTCTCTGATGTCTAAAGAGGGGATGAAATCATGCTGAAGCTTTGGTTAAATTCTGCTAAGAAGAAAAGCTTTGCTCTGGCTGGGTCAGCCCAGCAGAGTGCTGGAGCCTTCCCTGCACAGCAGTCAATAGCTCACTTAATGGAAAGTTCCTTAACGCTGACTTTCCTCCCACTCCTATTGCCCAGGGCTGTCTTGTTGGCACAACTATAACATCCATCATCATTAGAGAAAGGGAGCATCCACTTCTGAACTTCAGAAAAGAAATTACAGGTTTTCAAAACGGAGCAATCAGAGTCCAGGGCTCCCCCCTGCCCAGGAAGGCAGCTCGGAACTCTGCCCAGCCGCACAGCCGAGAGCCCAGCGGGTGCATTTTCTGATCGGACCTGGACAGATAGCATTGAGCTGCAATTAAAAATGTTCCCCTTTATGAGGTGTTTCACGGCTAGCAGTCATGGGAAATTATTCCACATGCATTGCCTATACAATTTAAACCTGAGGTAAGAGATCCGTGTCTGCAGAAACAAAGGACTAGGGCTGGAGGAGCTCAGTCCACCTGATTTGCAAAGGGATAGGATGGCCTGTGTGTCCTGTTCTCATCCGGGGCGCTGGTTCTCCTTTGGGAAAAAAGCACTGTGGAGTGGGGCATTTCTCCGTTTTGCTGCCTGCAAATGACTTTCAAGGGCTGCTCCTTCCTCGATGTAAAAAGGGAAGAGAACATTTCTGCTTCACTGAACACCCTGAATTATTCCTCAAACTCGTGTCCGGCAGGGAAGACTATTTGGGGCAAGATGTCAGAAACAGAGGATCAGAGGCCAAAAAGTGAAAGAATTTGATACGCTTGCCCTAGGGAGCAAGTACACTTGATTTACTCATTTCTAGCTTATATCAGTCTTAGCACAAAGAAAGCTTGCAAACCCATCTTTGCTTTTATTAGGTTTGACAGCATTAAGCAGTCAAGTTTCCTAGCTGATTTCAGATTCCAAGGGATGTTTTAATTCCTGAGAAACAAAAGCACATCACCTATCACAAGGAGCAGGGAACATGTCAAATAGCTTAATTTTCCTCGGTACCAGAAAGTCATAGTGATATCTAGGACTTTTCTTCCATGGCAGGCTCAGAGGTGTCGGAAGACATGCTTATTCTTTGTTCATTAGACACTCTTACGCTCAGCAGCTTTGAATAGCATCTGCTTTTTCTGACAGGATACCATGCACTCATTACCCAAAACAGAGACATGGTTGTACATGCTCACGCGAGGGTAAGCAAGCAGAGAACAAGGAAGCAAAGATGAGAAGCCTTGCCAATGCTCGTAACACATCCCTGCTCTTTCGTCAAATTTCTAGTCTGGAGAACTGCCAGAGTATTGAAAGGAAATCGGGAGACATGCAAAGAGTGAGGGGGGAAAGGAAATTAACACAAAGCTAATTGTATTGGATTTCCAGAAGAAGAATCACTGTCTGCCTTAGCAGACGTGCTGGCAGAACGTGCATCAAGAGAAACAGCAATTTGATCTCGCTTTTCACCCCCACCCCAGGATATGGATGACTGTCTCCAGCAGAATGAAGTTTTCCTTTAAAAAGCCAAATTCCTCATAAAAATCACAGAAAATAAGGGGTGGAAGTGACCTCAGAAACATCTCGTCCAATCCCCCACTCAAGGCAGGGGCAGTTCTCCTCCACCACTCCTGGGAGAGGCTCAGGAGGACCCCAATAATGGAGGGGGATCTGTAGCCCCCCAGGTAGGGAATCTCAGCACTTTGCTCTGCTCAGCCATGAAATGCTTTCCATAACCAGAATTGCACCTACCATAGCTCAAACTCCTTATTTCTGTACCTGGGAATTTCATGCCTCAGCAGAAGTTCCTATAAGCTGGAATTGACTTGTGGCTATAACTGCTTAAAATCAGACATCTGCTGAAGCACCATGCTGAGTCTGGGCTCAAATTAATTCCTCTCCACTCTTCAGTCTCTACTTGCTGTCCCCCCCCCGCCACACACCTCAAATGACTGTGACAACAGTGACCTCTAAGTACACAGTGTGGTGTATGACATTTTGATGGAATATAAAGCCTACTGGTCAAGTAGTACAAATTCAATTAATTTCATTCATGGATTTTAATTTACTTCCTACAGAGTGATTTTTTTGCATCCCAGCAAGTTAATTCCAAAGTCAATAATGACTGCCATCATCATTTCAACCTTTTGGTTCAGTTTCCTGAATCACATCTGTAAATCAAATCCATTATTGCCGTAAAATGCATGTGCTGGTTATTTGATTAGCTCCCTATAAAGGCACTGTCACCCCCTGCCACAAAAGTAATCGCAGCTATAACTTGTTAAACCAAAGTTTGACTTTATGAGCCCTCTGCTAGAGGCTGCACAGCTTTCTGCTGCCTTCCTAGCCACCGCTGCGGCTCAGCTCCAACCTGGACGTCGTGCCTCACCGCATCAGGCCAGCAGGTCACTACAGAGCTCGTGAGGAAGCACTTACAAGTATCTGAGGATCATCACCCTTGGTCATCACTATTTAGGGCTACTTCTAACTGGTTTACGAGCTACTGTAATTGGTAAGCTTTGCATGTTTCTATTAGAAAGCAGATGCTCAGGCACGAGGCTGTGGGTGCTGAACGCACCCTTCGGAGGGAGCCCACGGCAAGGAGGGAGCTGAGGTGTTCTAGCAGCATCTTTGTCCTCTCAGCCTGGCTTTCTTTGCTCTCTCCGTGATGAGTGCCACCCAGACAGGCCCCTGGTGCAAAGCTGCACCCATGTACTCTTCACCCAGTCCTTGCTGGGCTCCAGCATGGGCTCAAGCCAAGGGGGAATCGTGTTGACATAAATGGTGATTTAGAAAAGATGAAGGGTTTTCAAAGGAATTGCGGTTTTCAAATGATAAGTAAAAACTAACAAAGACGTTGCTGGTGATTTTCCTGCAAGTGATATGTACAGCTGTCAGTCAGTGAAATAAAACCCAATTTTATTCCTTTTTTGAAGCGTTCAATATGTCTTCCCAGTTGAGACATTCTGGCTAAAGAAGCACAGTAGGAATCCTTCATTTTGAATCGTCCCGACTAACTTCAGCCTTCTGACAGCTCTAGGTCTCGTGGCAAATATAGATTATATGCAAGGTCTGTACACTTTGTTCCCTGGTACAGTCAAAGACACATTTGCTGGCATGGAAACCTCTTCTCTCTTCCTCTGCATTCTTTACCAGGCAGCACACCACTACTGTGTATCAATTCACAAAATGTTTCAGCACTCAAAACTGATTTCTGTTCAAGTTGCCTTAAAATCCAAGAAAGTACATTGTCAGGTTGTAATGGACACATTTCAGACTCCCAGCTCTGGCTGCCAGTTGGTTTGCAAGCCTTTGAGGTAGTTTAAGTAGGACAGCAGCAAACGAAATTGTCCTTTGCACCAAACCAGGATGATGTGCATGAAAATGTGTATTAAAGGTTAATCGGGGCATCACTATAAGATTTAGTAATAATGTCTGCTACTCTGTAAAATGTAACCTGCATTTTCTTATGGTAGACCTTTCTATCAATACATTAAAGTAAATAGATATAACATTCCATTTTTTTCCTATGTCACAGAAAGTAGAAAAAGCAGCCAGGAAACATCAGAACACATTTATGTTACACCTAGGCCCCCTACCTTTTGACATCAGAATGGCTAGTATTATATTCTTGAATTGCAAATAGGTAATAAGTTCATTAGTGTAGGGGTGTTACATCTTTTCTGCTTTCCTATATAATACAAAGCACACAGTGCACTTAAAAGCTCTACAGTTGTGATCACAAACATGACAAATATCCTCTCCATGATTTTGTTCAAGTCCTATAAGGAATGCCTACAAATTGCAGCCCTTACAATGCTGCTTCTTTCAGCACGCGTTCACCTTGGTGAACCTTACAGCTACATCTGCAAAGGTGACAAACAGAACATCAGGTTTTTGCTTTGCGTTTTGGCAAGTACAGTGTTCTGCTTTAGGAAGATTCTTCAATAACTTCATTGCATTGCTCATTTTCAGAGCTTGATGCATAATACCACAGATCACAAAACTCATCTGCATTTAGCTAAAACATTTCCTAAGGCTCTTGAACTTTTCAAGTAATCCAGGCCTGATTTACAGTTTCCTATAAAAGTCAAGCAGCATTTCAAGGTTTCATGTGCATGTGTCACTGGTGAAATGATTCCATTTTGACTGCAGTTTGCCTTCTCTTTGTCACCTTTGGGCCCTGATTATAAAAATACCCATTTGCGTTAACTAGTCCTACGTGATGAGAATCAAATGAAACATTCACCCAAATCCCTGCGGCTTCGCATCTTTCATTGTCAGAGACCTTTTAATGTTCCTTAACTTATAGCACGTGTATCATGATGACTTTCTGCTGTGATGTCTTGATTGCAGACAGACACAAGAATACCCGCTCCATTAGTGGAAACCCCGAGCTCTTCTCACCCTTTTCCCAGGGGGGCAGATTCCCTTAGCATTTATGCTGTCTCCACTGGAACTACTTCCAGATTGCACTGATATTGTTTCTGATTCTGATCTTTGCCACATTTATTTGTAGATTTATGGGTTAATGTTTAAAGGAACAAAAAAAAAAAAAAAAAAAAAAACACCCAAACATTTTGCCAAAAGGCTGATGACAGTTACACACCTCAAAATAGTGAGATTAATATTTCATTGGCATCTTCCCACTTGTTTCTGCCAAATGCATCCTAGACTTTATATCCCCTTCACAACATACTTAGCATCCATCAAAACTGATTAGCGGACACTCTCCTTTCCCTTCACTTTGGTCCCAGTAGATGGCGTAATTGATGTCCAACTATCAAAATGTTAACTTATTGTAATGCAAGTCTGGATTGAGCTCATGGTCTTGTGAAGATGAGATACTTTTATCACGGCACTGGAATCCCTTCTCCGCAATGAGCACAAACCACACCCTGCAGCAGGACACGTAGCAGAGAACATACAAATACATGACGTAACCCCCCCCACGCAACTACTTTTCAAATATGTCAGCATTTTGAATTTTATATGTTGAAACGGTGTGAAAAAAGTCTTCCCAAAATATTCCTCCCTGAGAACTTCTGCCGACATTAGTATAGTTTAATGAATTATTTTTTTCTAAATCAAAACTGTTTTTTACAGTGAAACGTCTCTAACTCCAATGGTGAGCTGTTCTACATTATAAACTGTGGTTCTCTGCATCTGAATTCTGATACAGAATAGCTCCAGGTACAGTATTAAATTGAAAAAATAAATCATACTAATAAAGCTCTTAGTTCTAATGTTTTTTCCCCAGCTTTGACACCT
Organism: Fratercula arctica; assembly: GCA_947846985.1. Classification (NCBI taxonomy): domain Eukaryota; kingdom Metazoa; phylum Chordata; class Aves; order Charadriiformes; family Alcidae; genus Fratercula; species Fratercula arctica. Next base: position 15,639,583 of record CANTUZ010000006.1, on the reverse strand, counting down.
CCTAATAGAGCATTCTGCAGGAAAACTATGTCCTGAAAGAAATTAAAATATGTAATACACAGAAATCTCAATCTACCTTATCACACATTTTCTTCTTCTTAATGCAGAAGTAAATTATGGCTGTGTGACATATGCAAGAGGTTAAGGAACATAAACCAAGCAAAGCAGCGCTTACGGTAAGAAGCAAATAGTGCAGACTGCAGGCTACTCTATTTCTATGTTCATTTGAGCATCCCAATAACTTTAAATTATAATGAATTACTTGTATTAGAAAATTACTTTTTTAAAATTGATAACTGGATGCTGAATAAAGGGAGTACGTTACCACGCATGCAATTACGTTCCTTAGCTAATTCCATTAAGTGGAAATAACTGTGTACATATGTCCTTTCAGAGGGACACCTTCAGACTTCACTTGCTAAAATAATTGGATTAAACAATTTATCCTTAGTTTTAAAGCCTTCCAGTACCCTATGCAAAGCAGTATCTTGGGATCCCAGTGTAAGAATGGGGAGTACTTCTTCTGGTGCCCCTGCAGCAGGAAGAGCTGGGTGCAGGAGACGCGCTGGTTCCCAGCTCTGCTCAGCGACACCTAACCTGAGCTCACGTGCTGGCAGACTCTTCTGGCCAATGCATGTTGCCCAAGGCCATCTGATATCCTCATTTAAGCACATTGATATTGTAAAACAGTGTATTTTAGCAACTAGTGTTTGACCAAGTAACTTGCGTCTTCACTAAAGCACAGATTTTGGAAAGACTCCTAGTCTTTATGACAAGACCCTGATTTAAAAAAAAAAAGAAAAAAAAAGTATTACTATCCTGAGCACGTTGTTCCAGTAGCTAATCATGCATGTTGACAAAAACATCCATCATATTTCTAAATTGTTCAGTGTTAGATTCCAGTCACCGACTCTTCACATCCCTTTCTCCTAGATTAAAGAGTACCGGTAGAGAAATCCCCTTGACTGGTAACCATATCCTCTCTCATCTTGCTCTGTTAAATGGAAGAGCCTTTGTAGACGGTTTTCTCCAACATCAGGCTGATCTTGCAGCTCTTTGCTGTAACCATTTCAGGTTTTGTACATCCTGTTTGCAACACGGAAAACAGTACTGCAATATGCAGCAGTCAAAATCTGCCTTTATTAACATGGTTATCACACTGTAAGTCTTAATTTTCACTAATATCTAAATGTTTGTTCCGAATCAAATGCATCAATGATTTTCCGGTGCCTTAGAAATCAATATTTGTGAAACCTTGAAAGTGCATACAACTATTAAGACTTGTCTTAGTTTTTCCCCTCTTGATTATAAACGTGTATTTCTATGTTATCACCGTTACCGCCAATTCCCTTTCCTGTGAACAGCTCATCTCTGCTTATCGCACCAAGGAAGTCTAAAATTTTCCTTCTGCTGTTTCTTTACTGTGTTAGAAAATGTTCAGCTCTTACATTTAGAATAGCAATGCCATTAATCATATTTTACTAGTGAATGCAGATGATTCCCGCTATATTGCACGGGGGGTGAAATCCCTCACAGCAAATGTGTGTTTCACACTGGAAATATGGACCCCAGAATACTTTTCCCTGGCAGTTAGGGAGGCACTGCCTGCAGCACGCGGGGAAATGCAGAACAATCGTTAACATCCAATTGTTTTATGAAGTATAAGTTGAGAAGAAGCAATAATAGACCCTTTAGAAAATTTGCAGTGAAAATTAACGTTTGAAAGCTTCTTACAGAGACTATCAGCAGTGCGTAGGGGTTAATTAGTAAGGAGTCTGGCTGAGAAACACAGATGTCCCACCCGCCAGTAGTTTTATTCCTCAGTGTGGGTTTGGTTACCTGCCCCACCAAACTGACATTAGTTACAAGCTTTCAGTCGGCATTCTCCATAGCCCCTCTGTACAAAGCCGACACTCTTTCAGTAGCAAAAGCTGGCAGAGGAGAGGAGCAAACAGAGAAGCGATCGGTGAAGTCAGCCTGGCTCCGCATTGGCTTTCCCCAACAGCTCCAGGAACACAAACACAGAGCAGGGAGCAACCAGACCCTCTGTCCCGTCTGCAAATGCAATGGTCAGAGAGATCTTACAATTATTCTCCAGAGTAATTAAAATTATTCTCTAGCTTTTACCCCAATATATCTAATGGTCAGACCCTAGACTTCAAAACAAGCTATCCAAATCATGAAGATACATCTTCATAAGTAGATTAGTAGGTGCATACAATAGCTAAAGACGCAAGAAAGGAAGAAAGTGTAAATGATGTTTTGGTAAGATCTAAATCTTTCCTTCTTTTCAAAAAGCCCTTCCAGAGAGGCAGAAAATTGATTCTTGAACCTAACTGGAAGCTGTCCTGGCGCGTTACAGGAACTGTACAAATAGCTGCTGCGTAAATATTCAACATATGCTGAAGAACAACAAGGAAGACTGCCAAATATATTAACAAATCTTGAGCGCAATAGTACACTGTGTGGTAAGATTAATGACCTGGGACACAATAATATATTCCTGAGGCAGGGAAGAAGCACTGAAGTATGAATGCAAAAGGATCGTATCATTTGCATAAACCCTGCTCAGGCTCTAAATCACCCTGGGTCAAGGTTTCAGTAATTTGCAAGCACCTGCAGATACAAATCCTCTATTTATTCCTCTACCTTTCATCTAGGGAAGGTCAGACCCCAGTGAGCCCTTCATTTAATGTTTGTGAACCATTCTTGAAACGCTTGCAAAATACATAAACAAAGCTCAACAGAAAATGCCTATTCAGAAGAAGTTGTTGTAACTACTGCTAGAAACCTGATTCTAGTCTCCATAATATAATCCTTACATTCATGTTTTTCTAGTTGAGAACATTAAGACCACAAGCGTATACACTGAATTTAGTTGTAAATGTTATTTTAGTAAAATTATTGCAACATTTATGCTAGGAGATGGCAACTCAGCAACCATCTGTGAATGGCTGGAGGTAACTGTAGACCCAAATGTTTATGGCTCACGCTAAGACTAATAACAATACACACAAGCCCTTGTCATATCCTGCTTTATGGCAAAGCAGCTGGCTTCAGCAGCAAAACTCAACAAATGGAATGATGGAACCAAAACCAAAGCAAGAGACGGAAGCTGGGCATTTTCAGTCCCAGCAGATTGCTCCGTGAAACGAGCCATACAAGATTCAAAGGACGCATAGGAACCACACGCATCACAAGTTATTCAGGGCATGCAGTACTTGAGTGTTGCTTATAACACACGGATTATTAATTCCTCTATAACACCACTTAGAGTGGTCACAGTTTGATGCTCCCAAGCAATAACAACCAACATCAAGGAGTTCCCATTGTAGACACAGCCTGTCCATACCAGCTACCCAAGTAGAATATGCTGCCAGCAGAACAATAATTCTTTGAATAAAAAATTTTTGGGGGGGCTAAACCAAATCACAAAGTTACAAAATAATGAGAAACAGTGGTGCATATAACTAGAGATAGCATATTTCTATGTCTTTGCTGATAGAAGAGAACCTGAAAGAATACAAATCCCCTCCCAAAAATTATCCAGAGGTCAGGATGAATGAGAGATGTTTCTTATGTGTTTTATCCTGGAGCTATTTCTGTTCACCATCTTCAGCTGAAGTCACTCTGCATCTCTTAACTCCTTGCCCTTTCAACTTTTTGTCGAGAGGCTCGAGCCTATAAATAGTTACAGCCAAGTCGCTACTGTGCTTTTTGCAGTGGCAGAAGGATGCCTTTGAAGGGCCGGTCCCAAAATCTGCCTTGTTCTGAATAGTATCTCAATGAAGCCACAGGACTAAGGACAGGTGAAATTAGAGCACCGATTCCTTCCCAGACACCTCAGTGTAGAGAAAAACTGATTTTACCTCTAGCTAGCTCAGTACTGCATAGTGAGCTGGCCAGTTGAAGACACAGCCAGTTATGAGATAACTGGTATAACAGGGAGGGTTGTACCTGGTATTTTTATTGGTGTAAGTTTAAGTAGGCAGGAGATACCCCTTGTGTGCCAAGCCCTGGCACAGCTGCTACCCAGAGCAGCTCTGTATTTCCAGCCTGGCACCCCCGGCACCCCCAGCCAGTCCCACATCTCCATCCAGGCTCTACCGCACGTGAGATGCCCAGAGCAGTCTGAGCACACGTATTTGCGGGGAGGGAAAGGTGGATTTAACAGGTATACCACCCTTCAAATGCATCAGTTGAGGACCCCTAGGCTTCTCCGACTGCCCATCCTAGTTATCTACGATGCAGCGATTACAGCAGAGAGAAAGGCAGTCACCAAAAGAGATCGGGTCCAACTCCAATTATGCAGCATCCACGCTGTTGGGTCTACAGTGAAAAAATTCCCCTTTATTTTCTGGCATATTCTCATGCTGTTCCTGTCAGCCTGTTTCTTTGGATTGAGAGCTCTGTTTTCGTTCCATCACTGCTAGTGAAAATAGATGTGGAATAAAACCTCTAATCCAAATATTTCCCCAAATATCAAGAAAATTCAAATCTGGATTGAAACCTGCTACCTCGGGCCCTTTATTAAATGCAAATTATTCTCGTTAAAAGTAGTGTATTGAAGACTGATCCCCAGACATACTACTGACTTGATCAAGCCTCCTGCTGAACAAAGCTATAAATATTACTATAAATATTCATGAAGTTCATGTAAATAACATCTCCCACAGTGGTGCTGCTGCTACATAGGTAGAGTGCGTAAGGAATTTTTTTTTTTCTATTTATTTTCTTAGGGAGGTGGTCTACTTCTTTATTACAGGGAAAGAAGAGAGCCATGAAGAAATACAGGAGTACCCAGGAGTGAGGGAGAAGCTGAGTCACCACCAAGGCCAAAACCCTAGTGAGATGAGAGTGACTTGGTCCTGCAGAGGATGTATGGCTTAGTTTCAAGAAGGAAGAGATTGCCACCCTGCCCATAGCAGAAGCCGGGTTTGGATGCTGCTTCACATGACTAATTTAACACCAGGAGCCCCACCTCTGCAAGCAGTGAATGATTGATTTTGCAGTGGTACCCGTGCAGTTGTACGAATCAGAAGGATCTCTACCGGTGAAGGATGGTGGGGTCTCAGCAGAAGAAGCCCAGCTGGGACCGTCAGGCTGCAGCATCAAATGAGCTGGTGGTCAACCCGTGCAGTGCCACGCTGCCATGGGGGGAGGATGAGGTGGCTCTTAGCTACTGCCTCAGCTCTGCCTAGAAATAGGTGAGACACCCTTGTCTCTGCCTCTCTACAAAAATACCTCACACACACACACACACTCACCCCTTGAAAATAATTTTTGATTTACAACAAACAGATACGAATTTGGGTAGATGGTCAAGACTGCCTGGCCCTTTCCAATCCAGCCAGTCCCTCTTGTGTTCCCTCACCATGATGCCAAGGTCAGGGAGGGCAACAAATTTCTGCCCCGGGGTGTGTTACCTCAAGCTGCTCCATGTCAGGACGGCGTTAGTGGGCAGCTGGCAGAGTCCCAGGGTTATCTCATGAAATCATAATGGGGCTGCAGATCAAGGAAGTCGTGTAACTCAGTGACAAGCAACTTAATCCAGAGCGAAGGGTGCCTAGAGGTTTTCCAGAGCACTGAATTCAGCACAATTAAGACCTCTAAAAGGGAAGACACAGTCCAGACAGCTCTTATTCCATCTCCTATTCCTTGAGGAGACAACTGCTGCTGGGAAGTTTTTCCTATCATCTTTCTGATCTGCTCCATAACGAAGGAGAAAACTCCCATGTGCCTCCAACCCAGATACTGCTCAAGAGGACTGAAGTCACACTGCACCTGCCAGCAGGAGTTTTACCACAACTGAGAGAGTTGCTGGGTTATTAACGCTGTAATTTTATTATTTTTCCTAGTTGTACTTTGTCCCATTTATAGGCCTCAGGATGAGAGAATAAGCTCTCTCCAGGGAAGGAGAAAGAGGGAATTTGAAGAGAAAGCCCCATTAATAGTTCATACTGATAAAACTGCTCCGAACCACTCTCCCCAAGGGAGAGCAATGGCTACACAAACTTCACTCTTCCTTGTTTTATTTTTTTTCCATCAGAAAAGTTTGAGACTAAAAAGAAATCTCAATAGTAGGGGGAAGAATATTTGGGGTGTTCTTTTGTATAATGAAAAGGTTTGCTTTTTCTGTTTAGGACTAAATAAATAATAATAAAAAGATTATTAAAAGTTGCCCTTCTTATTTACACTCCAGTTTTGCTCTGCAGGGCAGCGAGTCTTTAAAACCAGAGCTCTTCTGATCCTCCATGCAACATGACAAGTTTCCTTAGTGATCAACAAGCAGAATATATATCCATGAGTGACTTGCAAACATTGAGCTATAACTCGTTAGTGAGCTGCGCTTTTCCTCATTTTCAAATTACCTTCTAAATATTCAGGAGCCTGATGTAGAATAGGACTTATCTACATGCCTCCTATCCACATCACTGCGGGGTCTTATTTTGGGACTTTAGAAACCTGTATATACACAGGAAAGAAATGAATAATTAGTATGATGATTGCCAAGAAATCAGAAGCTAGGCTCATGAATGGCAGCTGAGACGCACAATGAGCTGCAGCGTCAGCAGGAGGCACAGAGAACAAGTAGCAACGATCACGATTCGTTTGTACGGGCTCAGCTTTCCATAGCCTCTTGGGCTGGAAGATGGGCTGAGAAAACAGAGACTGCCCAAGTAGAAAAATCTTTCGGAAAAAAACATTTCCCAAGGAGGGGGAAAAATTGATTGACCTAGAACGGAGTTGTTATCCTTGCACGGTGGGGATGCAGCCTGCAAGGGGAGTGCTCTGAGGGTGTCACATTTGGCATGAGCTCTTCATCCCCATGGGAATATCACCCGCAGACAACTCTGCAGCTTCCTCCGTGTTCCTTCCCTTGCCCCTTTGGCTGTGGGGATCCTCAGCAAGAGGACAAACCCCTCCACCCACAGCTCTTGTGGACTGGCATGGGATCAGAAGAGCTTGCGTTTGGTACAACTTTTCTTCCACATTTTTTAATTTGTGGAGATGCTGCTTTTATTCTTTTCCTTGTTGTGAATGGGGGAATGGTTTCTGCTACCCCCTATGCCATGGTACAGTGTCATAACACAAACTATTAGCAGAGTTTGGATTAATCTGTTTCCTTGCATTTGGAGAGAGCAGATGTAGGTGGCAGACAGGACTGATTTTTGAAACGTCCTTTTCTTCCTCTTAATCAGAGCTGTGAATGTGGCTGTGTTTGATTATCTACAACTCAGACACCTTCATGTCTGAGCAGCTGGAGCAGCCGTCAGCCTGGTGAATGATTCCCCCCCTCCCCTCTTCTGCTCAGCTCTGTCCCCCCCCATAACCCTGTCAGATGAACCCGTCTTCATACTTTTGCAATAGCATGGACGTACTTCACTGGGTGCTCTTGAGACCGCTTGCCAAAAACTGCCCAACCCATTTTCTAGCTCCCTAGATGGATTTTTTTTGAGTGAAAAGTAGGCATTTCTTTCAGGGAGAGAGGCTTTGCACTGTGTTAAAGATTGCTACTGCACCAGTGTAGAAATGAAGGTAAGTGCTTCAAAGCAGAAGTAAAAAGATTTGCAAAAGCTAGAGTGAATCTTACTGCTAAATCGTAACTAGCTGAAGTACAGGTATTTAAAGCGGCTTTAATTCAGAAAGCAAATCAAAGGAAAAAAATGGAGAAAGAGCACTAAAAAACTATTGTGGGAGAATTACCTGAAAGTACTAATCACGTTCATCCCAAGTTATAACAACTATGGACAGGAATAAATAGACATCAGACTCTCCAACAGGTGTTCATCTGGTATATCCCGGAAAGAAGAGTGTCAGGAGAGAAATACAGCAATGACAGAAAACTGCCGTGGTGTTAGTTCTGCACTCGCCCCTTCTGCACAGCTCTGCAGGTGGTAATTTAGTCTAGTATTACATATATAAAATGGACTATGTCAAAACTAAAAGCATTTGCTATAGGCATAAGGTGCCCATAACAAATGGCAATCAAATAACTGCATGAAATGGAGGGTGAATAATTGCAGATTTAGATGGCAATACCTGACCACACAAAACACATATTCTTTTAATGGCATGACATAACACATCGCACCTTATCAACGCTTATGTCCTCAGCTGCAGCTGTGCAACATCAACTGGAAAATATTTCATCCAGCTTCTCTTTTTACAATGCTTCCCTAGCTTCCTTCATGTATCGAAGAATATGCCACATTTGGTAAGTGTTACTGCAATGGAACTGAGTATTTTTTAGCATAAAGCTCTTGGTAACTGAGTAACTTGCTGGAGGCTTTTTGTTGTTTTTCATTTGGTTGTTTGGGGTTTTTTGGTGTTTTTTTTTTTTTTTTCTGGTAACAAATGTCTGTTGTGAAAAATAATTACTGTGTTTGTCTTTCATTGAAAATATCTAAACAGATAGTAGTGGTCTTGGCATTCTAATAATCATGTGACATTTCACAGCTTAACACTTATTCTTTCAAAAGGAAGATGATGAATTCTGTCCTTTTTTTACCAACCCGTGAAAAGTCTCACTAAAAATGCAGTTTTGTCTTAAGTTCATGGAATCATGAAAGATGGGGCAAGAAAGAATTTTAAAAGGATATCTAGTCTAGCCTCTGTCCCAAGAGGGACTTTCCTTGAAAGTCATTGCTTTAGCATTCAGGTTAAGTGAGAAAAAGAATAGTGAAAAAATTACCCAGGGAAAAAATTAGACAAAACTGCAACAGAAAACAGACAGGCTGTCAAAGAAAGAAGGGGAGACACACAGGCAAGTAAATAATCCAAGGCCAAGTCCCACTGGTAGTAAAACAACCATAAGTTCATTGCCTCTCCATGTCTGTGGCATAGAAACCACACAGTCCCCCTCATGGCTGATGCTTTTTTTGCCACCAGAAACACTAAGTCTACTAAAGCTAAGTTGCTTTCGCCAAGATGTTTGTACTACGGATACTATGCCAGGCAGGAGAATGCTTATCACTGGTAGTATGTTAACAAAGGAGATCAAGTTTTGGAGGCATAACAACTTTTCTTTAAAAGCTTAAGTTGCATAGAAGCATAGAACGGTTTGGGTTGGAAGGGACCTTCAAAGATCATCTAGTCAAAGCCTCCCACCATGGGCAGGGACATCTTTCACTAGATGAGGTTGCGCAAAACCTTGTCCCACCTGACTTTGAGTAGTTTCAGTGATGGGGCATCCACAATTTCTCTAGGCAACTAGTTTCATCTCAAAGTTCAGTTTGAGATATTAGCAAGGTTGTTTGCAGTGAGGAACGTCTAGTGACTGAAAAACGGTAAAAACGTAGGCATGATCAAAACCCAGGTAGAAGTTGGACAGACAGGATTGTATTGCTTTATTAGCGTTTAGCCAGTTCTGTGTACCTGCTGGTTCATCTGGCCCTCAATGCTAAAGGTAAGTCTCAGTGCTGCTCAGCACTTAAATGCACAGTTAGCTTTAAACATCTAATACTTCAAATGTATTCACAAAAAAATCACACCTAGTTCCTGAACAAATCAATCAAATGTACTATTCCTTTTAAATTTTCTATGTACAAAGAAAATGTAGCTATTAGCCCAGAGGGAATAATCCCAGTAAATCCATCAATCTGAATGCAAGGAGGAGGGATAAAACACTTTATGTGAAAGGCACATCAGCAATATCACTCCTGCGTTGGACTGAAGAGCTTTCTCACTAATAGCAGTCCAAGATACTACTTCACAAAATAGCCAGAGCCAGCATCCTTTTCAACATTACTCACTAAAAAAAAAAAGTCAAAGAGCACAAAATAGCTAGGTATAATGATGCCACCTTTACATGGGGGAAAATATGGACGTCTTCCCTTCTGAATGGCTAGTATCCCTAGGTAGAAACTAAGGCATAAAGAAGAAAATCAGCAATGAATTGCATTTTATTTCAGAAGAAGTGTCACTCAGGGTGCGTATGAGCCTTCCAGGAGAACAGGCTAATGTGGGATGGCAAGCGATCAAACTGGTCTGTGGTCTGCTAAGTTGCTTCTCCCTTTTCTGAATAGTGTGGGTAAGGCTTAAAACTGAATTATTGTTAGGGGTTTTTTTTTTGTCTATTGTTTTTGTTGTTTTGGTTTGTTTGTGGTTTTTTTTTTTTTTTTTTTTTTTTTTTTTTTTGAGAGAGGGTAGGGTGGGTGAGCGGTTTGGTTTTTTAATTGCTCAAAATCGCATGCATTAGTCTTTCTGTACCCAGGCAGAGAGGAATCGCTCTCCCTGGCTCTACTGCAGAGGTTTTTTAAAAGACAGTTCCTTCCAACTTCTTTAAGCATTGGGCTCATTTCTTTCTTCTGCTTCCTGTTGCAGAAAAATTTGTATTGAACAGTACATCCTTCCACCCAGGCAAATTATCCCGGCTGTACCACTTTTTTTGGCACCATTTTTTTAGCCCAGCAGAAGACCAGAAGGACTCATTAGACAGATACCCCCGTGGTGCTCTTTGCTGTGCGCCCTGGTCCTCGCATGCACACCCGGCTTGTGTGGGAGCTGGGACCCCCCATGGGCTGGCAGGGAGGTTGTGGCAATGTGCCACAGTAAGTCCTAGGTCTGCAGGATGTACGGGTTTTACATCATGGTGTGGTTATCTCAAGGCTGGTACTCACCTAAGGAACCAGCCAACAAAGCAGACATACCTCTCGGAGACATCACTGCAGAGCTCAGAACCCTCTTTCACATCGATCAGTGTTGGTTATATGCAGGGTCCCACAGAAATCAGTAAGTACTCGGCCACGTAGCAACACAGAGTACGCACTGTGGGCTCAGCCTTTAGGTGTCTTGTTTTTATCTCACTCCATGAAGAAAAGCCAATCCAATTCATTGTTAACCACCAGCAAGAGACTATAGATTTGCAGTCTGTGATGTTTTGTATGTTCAGTGCTAAAAGTCTCCTGCTAGAGGGAAGAAAATATGTAATAGGATTTGAGTGGTTTAATCTCTTTCAGAGAAGCTTTTGTCTTTTATGACTATGGACATTGTCAGCAGGAGAAAACCAAGCTAGGAAGAGGCTTATAAGTCAGTGATTCTATCACGCAAGGAAGAGGAAGATACACTGAAATGAAATAAGAGGAGATACTTCCTCATTCTCCATCACACCCCAAAGGAGATGCAAACGCAAAGCTATCTGCTTCCTAACACCCACCTCTTCAGGGCAACGTAGGCATTGCTTGTCACAGCTCTCCCTGTGAAAGAGCAGCTACTGAAGCCTCCAAACACAGAATTGACTTTGCAGATCTGCAAAGGCGTCCCTCACTGAGATGACAACTTGCATCATTCCTCCAACAGAGTCTCTGCTCTCCTGAAACTGTGAACATACAATTTCAGGGGAGTAACAGGGTCACTTCACTATGAAGGGGGAGAATAAAGCCAAAGAAGCATTGATGAGCATTTTGTGGAATACTCGGAACAGAAGGGCTCATGCAATGTTTATGCAGCCAACACCCACCGTTTCATAACTGAGTTCTGACCAAAGTCAATGTTAAACCTACCCAATAAGGTGCCTGTGAACTTTATGATACCTCCTTTCCCCACCTTAATTATCCTGTTCTCTGCATCTTATCATAGAAAGAGCAAGGAAAGGCAAGCTTTTGTGTCCCAGCCAGTTTCTTATTTTGTAAGGTTGGCCGTAATAATACAGGTCAGAAAGACACAGCAATTCCCTTGGTGCAAAAATGTTTGCAGCAGATCTGATAAAGATATTGTTGGTATGAGAAGTCCAACTCTCTGATCTCTTAACAGCTGTATTCTGCAAGCGTAAAGGACTTTCAGCTTTCACGAGAGTCTGAGGGATCAAATCACATTCACACCCTTGTTTTTAGGATTGGGGCTAAATTGATGTTACAACACAATTAATCCTATTGAAATTAACTATTAAATCCACTTGCTAATGATGGCGTTATTCTTCTAGCAAGTAGCAAGATCTTCTAGTCTGACATGGACCAGGTCATACTGTCCTTATTCATTCTTTAGTGTCATATACATCAGCAAACGGGACTCTTACCAAGGAAACTGTACACCAAAGAAGATGTTTCAAACTCTACGTGATCGTTTTATTACAAATACACAAAGTAGTTCAAGGCAGGGTTTATAGTCCCAACTAGCTGCTTGAACTTTATGACCCATTTTCCCCATGTGAGTTTAAAGTGTTTTCTTTTGTTAGTTGTTATGAAACTTGGCTGAAAATAAAAACATATTACATAGTAAATACGATTTCTGAATATAGGACATCTGCAGCAGTACTTCCCTGCTCTTCCCTGGCACATCCTATACTGCATTGCCCCTCTGTGGAAAATCCACGTTTTCGCCCCCCACCCTTTAGTTCTAGAAGACATTGTTTCAGTGACTCATTTGCTGTTAACACTAAGCTTTATATGCTGCTAAGCTAAAATTGTCGGTGTTAATACCGCACAGAAAAGAAGCTGTCGAATATTTTGGATGTCTGTGCTAATTGTTTGCACACTTTAGTTCAAAGGACTAAGTCCGTGCTCTCTATTTAGCTGAAGGATGTTGTATCACTTTTCCTTAGCTTCTCTTCTACTTTCTTTTTCCCAGTACGAATCACTAGGAGTAATGGCTCATTAACATCATGTTAGTTAAAATTAAAGCTTTATCACCTGGATGGGCTCCTTTCTATGCAGAGGTCAGCCTCTTACAAGACCAGAAAGAACATTAATTTTAATACTGCACAGAGAAGTGGCAGATCTATTAATCTGTGATTTTGGAATAGCTATTTTTGATACATTGTACTGATTTCCATACATAAAGAAAATACACAGGACTGAAGGACATTTATCTTGGAGCAAAATTCTTCTTAGGAGACAGGTGGATTAGGAGTTTGGACTGCCAGTAATCCAATAGCATTTGAGACATAAAGGGATTTTATTCCTTTCAGAGTTATAGTTTACAACAGACAGAAATTTTGCCAACGAAAATCTTGCTCTGTGAAGGGTCATCCCATTACAGCACCAAGGAATTGGGGATGGCCAATGAGGTAAGGATGGATATGTGGGAGCAAGCCTTCCTTGTGGGTAGCAGATGCCATTGCAATGACGAGTGGAATGACTGCCTGCCTGCACCTTGAGTATACATTTAAGTCCTTGTGAAGCATGACCACCCTTCCCACCAAGTTGACGATGTACCTGAGCAGTTTTTGGGTGACAAAGTACAAGAAGCTGAGGGGTGAGTAGCTGCTAACACCAGTTTAAACAGCACAGATGCCAGCTGTGAAACCACAACACTGAGATGAAGCCTCCTTGCTTATCAAACCTTATACTTTTTGTAGACAAGAAATTATCAAATGCACTATGCGTGCATATATAGATGTAATTAACGCATGCAGTTGACTGCAGACCTTTGATTAAGATCAAGCAAAACAGCAACCAATTACTTTGGATCAGAATGAGTGAACTAGCATTCCAATCTTGTTTTGAAGGGATACCTTGACACCAGTTTAATGGGACATTAATGAATTTTGTGCAGTCTTTACAGAGCAAAACTCCCAATGGTATCCGTGGGAGCTAAACTGATTGCTAGAGCAACCTCTTTCCCCTAAATGAACTGCAGAATCCATTACCTGTACAGGGGAAAGCACAGAGCACAAAAATCACAGGTCCAGTTAATTAACTTTTCAATTTATGCTAAAGAAATTTCTTATCCATGATGCGTAAGATATTCTGCAAGGTGCTGAGAGGGCACCACCAAATTTCAAACTTGAATTCCCCTGTCTGGGATAAGGAAATCATCTCATTTGACACCGATTAGCATGTAAAAGACTCCACTGTACTGAGAATCAGACTATTGGAGAGTTTTACAGACATTTCAGCATACATTTTTCTTCACGTTCAGGCCCAAGTCATTCTCTTTCCTGTTTTGATCCACAGCTCACTGCTCTGGAGGGAATCTGCAAAGCCAGGGCGGTTGGCTGGGACACAGCAGCAATGCCAACTCAAACCATACGGCTTTTTGTCAGCAAAAACTCACAGGCGCATCAGAGCAGTGGGTGGCCGTAAGTTCAGAAGACAGCGGCGAAGACATAAGAAGAAATGTTGTTATCCTTCCAGCACTGCTGTTATCATCATCGCCTTTTATGTTTTATGAGAAACTAGAACCTTGGCTCCTGTATCATACTTGGGAATACACAATGGCACAGTGAGAAAAATCACTACCCCAAAGATCTTACTTTAAAAATAGGGAAGTAATGAGAAGGACACAAGCACCCCAGAAAAGGACATTGGCACCACAGGTGACAGCAAGAGGTAGTTTCAGCACACATACTGCTATAGATTTTATATATACATACACACGGCTTAAGCACAAGAATTACATGAATGATGATTCCTGCACATTTTCTATTCAATTGAAATGTGGAATTGAGGTTACTTTCAAGATGGCTTGGGTTGCTGCTCCTGTGACTAGACACAGTACAGTGGGAGAAAATACAAAGGTTCCCGATAGGAGGAGAAAGTGGGCACATGAAAGTAAGTCCCTGTAGTAGGCTATAAGCCTTCTGCCCAGACAATTTCCCGAGCCAGATAATCACAAACTGTATTAAAACCCTGTTCTGAGCTCCTGGGGTTCAGAGAGGTTTAACCCCAACCTTTGGGTTTGCGTCAGACTTTGGCTTTGGTTTAGCATTTCCAGGTGGAAGATACCAACAAAATAAAATAAAAGCCAAATAAAAATTCTTGGCGGTCTCTCCTGTGGGAATTATGGTAATAAACAAACATTCTATTAATTGTTTTGGCATGTCTCTGCAATAAGTTTCTGCAGATTGACTTGCTTCTTCAGAGGAAAGCATCTCTTGCCGAGGTTATCACGAGACACAAATTTTGCTCTCCTGTTCTAATATGACTAGGCACAGTCTGAATCACCAAGAATGAATTTTTACCACTGAAAATCTTTAGCAACTGCCAAAGCTTGTTTCAGTAAAACGTACTCACAAGAAGCTCATAAACATTCAGCCTGTGAAACAAGCCTGAACTAATACAATGTGTGTTGTGTTTCTAAGGGTAAGAGGAAGGCAAACCGTGACAGTTTACTTCACAGTTTAGACAATGAAGTTCTGTTTTATTCCATGGGGCAACTGTTGCAGAAGTGGATGCATTTTAACTAGTGGAATAACCCAGTCTGAGGAGACTGCTCAGTTCCACGTTAGGAGCAGAGTTACGATCACTGACCTGCCTTTGACTCAAACACATTATTACCTGCACTAAGACAAGAATGGCACAAGCGAGACCCCGACCTCCCATAGCTGCCAGGCACTTGGCACGCTGCACACCCCACCTGGCACCTCCCGAGCGGGGACGCCAAGTTCTTTAAAGCTTCAATTTCACCCTATACAGGGCCAGGGAATAATTGATTTTTTTTTTTTAATTTTTTTTTTTACTTTCAAGTGAAGGAACCAGCTAGCTATGGCACAGAGCTGCCAGAGTGCTGCCTGGGGGACCCACCACACAACGAGAAGAAAAATCAAATTGCATGCGGTCAGACAGCAGCCAGCAGTGACTTACGGGCACAGCTTTGCTATTAGGAAGTAAAGTAATCATGAATAGTTAAAAGTCCATGAGAGTGATGATGCTTCGAATACATTTTAAATAACATTATTCCACTGCAACATCTTAACCTGTCCTTTGTTTAACCAGCTAGAACACCACTGCAAATGCTCTGCTCTGCTACAGTGGTTTATGTCGTATAACTTGTCACTGTAAATGATCGCTCGGTTAGCGTGTTACAATTGATGGCATAAAGCTAAAGGAAGATTCTGGAGTCCTGATAGATTATTGTTCCAGTGAGAAACGTTTACAAAACTGGAACTTGTACGTGTAATTGGTATCATTATCTCTTTACTGGGCAGATGCAAAATTTAATAATGTCTCTATAATAGCGTTCACAGATCTCACGTATCACCACAGATAATTAAACACAAATAATCCATTATATTAAGGGAAAAAAGACAGCAACATATTCTGACAAAAAGTTTGTCTTTAACTCATGAAACCTATTGTGTCCTTAGATTACTCTTATTTTTCAGTTCATTGTATTTTGTCTCTCTTTTTTTTTTTTTTAAACATGCATTTTTATCGCTTTTCATTGGTTCCCTGATAAACCAACGTGGTTATATGGAATGATTTTGTACGGGAAGAACAGAGCAACTAATCCACTGAAAATATTCTGAAGCATTATTCTCAAAGTGAACGCCTCACTTCGCATTACAAACCGCACCCTCCTCTTCCCCCAGTTTTAGTGAAGGTGTCAAAAGGAACCAGCTAGAACAGGTAAGAATTTGACAGCCCTGGATGCTGGCAGGAAGGAGCCGGAGGTGACAGCCTCCACCACAGCACAGGTGGGGAGGACAAGCACGGCCAAGGCATTTTTACATCCTCAGGACATATGGATATTTGTCACATACGTCTCCCAGCTGCAGGCAGCTACCACAGGGAGCCTTCGAGACAGGGAGCAGCTGAATGCTCTCCGGGATGGGAGAAAACCAGAAATAATTCTTGAAGTCATCTTAGCTAACCCCTCCTGAGCTGCGCCAAGCGCCGAGTGCCTTTTCTTCAGGAAGATGTATTGCAGGGTTAAAAACCGCAAGGGGAGACCTCCCATTTCTCACTCTCCTAGAATTATGAATATTAACTCTGAAATTACTTTTACTATGACCGTGTGATGGGAGAGGAGGGACTGCATTATAAAAATATAAAATAGACTATGTCTATTACAGACAATTAATAATGGATACAGTGCTTGCAACATTCATATAACTACAGATTTATAATTCTGCTTCAAAATGAGGAACAAGGATAACATTAATTTTTATTACTGAGTGAAGAGAAAGAAATTACTTGGAGGGTTTTTCTCCAATATTCTTTTGGCTTGCTCGAATTTGAATTACACCAAAAGGGCAAATTTTAAATCAAAATGCTTCTTGGGAATGAGATATTTCAAAGTCACGGATTTTTTTTTTCCAATTCTGAGAGCAAAGATTAGACACCCTTTCCGAGTTTTCCTCAGAGTTTTGTTGACGGTTATTTGTAATGACTGGAAACTGCTGTGAACAACCCCTGGGGCAATAGCAGCACGTTTCGCAGGAATAGGTGGTAGCTGAAATAGGCTTATTTCCCCCCAAAGAAGTATACATGCATTTTTCATGAGTGGGAACTGGAGCTATATTTTGGGACACCTTTTTTTTTTCCCCCCTAAGTCTTTGTCCTGGTGCTTCTAAATTCCCTTTTGCCTGCTTGATATATATTTATTTTTATGAAGAATATAAATGAAAAGTTTAAGCCTTAGAAATTACCCAGCTTTTCTCTGGCTATTTAGGCAGGTGGCCACACAAGTACGCGGTACAATCCGTTGGAAATTTGCACTAGAGAAGGCAGGACTCAGCCGGGACAGAACAACATTGAGGACCCACAGCCCCTGCTCTGCCAGTCCTTGTGCCTCCACCTTCCCCTTCATCCACCTTTCTTCCTTCCTGCACCACCTCCTGCTTCCTTCATCATTATTCTGCAAAGGAGATGCTCCTGCTTAATGTGTCCAGGGCTAGCAGGATGAGAAATCTCTCCGACAAGCAGAAGCAGCAGGTCACCTCCCTGCCTTTGAGCCCATCTGCCTCCCACAGCCCTGGCTACGCTGAGGCATCACTGGTGCCAGTATAAAGTGAAAACACAACACCAACAGGGACAATTTCGGGCCACAGAGCTAAGTTTTAATCATGTATCTCCCACTAATGTCAGAAGAAATTACATGGCTAAATCCCTGCAAGCTGTTTTGAGTATCTGAAAGTTAATTTTACAGTTAGCGCTGGGGCAAAGAAACAGGACTGCCCACTGGCACACGCGGAGACTAACAGAGACTGGCAGGACAGGAAAAGATTAGTGGCTGAAAAACACATCCCACTCCGTTATTTCCCCCCGAAGGGTAACGATGCTTTTGGCGTGTGATCCATTACTGTCACCTCCAGAACGCAAGAGCCTGCACACTGCACGTCCTCCAGCGCTGCTCCCCTCTAGGGAAGGACACAGACACAGGATCGTTGCAAGGATTTCTGTACACAAGTACTTTGTTGCCTCTGAAACGCTTGGGCAGCTCATTGCCAGGCTGAGTAACTGCCTTTAAAGTAACAGCCTCTGACTTGCTGGGCTAATTGCCAGCGACAGAAGCATTACCATATCTCTTAGTATTCACAGGCAGGGCTCTATACAGCATCCCTGGTGCCTCCATCACCCAAAATAGCTCCACTGGCTGTGCCAATTTCCAAGACAACTTTTGTCTGGGGTGCTGGGCACTCCTCCCTTTCTGGAAAGAGCAGGGAATGGAAATGCTCCTGTATCACCTGGCAGGTAGAGCACAAGCACTCATGGAGGTAGAACAGGAGGTACCAGACTATTTTTTAATTAACAATCCTTCTAGGGTTGCTTTTGTAATTGTTTTTTTGTTTGTCTTTTTTTGCATTAAACTTTACGAATGTGCATCCTTCCACTTGTGAGTCTGCCTGAAGTCACTGCTGTGCTCCCATCACAGGGGACAGCGAGCAGAGAGATGACTAGAAACTCTGCATAAAGATGGCTTCAAAGGCCTTGTATGTCAAAATGACCAAATGTCACTGGATCAAAGTAAAGATTTACCTACCAACATATAACATACTACCAAAATCAGTGTAGTCCCATATAGTTCCTGGAAGCACTGGGAATCCTGCCCTCTCACTACATCACCTTCCACATGCTTCACTCAACAGCGGCAGGTTTAATGTCACCACGGCTGGGGAAGTGCTTGACATGAGACCATCAGTAGGGAACCAGGTCACCAGAGCCTCCCTAGAGGGTATTTTTGACCGTTCAAGAGAAAAAGTTCCATGGGATAATACCACTTTTCATCTCTATAATAAGCACTACCTTCACACAACAGTTTCTTTTAGCAATTGAGGCCAGCTGAGCCTACGCCAGTCAGACCACATCTGACAAAACTTCACAATGAGTATTTGGAAAACTGCAATTCATGACGGCAGTCAACGGCTTTTGCATCAGCTCAGGGAGACACTGCGAAAAAGGAAAGTACAGAATCGGCAGGTATTCAAGGAGAGAGAAATGTAGATTTAAGAGCCATAATACACAACTGAAACGTCTTTGGTTGGTATGTTAGTACGTTTTCAAAAATTCTGAACTATTTATTACTAAAGTAGAAATCTCTCTGACATGAAAGTGAACTGCCTCTTCTGTTTATCATAGAATTTATTGTATTTCTGAGAAGCCCTACAATTCCATCCCCCTCATCCTTTTAGCACTGAGCGCAATGATACTGGAGTCATTGCTTGAAATTCAGGTCTTGATACGTCTTTATTTCTGACCACTCTAAATCTGTGCTGTATCTTTCTGATATAACTTTTATACTAGACACTACAATTTTCCTTACCTAGGAAGAAATTATGACTGTCCCTGGAAATATTATGTATATATATATTATTGGCATAGAACTAGCTAAAAAGGACAGGTTGTCATTTGAAGGAACCATGTTCGTACATCCAACCTGTAATGGGCTTCATCAATGTAAAAGCTACACTTCGCTGCTGCCTCTGCATTTCAAAAGCAGCTTGTAAAGAGACCTGTTTGCTATTGACTCTTACCTAAAATTACAGCAGACTCTCCTAGAAGTCTTCTCCTTTGCACTTTAAAAAATGCAAAGAAAACCCCCCACATTATTCAAAAAGAACTGAAATTTGAAGAGATATTGCCTTAAAGAAAATCAGACACAAAGGTGGTGACGTTCAGAGGAGGGGGGGAAAAAAAGCTTTGAAAAAATCCAAGTATCTAACATTAATGGGCAGGAAAATGAAATTGAAATCTTGGAAGTGCCTTCAATGAATTAACTTTCATTTGCAAATGATAAAATTAATAAAACACTAGTAAACTGCAGAAACAGTGTGATATCTACTACATGGGTACCACTAGGAAGCACTTACTTCAGGTCTCCGAGAAATGAGAAGTCTCCCCAGCATCTAGCATCCCTTCTTTTTTCTAAAGAACATATTAGAGACTTGAAATTGTTAATTATCTTCTGTGAACAGGCAAGGAAGCCTGGTACTTCCAGGCTTCAGTTTCCACACATTCCTCATGCTTATGGAAAGCATTACCTTACTTTGCAAAGTGGTTATTGCAGAAGAAAGCGGTTTAATACTGATGTGATTATTTTTTTTTTTGTTGAAGTTCCAGTTCTGCAATGGCTTAAGAATGGGCATAACTTTATACCATGTCAATGGGCAACACATGCACTTTGATGTATCATTAATATGGAAGTAGCTGCAGGATCAAATCACAAGACAAAATTTAAACAAGCTGGCTGTTTGTTTTCCTGCTCACAAAAAAAAAAAAAAAAAAGGACAAATCCACTAAAAGTGGGAATTCTCTCACTTGTTCCTTCGTAGCAATGCTAGCCATGATGTCAGTGGTTTTGCACAGAAGTGAGTTCGGCTCCACATATGAACTTTAAAATCTTCCTCAGGAAAACCAGCAATGGAGGAAACCATTGTCTCAATTTTTAAATTGAGACAGAGGTGGTGAGGTTCACAATATTTACTTTGTTCTTCTTTGCGCTGATTAGACCAAACACAGAACAAGGACAAATCCATCGCAGATAATATTTTTCAACACTCACTGCTGAAACCGTTTAATTAATTGTTCTCTTGGGGTCAATAACAATTTATGTTAATAAGTGTTTGCGTTCTTCCAGAACTGATAGCTGAATCTGTTTGTTTGATCTGACATTTTTATCTTGTAAATGTGGCTCTTGCTGTAGACTCTAAAGGCTCCTCAGTAATCTCATTTATTTTTAAGTTTATAGAAGAATTGCACCCATGGCAATTGAAAACTACCATTGTTCTTGTATTAAGCAGTGACGGACTTCTCTTTACAGAAAAATTCTCTGGTGAAGAAAAGAGCATCTGAGAAGTATTAATGGTTTTTTTCCTACCTGAAGTAAGGGTAATCCACAAGAACTTGTCTTCCTCCTCGCAAAGACTTGTTCTGAAAGGAGATTCACCCCCTCCTTCCCCTTGCTTTTAGACGCATAAATACTTTCAAGAGAAGGAAAACAGAGATTGCCAAAACTGAGGCCTTTTCATGAATTATTATAAGAAAATAAAAGTGGCTGATTTTCTGTCATTAGGCCTAGAACAAAAAAAAAGAAACAAACAACCTCAATTAAAACATAAGATTTTGGCATTTGAATCATCACATTCAGGAACGAGCCCTGTAATTTCTTGTGGTGCTGGTTTTTTCCCCCTCAGATAGCAGCCAGCATCGCGTCTGATCAACACACCTCACGTCACCCAGAAGACGTTTTCTGCTAAGGCAGTGTGCAGTCAAGCCTGGCTTAGTGCTGATGTAAATTGGCCACATGAAATGTCGTTTCAATGCGGAACTAATCCAATGAGCTGGAAGTTACAAGAAATCCTTTCACGGGAGGGATTATTTCCTATTCTTATTCATAGAGATTGGGCCACACAGCAGGAACTGGACAGTCTTCAGGTCACACCAATTAGCCCCCAGTTGCTACCACTTTGGTTTTCTGGTGTTCCCTAGCAAATAAGCAACCCAGGAACATAAAGCATAAAGGTTTGGCAGGCACCAGAATAGCTTCTAGTGCTGGATGTAGAATGAAGAGCACAGCAGATAGCTATTTTAAATGCTTTCCATACCAAATCTGCCCTCTGGTGTCATCAGATTATTTCTCCTGTGTGTCCACTCTGGTGGAGCTGGATGCATACTTCTAGACCTCAGGAACCAGGAAAAGATGATAACACTAGATGACATGAGAGTATCCAGGGAAGCAGAAGGTTATAGGTGTATGCAGATACGCAGCGAGAAAGCAATCACAAGTTGTCTGCTCTGATTTTTACTTAAAAGTTACCACTGTAAGCAAGAATGAATATTTTTGGGTTAAGTGGACTTCTTACATGATATCCCCTAGCCACTATTTGTGGCCTATTAAAATTTTGGTGTAGAATATTGCTTTTTCAAGTTCAGGAAAACCAGATCACTTGTATTTATTAAAGGGGCTAAGCCCTCCCAAGAGAGGTACGTGCCTTAAATTCCCCAACCATTCCCACCAAGGTGTGTGGCATCAGCCTAGAATATATTGCCCAGCTGACAGTACTCCAAAAAGATCTGAGCTTTCCAGACGTCCTGGTATGCTTTCAGCATGAGCAAAGATATTTTTAACAAGAGATGTCAGGTGCCAAAAATCAGGTGACTACTAGTTATAAAACTATTCACTAGGAAAAGCATCCAGCCTTTGTGTAGCTTGTTGTTAAATGACCCAATTGGAGTACATCGTTTGTCATTATACAGAAACAGTCTTTGTTACAAAGAAACAAAGATTGAAACAGAGCTTAGACTTCTAGTATTCATCAAGGACGAAACCAGCCTATAGAAGTAAGAGCATTTTAATTTGAGGCACTTGGTTGCGTTGCTTTTGCTTTTCAAGCATGTCATATAATGCCCTGGAAAATGCTGTATCTGGGGGTGTTTTTCTATTAACATACAATAACCTCTTAATAAGGAGGGAGATCTCTCTCCTCTGATTTATTAACATCTCGTTATGTTGGACTGAAAAGACCTATAGAACAGAGACCTTCTGCCAATACCATGAATTATTTAGCTGCTGGGGTGTAACGCAGTTATTAGATTGTAATTGGTTTGCTTTTGCCAAAAAGAAGCTGTTTGTCATTACCACCTCTGTGTTAGCATAAAGTTTATAGCACCGGAGTGCTTTAAAGAAAACTACATCTGTTTTGAACTGCTTCTCTTCTGCTTTGATCTAGTGGTTCTTGAAGCAAGGAGAACTGGACAGTCCTGTCAATGGCTCGTATCTACAGAAATAATAAATACTGCATTGAATTCTGTTAAAGTAAATATTCAATAATATAATATTCAAAATTAATATTCAGTAATAGTAAGGAAGTAAATATTTAACCTGACAACAGAATTACTGTGCAGCATCCAGACAGATTTACACTTCTGATATGGAAACCAAAGTTAATAACAATCAATCAGGTAATTTTCTGTTGAGAATTCACTGCTGGTCCAAAGTAAACGTATTCGGCTACAAAGCTGGTCACTAATGAGCTCCGAGCACTTACTGAGGATCAGAACAGAAAGTTCTTACTACAGGAGAGTGAGTGCAACTGGTACTCAGGAATGCCACTGGATAAAGGATTCCTTTTACTTGGGCATCATCTGAGCTAGGTAGCATATAAAGCAAGCAGGAAAACTGCCATTTTGTCTTCATTTTTACGGTGGGGTATATTGAATGTACTGAATACATGCAGAGCCTCTGAGGATTAGAAAACAGATACAAAAGCTGTGCAGAATTCTCAATTTTATTTTTCTACTGCACTACTTTAAATTGTAAAGTGACTAGACTATTGAAACAATTACAGCGTGTTGCTTGCTTGTCTTCCAGAAAATTCCTTTTCTTTTCACATTTAATATAGTGAAATATATGCACAATCACACTGAGCGGGGTAATTGAAAATTAAACGGACAGAATTACTCACAACAGCAATATTTTAAATTCAAATAAGTTTCATAACATATGGCATTTGTGACCTAGTCTAACAAAACACTTTGCAGTTGCTTAGATGAAGCGGGTGCTTGCTTTCTGTACTGCTGGGTCTGCACCTGTATTGTCTGAGGCACAACTCAAGCCTGCTGCAACGTGCGTCTACTGAGGCATGAGGTCAGGAATGGCCAAGGCTGGTACACCTCAAGAAGAAGTGGCGTGAGTGACACTGTCAGACCGAATTTCCTTTGTCTCTTGCAGGGTACAATAGCTCTTGGGCATTTCTGAGTGCAAGAACTGTTATCAACAGCTTAAGTGGCATCTCTTAAGTGGCAGATAGATACTACTACAGTCTGATGTTAGATATCTAATATACGTGCCGAAGTTGGGAGCAATGGGTTCTTCTGTACTGCACAGAGTTCCTGGAGGCGATTCAGAAGATCAATCCTTTCCAGCTCCAGGGACCCAGCCCAGCTAATGCAAACATCTCACTCACAGACACCATTAAGGGAAGTGTGCTGGGACACCCCGGTCATCTTCAGTGACTACAAAACTGAATTCTCAGATTTGAGAAGGGATGGAAATTTTCCCTGCAGAGTGACCCAGAACACGGAGTTACTCTTCTTATGGGTTATAGCCTCCCCAAACAAGAAATTCAAAGAAACAAATCTTAGACAACTCCCTAATTGATGCCTTTTCCTGCAATATCAGAAGCAGGAATGTCTATATAAAAAGCAGGATTTGACACCAACTAGTGCATTTTGTACGTAATGATTTAATCTTTCCTTGTTTGTATCCTTCAATATACATTTCCTATAAAGTTGCTCATTCTAGAGATTATTCAAACAGAATTCTTGTAGCTAAGATGCTATGCACACTTGTATATACACACCTTTTATATTTTGAAGAAGGTACTAGTAAAAGAAATATCTGCTTTCACATGCATAGACAAGGATTACTCAAAAACATACTGGAGTAGTCAGTAGAGCTGTTATATTGTGAAAGGCTTTGCGGTATTAGGGATTGTATCGAGCTACCAGATTATTTACTGTATTGCCCCAGTGTTTGGGTACACTGCTGTCTGATCCCTGATTTCCCTCTGCACACACAGCAACACAACCAGCATTGCTGGGGGAAGAGCCATGATTTTAGATTCCTGGATTTCATGGGCATGTGGGAATCAAACTGAAGAGCGTTAATTACTTTCCTCTTTAATGACAGGTAGCATTCCCCTGTCAGTTGTTGCTCTCTTTTTCCAATACGGTTTGATCTATTCGTGGGAAACACTTTAACAGTAATGCTCCTTGGCTGGGAAACAATGAGATGTAGAGTAGAAAACTGATGCTCTTCATTACAGTAATTTTCAACCTGTCTGACAGCGATAGGAATTCAATTACAGTCCTCCAGTGGCAATAAGCTCTGTGCACTAGATCTTAATTGTTCAACCATTAGTTTGCAATTTGCATTTGTACTGTAGTGACAGCTGACTGTTTCCATCAGCAGTAGACATTTATATTAATGAAAAAAACAAATATATCAGTACATCTAGCTCAGCGAGGAAACTTTCTATAATGGTAAAACAAGCTTATTTACTTAAATTATTGCAATAATTTGCGGCTCTCGAGTCTGATATATAGATTTCCTGTGCTGTTACAAACCAGAGGCACAACTGTGAATTCTGAGAGGTAGTTACAATTAGTATCCATGTTGTTCAGAGTTTGATTCACTCCTCCCTTAAAGAAATCAAGTGAAATTTAATAGCAAAAGGTTTCTGGTATAGATAGTTATGGTCTGAGCACTACACTTTTGAAGAATGCATGTTATAAATTTACACGTATATCCATACAGAGAAGTGTATATTTGTGAGGGCGCAAACAAACCCTTTATCTTTTGTATGTGTACAGGGATCGTTCACGTGTGCAAGTCAGACAGGCACGGGTATGTGTAAAATTTCTCCTGGCACAAAGCCTTTCCTAGGCAACTGAGGTCAATCTCTTTCTTTTGTATAGACTTAGACTTGAAGATTGATAAGTCTGGTTCCTCTACAACAGTAAAGGGTCCATGCGTTCCTTTCCTTAAGAATAAAAGGAAGCACAAAGCAGAGGTGGGGGCAGGTAGAGAGCAGCGTTGCTGCAGCCTGGTCAGAGGGGACAAGCATGGGGCATGTCTGCCACTCAGACAAGGGTCCTTTTCTGCTGGTGCGTCTACTTGCAGGCCCTTTCTGGTAGATGCAGCACATCTTCCCTCTGGTGTAGTCACACCAGCTCTCACAGTAACACCAGCTAGGCTATAAAAAGCACTCCTCTTAAGCCACTACACAAAGTTTTGCTGGCACAGACGTGTGTGGTAAGCAATTCCCTCCAAGAAGCTTATACAAAAGGCTCGGTAGGCCAGTTTTAGAACATCCAAGGGGGCTTGTCATACCATAGTAGGTGCAGCACTAGCGTTATGCCCCCTACTAGGTAACTAGCCATTACTGACCACAGCCAGGGTGAGGTGGGTCCTTGCTGGTGGCTGAGCCTCCCAACGGCTGCAGTCAGGGGCTCCCGTCTCAAGAGAAGTTTGACAAGGCCTTGGCAATAACACGTTAATGCAATAGCTTACGGTCTTCATCACCCCCCTCCCCCCCCCCAGGTATTTGTTAACACCAATTTACAATCATTGCCAAAAAATAAAAAATGAAGTGAGAAAGCAAGCTAGGGCATGCAAAGCAGACATCAGTCCAACACAGGTACGAGCTGGCAGTATCAAAGAACTACGGTGACTGCAATAAGGCAAATTCAAGACTGGGAAAGCAAAATTCAGTAGCTGAATATCATGAGAGAATTAGGCAAAATACCTGCCCTTACATCACCTTGCTTTGGCAACTGGCATCAATCTTCACTGCCCTTTTTTTTTTTTTTTTTTTAAGCATGTTATTAAGAGCAGGGAAAAACAATGACAACTTGATGTTGTGTCCTGCAGGCAGCTGCCTCGCCCTGATGAATTACTGCTGCCTCTCACTCCACAAATCACTTCAAGGCACAGTGAACAAGACGACTGTTTTTGTGGGAGGAAATGTCAGAGACTTCTGTCCAGGGTTTAAAACTCTTTTCCTTCCATGCAAATAACACACACTGAGACTAGCAGTCTTGGGGTGTTATCCAGCGCAAACCTCTCAGCCTGAAGATGCAACGTGCCTTACCAGTCTCTAAGGAATAATTCTGGTGGTGTCTATGTTTATGTGTTCAGGGTTGAGCCTGCTCATGTCAGCCCTGCAGAAGAAAGTTTCCACTTCATTATAGTTTTCCCTGTTGTGGACACTGTTTACGCTCTTGGTACTTGCGTCAGACATGTTCTCCAGCATCCTGAATCTAAATAGTAGTTTATTCCTGACCGTTTTTATTTTATGGAAAATGTTGTACCTTCAATAGTAGGAAAAAAGCACCAGAAAAATTTTAGACTACTAATCTATTATTTATTTTTTTAATATTTTCAATCTTAGAATACATAAAAGCCTCATTATTTTGATTCAGGCCTGTCTAAACCAACCTGGTTTAGTTGTCTAAGCTGAATCACACAAACAGCCTTGATTGGTACAGCTCGGGGCTGCAGCTGTGCTTCAGAAATGTTAGTTTAGATATTTCACGTGCCAGTTTTCCTTCGAAGACTGGACAACTCACCACACTGGCCAGCACTGATTTCTAAGGCCCAAGCCCTGTTTTCCTTTATGGGATTATCCCACTAAACTTCATTTTTAATTAGGTGACAAGAAGTCAGTTAAATCAGTGAACTGGAGGAGTCAACTGAGGTAGTAGCTGTATTTTCAGGATTTTTTTTTTTTTTTCTTACAGAACAGAGGAGGTTCAGCTCCTAAATGCCAAGTAGATCACAGTCCAGATCCTGTTGCTGTAGGGAAATCAGTCAATCACTAGTACACTGTCCAGAAGGAAAAAACCCACCACCAGTATTTATTTGTGCGCAGTACAAATAAACATCCAGATAACTGTTTTAGGTTGCGGACTGTACCGGGAAACTATTCTTGAGAGTACTAATTATATTATCACCCTCCCCATAGTTCTTTCCTCACAGAAGCAGCACAGATGTGAATCTTTATGACTGGAACAAGCAGTCTTGCATATGAGCAATGAGATACTGTATAAACACTATATACAAGAGCACTGCAAGAGAATTCAAAAAAAACTGGTAAAGGTGCTGCTACTATCTACATAATCACTTTGAAAAGGGAAAATCTCTATCAACCCGAGGTATGCAACATGCCAGATGTTATTGTCAGTTCTCAGCTGTCTGCCCTGAGCCCGATAATAGCAAGGAGCTGTAATGAGTGTGCTGGAATGAGAAATACTACAAGCAATAAGCTCTGAAAATCAATGGAGCGTGTACCCTTCAAGCCAGCCTGGTGAAATAACATCAAGTGTTATTTCAGGTGTTAATACAGCTTTGTATGCAACATTTATTCAGGCTGATTTTGTAAGACATGCCTTTTAAGCACTCTTCCCAACCCCAAAAATATACAGTCAATGTTATTGTTGAATGTAAACAAAAAGGCCTGTTTGGATTTGCTTTGTGTTCCTTAAAAAAAAATCATAACTCTTATCTCCCTCCTCCTGCCATAAAAACAAACAAACAAAGTGTGTCTAAATCAGGATTACCATTTAAGACAGAAAAAACTTGTCTCTGTATTTTCTCCTTTGCATAAACATAACTCTGCTTGACTATGCATCAAACATTTATCCCAGTGAGCTTTGACTGCAGAAGACACTATCATGATTCATCACGCATGTATGTTTACTAAACTCTATAAATAGTGGAAAATAGGCCATAAATGCCGCTTTATGTTTTAAATCACTGTTTTGTCTCGCCAAGAATGTCTCTAGAGTAGTAGTTCTAGAAATTCAGATGATGAAAATTAAACAGGCATGTACTTTCCCTTTATACAGCAAACTGTACGTTGATGGGACACTAAATCTCTGAAGTGATACGGGTACAACAAAGGATAAGATGATCCAAACTGCAGGAAAAGAGCCAGTTTTCGGTCTTTATCCTGAGCCAAGCTCTGCTACGCAGAACACCACTCAAAGGCACATGATCTGCCATTCCCAGAGTAACAGGAACAAGAAAAGATTGGCTAGAGTTCCTCTTATTTAAATGAGCTATCATTTGACAGTATAATATTTTTTAAACATGAATTCTGCATCAGCTGCTGCCTCGCGATGCCAGAAGTGAGGCCCCGCTTGCCACAGCGGCTGAGGTTGTGCTCCAGGCACGGCCCCTGCCCAGCATGGAGGCTGCGGAAGGATGGAGAGGCAGCTGCCTGCTTCTTCCAGGCAGCTCGCCAATCCATCAGGGCGATGCTAACGCTGGAGCAGACAGCGCCAGAAGATGCTCATTTTATATTCCTCCCCCCCCCCTTATAAATACGCATATTGACAAATCCCCAAACCTCCAGTGTGAGCTCGGGAAGTTCAGAGGGGGATGTCAGGACTTTTCAGCATCCAGGTGGTTTCATTTTTCCTTCGCTTCCCGCCCCACAACATGTGGACTGAAGAGCACTCTGCTGCCCACCTCTTTTGTCAGGGTGTTGTCGACATGCTGAGGAGACACCCAGAGAGCAGCAGCTGCTGGACCCACCGCGATGTGGGCACTCAGCTTGTGCTGTGACAGTGAAGTCTATGGCCACCGGCCAAATGTGTGCCCCAAGACAGTCATCAGAGCACAATAGAAGTGGTTCAGTTAAATGCCACCAAACAAGAACAGACTAAGGCTCATAAAACATTTAAATGTAATCATGTCCTACCCTTCAAAGCTCAAATGCCTTCAAAGAAAGGGCCAAATCCAAATGCTCGGCATGTTTCCTCTGAATTTTTTGAGTAAAGCCTCATGGTTTGTCTGCACCCATTTTACTGAGGTCCTCTGCTCCCCCCCTGCTTCAGTCTGGAAGGGAAACTGAGGTGTTTTAATCAGATTCCTCCACTTGAGAAAGGTAGTGATGTTTGTTTCCATAGAGGAAAGGGATTCCTTCCCCAGACTGGATCATCTGCAAGCCAAGAGGATCCAAGTGAAAGCCTCCAGCTTGGCTTTTGGGCCTGGATACCCCATTTGTGTTCATGCCTGCCTGCCTTAGAGCACCTTTCACACAAGGACTGTGTGGAGAAGACTTGCCATGATAGGCACTGGTATTTAAGCGCTTGGTGTGAGGTGCGGAGAAGTTTACTGATAGTGTTAAGAACATGTCTGCTAGAAGATAGGAGATATCCCACACTGCAAGTTCTACCCATCCTTTGCAGCAAGGAGACAATATACTCCAGCTGTTTGACTCAGGACTGAACATGGAGCATGCATCATCATCCTTTATATATTGGACCATTTAAACCTTATATTATTATATTCACAACTCTCCCAGGTCAGATGCTAACCATTAACAAAGCCAAAGATTCACAAACTGAATTATTAACACACTTAATTTTGGATTAAATCTTGAGATCACTTTTAAAAGCCTGTAAAATCTAGACTTGTGTTAATATTCCAGAAAAAGCTGATGTAATTGCAATACAATTTGCAGTAATTTACTTCTAAAGACTTTCAAATAATACAACAAAAGCCACCTTCTTTTTCCCTAGATCTCAGAGCCTTGCTGTCAGTGTGTACATTTACATCACTGAGCAACATCGAGAAGTTCCCGTCTGACTGGACGAGATGTTAAAACAAGTAGACAGGCAAGGTAAGCTTAGGATCCCTTGAGAGAGAAAGAGGAAGCTTGAATTGCCTTTGACCGTAGCTTACTTCCATGAAAACATTAACTAAGGCCCCTGAACTGCAAAGTTTCATATTTCTTTGTTTCCTTTTCCAACAGCAAATTTCATAATAGAGTAAGACACGTGTTTGAATCCAAAAATTCCATGCAGTGATACAGAAAATACAAATGCTCATTGCATGCCTAGTCTTCAGTAACTGGAGCAGAGGAGGATAAAAAAAAAAAATCAACAAATGCTTAATGGATGCAAAACTCATGAGGGAATGTGGGGAAAGTTTAGTAATGCCAAGATTGTCTTTCTCTCAGGATAGGTTAAAATGGATGGCTGCTGTTTGGTTCTGGAGACAAAGGGCTAACAGAGATGGTCCTCTGTTGCAGACAGTTCCTCTATATGCACTAGAGCCTCCAGCAGTTTTAATTAGTATTCTTTTGCAGCTTAGCAGTTTCTAACATCATAGATTATTTCTGCATGCAATGTTTCTTTGTTATTTAAGTGAAGTCACTCTGTCTTGAAAGAATATGCTATGGAAAATACAATGGAGAACAATACATACAACAGAAAGGAGGAGACTTTCATGAACTACTGGATGTTACTGGTAAATAGTCTTCCAAACCTCAAGTGTCAGACCAGCAAGGAATTTGCTTTGAGTAGTATACCTAAAATTTTGCCAGCAGCAAATAGAAAACCACTCCTCTTATGTAATTTTCCTAGAGAAGGAAAGGAAATCCAGCATTTCTGCAAACGCAGGCACAATCAAAGATCTCCTCAGCACCAACAGCTGTAACAACTTGGCTTTCCTTCATGGCTGGCTTCCCATTAAATTGTCAGGTTAAATTTAATATTCTCAATCCTTATCTTGAAGGTAGCTCTAGAACCTGGCTCTAAAGTACATAAAAAAGACTGCCTAGTGCTCCAAGAGAGACCTGCTTATCGGTCACAGAATAATTTCAGCCATAAAAACACAAATCTCATGTCTGAAGAGCAGAGCTTTCTTGGGAATGGTCTACAGGCAGCAGAGCAAGTCCCAGAGGGCCAAAGGGCTCCTGGACATCTTCACCACCATCTCCTGCTCTAATGCAGCAGAACCAACTTGCCTGCAAAAAAAAACCACGGAGTTGGCTGGTAATTTCAAGAGCATATAGCACTCTGCTGCATATCAAATTCCTCCCCATAGGAACTGGCTGTGAAAGAGAGAATGACCCATACCAGCACATTTGAGCTGGGAGCTTGCAGGAAGCCACAGCACCACGATGAAGAGCAGATGGAAGAAGAGCAGGAAAGGAGAGGGAGCCATAGGAGCAGTGGGAAAACAACTGTCTCCTGAAAGAAGGGAAATCCAGTGTAACTTGGCGGGTGTTACCAAGTTCAGGTTAGGAAGAGGACCAACAAGGAAAGTCTGCCATGAATAATAAGCTCTCTTATCTCAGACTTACTGCAACTAATGTGTATTTTGCTGTCTATGAGCTCCTCCATTTGTACACTCTTCACAATCCCTTTCTATTCCCAGCACAGCACATATCACGAAGGATCATGTCAGCAGTCAGGGAGGAATTAGTCTCACTCCCGAGAGCTTTGGGGGTAGCTCACCTCATTAGCAGGAGATGGACAAACTGGAGGTAGTTCAGAGAGCAGCAAAAATTGAGGCAGATGGAAGGGGACTGACTCATTAGAGAAGATTAAAAGAGCTAAATCTGTGTAGCTTGGTTCAGTGACAGTGTCAGGGGAGCACAGACCCTAACTATTAAGATTTTTAGGGCATAAAAATGAAAAATGGGCTTTAGATTGTAAGAATGTGTGGAACTAGACCAAGTGAAAGGGAAAAATAAAGACACTCAAGAAACTGCTCTACCAGTTCAGAGTCAGTCTGTACAAAACAAGGTTTGCATCTACTGCAGATGTACTTACCAACAACAGTACAGTACACTGATGAATTTAGCCTTCAGAAAAGCTACAATGGAGAATAATTTTAACACTGCACAAAAGTCATGTTTTTGTGTTACTTGTTAGAAGAGTAGCTGAACGTGGAAATATAGATCTCTTTTCCAGGTAAAGAAAACAGTACAGTGCATCTGTCACTGGGCATCCTACCTAAAGGAATTATGGGTTTCCCAACAGACCCAACATTTTACCTCTCACCTGAGGTTTGGCTTAGTGCCTTCCTGTCTAATTCTCTTTTTTATTTCAGTGGTTTCAGCTGACCATCAAAAAAAAAAAAAAAAACAAAACCCACAAAACCTAACTGTCTCCATACCAAGCATTTCTCGTACAATTTACAAAGGTTTGGATCAAAGCCCTTTTAAACAAAAGGAGCAGCTTGTGTCACCGGGTGAGTTTGAGTTAGGTTATAAGGTCATTTCTTATGGCCTTAGATTAGATTAGCTAATCTAACAACCTGGAGGTGACTGCCAGAGTCATTTTCCTGGATGTCAAGACAACTCCACTTTCAACATTAAAATCTCAGAAAATGATTCTGAAGTGACTGCCAGAAGTCAGCCTCGGAAAATATCTCAAATTCATGGCAAGCCTGCATAATCAAGTATTCATTTTCAGTGCATCTGCTATATTTAAGAACACTACTGCACTATGAGTTCATTGGTCTTTTCCACAGAAAGGTTGCCTGCTTTGCTTTTCCCTTTATAAATTGAGACGGTTTATTGAGCTTTTAGCAGACTTCTGGCATTAAAACGCCGCAGCATATATCTCATATCATAAAATGTGTGATCAAAGGAGACTACCTCCTACTAAAGTTTCTTTTCTTCTCATCTTCCCTCCTCAGGCAAAAACCTGGATGAATAGATAAGTTAGTCCCACGAGATGGATGAAACTTTGATAACAAAGCTTATGCCACTTACACTGATACTCATTCAGGTTTTCTAAAATCCATTTATACAATGTGATTAAAGAAACACAAGACTTTTCCTTTCTTCCAAAGTTCAAAAGTATTTCACTCACAAAATAACAGCGAAATTATATACTGTGTTTTTTTTTTTTTTTTAATGTAGGGAAAGCATCAATACTAACTCTCATACCAGTTTACAGGGGGAAAAAAATGCAGAGGGGTAGGAAAGAATCTTGTATTTTATGCACAAAGATAAGCCAGTAAAATACAGCAAGGCAGTCAAGGATATTAATGTTCATACATTTGAATATGTAGCTAGAAATCAATGAAAAAGTGTTCCAAAGAACATCCGATGTACTCGGATAACACATCTGCCAAGGTGGTCTCGTTCCAGTTTCCCAAAAAATAGGAAGATGAAAATTTTAGGTACCTCTTTGCACCCTTTGGATCTTAGAGACATAAAAACTAGTCCAGAAACTGTTATGACTTATTTTTGAGAAACAGCTAGAAGATTTAATGCTCTTTTAAAGACAGAGGCACAAGGGACAGAATCATTGGACTTAAAATCCCTGCCAGCACTTTTAATGAATAAATAAATACATACCTTTTTGTTGTTACCATACCAACCTGAGCCAAGGGTGGTATCCTTTTATTCTACATACAGACACGCAGAAAACACCCATCTACTGAAAATAATTAAATTAGCTTGCTACGAAGTAGATGAAAATACCTACAAATTGTCTCAAGAGTTGTACAAAGTTTTGCTTGAGGAGGAAAGCCATTAATTTGGGGTTTTTATTTTTTTTTTATTTTTTTTAAAGTAAAGATATTGTCTAAAGAAACAAAACGGAGAAGGCTAGGAAGATTTTTGTCAGTCTTTTTTTCTGACACTGGAGCACTTGAGAGGCCAAGAATGAGCCTCCCAAGTCCTACCCAGTGGCTTTCCACTGGCTCATGCCCAGCCTCCAGACTGCAACCACCACCCAAAGCAAAATAAACACCTGAACTAGAAGATAAAATACCTCCTGTATGTCACAGAACAGCCAGTGCCACCTTTGGCATAGGAACAGTTCAAAGTGCCTACCCCACTGATTTCAATATTCTCAGGGCTAGTAGACTTACAACAGCCTGTTTAAACCACAAGGAGATGTATCGAAGGGACACATTTCTTTACAATTTAAAGAAAAAAATCTCTAAGGATATATATAAAAAAAGGTATTTGTATACATATGTAAACATGCATATACATTAATGGCATTGCCCAAGCAGCTCCTTGAACAAAACAGCCTCTGTTTGTCTCTCTGCATACTACAGGCTCCACACGTGCGCTGTGACCTATTGGGAGAGCGCAGATTTCTGCCGATGGTTTCAATAGCTTTCTCAGCAGGTTTATTATTTGAAATCTCATCTATATTATTTCAATGTCCTCTGCTGCACATCACCAGGCAGGTAGAGACACCTTTCGCTAGCGTGAAAGATTTGGCCTTAGCACGGATCCTGCAAATTTGTGCTTTTTACAGTGGCAGACCTGACTCTTGGCACAAGCTACAGAAAAGCCAGCTCTAGTCAAGTATTCCAAACCCTGGCCAAGTGACAAAGTAAAATAGCTCTTATGAAGGGGGGGGGTGGGGGGGGGGTGGGGAAAGGAAGACAAGTGCAGCCCCTGGGGATGCACCCTGAGGGCTGTTAGTCAACTGTCAGATACTATCAGCTTCAGCCAAAGCTGAACCCAGCAGTTTCTTCGTCCTGGGGGTAGTTTTTAGGAAAACAAAAAGCAAATTACCTCTTCCAGGCTCAGATTATCTGGTTGCAAGGAAACCTGCCATTGTAAGAGGATTTGCACTAATTACATGAAGTATCATATAAAAGAGTGTTCAGAAAATAATAGATTTGAAAGCCAGAAGGTTAATAAGCACCTTGATTATGAACCTCTCACTATCCTGAATTCACACCTAGAAAAATGCAGTCAGGATGCCTGGTAAAGCCACAAACCACAATTACTTTATGGAAATGATTACTTGGCAATGAAATGTTTTCAAGCTCCCTTCCACACTTGTTTAAATGACTAGTGAAGTAAATAGCAGGATCGATAACCACGAAACTCGGTCTTGTTTTTGTAATTAAGAAAACCGAGACAGAATCCATCCATAATTTGTTCCTAGCAATCACAGGGGTGATTGCAGTCTGCCTGCTTTATTGGGCCGACCAGCTCATTCCTATGCAGCAGGTGTAAAGGAACATTTCCTACATATATTCACTTTAAACTGCTGCAGTAGGTACTCTGCAAACACCTTATATTCATAGACACGGTTTACTGACGCGTGTATTTTTCAGCTCAGTGAGCACACACTAACTACTGAAATTGGAGATATACTCGGTTTAAGCAAAGAGTTTAATTTAGCAGAAATTTGACTTTGCCAGATTCACATAAGTGCATCCCACAGTGGAAACACGCATTGCTTTGGTGGCAGAGTTTGGCCATATGTGATTTTATAGCTCTGTGTAACAGAGACATCTATGAGAAGAAACTGCATCCCTGCGGGAACGTGCAGGGTCAAGAGGAGATGTGATAAAAGCCCACTCCTTTTACAGCAGGCTGAGAAAAGCCATTTTAGCCATTGCATCAAGGGAAAAAAATATATTCCCTTTTCCAGCAGGGGCCTGGGATGTAAGTACACAGAGAAAGGCTTGACTGCACCAAATCCACAGGTCTCTCCCTCAGTCCCCGGAGAAAAATAAGCAGAATTAGTTTAAATAACCCATGCAAGGGAGTCCCAGTTTTTTTGAAACACATTCAAATACCAAAATAGCATCAAGGAATCAAAAATTCCAATTTTCAGCAACATAAGCCTTACTGAACTACTATAAAATGTTTAAATAATACAGCTTCAGATTTGCTTAGCTTGTGCTCCTGCACACCTTGAAAAATATTAGAAGTTGCCTGCTTTGATAAAGTCAAGTCAAAACACGCGATAAAATCCGAAAATTCCTGCAAACACTCCTGCTTTCACCAAGACTGTACTTTTGGAAATATAAAGGTTTTCATTAGTTTAAATCAATTTGGCAAGTATCACCTATGCTGTGTATGTATATATCCTTGGATGACCATCCTGCTTTGCCCAAAATGGAGTATTTTCCCCTTCCATCTCAGTCTCTGGAGAAGCAGGACCAACTGTTGAAATGTTGATCCTACTGAAAGCAATGAGAGTTTTGCCATCTGATCCTGCTGCAGTCACTTCCCCCCCTCCCCTTTCTTCAAAATTTGCTACGATTACACAGAGCTGATTTTCCAAATGAGTCCCTTCCCACAGGGAAGATCTGCAGAATAACACTTTTGTTGTTGCAGGGACCCACTCCTTTAACAACACTAATGAAAAACAAGGTAACTCGCAGACACGTACATTATTCCACTGAGGCACAGATGAACACCTACGTAGTTTTGGGAGGCATTGGGGAAGTTTTCCCACTTCTTCCCTTTTTTTACTTTGTCTCTCAGTCATACAGGAGCAATTACATAGTGCCCACGGGAATAAAAACTCCTTGGAGAATGTTTGTTAATGATTGGGAAAGCGGGGGAGGAAAATGAGTACAAGAGGCTCTCAGCTGCTTTCCCCATATGGCTGTTATTGCAGGGTTATTGCTTAAAGTATAAACAAAAGGTACAGTATAAAACACATTATACTATGACAACAGAAACTGCATCCCACCTTCCGTTCTGCATTGACTCATGTTACTCTGAGGCCACATAATCTCAGCCTAAAGGGATGTCCTGCTGCCCAACTGTGTCTAAATGAAGAATTCTTATGCCCAGACTGGATCTAAAACCCAGGGAAGCACACAAATCAAAGCAAGAGTCGGTGTCCTTGAGGAACAAGTGAAAACCAAGCATTTTTAGGATTGAATCCAAGATGTACTGCCGTTCTAATCTTGTTTTGAAACGTGTTCCTTATCATACAATTTAAACCAAGTTGGAAAGGCATCACGCAACCATAAAACTAACCACGAAGGCAGAGGAGCAGGACTAACAAGGCAGATGCTTTATGAAGCCGGCCAGCCCTATGTTTGCAGCTAAAATCCACCAGATGGCTCAGTGCGGAGAATCCCCGCCTGGGAACGCCGATTTCAGACTTGCAGGGCATAACGTTTATTCCACAGGAAGGTAAGACGTGAAAGGCACGTGAAAAAACAAAGCCCTGCTTCACCAAACCCCAGACATACCTGCTGGCTCTGCTAGGGCCAGGTAACGATGTGTAGTTTTTCACATCTCCCCTTGACACCATGAAGTCCCATTTTGAAGCTATTAGCACAGAACCTTCATCCTTGATAAAGAGCCTATTTCAGGAAGTATATGGAGAGAAAAAAAAAAACTGGCGAATGTGTTTCCTGGGAGAAGTTACCCTGGGTAAATAACATATGCAAGTTATTCTGTGCAATTTACCCTTGCAGCTTAGTAGGAATTGGAGTTTGGACAACTGGCAAGGAAACATCCATAATTTAGGTGTGGGAATTTTCCCTCAATATCAGAAAAACTTCATCTGAAGAGCAGCACGTCCCACAGGCAAGCAATATAAAGCACTTTTCTTACACATACTTAAGAATATTATTTTATAGTGGCTGTCAGCACTTTTGGAGAGCATGGTTTCGAATCTCAGAGCCAATAACAGAGCCAACAGCATGAAAGGAAAACGGAATCTGTCTTACCACAAAGGAAAACACAGGACAGAGAGAATGAAGGACAGATGCACAGAAGGTATTAGTTTGTTGATAGCTTTTGAATAACAAGTAACCTGCCTCGCTTTGCTGCAAGGAATAAACCAGTTAGAATATAAATGCTAAGTGAGGAAAAAAATTTACAATGTGGCATTTAATAGTTATGGTACAGCCTGCATGGATTTGCATCCATTGGGATTGATGGACACTTAGGAAGTCAAATTATTCATTGATAGGACAGCTGTAGGGAAACCTGTATTACACGGAGAAAGAGACCGATTGGGGGGGCCTAAAAATTGTCCTAAAGGGAGAATCAGAAAAATATGCAAAAGAAAAGGAGGAAAAAACCTCATTGTACCAGCATACACTTTACAATGCCAGCCTGTCCAATTGGTAAATAGGTGGCAGCTGTGGCCCTTAAGGCTGTTTTGCACAAAACAGGAAAAGAAGGCATAAAAATACCCTGCCCCCAGTAGCGAGAAAGAGGCATTCCTCAACCAACACATCCTAAAACCATCCTTACCTATTTTTCTTGTCCCAACTCAAAAGATTTATGATGTGTTTCTGGAAAATATATGCCAACAATTGCATTAAAATCCTGTACTTGACTATAAGAGTCCTGTTAACACCACAAAAGCAAGTTTTGCTCATATTGTCTCTTTTCTAGACACAGACAAGCCCCTGCACTTATAATGAATGAGTGTTTTTGTTCAAAGTGTGCTTTATTGATTAGCCACTTTATTCAAGAACATCATCAGAAACTCATCTACTTATTAATTTCAGCTTTATAAGTTATCTTAACACTCTCCCCTAGACACCAGTTCTTCCTCAGGCATATCTGTCATTTCTGTCAAGAGTACTTCCAATTAATTGGCAAGAGAAATTAGGAAGCACTGACTTTGTGGAACAGTGACATTGGCATGGATTTATAAATTGCAGTAGAGATACATAAAGTAATGGGCAGCAAAACCAAGGTAAATCGGTGCTCCTTGCACCAGGCTGTGTCAGCATAGGCACAGCCTACAAGAAATTAAATGCAACATTAAGAGAAAACATTGAAAAGAAACAGTACAGTACATGATGCAAAATTAGGCCGAAGGGCTCACACACACATCCTGACAGCGAGGGCAGAAGTTTAAAAAGATTACAAGCATTGAGCAATATCAACTAAGTGGAGAAAAAGCACCAGTGTTTATCAGTTCTGGGAACAGACGCAGTAGATTTCCGTTTCTTCTGTTTTACATAGTAGCAATGAGCAGAACGAACACCGTATTATAAAATACACGGAGGGCCACACAGATTTGTTCAGACATCATTCCCGACTGAACCACATGCACTGAACATGCAGCCAGGTCACTACTGCTACACCCAGGGGTATTTACTGCAGTCCATAGGATGAAGTCAAGTTTAAGACCTGACCGCAAGCCGAAGCCCAATGCTTAATACAGTACGGCAGCTCCTGTGGACATTGGGCAGAGCCACAAAAGATTGGGTAGAGCCCCTGAGCATACTGGCACACGCATCATCATCTCAATGGGCCAGGGATGGAGCTGGGACCAGTCTCTCCTGCTCTTCTTTGCAGCTACTGGTCCTAATGAACCCCACAGCAGCAGAGATACAGCAAATCCCCAAAAAGCAACAGCAGAAAGGTTAGGAGTGCGGTGGCAATAGCCTTTTAGCTTGCATTGCACACTGAATTTCAGCCTGACTGAGGCTCCTGCAGCTAATCCATGTTTGAAAACGCCACTCCGACTCACGGTAATGGATTAAAAATGCCAGGACAGATATCAGCCCTGCTCCTGCTCCCTCACTCCTCTTGGAATGGGGCAGGGAACAACTCGGCACAACTTTACAGACAAGGCAACATCCTACTTTTGATACCAATTTTCATCTTAAAACACAAATGCAAGTCATCGCTACTTCATGAATATTTACTATCAAGGAATTCAGTAAGTTCAATGAATATTTGGCAGGTCTCAGTCAGATATTATGACTGTTATGCTTCATATATTAAAACATCCAAATGCTTAAATGCAGCTAAAAACACTCAGGAGAGTCACTGAAAACTGGCTTGGGACTATATTCACTGATTCCTATTGAGGCATTTGCAGACTGACTAAACATCACAAGCCATGAGAGATAAAACAAGCTTTTTAGGTCTTTAGAGTGAGATCTGTTCAGATCTCTAGATGTATGTTTAACCATAAAAAAAGTATTCTTTTAAGGCAAGCAGACATTTACACTGAAAAGTATGCCTTCCAGAGGTAAGCTTTGAGAAAAGCAAACAAAGCTTTTTAATGACAGCAACACCAGAAGAAAAATGCACGCTTCAGGTGTCTGTATTCTTACTCTTAACTCGGAACGATCTGATACTGACTATTGGAATAGCTGGAAAGGAGGGAGCAACCAGTATATCTGCAGAGCCACTGCTGCACATGCACCCAGGATTTATTGCAAGAACTGTGACGAACACCACAGAAGCAAAAGCAAGGAACAAAAAGCAAAAAGAAAATGGTAGATACTGACTACCCAGGGGAATTTTTAGGCCAGGAAATGGTCTTCTATATGCATCTGTGTATTTTGAATAGAAAGATCTGTTGAATTTTTCAGTTTTCGAGATCACGCTGGGGGTGGGGGGGGTGTCAAGATTTTTTTTTTGGCATACAGGTAATTTATATTTGCATAAAATGGACCTGGGACGTCACAGCTATGAGGCCTAAATTATGGCAGCATAGGAAGGTGGCCCTCTAAAACACTTGATGGATGAAAACCCACGAAACAGTCGACAGCTGGATAACAATCTTTTTCTTGTGCAGCATCATTGTACCATCACCAGCTGCTTTGTGCAGTAGCTTTTAGAACTGGCTATGCATTGCAAATGTTGTAACACTTCTCAGGCTATTAACTCTCCCATTCACTTACTCAGCTGAGCATCATCAATGAATGCTGGAACATGTTGCTTTGAGAATTTAATAAATTAATCTGTGATTATAAGTAATTCCCCCACTGAATCCAGAAAGCTGGTAAAAAAGAAAGCAAAAAATGCCTTTTGTAACACTCATTTTACAGGAACCTTTTAGCATAGGCAAATATAAGAATGTTATTCTAATTTTATCCCTATTTCGTGCTGGCTCCAGCAGCTCTCATACGCTCCCTGTGCCTTAGAAAGGCGATGTGGGAACACAGGACTGAGAGGTACCTCCCAGGCCCTGGAGTCCTGACCTCAGGAGGCAACTTGTGTTATTACATCTATAAATTAAGTTTACATTAAAATTCCTGTTGAGGAGCCTTATTCCAGAACCCCATTCCTCAAAGCCTATTACTTCTTTCAGAAGCCCAGTGTTCCATTTAGCTGATCAACAAGAAGGCGTGTGGTTGCAACAGCCCCGTGGAGACTCCCGTGATCACCCAGAGGAGCAAGGCAACACCCGCCATCCCACACCAGCCCTTGTCTTCACCTCAAAGGTAATTTCGTATTTGAACCATCAACTCTTTTCTTGTTCAGCAGCAGCTTCCAACTGCTTAAACACAGAAGGAGCAGGTGTACAGATGCCTTTACTGCCATTTTTTTCCCAACACAGCTCTTTGCTTCTTTAATTTTTAGTAAAGACAACACAATGAATGCCTGAAATTAAGCCAGCTTCCAATTTCTTCATGCACTCCCTTGAGTGACCCAAACATTCATACGGACTAAATTTAAGAAACAAGCACCTGAGAAACCTGCTTCATTACCACTAATCAAAATTCAATGTTACTATTAAACACGTGCTCCCACCTCAGAAATACACAATAAGTTGTCAGCAATTTTCAGCAGCACTGGCATTTCCAAACTCAAAGAAAAAGAGTAAAATATCTCTTTTCATAAAAAATACTTTTGTGCTCCCATTAGCACTTGCAATAATTCAGGAACATTTAAGGTCTACAACATATAATACATTAACACCCATATGAACCTGCAGAGCTAAGAAAGTTTTGCTTCGAGATTCAAAATTTGTCAAGTTACAGTATCACATTACTTATTGTCCTCCCACATTTTAAATCAACTCTAGTAAGGCTTTTGTTTAAAAGAAACAGTCACTCAGCCACTGCTTCCTAATGGGAGCGGACCCCAGGCCAGCACTTTGAAAGAGGCATGCCTTTCTCTGCAGCAAGCTCCCTGCAAAGCTCAAAACATCTTCAGACTAAACTGAAGCTTTATTTGAATACAAATCAGGATAATTCACTTTTTAAGTAGACAAAACTCACAAGCGTCTAGATCAGAAGAAAAAGAGTTCCCAACCAAAACTAGCCTGCTCACCTGCTCCACACAAGCAGGTCTGCGTCTCCAGGCTTGGCGACACGCTGAGCATCCCACTGAGCACTGGGCCCAGCTCCATCCTGCATCACCTCAAAGCCAGCTCTTCTCCAGAATGGCCCTTTTGAAGCAACCCCACGCAGCCGGCAACACCCAGAAAAAAATACCCACAAGCCCTCCCCAGGACAGCTGCCTTGCCAGAATTAATCACAGGTGTCTTCTCCACAGCTAAAGGACACTTTACGGGCTTTTTTTTTTTTTTTGGGTTGGGTTTTCCCCCCCCCCCTTAAAGCCTCTGATTCAGATTACCAAAAAGAACATTGCAATATTTTGCTTTCTGCAATATGTATATGCTGGGTTTGTTTTTTTTTTTCCTGTGCATGAGCTGGGGTTTTGTAAATTGTTTCTTGCTAGATGAGGTTAATGGAAATCCTTAAAAGCTGTGTGTCCTTCTAAGCCTAAGGTGCTCAAAGAAGGGTTGAAAAGTATCTTAGGAACTGTTATTGAAACATCTTAGCAGTACCTGTGCTGTATACAGCTGTGCTTCTTACTCTGCTCACGCTGAGGCTTCAAAAGGCTTGTCAAGCAGAAGGATAGAGCAATGTATTTATTTTGAAAAAGAAATATGCTCTTTCAAAGGAAAAAGTAACCCCCAAACCGTTGAGTATCAGACAGTTTCGTCCTCCCATTCCTGAGCTGCAATGTGGTTAAGGAACTCGAGGCCATCCACGGTACAGCTTTGAGAGCTTGTTTAGAAACCCCCTGATCTGCAGAAGTGCTGGTACTTTGAAGGAAACTTTGCAATAAACGTTAGAGCATGTAAGTTTGTAATGAAAATTGCGCAATTTAACTTCAAAAACTCCATGGCACAACATTCAACATAGCAGCATGATACTGTATTGGAAATGACTACTCCAAAACTTAAATCCTAGGTGTTATTCCTACAGTTCCTTAAGGCTGATAAAAAAAAAAAATATAAATAAATCTAATGGCAAGCGCCTGTAATTTTGCATTTATTAGAGGGAAGAGGGCCCTGGGGCAGGAAAAGCTATTTGGAGGCCGGCACAGGAGTGGAAGGCATTCTCTAAGCTGCAAGAGCCTGTTTAGTAGCTGCAGCTGGCAGCTGATCGAGTCCTGACACGCTTAAAGTAACCAGTGTAGCAACTTGGTTGGAACCTGCTCGCGTGGCTGTAGAAAAGAAAATGATAGCTGAAAATTAGACGGGAAAGTGACATTCTGCTTTATGGCCTAATTCAACAAAGCATTTAAAGATATATTTAACTCCCAATACTTAATCTTCTAATTAAGCACGTGCTTAAGTATTCCCTTATCTAATTTGGGCCACTTGACCCTATCCCTTAGAATTAAATATCACCCCAAAAAAGGGGGTGCGATGGGAAGGATTTTGTTATAGGTTTGGTGGTCATTTTTTCTGGGGCAGGAGGGAAGTTTGGTTTGGGAGAGACTAGGAGGAGGACGATAAGCTGCAATAAAAGCATATAAATGA
This sequence comes from Fratercula arctica, assembly GCA_947846985.1. NCBI lineage: Eukaryota > Metazoa > Chordata > Aves > Charadriiformes > Alcidae > Fratercula > Fratercula arctica. Next base: position 15,595,907 of record CANTUZ010000006.1, on the reverse strand, counting down.
ATAATTGAATTAAGCTTTCCGTACCTCACGGGAAATAATCAGAAAGGTTTTCCCACTGAGTTTACCGCATGTTTAGAGACTGTAATACTGCCTTCCCTTTCCTTACCTGTTGAAGCAAACCGGGATATTCAGTTCTGGGCTTTTTCACATTGTGTCCTCCCAATATTGCTAATGCAGTAAAGCTCAACGGTACATGGACTACACAAAGCCCGAGCCCACTCTGTCTCCGGCTGACTGGCAGGCACAGGGAACCTGTAGGGTTGGTATTTTCCTGATGTACAATTAGAGCCCGCAGGCTGGAAACAGATGGTTATGCCGTGGTAAAATTACTAGAACAAGATGTAAACAATTTTCATCCAAGCTATGTTTTGCTTCCGTGTGCAGAAGCAAAAGGAAAAACTGGAATACAGCCTGAATCAGGCTTGTTTACTGCATTTTCAAGGATTTTCTCCAGGCTATCCTCCTGTGCAAGTCTTAGGAGGAGGGGGAAATGCGGTATTTACCCGGAGGCAGCTATGAGTAATAAAACCAGTCCTGGTTCTGGAGAGGGTAATAATCCTTGCTCCCAGATTAAAAACTATTCAAAGCTGAGAGTGCAGTTAGCGTTGCTTTTCACACATTGCCTTTATGATGAACTCAACCAGATTTATGGTTTTAGTTACAAAACTGTCGAGTTATTACCAAGAAAGGTAGAAGGTGGAGAAATGTTGTTTTAATTTATTCTCTTGACCTAAATTCACCACGACATTTGTCTAACTTCTAATGGAGTACAAAATAAATTACACTAATGTAAAAACTTAAAAACTCTTCCCTGATTGATCAAACAGGAGCTACAGCAAGAAAGAAAACGTGCAAAATGCCCCAGCTTACAGGAATGTCATCTATCACACACATGATTGTTTGCATTTTGAAAAGCTTTCAACTTGGTCAGCTTCTGATTGCTGCTTCTCTAATTGCCTTAATTGGGCTCTTTCCTCTGGTGTATATTGGTGTCTTTCCGAGCTGCCAAGGAAAGTAAAGCTTGTCATCTTCCTGTGAACAAATGTTTATCTTGTGCTGCCCCAGAGCACATCGCTTTTGTCTAGTTTTCATTTTTCTTTTTTTTTCCCCCCCCTTCTGATGATTAGCCTCCATGTGCTTGATTATTTTGTGCTTTTAATTTCTACATGAGGTACGGTGGATGGTAACATGCCGGTATTTTGGATCTTAGTAATACAAATATGGAAGAAAATCCACTGTAATTGAAGAAAAAGCTCCAAAACGCCCTTCAGACAAACACCATTTAAAAAAAAATTTTTTCTCTTTTAGTAAAGACAGGTCTTGTATATAAGAGGAAAGTAGCACGGTAGCTGCGACAGTTAAGAACTTTTCAAATTAAATACTAGTGCTTTTTATATGTAATCGGTTGAGATTTAGCTATAGAAAAATATATAATTTCTGGTATAAAGAAGATAAATTAATCTCTTCAAAGCCTCCTCTATAGCAGAATGGTTGCCAAATTCTTTGAAAAGAAGTTCTGTGAAAACAGTAATAGAGTTGACTGCCCAGACCTGTTCCATGGCTTAATCCTGCCGCCTTCTGTCCAACTCCACTTGTCCGGCGGCTGAAAAGGTAAAGAGCAGAGCTGAGCCTGACAGCGGGTGTAATTACACACGTCACCCGTTCTCTGAAAGCTGAACTAAAAAGAAAGTATTTTTTTTTAAAGACCAATTCTTACTGAAATGGAATGGAATCCAGCAGTCAGATGCAGGCCTGAAATTCTCCGAGAATTAAAATGTCATATATTTTTGCACACTCGTTCTAATGGATCCCACTGAAAGGCAAAGGGCCCTGCCTGCAAAATGCCACCTTGGAGGTTTGAAAGCGTAATAGTGTGCCTGTAAGCCAGAGATGTCTACTGTCCTCCTTTCCATGCTGTTTAAAAAGGTATAGAATAAAAAAGTAATGTATTGTTTTGCTTGCCTAGGATCTTGATTTAATATTAATTTACAGGAGCCACTTCATCATTTCATAATGGGATTGATAGATAAATGAATAAATAAATGGTCCCTTCTACTCTGACCTATTATATTTTGGTGAAGTCTGCCAGAGGCAGCCTAGTTTCCCTAGAAACTCTTTTCTGGGACATCTCCAAATCTATAAGCATGAGGAGACACTAATTAATGTAAAAGCTTTACTTGCAAAAGCAGGGATACTAAAAATCTGTACCAATATTCTTTTTTTTTAGATCTTTCCACATTATTCAGTTATAGAGCTTCTATTTTATTAGACCCTGAGATATTTGGTTCCATTTCAAGTAGCAGAAGCAAAGCTAAAAGGCAGTTTTCAATAAAATAACCTTTACTAAGTAGGGTTTATTTCTTAGTTGCATTTTATGAAAATTCTACAATAATCTCCCGTATTGGATCTGGCTGAGATGGACGTTGTGCACATAACCATGTTTAGGTATTTCAAAATCCTCATGTTAAAAACTAGCTCTAATTAGTATTAAGAATAAATATTCAGAAAGGCTCAAACAAGAATAAAGGCTCAGACAGACAAATAATGTCATTTCTCCATGACATTAAAACTGAACCTATAGGACTGGAAAGATCTCAGTCAGTTGAAAATTAATGTCTGACTTCATTCTGTTTCTACCTAAAATTAACAAAGTGCTTTTCCCCTCTCTGTATTTTGCTACCTTTTTCTATTATATAACATGGTTTTTTTCCTGGGCAAAAATCTTCCTCGTCTAGTCTGCACAAATTCAAAGGCAGGCTTGCGCTTTACGTGGGGAGCTGTTGATCCTCACGAGACAGACTCTATTGCTGCGGGGTGTATGGCCATGCGCTGGGAGTTATGAACGGTGCCGTCTCCTCGGGAGCACAGAGCCTGAAGAAGAGTTAAAAATGCGGTGGTTTGAAGAAGTGAGGGGGATGTCTCACTGTCACAGAAAGCCCTGAAGGCCTGGGCAGGTCTCGAGCCTGCTGGTCCCCTTCTGCCCTCCATCCACCCCCCTCAGCCTCACCCATTGCACCTTGTGTTGACTCCTGATCTCACCCTGATCCGTAGTGGTGATGTGTCCTGGCAAACCTGAGCCACCAAAGGATCCCATGACTGAAACTAAATTCCAGCATTCGGTTACAGACAGACCTGGGCAGCTGGGAACTCTGGACCTTTCACTCGTCCTTCACATCTACAGCAAATTTCTCACCAGCCCAGGCCCTTGACTTGGTACCACCTCTTGCAAGAAAGGTATGTTTTTAAGTAATCATTTCTTTTTCTCCCCTCTCAAAAGCAAATCCACTTTCCCAGAAATAGAATGTTCTCCTCCATAGACCTTTTTTCTTTCTTTTTTTTTTTTTTTTTTTTGTGATTTTGAGACCAATCTTTACAGTTTTTTGCAGTTTCATTAACACTGCTTAATCAGTTGTGCTGGATTTGCAACACTCATCTGTTACCCAACAGTGTGCTTTTTCTCATTTTTCAGAAGCTGTTAAAACATTATTTTTACATAAATATTTCTTGTGTTTAATGGTGATTGAAAACAGAAAAGGATACTTGGCGAATATTTCTACTATTTTTTCCTCCCCGTTTTTGTCTGGTGCTTACCCAACCAAGCCTTTCACAAAGCAGAGCCCTGGGAATCAGTCCCTGTGATGAATCACCCTGTCTTACAATGCTCAAAAGTCCTTCTATACCATTAAATCAGGCTGATGATCCAGATTTTCTGATATATGGCTCTGTGCTTGGGCTGAAAATAGAGGAAGTCAATAAAGTTATCCCAGTCCTATAGCCTAAGCAAAGGTGACGTGTGCTGGAGTTGAAACCAAGGTGCTTGACAATGTGCTTCTCCAACATCTGAGGTATAACAAGTTTTTTTTTTCTATTGTACTCATTCTACAGAGGGAAAATAAAAGTATGAAGAATGCACAACATCCAAGGTATAACAAGTTTTTTTTTCTATTGTACTCATTCTACAGAGGGAAAATAAAAGTATGAAGAATGCACCTGAGGAATTAGGAATTACAGTAACACCAAAATATCAATGTTGTCTATTACAGACAAGAGAACACGTGAGGGGGGTGGAGATGAAATTGCTCACAGTTGTGGCTCTTCAGTACAAATTCAGAAGGTTTCTAATTTTTATCTTACACCCTGTGTGAGTGTGCGTGATATCAGACTACCTCGACAGGCTGCTTTCAGCGTGGCAGCGCCCGTAGCCGCTTTGGTGTCTGGGTTTATTCTTCTTGTGCCTCAAATTGCAGAAGAATAGTAAACAGCCTTGTTTGGGTTCAGTGATATTGGCAGTGAGACAAATGGAATTACTGCTGAGGAAAAAAAAAATACTTCCGTAGGAAGGAGAAAATAAAATATGTCTTTTTAAATAGAGCAGAGACTCTTAAAGTTCACGCAAAAATAATCATCGAGCAGCAGTAGATGAGGCAGCATATTGTGCAGAAATAAGAAATCAGCTAATTTCCAATTTTAAGTCTTCCATTAAAACAACCTATATAGCAATTTAAAAGAGGAGTATGCATTTTGCTCTAAGTATTTTCTTTTTTCTTCTATCTACAGTTCCCCTCTTTTCAAAGAAGAGTGTGTTTACTTGAACACCGTGTGTATACTCGTGTGTAAAAAGTGGTTGGAGCTATGGGCGATTCTGCTTGTAGATTTGAAGACGTGCTGGGAGGGGTAGTTGGTAGATCTTCAGAACTGGAGTGATTATGTGAGATAAAATATTAATATTGTTCTAACTTAATTTTCTCAGGTTTCCTAGATGATAACTTCAAATGACAGGTTTACGCCTGTGAAGGAACACAGAGCTTTAGTGAGTGTCCAGGAGCTTTTCTCCTCCCGGAAAGGTCGCAGGCTATTTGCAAGGAGATGGCGAGGTTTTCCCATGGGGCCTGGTGAGGAGGGAGGAGATGCTTTTCTGCAGCACTCGGAGGAGAGCGAGCAATTAGTCAGACAAACAGAGTGGCCTGAAAAGCCCGTCAGTCTGTGGTGGAAGCTGCTCCTCAAAAGCAGAAGACTTTGCTGGAATACCTGGTGTCTTTTACTGCTTCTGAGGCCATGCAAGACCCTGCTGCAAGGAAATATTGCCTCTACTCTTTTCTGTTTGCATTAAATTAAATAAAATTATACCGAACAAGTAGCTGGGACTTATTCTATATTCATTCTAAAATTCATCTCTGAGACGGTCAGTTTTACTATTTCTTTTATGATACAGCTTTAAATGTCATCATGCAAAACACATCCCTGCTGGAGCTGCTGAGAGGATTGTTTTCAAGAGTTAAGACAGACGGGCAGGTGAAGGAATTAGCTATTAAGCCAAGTCCTGAAGAGGAATGTACTGATTAAAAATCCGAGGAATTACTTCAGCTGAAGTGGTTTTCTTTGCAGAGAAACAAGTATTCTCTTCAGAAAACTGATGATGAGCTGTAAAAAAGAAATACAGCTCGTCTTGTTTGGTGATGTTTTTATTTCTAACATGGTCCCCTTCCAAGCAATTTTCCGAAGCTTTTACATTTTATGGAAGAAAGATATAATTTTGATATGGGCAGAAGTATAGGAAATGGTAAAAGGACTAGGATGGCGTTACTTTATGATTTTGATATATACATGAAATGCAAACAATAAATACCCAGCATTTCTAAGAAGGCTGTGTTCTTCAAGAGGCCATGCCACCCGGTTAATCCATATACTCCTCTCTCACAGACAGGAATTTGCGCGCACAGCATGCAACTAAAATAAACGACAGCAAATTTATAATGTTTCCAGCTTTTTGCTATTCAAACAACTGTATTTCATCAAGTTCCACTTTACACACCTGGGGAAATGAGTAACAAAGTCCAGAGGAAGAAAGGAGTGGTCCAAAGTGGACAGAAGCATCAGGAGCAGGTTCCCTTCATACCCACCATGCAAGCACTTGAGAGAGGGACCCGCTGGTAAATGACATTTCTTCCCTCACCACTTCCCACTGTGGTCCCACAGCAAATATTATGGGATGGCGTGGGCCGTCCTTAGGCATTCCTAAAGTGGACAACTTTCTGTATGGTTTACTACATCCAACAAAGAGAACTTGGCCCCTAAACGCCTATAACAGAGCATCTTTCAAAAATCATATTAATGATGTCCCGAATTTCAGGAGAGAAAGTCCTTATCTAGGGCAGAAAAAGTCTCACAGGAAGATGGTGCTGAATGTGAGCAATTTCTTCTGGAAGAACATCCTGCGCTGCATAAAAGGCCAAACAGCAGTAAAGGAGAAGGAGTGAAAATATTCTTCTTTTCTCTCATCGTATTTCATGTGCTTGTAAGGGACAGTCGCTGCGTATGGCCTCTTTGATCATCTACCTTGGTAGCTGCAAACGGTAGGGTCAAAAAAAATCTGGTGCAGAATGACTTGATGCTGAGAAATTAATTGAGGCTTTGTCTTATCTGCAGCTGCTGAACCTCGGTGAGGTTTAACAGACCTATTTTATTTTTTTTTTTATATGGCACAACTGTGGATGAAATAATGTGCTTTCTCCTTTCACTCTGATTATGGGTAATAGCAAGAAAAATACAGCTTCTGACATACTTTTGCGGGAGCCTGAGGCCAGTTGATTGACAGGACTAGTCACTGGAAACAGAAATTATATACTGCAAATGAGTTTTTTGCCTGGCTTTACATATCACTAAGGCAGTTATTCACTGAACTGAAAAAAAAAAAAGGTCATATTGTATGGGTATTGAGACAAAGAAGAAATTGAAAATAAAAATCTTTAAGAAGACAAATAACCTTGAAAATAGATTGGTAAACTCCATTACACTTTCTTTTCCAGCTGAGCTCTGTATATCTTCCTTAGAGTAATTATTGATAACACAACAACAATAAAAAGTAGCTACAATACTTCTCTATTGTACCTTAAACGGGGAAGTGTGGGGTTTTTGAGAAAAGCACAATAAACCAGGATTGCAATTATACTCGTTTTTTATGAATAAGTGGAGTAACAAGAAAAAATTACTGCTATTTTCCTAACAAGAGATAAGGATAGAGAAGGGACTAAAAAAATCAAGCTTAGTTAGTGGATGAGCACGTGATTGGGAATAGGAACGGAAGGTCTCATACTGGTTCTGAATTGCTGCTTGGCACAGAAAGGATTCATAGGGGATTCTGCTGTTCCACAGCAAAGTTATTATTTTCAAAAGAATAAACAGAAAAGTGTTAAAAACAAGATATTGCATAGCACTATTTCAGATTAATTTATAGCCTCTTTAGAGGATGAAAATACTACTTGGTAAGAAAAGTCGGTGATGAGCAACATGCAACGTTCTGGTTGGCCATGGGTATGCATATATGCAATAACTTTCCAGTTTTCAAAGAAAAAGATGCCACTTCTGAAAAATACTGGTGGGGAAATAAATACTAGTAGGGGAAAAAATGTTTTTATTTATTTTTATTATGTATCTATTTATTTGTTTGTTTTGCTGAAGGGCCACCACACGACCTTATCTAGGCAAAAGCTTGTCTTGTGTGTGGATGGCTACATAAGTTTTGTTTCTTTTTCTTGCTCTCTGTGTTAGAATGACTCTCAAATTGTGCTTTCAGCTTTAATATATGCATGGTAAAATTGTTTTTTTGCTTTTCTAAGTTTTTTTCTTTGTTTGATGAGAATTTTAGAAGCTATTAGTGAATGGCTAAAACGTGTCCCTGACAAGCGTTTGTCACCAGAGGTGAACTCCTGTGTGCTCTGATTCTTAAACAGGAAAAAAAGTGTTGAGTGATGCAAACGTGTCTGTTTTAGAGGTTATTTTGAATCTTGCAAACTTCTTGCATTTTATTTGTCAGTTATGTCAGTGAATAGAAAAGATTACTGCTGGTAAGCTGCAAACATATGCTCTTCAGCTATAGATATTGGAGTTCCTGTATGGTCTGCCTGAGATTTAGGGTAATTCAATCTGGGACTTTTTGGGAAGCATTGTTAGACACTGATACCAATAGCAGGGAAATCCCAGCGGGTGCTCACTTTGGCGGGTCTTTATTCTGAGAACGGCAATTTAATGTTTGAATGGCAGGTTTAAGTGACTGAATGAGACTCAGACTATGGCTCTACTGATACGGATAACGCTGTGTGTTCAAGTCAGCTCAGGACAAAGACTGGCCCTTTAAGTACATACAAGCATTTTGCCAGGGAGGTACTACTCTGATCATCTCTGTTCTTCACCTGCATTACAGAATTAATCAGAATCCCTTTGTGCTCATGAATTAAGTTTGTGTGAATCTCTTGGTTACTTCTCACTGCCTTTCATTCATGCTCTTCCTCCTTTTATACTGTTTTGCTTGGCCAGCTACTTCCTATGCTCTCTGGAGGGAGCTCCTGGGCATAGTTTTCTCTTTATCTCCCTCCCTTTTTTGCCCCCGCAGCCCTTATTCATTGTGTAGTGACGACTGTACTTCATTAATAAATATTCCGCACAAAGTCCTCCTTTCTAGCCTCTTCTCACGTTATAGAATTACTATTAATCAGCCTGTGATACTCATTATTCGTAAACAATTGCATGCCACAGAGCTGAAAACAGGCTATCCATCTTACTCAAGATCATCCTAGATCTTGAATAAAAGAGAGATAACAGTTCAACACACCCAGGGCTTCAACAAACAAGGGAAAAAGAGGAAAAACAGATCATCATATGCTCTGGGAATTTTTCATTCAGGCCCCTCATCCCAATGTTGGCAGACAAGCACATGCAATGGTCAGAGGATACCAGGAAAAAAATCCTATTTCTTCCTTTTGAAACGACCTCATCTTCCAATGCTCAGGAATATTCAGTTTTGGTCTTTGTTTTCCATGCCTTCAGCTGTCTTGAAGCACAGTTAAGATAAAAACCATCACATTTTTGTGCAGTATATGAAACAGTGGGAGTGGAAAGCAGAGGAAAAACAGATGCAGCTATTGTACCCACAGCAGATTAAAAGGAAATGAAGGCTGCTTGTAGGCTTTGGACCAGCAGCTTATTTTCTCCATTTTGCATTTGTTTTCTCAATCTCACTTTACTACATCTCCGTTCGTATAGATAAGTATATAATTTATATAGACAAATTTCATATATCTCATTGTATAAAAGTTACGCTCCAGAATTGTTACTACCTGGGTTCTATAGAACTTGGGTTCTATGGAAGTAGTTGGAAAATAATTATTCACTCAGAAATGGACTTTCACAACCAGAAAGGGATAATGTCTTATGGATAATTTTGAGGTAAAGTCTTTCACTATCAATTTTTGGTATATGAATTTAGTTGATTTACTTTTAACAATGGAGCTACGTCTGAATTTAGCATTGTTTCTTTTCAAGGACCTAGCAAAAAATCCCTAGCTTTTGGGGCAAACTCTTGTATTTCAAGCTTTTAAGTAGACGTGTTTAACCATAAACCCCATTCTTAGTGAACGATCTCAAAATGCAAAGCTGAATCAGCTGCCTCTGGAAGGTGTGTAGTGATCGGTAGCCTTGGTGAGCCAAGCCTTGATGAGCTCTGATTTTCCAAGCTCTCCAGCTGTTGGAGATGGGGGTGAAGGTTGTGTCTATTCTTGGCAGTTGGCTTCTCTTCAGAGCTGCTGGGTGGGGAGCTACTGTGAGATCATGCTTTCTCAGGTAATGATGTGACCTGCAAATCTCTGCTTTTATGAGTTATAGAAGGATTTGGCTTGTGTCGGAGGAGTGACAAGAATATTGATTATTAAAGGACGATACGTAGGATTTCAAGAACAGTGTTCGTCTAATGTTGTTTATCATTACATGTGACTGAAGACTGAGTTTCAGTAACTGAATTAACTTCTCTGTTTCAAATGCATTTGTTTTGCTTAGAGAGGTGGGATATTTACAGATTCTTATTTCACTAGAGTGGTGGATGAAAAGAGGAAAATCTTACACTAAAGTGGATTAGTCTGAAGTTCTAATCTTTACATATGTGTAGACGTTAATTGAATAAGTGAAGCAAAATTATGTCTAACAGTGAGTTGTGTGATCTTTTTAGTGGGGGAAAAAAGTGTTTGCTAATGGTAGTGGTTAATAATCAATGCTGAAAATTGAAAAAACCTCACGACCGAATTAATCTACTTTATTACCTGTCTATCTTTGCTTAGTTATTGTAAAGCAGTTCATTAAGAATCCTGCTTGACTGAAGTAAAAAAAAAAAAAAAAAAAAAAAAAAGGCAGGATACTTCTAGAAGACTCTCAAGGACTTAATATTACATGATTTTCAGTCTTTGGTTATAAACTGTAACTTCATGTGAAGCATCATACTTTATATATTTAAAACTCTCTGACTTTTGCACTGTCGTTGCACTCATCTTGTAAACAATGAGTATTTGTCGTGGTTTGGCCTCAGATGGCAACAAAGAACCACGTGTCGCTCGCCCAGCGCTTCCCGGTACGGGAAGGATCAAAAGAAAAAGGCAAAACTCTTGGGTTGAGACAAAGGCAGTTTAACAGAACAGCAAAGGGAACAAGAAAACAACAACAACAACACCGACAGAGAAATATACAGACGCGAATACTGAACCGCCGCTCCCCGCCGGTCCGGCCCCGGGACGCGCCAGCCCGCTCCCAACCCGACTGCTCGCCCCCTCCCTCCTTTTAATCTCAGGGTGGGCGTGGCTCACATGGCATGGAATACTTAACCCTGTCCCTGCCGGAACCAGGACATTATCCACCCCTTATTCCATACCATTTTGCCACGCCCAGATCTTACAGTTTTCGGAACATGTGACTGTATACCCGGCGTAGCTCATGCACACAGTCCATGGGCCGAAGATGCAGATCTTGAGGAAGTTGCTGGGCGTCAGCTCTGATCCCATCACCACTTTGCTTTACTCAACTGTTCATCAAAGTCCATCTGTCCTTAATTTGGGTGATTCTTACTGCAGTACAGCCAATAGCAATTATAGTAACGAGGACATACAGTGACAGTGTTACACACGATTTGATTCATTGGCTATTCTCCCCCAAAATCAAGTCCCCATGAGGTACACATCGGACTTCCCCATCCTGCCGCATTACCCACCAAGTGCACCCAGGTCCTTGGGCAAAAGCAATCCCACGGATGGGTTTGCCTCTGCCTGAGGCAGGACTAACCCAGACTGTCTTCCCCAACATATTCTTCATGTGCACTACAGGGACCTTATCCCCTTCTACAGTACGTGGAAGTTTTGACTGGGCAGGGCCAGCCCGATTGGTAGATCCCCTGGTATTAACTAGCCAGGTAGCCTTTGCTAAATGTGCATCCCAATGTTTTAAGGTCCCACCACCCATTGCTCTCAGTGTAGTTTTTAACAGTCCATTGTACCGTTCTATCTTCCCAGAGGCTGGTGCGTGATAGGGGATGTGATATACCCACTCAATACCATGCTCTTTGGCCCAGGTGTCTATGAGGCTGTTTCGGAAATGAGTCCCATTGTCCGACTCAATTCTCTCTGGGGTACCATGTCGCCACAGGACTTGCTTTTCAAGGCCCAGGATAGTATTCCGGGCAGTGGCATGGGGCACAGGGTATGTTTCCAGCCATCCAGTGGTTGCTTCCACCATTGTGAGCACATAGCGCTTGCCTTGACGGGTTCGTGGCAGTGTGATATAATCAATCTGCCAGGCCTCCCCATATTTATATTTCAACCATCGTCCTCCATACCAAAGAGGCTTCAAACGCTTGGCTTGCTTGATTGCAGCGCATGTCTCACATTCATGGATGACCTGTGCAATAGTGTCCATGGTCAAGTCCACCCCTCGGTCACGAGCCCATCTATATGTCGCATCTCTTCCTTGGTGGCCTGAGGTCTCATGGGCCCACCGAGCTATGAATAGTTCACCCTTACGTTGCCAATCCAGATCCACTTGAGCCACTTCAATCCTGGCAGCCCGATCCACCTGCTGGTTGTTCTGATGTTCCTCCGTGGCCCGATTCTTCGGTACGTGGGCATCTACGTGGTGTACTTTCACAACCAGATTCTCTATCCGGGCAGCAATATCTTGCCATAGTTCAGCAGCCCAGATGGGTTTGCCTCTGCGCTGCCAGTTGCCCTGCTTCCACTGCTGTAACCATCCCCACAGAGCATTTGCCACCATCCATGAGTCGGTGTAGAGATAAAGTACTGGCCATCTTTCTCACTCGGCGATGTCCAAAGCCAGCTGAATGGCTTTCACCTCTGCAAACTAGCTCGATTCACCTTGTCCTTCACTGGCTTCTGCAACTTGTCGTGTAGGACTCCACACAGCAGCCTTCCACTTTCGATGCTTTCCCACAATCCGGCAGGACCCATCAGTGAACAGGGCATATTGCTTCTCATTTTCTGGCAGTTTATTATATGGTGGGGCCTCTTCCGCACGCGTCACCTCCTCCTCTGGTGACATTCCAAAATCCTTGCCTTCTGGCCAGTCCATGATCACTTCCAGAATTCCTGGGCGACTGGGGTTTCCCATTCGAGTTCGCTGTGTGATCAGTGCAATCCACTTACTCCATGTAGCATCAGTTGCATGATGTGTGGTGGGGACCCTCTCTTTGAACATCCAACCCAGCACCGGCAGTCGAGGTGCTAAGAGGAGCTGTGCTTCTGTACCAACCACCTCCGAAGCAGCTCGAACCCCTTCATATGCTGCCAAGATCTCCTTTTCTGTTGGAGTGTAGCGCGCTTCGGATCCTCTGTATCCCCGACTCCAAAACCCTAGGGGTCGACCTCGGGTCTCCCCTGGTGCCTTCTGCCAGAGGCTCCAGGTAGGGCCATTCTCCCCGGCTGCGGTGTAGAGCACATTTTTCACATCTTGTCCTGCCCGGACTGGCCCCAGGGCCACTGCATGGACTATTTCCTGTTTGATTTGTTCAAAAGCTTGTCGTTGCTCAGGACCCCATTTAAAATCATTCTTCTTCCGGGTTACTTGATACAGAGGGCTTACAATCAGACTGTAATCTGGGATATGCATCCTCCAAAAACCCACAATGCCTAAGAAAGCTTGTGTTTCCTTTTTGCTAGTTGGTGGAGACATAGCTGCTATTTTGTTGATCACATCCATTGGGATTTGGCGGCGTCCATCTTGCCATTTTATTCCTAAGAACTGGATCTCCTGTGCAGGTCCCTTGACCTTACTTCGCTTTATGGCAAAACCAGCTTTCAGAAGGATTCGGACTATTTTATCCCCTTTCTCAAAAACTTCTTCGGCTGTGTTTCCCCATACAATGATGTCATCAATGTACTGCAGATGTTCTGGAGCTTCACCCTGTTCCAGTGCAGTCTGGATCAGTCCATGGCAAATGGTGGGGCTGTGTTTCCACCCCTGGGGCAGTCGATTCCAGGTGTACTGGATGCCCCTCCAAGTGAAAGCAAACTGTGGCCTGCACTCTGCTGCCAAAGGGATTGAGAAAAATGCATTCGCTATATCAATCGTGGCATACCACTTGGCTGCCTTGGACTCCAGTTCATACTGGAGTTCTAGCATATCCGGCACAGCAGCGCTCAGTGGTGGCGTGACTTCATTCAGGCCACGATAGTCTACAGTTAGCCTCCACTCTCCATTGGATTTTCGCACCGGCCATATAGGACTGTTAAAAGGCGAGCGAGTCTTACTGATCACTCCTTGAACCTCTAGTTGACGAATCAGCTTATGGATGGGAATCAGAGAGTCTCGGTTAGTGCGATATTGCCGCCGATGCACCGTTGTGGTAGCAATCGGCACCTGCTGTTCTTCGACCCTCAACAACCCCACAACAGAAGAATCCTCCGAGAGACCAGGCAAGGTGGACAACTGTCTAACTTCCTCCGCCTCCAAGGCAGCTATGCCAAAGGCCCATCGATACCCCTTTGGGTCCTTAAAATACCCTCTCCTGAGGTAATCTATACCAAGGATGCATGGAGCATCTGGGCCAGTCACAATGGGATGCTTTTGCCACTCATTCCCAGTTAGGCTCACTTCAGCCTCCAGTACAGTCAACTCTTGGGATCCCCCTGTGACCCCAGAAATACAAATGGGTTCTGCCCCTCTATAGCTTGATGGTATCAGAGTACACTGTGCTCCTGTGTCCACTAGAGCCTTATACTCCTGTGGGTCTGATGTGCCAGGCCATCGAATCCACACTGTCCAATAAACCCGGTTGTCCCTTTCCTCCACCTGGCTGGAGGCAGGGCCCCTCTAATACTGGTCATGGTATCCGGTACTCACTTCTTGCAGAAATGACTTGGAGGTTCCTTCAAGAGGATCAGAAGCAAGATCAGGCCTTATGGTCTGTCTGGGGAACTGCCCACTGGAAACTGGGGCGGCACTTTTCCTGGAGGGATCTCCTTTTGTGGTTGTCCTTCCTTGCAACTCCTGTACCCGTGCCCGCAGGATCCAAGTAGGTTGTCCATCCCACTTCCTCATGTCCTCTCCATGGTCTCGCAGGTAGAACCACAGGGTGCCTCGTGGTGTGTACCCTTTGTACTCTCTCTCTTGAGTGGGGAAATGTCTGCTTCTAATAGCTGAGATGCTGGCCCGTACAGGTGGGGAGCAGGACATATTCTCTTCAAGTTGCTGAACCTTCCAGGACAGTTTCTCCACAGCTGAGACAAGGGGGGAAGAGAGGCTTTCTTCATATCGCCGGAGCCGGCCAGCCACCTCATCGACCGTTGGTCCTTCTTCACCTTTCCATTCCATTACTGCCAGTGAGTTGGCATATGACGATGGTGCGCTCCGTACAAACTTCCGCCACATGGGCCTTGTGCAGTGCACCTCATCAGGATCTGTGGGCAAGTCTGTGTTGTCCAAGTCATAATAAATCATCTCCCGCACGGCTAATTCTCTTAGGTACTGGATACCTCTTTCCATGGTGGTCCATTTGCTTGGTTGGCATACAACATCTTCACTGAAGGGGTACCTCTCCCTCACGCCTGACAGGAGTCGCTTCCAGAGGCTGAGGGCTTGGGTCTTTTTTCCAATTGCTTTGTCAATGCCGCCTTCCCTAGACAGGGATCCCAACTGCCTGGCTTCCCTACCCTCTAATTCCAGGCTACTGGCCCCATTATCCCAACACCGAAGCAGCCAGGTGACAATGTGCTCGCCTGAAAGTCGGCTAAAATCTTTTCGCATATCCCGCAGCTCACTCAGGGATAGGGATCGGGTAATTATCTCTGGTTCTGCCTCTTCCTCCTGTCCTTGTGATGGCCCTGGTTCATCGTCATCTCTTACTATGCGAACCGATTTCTTTGTGTACTTCTTCTTTTGTATGGGGGCAACGGATACTGGCACGGGTTGGTTCCCTGGTTCAGCAGCAGTGTCTGTCACCGGGGCTGGAGTAGCTGCAGTGTCTGTCACCGGGGTTGCAGTAGCTGCAGTGCCTGTCGCAGGGGTCGCAGTAGCCGCAGTGCCTGTCGCAGGGGTCGCAGTAGCCGCAGTGCCTGTCGCAGGGGTCGCAGTAGCCGCAGTGCCTGTCGCAGGGGTTGCACTAGCCGCAGTGCCTGCCGCAGGGGTTGCAGTAGCCGCAGTGCCTGTCGCAGGGGTCGCAGTAGCCGCAGTGCCTGTCGCAGGGGTCGCAGTAGCCGCAGTGCCTGTCGCAGGGGTCGCAGTAGCCGCAGTGCCTGTCGCAGGGGTCGCAGTAGCCGCAGTGCCTGTCGCAGGGGTCGCAGTAGCCGCAGTGCCTGTCGCAGGGGTCGCAGTAGCCGCAGTGCCTGTCGCAGGGGTCGCAGTAGCCGCAGTGCCTGTCGCAGGGGTCGCAGTAGCCGCAGTGCCTGTCGCAGGGGTCGCAGTAGCCGCAGTGCCTGTCGCAGGGGTCGCAGTAGCCGCAGTGCCTGTCGCAGGGGTCGCAGTAGCCGCAGTGCCTGTCGCAGGGGTCGCAGTAGCCGCAGTGCCTGTCGCAGGGGTCGCAGTAGCCGCAGTGCCTGTCGCAGGGGTCGCAGTAGCCGCAGTGCCTGTCGCAGGGGTCGCAGTAGCCGCAGTGCCTGTCGCAGGGGTCGCAGTAGCCGCAGTGTCTGTCGCAGGGGTCGCAGTAGCCGCAGTGCCTGTCGCAGGGGTCGCAGTAGCCGCAGTGCCTGTCGCAGGGGTCGCAGTAGCCGCAGTGCCTGTCGCAGGGGTTGCAGTAGCCGCAGTGCCTGTCGCAGGGGTTGCAGTAGCCGCAGTGCCTGTCGCAGGGGTCGCAGTAGCCGCAGTGCCTGTCGCAGGGGTCGCAGTAGCCGCAGTGCCTGTCGCAGGGGTCGCAGTAGCCGCAGTGCCTGTCGCAGGGGTCGCAGTAGCCGCAGTGCCTGTCGCAGGGGTCGCAGTAGCCGCAGTGCCTGTCGCAGGGGTCGCAGTAGCCGCAGTGCCTGTCGCAGGGGTCGCAGTAGCCGCAGTGCCTGTCGCAGGGGTCGCAGTAGCCGCAGTGCCTGTCGCAGGGGTCGCAGTAGCCGCAGTGCCTGTCGCAGGGGTCGCAGTAGCCGCAGTGCCTGTCGCAGGGGTCGCAGTAGCCGCAGTGCCTGTCGCAGGGGTCGCAGTAGCCGCAGTGCCTGTCGCAGGGGTCGCAGTGCCCGTCGCAGGGGTCGCAGTAGCCGCAGTGCCCGTCGCAGCAGCACCTGCCACAGGGGCCACAGCAACCGCAGCGCCTGCCGCAGGGGCCGCAGCGCCTGCTGGTCTGGTCTCTGTCTCTTTCTTCTGAGGGTGCTGCATAGCACTGAGCAGTGCCTGGTAGACACTAGCCAGGGCCCAGCACAGTGCGGTGAGTTGTGCCTCTCTAGAATAGCCACAGCACTTTCCCTTCAGATATTCTACTATTCTATCAGGGTCCTGTAATTGTTCAGGGGTGAAGTCCCAGACCATTGGAGGTGAGAAGTTCTCTAGGTACCTGCCCATGTTCTCCCACCTGCCATGCCACCCCTGACTGTCCAGCCTTGGAGCAGATCTCTGGGCGGTAGTCTTAAATAGTTGTTTAACCCTAAACGAGACCTGGAACATATTCAGCAAACATAACACTAGGAACATGCTGGTTTGAGCATCCCAAGGATATTCAAAATTCTCAAAAGCTGTCATACCTGACTCAAAGGAGAAAAGGGAGGCAAAAGAGCTGGGGAAAGTGTCCCCCCCTGTTTCCCCCATAGACTGAGTGTAATTATTAATGAATTCTGAGAGGTGGTACCCAATGTACGGACAGGAGAGCAATATCACATAAACGCCCCAAAATAAACGTCTAACAAGTGATGTTATCATATCATAAGCCGATATTGCACAGGACAGCAAAATGATAATCCTCATCCCCCTCCCAGAAGTAACAAATATCATCACAGGGAGTGCATAAAACACATAGGAGTTTACATAACACAGCCATGAGAACAAACTAAGCAACATAGTGACTGGTGACTATTAACAAATTCGTTTTTTCAAGCTCTAGTTAGATTCTGTCGTTGTCTCAACCCTTCGAGCCCCACGTTGGGCGCCAAAAAAGGACTGTCGTGGTTTGGCCTCAGATGGCAACAAAGAACCACGTGTCGCTCGCCCAGCGCTTCCCGGTACGGGAAGGATCAAAAGAAAAAGGCAAAACTCTTGGGTTGAGACAAAGGCAGTTTAACAGAACAGCAAAGGGAACAAGAAAACAACAACAACAACACCGACAGAGAAATATACAGACGCGAATACGGAACCGCCGCTCCCCGCCGCTCCCCGCCGGTCCGGCCCCGGGACGCGCCAGCCCGCTCCGAACCCGACTGCTCGCCCCCTCCCTCCTTTTAATCTCAGGGTGGGCGTGGCTCACATGGCATGGAATACTTAACCCTGTCCCTGCCGGAACCAGGACAGTATTGTTCTTCATTCATTAGGTATGAACTTTGTGTGTCATTGTTCTGCTAGACAACCTGATGATTAATTTGTGATGGTTATTATTTAATTATTATGCCTCATAAATTCTTAACATCTTTGAATAAGGAAATATCCATTGCCATCCTTGGAGCAATTTGCTCTGATAAACTCAATGAATTTTCAGAAATTGTATTTGTGGTGAGCCATTTCTCGTAAAATTATCAGATGTTTTCATTTCCATTTCCTTGTTCCTGGTCAATTTTTATTTGGATTTTCACCACCTAAATCCACGCTACTGTTGCTAGGTTGCTCTCTTGCAGAAAAGCTTCTCCAATGATTACAATGAAGTCTCAGGGACTGATGTAACCTTCATCCTTTTTGTGGGAACATATTTTTAAAAAGCTTCAAAGAATGACAGCTAACTTTCTTTTCTCTGGAAGTCTGGTATTTGGCTTTGTGATACTTGGCTTAACTGTTCTCTGTGTTAAAAAATGTACAGCACAATTATACAGGTTTTCTTGAAGGGTAAAGTTACGTATCCTTTACTCTTCATGGCATGTTCTCCACACTTTCTGTTGAAATAAACTATTGCAACATCTGTCTCTTAATTCCAATAATCTTTCCCATCCAAAAGAAACTTGTTAGAATATATATTCCTTGTAAAAATAACTGTTCTAGTTCCTTCTGGATCTAAAAATAGAAAGCAAATAAGTTTTCAATACTAGATTTAATGAATGTTACTGGTCTCATTTTTTGATAATAGCTTCTTTCTAAGAGCATGGCTCTGTAGTAAGTCACGGAACTTCTGTCTCCAGCAGTTACACACTCGTTTCTTACCCGCTTCAACCAGATTGTGGTTTTCAAAGTCAAAAAGGTGTACTAGAGACACCTTTGATCTGCAGGGATAATAAAAGGGAGACTCAATCAGATGGATCTCAGAGAGGATTTTCTGGGGCTTTTTTTGGTCCAGGAAATGATGGCAGCCAGACCCTGTGATGTGACGCAGCATTAACTATATATTTAACTAAAATCAAGAAACGCATAGTTAGTTCATCCAGTTTAGGACTTAATAAAAGGAGGGGAAAAAAAATAAAAAAAAATAAAAAGAGTAAATAAGAATGTTCGTCTGTATGAAACAGAGGAATTAGCAAGATTTCATGCTGAAAATACATTTTCCTCAGTAATTCTCTCTCACAGATTAATAAGCATTTAACACACGCTATATATATATATTATATTTGAAGAAAACTAAGTAAGCTCAGGCAAAATGTCGAGCTGTTCCCTTGAAATGTCTTCCAAGCTGTCTTTGGTTCTGCACTGTTTTCCTTAATGCTTCCCATGGAGTGTATTGCTAGGGAATTTTGAGCCGCAGTTGTCCGTGTGAGCTGGCAGAGCCGTAAGGAACGCTCTCCCTGTGTGATTCCAGAGCTAACCTGCTTAGTGCGGAAAGCCGAAAACGAGTTGTGAAGTAGATTGAAATGTCAAAGTACTCGGAGCCCCATGGAGCTCCTGCAGAAGAGACTTTTGCAGCAGAGGATTGTTTTGACAAGAGTCCCGCTGTGTGAAATTTGCAGCTATACCTTGTGATGAGCAACCACATATTAAAGTCAACAAAATTCATTTTATTGCTCAGATCATGAGACATTAGCAGGGAATATTGTTCTAATGCCAAATTGTTCTTCCTAACAAGCATGCTCTTAAAATCAATATATTTATATGAAAGGATTGGCCTGTTTTATGAGCTTTGAAGTCCATTCAGGAAAGAGAACCGTGCTTCTGAACTCGAAATAAGAAATTCAAATGCAGAATGAAGTAAAACAGGTACAGCAGGAGCCAGGGGCATATATGCAGCAGAAAGAAAAACAAACTGAGCTGGGGTCTCTTTGGGGTCTGTGGTGCAGCTAATAAAACTAAAGATGTGATAATATACTGTGTCTCATTTCTAAAGAAGTTGATACCCTGGATTTGCAGCAGTGACCCTGAATAGTGCAATCAATGGGGAGTTTGATCTTCTAGCTGAATCTACGATTTACAGTGAATTTTAAAAATGTGTTTTCTTCGTTTCTTTTGAAACAAAAAAATGGAAGCAATCTTGACGTTGATCAAATAAGAAATACAAACATGCATATGTATTTTCTTGCATGGTGGTTGATTGAGATTGGGAGCCAGGAAATAGTTTGTTATATCTGCACTGAGAAGTTGGAATAACACTTGGCATTCATCTTCTCTTTGATTTACAGAAAATGATGAACTCGGTACTTCATGGAGAGAAGAGTAGATGAATGCATTCGGTTTCTTATTTGTTTGGGGCTTCCCCCCACCCCACCCCAGCTTATTGAGGCATAAGCTATAGCAGGCAGCTATGCCTCCACCAAGAACATGCAGGAAAATCTGTATTTGAAGTTGTATGCTTTCTGTTCAGAAAGAAAACATCTTCCCTGAGGAAAGGAAGCAGATTTGAGGTTCAGGAAAGTAAGGCACATATCATATTGAGACATCAGGTGTTTTAGGGATGTGAGGAGGAGCTGCAGGCTACGTGTTCCTGCAGCGAACAATGATGTTGGTAGCTACTCTCCAGCAGTGGCCCTCTCACCTTTCTGATGGACCTCGGTTATCAGGAGGTGCAGCTGAAAAGAGGGTTATATATGTCTAACCATGCCATGAAGTGAACAGTGTCCATGTCAGGTGTGTGTGCTGGTCCCCAGTGTCTCATGGCTCTTGCTCAGCTGATCTGTGGGACAGGGGAAGGGCTAAATGAGATGTTGGGGCTCTCCAGACAGGCTCACTGTCCACACCATGCCATGGAGCTAAATCAGAAGCTCTGATTTTTCACAGATTTGGCTGTGCAGGAATAGGTGCTGAGCTGTGTCTTGACATTTCCTTTTTCAAGAAGAGCAGTCGTGGTGAATCCTTTGGGTCAGAGCCCAAGAGCTTCTGCTGAGCGAATGTCATGGCAGCCAGTGCAACGTCTGTTGGGTGGAAGGGACATTCGCACACTCTCCCCCGAATGCATTCCTGCTATTTGGGGACATTTCTAGCAGCATGGCCCCTGGATTGCAATGAGCCTTGAAGATGGTTAAACGCATGAGGAGGTGGCAGGGAAAGCTTGGTCAGGAGGTGTAAGTAAAGCGTGTGTTTGTGCAGCAGGAGAGGGCATGAAATGAGCACGTTTCCATATTTTCCTCTGGCTGACAAAGAGACAGCTGGGGCTCTAATTTGCTCACAGCAAAATGTGTGCATGGCTTCACGTTACCCAAAGTTAGGGAGAACTTTAAGTTTTCTATAAACACCTCTCTCTCAGGTCAGGTTATGGGCTTCTCCAACATAATTCCAACTCCGGGAAAATTCATTACTTACCTGACTGCTCAAGCTGCAAGCTATCACCATAACAAATTTCTCTTAACTTCGCACCTCGGCTACAAGTGTTCTGGAGGAATGAACTATTATTATTTTGTGGTTTCAATTTGGCACTCAAGGAAGACTTGATAACAAGCTAATATCCAACTTGCTGAAGGAAAGGCTCTGTCATAGGAATGAAAATGTGAATTACAGATGCAAAGCCTGCCTGTAGATCTTTCAGCTTTACTCGCGCTAGTATATGGGTGGAAAAGCCTGTGCCACTGAAAATTATATTGGCATCTTGTCAGGAACTTAGCCCACACTTACCTGGGGTAAAGTGGGGAAAACAGCAATTGCTCTTCTCTCACATATAGAAACATACCCTGTCCAGAGCAGAGATCCCTATCTTCAAATGCCACCAAAATTCATTTCACCCAAATGAATGATTTTGTGTGGCAGGAGAGCTGGATTTTAGTAAAGTTTGAAAACTTGAATCAGAAAACCATGGGTATTTCTGGATCTCTCTTTCTTTTTATTATCTCTGTTTTGTCTACCTTTAAATGCTTCTAATAAACCTTAGAAAACATTTGCCCACCCCTGCCTTACCCAAATCACATCTTGTTTCAGGCAAACTTCTCCAGCGTTTGGGTTTAGTTTGGCTATGAGGTATGTTCCAGTTTGGATGCTGTTCTGAAGTCATCAAAACATCCTGGATCAGCCAAAATTTGCTTGAGAACTCTTGAAAACAGGCTGTCTCATGAGCTTTCTAATGTTTCTGGCTTCCAGTCAGACTGGAAATGCCATGGAAACAACACTTGTGGCAGTCCAGCTCCTGGCAGCTATCAGAACTCAGCATTTGGGAGGCAAGGAAAAATGGCAAATTAATTGAAAACAAACTGTTCAAAGCTCAGAAAAGATTCAAGTACAAATTTAGGTAAATTCCAGTAGTTCTGAATTTAGTCAGACCTGATTTGCCTGTGTCTTTTTCATTTAGGAAATGATGCCCACCCAGAGTTATTCTACTTCAGATTTGGATTTTCAAAAGTGTTCGGTGCTGGCTTAAATCTGTTTTCTTTAGAGCTAGTGAGCGGAGTTTGGATTTCAGTGGGAGTTGACTATTTTGCAAATCGTGCTCTGACTACTCCGGTTTTTGATCAAAGGCTCTTCCACCTAGTGTTCCTAAAGCAATGTGCGCAGATGATGATCAAGTTTCACTGCACTGCCTGCGAGGTGGGCGCATTAGTGGGGTGTGCTCTTCAGAAATCAAGCATTTATGACTACTTAAACCTGTTAAGGATTTTGCCTCCTATTGGCATGAGAGAGAGAGGAAATCAAGGCGTTGAGGATTCACGCGCTTGACAGTCAAAGCTCTTGAGAATCTGCAACTTGAGCTGAAATTCATCAAACTGCAGTTTTCTTTCTCAGAACTTGAGAAAGAAATCAGGACACAAATCAATCTAGATTGGGGAAGTTTAAAAGGATCTGGGTTTTCAAGGAAAAGCAAAGTGATGAGCAATCTATTTGATAAATATTGTGAGATTCATTAAATCAATATGAAAGTTGCTCATTTCTCCACTAGAGCTTTCTCCTTCCCACACACCTTGCACTGCTGTTGGTAGCATGGAACTGGCAGAAACTTGAAGCCGATCAGTGTGTTTTGAACCTAGTTGAGAATTTTTTAATCTCCTCTGGCATGAGGAAGGTGGGATTTTAAACAGGAATGCTCTTCTCGAAAAAAACCCATGGAGAATACTTCAGTGCTTAATTAGAAGCAAGGTAGTGCTCAGTGCAGGATCTCTCAGGTACCTTGGCACCAGCAGAGGTAGCACGAGGTCGAGCATCTCCCCAGACTTCAGTGGGATTGCTCAGGTTTGCAGCGGCTGCAGACCTGTTAGACCAAAAGTGCCTTTTTCTTCCCCTGAGAATGAAAATATTACACTTTCAGGCACTGTGACCTACCAGAAAGTGCTTGATGACTGGAGGATATTTTTGCGGGGATGCTGGGAAGCCAGCACTCACGTAAAGCAAAGGCTTTGCGGTATGAGTGATTCCAGCAGCATTTGGGAAAGAATTGGATGCTGTAAATGAGAACCCTGAGTGGGTTTGGTAGAAGCTGCACACAGAGTTATTGCAGCTCCACTGCCCCAGGATAACGCATTTGACTGGTTGACCCTCTGAGCAGGAAGCCTGAATTAGTGATATCACTCTGCAGCTCCGTAGTTCTTGCTTTGCTGAGGTCTTTAGCCAACCACATGGTACATCATGACCCCCGCGGTAATTCTCCCTTTATACCGATTTGGCATGACGTTTGCTATTCCAGCCTGAACATTCAACTCTCTGCTGGTTCAGGGTGTCATGGTCAAACAAAATTGTTTGTAGCAATGACAGAAAAGATTTTACAGCTGATTGAGGTTTAAATGATTTAAATAGCTTAAATGTAACATAAAAGTGGTTTGGTAGGAAACCCAAGGAGTTGAGGCAAAAAAAGTTACATAATATTAAACATTCTCTGACTTAAGTTTTCTGAATCATAGATAAAACTGGGGCTGAACACCCTTTGCCTCACTTCTATTGCAACATTCCTCTCCGAGGATACATTTGTGTAATATTTACTTGCTCATAGAATGTGCAGGTTGGTTTCACTCGGAATTCAGAGTACCTTAATGGAGACCTTTGCTGTACACTAGATTTATGTCTTTTGTCTTGTTGCTTATGTTGCCTGCATTCGTGACATATAAGGCCCCACTTTCAGCTAGGGTGAACTATATAAATGAAAATTGCATTCCAAATGTAACTTTGATTATATAATTTGAACTGTGTTTTTTTTTCCTTCTTTGGGGTCATCTTTTCCAGAAAGGTTGTATTTACCTTCCAAAATGCTAATTCATTTTCTCAATTGAATAAAAAGTCTTGGAAAAATTTATATGTAAATTTCAATGGGAAAGGTCATGACAGTTTGTCAAAATATACAGCTCTCCACACAGCTTGCATTTATCCTTCTTGCATTTATCCTTCTTGCATTTATCCTTCTTGCATTTTTCTTTTTAACCAGATAAACGTCATGTGGAGGGAGAAAGAAGAGAAAGGAAGCATTCATGGTATGATATTACAGATCATTAATTTATGATGTGATGTTGTCCTACATTTTGGAACTGGCTCTGTTCTTCTCTTAGAGCAGTACATTTCAGTCTTCAAAAATAAAATGTGCTGTACCGGGCAAAATTCTGCTTGGCAATGTTGCAGGCATAATCTGTCTTGCACACTTTTGCCCATGTGCTGTTGGAGAACTAACAAATTCTTCAAATAAAACAGCTGTCGATAATTCGGGAATTGCAGTAAACAGAGAAATTAATTGAAGCAATTCTGAGGTGTCCAAGTGCAGCGATGCACTTTTTGTATTCTAGAAAGATTCGGATGACTTCTTGCCATCCTAAATAGGAGAACTGCTAAAAAACACATGATCACTGCTTTATGCTTTTTTTACAATAAATTGAGATGATACTGCTGAATCACATAATGATCTTGTAATCCCATTTCAATCTACACCAACTCCTGAGCAGGTGCGTAGTGCCAGGGGGTAGGTGAGACTGACTCTCTGTGACTGCTTATCTGCTCAGCCCTGAGGCTATGAAATGCTAATTTATAGCCAGAGCGTTCAGCACCTTGAGGGACCAAGTCCTTCATCCCAGGGATACCTACAGCACAGAATTGCAAGCATGCTGCATTTGTGTTGGTTTGGTTGGGTCTTGCTTTGTGTGGGGGTTTTGTTTTTTTTTTTTTTGTTTGTTTTGTTTTGTTTGGTTTTTTTGTTTTTTTTTTTTTAAGACTACCTTCAGTATTCTCAAAATGCCTGGTTTTGAAGCTTTTTCAATACCTTCAGGCTCTCTTCTGCAGTTTCGCAGGAAGGTGATTAGTTTTAGCAGCTGGAGAGGGCATGGAGGTTTATTTAGGCATAGATTCAAGAAGTACAAATGTCAAAAAAGAAGTTGAAGATAGTAAATGTAAGAACAATCCAAAAGAGAGCAGCCGTGGTAAGAAGTTTACAGCACTACGTATTCTGCGAACGCCGTCCTGGGTGGGGATACCTCCTGGAATTTGATATGGATCCATAAGCTGCTTTCTTTCTAGCTGTGTTGCAAATAAAACCTATAATGCAGAATGTATTTAGGGAAATGTCTTGGCCCAATGTTTGTGGTGGGTGATGACTGAGGTGGAATCTAATTTGATTAAGTTCATAAAGTTATATATTTGGGCGATCTACACAAAAATGAACTGACAGAATCAAAAAGCAACAGGTCCATTATATTTGAAAACTCCCATGTTTCAGGTTGCTATCAACAGAAGCATGAGATTGTTCAACATTGCTAAGCACTCTTTAAAAGAATGGTGCTTTCTGAGATCTGTAAGAGTGACTGAGAGCAAGCCCTTTGCTGTTAAATCTTAACCACAACTTTCATATAATTCAGCCTCACAAGGCATAGATCGTGTTGTCTTCAAAAAAATGTGTATGGTACATGGCAAAAAATCATGCTGTTTCATCTGTAATTTTTGCATTTAAATAGAATTATTTTGTTTTCCTTGAAAATGTATTTCATTATTTTACAGACAGATTGACTGGTCAATTGTTGGCAAACTCAGTGTGTGCTGCGTGGGTGGGTATGTTTCTGAAAAGAGAGGTCTTGTTTTAAATTCCAAAGCAATTTTCACAGGAGGAAGGCAAATATACCGTAAGGAGGCTAACTCATTGCCCCAGTAAACAGCCTCGGCTGAATTAGCCATTGAGGATGCTGAACTACAAGCAAACGTGTTTCTTATGGACAAAGTTCCTCGTGGACAATGCTGACCAGTGTCATACTGTGCATTTAGGAGCTGAGAAAGACAGAGTCTCGGTGGTCGCAGCCCATGAACTGTTTTAGCGGTGTGTTGTTAATTGTGAGCTGCCAGTGCCTCTCTGTCTTTCTGCCGACAAGGTCCAAAAGCTCCACCTCTGACAAGGCTGCATGTGGTCTAACTCTCACTCCAAGGTCACGCTGCCTATCTCAAACCCCAGCCTGGGGTTTGAGATCTGGACGCTGTCTTGAACGCCAAGGTCAGTAAATGTCTTCAGTGTATCTCCAAGAACTGGCCTTCCTACCTCTATTTCCCTTTTTTTACCTTCTGCAATTTTACAGTTCTTTTCCCCCAATGTCCTCCTGGTCTGACTTTGAATCATCAAGTCTTTCCGAATCTACAACTATAAAGTGCTGCTTCAATTGACTCTCCTCCTTTTTGACCATTTCTTTTTGTAACCTCACACTTGCTCCCTCTTCCATCTTAGAATAAATGTAAAATAATATGTGTTTAAAATTATTTCAAAGGAATTCTAAGCTATCTCTACTGATATGATGTTTACTTCCAAGTTCTGCATAGCTCTGTACTGGGAACAGAAATGGTTGGATGCCTTTTGGAGCAAGAACAAGTTGTCTTTTTTGCTCTGTGCTCATGCAAAGCCTCACTCCCTTGCAGCCCTTGTCCTTAAGCACTGCTCCCAGGCAACGCACACGCTAAAGGAGGGATGAAGTTTTGAGACCTGCTGTTGGTTTTGAGCAACCATAAATAAAGCTGTTTTGGTCTTCATGTAAAAGTCGTATTGGAGAGGAAACAAATATTTACCACTTCTCTTTAGCACTGAGTACAAACTGTCAATGGTAACAACTGCATTGCAAGTCCCTTCAACCATCGTACCAAAGGAAATAGACTTTGAAATGTTTACTCTCTTTGAAGTCCATATCTAACAACTAGGGGAGACATTGCAGTTTTTCTTCCATATCTACCTTTAAAAACTTGGCCTAGTCTGTCGAGCTGGCTGTCGGCATCCTGAGTTAAATTGAAGCTTTTGACAGAAGAAAATTTATAGATGGCAGACGCAGCTTTAAAGGCTGCAGTGTGTTGTCATTCAGCCTGCCTAATGTTGAGGAAGGAGAAGCCTATTCAGAAAGCAAACATGACAGGGGCGGACAAAGGAGCCCACCATTCAAATGCAAGGGCACTCAGTGATGGATTTTCAGCCGCGTTGAGATGGACGCAAGTTCAGATCAATGATACAGGATGTATGTAAGGTTGACCTGTAGCAGATCTCCTGTAACTTGTTAGAAATTTAGCCACGGTCATAGTATATTTATCTGTGCAGTGCTCATGGCTTTATAAGAGTAAATCTTCAGTAATCGCAGATGCACTGAATATTGGGTAGAAGCTGTAAAATATATACTTGTAAAACAAGTGGAAGGAGCAGGTCAATGAAATTAATTGGAATATGTTGGTAATATACTTCATTTTCAATGTGAGGTCACATTTTTCCAACTGAAAAATGGTCATTAAAATAAAAGTCCAGCTAGTTGTGCCTCTCATTCATTAACCCAGGCAATACACGTATCTGTATAGCATGACAATTTGGATAGCAAATCGAGGTAGGTATTTTCCCACATCAGCTTAACATGGAAGTTTAAAGAACATCCCTTGTCTCTATTTACCAGCTGTTCCACTGCATGAATGCTGAAATCGCTGGCTGTTTCAGCTAGTCGTTCGTTATTACGGCATTTCCTCTTTATGCAATTTATTCCACCTTCCACCATTTGGGCTTAAGAACTGACTTCACTGTGTGCAGCTACGAAGACAGGTAAGAACCTGAGGTCTTCTGCTCGCTTGTTTATTTCTTTCAAGGTGCATGGACCATATAGAATTTTTAATCATTTTCTCAATCTTTGTCAAACTGGACTGAAATACTTTTAGTCTGTGTGTGAGACCCTGGCACCTAAAGTGTCACCCAAGCAAGAACTGGAAGCACAGCGGTGGAATCAGACTTGCCTGAACAGTAATATCTCTTAAACGGATGCAGTGATGAGAGGTTTTAGCCTAAAATTAGAAGTAAATTTTCTACCGTGGTGTTATTGCATGTATGATTTGTTTGTTGTCTGGCTGTACTTAAGTGGATACAATATTTAGCACTGCCACAACTGAGTAGAAAAGGAGACTGGCTTTAAAGAATGAGAAGTACAGATGCAGGGTTCAAATAAGTACTCTGGAGCAACTGGGAACATCTACAACCTGTGAAAGCCATGGTCCTTTCCTGACAAGAAACTCCTGACAAGAAAATGTTTGTTTGTACTATTAGTCACGCTTCATTATGTTTCATTAAATAGATCTACAGTGAAAATCAGAGGATAAAGCCTTAGTGCTTATTTCAGTGCTGTATTTATACAACAAGCACAGCTGAAGCAACGGGAGCATGAAAATATATGGGATTTCTGACTTATAGGGTGGTTAACTCTAACATTAACCTCATACAGGTTTTCTTGTAGACTAAGAGATATTTCCATATTTCACTGCTGGTATTAAGCAGTTCTGACAATCGACCCCACAGGACAATATTGGAATGCTTGATATGGAATTTCAGTGTTTCAAAGATTTCAGAGTTAGCTGGGTCAGGAAGAAGATTGTTTCTCAGCAGATGATTGTTTTATTGTTCTTGTAATGGCCATTTCCAAGATATTTACAGCTCTGAAATCCATTCTGTTGTTTAAGAGGTGTTAAGATGTAATTCATTAAGATGAATGGATTGTGCGTATGGCTGGAGGGCCACTGCAAATCAATTTATTGAAGTCTTGTATGGGATTTAACACTGAAATTCCAGATTTATGCTGTATTGAACCGTATCTTCATGCAGATTAAAAGTGCAGAATAACAATTGTTTTATTTTTGCTTCTGCTTGCACAGCAAATGGATACCTCATTGATGAGGTGTGAATGGAGAACGTCTTCCATGTAGTACCATTTTTGTGTTCCTCAGATTTCCAAGAACCTTCTCTTTGGGTTATTAAGACTTCATTCTTTAAGGCTGGGAAAATATCAGGGAGAGTCCTGGCAAAATCCTTTTAAAGTTTAGTTGAAAATAGCGTTTCAGGCTGAAAAACAGAAAATTATTTCAAATACACTGATAGATGCAGTTTGGGATTATTTTTTTTCATGAACAAAGTGTCCTTGATGCCTTTATATAACTGCTGACAAAGTGCAAGCTAACCTCAAGTGACAAGAAGTGTCTTTTAATCTTTTCAGCAAAGTTCTTGTTGCAGTCATGCTTGAGTTAAAGTCAGTGGGGAGAAGATCACACGAGTCCCTCTGCGGTCCCAGGATGCGAAGAGTCTCAAAACCTCATCTTTCAAATTGTGTTCAGGATGGCAGTAAAAGATCAGCTTACCATCCTCCAGTTCATGTGACAAAGTTTATACCTTAAAAAGAACTTAATTTTCATGAAAGATTTCATTCAGTGTTGCATCGTCATCCTGTTGCACTGATGATCTGGTGTTGAGTGGTGATTGTAAATGAAGTTCTTGTCTTCATGTCATCAGATTGTATTAAATACTTCATTGAATCCATGGTGGGTTTTTGTGTAATTACAATATAATGGGAAGGATATTTCCATCCAGCAAGTTAAATAAGAGAATTAGAGGAAGGCAGGAAAGGCGGTGGCACTGGAGCAAATAGAAGCAATATTACATGCATGTTTGAAAAAGAGCTACCAATAATCAGTTTGCTCGTGTTCTTTTTTAGCTCCGGATTTGCAAAGTACTTCATATCTGTCTCCTGGCAGGTGGGTGTTTTTTTTCTGGAAGAAATTGCTACACAGGGTGTGTAATGATACCTGGACTTATCTCTGCAAATAATTTCAATACTGTTTGACCTACTGGAAGTTCAAATGGGTCACACCATGAAAGACTGGAGACACCACTGCTTAAAATCCACTGCTTCTAAAAATTCTGCTCCTAAGAGGAGCAGAAAAAGCATTAGGATACTAATCATGTAACCCTTCTTTTGTAAGATTAAAAGCAAAGAGCAAGAGTCGAGGCCAGAGGGACACTTAGAATGGCTAATGCAATTTATAACTTGTTAGCTCTGCTTCGCTGTCTCGCTAATTTGTTTTAAGATGTTTCCTGATCCTGTCATCTAGATTTAGCATGCAATTCACCTTTCAGACAAAAAGGAATTTTCCACTGCTGCTGGAGCAGTGGGAGAGCAGATGGCTGAGAGCTGGGGAAGGCGGCAGCTCCTCGGTGCAGCAGGGGACAGGGCAGCGTGCGAGACCGTCCCCAGAGCCGGGATCCCTCCTGCGAGGGGAGGGTCAGGCACACTTGATTTCTGGTTCACTAATGCTTAACAAATAGTTTGAATTGCCTTGGAAAGGGCATCAATAATGCCATTAAGATGAAGATAAGTATAGCTGCTTAGTGCTAATCTTGTAAAATCTCTGATCCTGGGGAAAAAAAAATAAAAAAAATCTGTGAAACTGAGAGGAAATTTTAGTTGGAGCTCAGTACACAATCTCAGAAATGAAGTGCACTTCTGAAAGCACCTCCTGGTCTTCTGTGTGGATGGAAAGCTCTTAATTAAGTTTTCTTCCATGAGAATACTGTAATTTTACTCTGATTTAACACTCACATTCCCTTGACTATCCCAAGTCCTGCAGTATAGCGCGGCAATGGAAGTGGATAACGTTTTAGGAAGTGCTTTAGAGCTGACAAGATAGGCAGGGATTATTAGCAGATAGCTTTTGTACCCCCTTGACGTTAGTTTGTGTCCCTGCAGTATGTGATGGGATTTCTTGGCTGTGCTGTGTCCTGCTTCTCATCCATCCCCACTTCACTCTCCCTCACCTCCGGGGCTAAACAGATGTGTCAGTTCAGACGCCAAATGAAAACAGTGGGTCCAAGAGGAAAGTAAAAATGGAAAAACTGCTTGGTTTTGATTGACTAAAATAACTTCTTGAGGTTCTTTTTTTGTTGTTTGTCTTGATTGCATTTAGCTAAAGTGTTTCTTCCTTCTTCCCCAAAAATTTAATTTGGAGTCAAGCTGAATCATTTGTTCTGTTTTTATTTTGGTCTTATTGAAATCTTTTGACCCTTTTTTTTTTTTTTTTTAACTTGGTTCAAATTTTAAAATGCTGTCAGTTTGGGGATTGTGAAATGCACTGGAGGTATCCCCCATCCTTTCAGAAACAAAGATATGATGTCTTTCAGTGCTTCTTTTGGTGTCCATCTCCTTCATTTTAAAATGAAGTTATACTCAATTGCCCTGAAAAAGCAGCTCCTCGTATTCTACCATTCTGAGCCTTCCCACATTGAGACCTGTAATGCATGCAGACTGAGGCCTGAACGCAATATTAAAAATAATGAAAAGGCCAAAACCAAAAAAAACCTCGAAACCTCTTTGAAATTTTAACTTTTCCTGGCTGTCTAGATTTGTGCCACTGAACAACTAGAAAATATCTAGGTAACTCAAAATTTGCTGTGTGCAGACTACAAATGCAATAAGTAAAGGGGAAATTTGAATACTACAACTGGATATGATGAGCTTTGACCTGTAACTGCAGCTCTGAATAAATATTGTGATTCAAAAGATATTGCCAAATGCTGATTGCGGCAGTACTTCTGCACGGCTTCCTTGTGCTGTCTCCAGGTAGCTGCTGGAGAGCACTTACTCTGACCCTATGTCTAGATACGACGCTGCGTGAAGAATAATTGGATCTTATTTAGTCTTTGGATAATGGATGCGTGCAGAAGAGTCAAAAAGAAAATACCATTTTTTTTCCTGTGAGATTGCTACTCTGAAGGAAAATAATCTCTACTGAAATGATTACCTGCAAAGAGAATCGCAGAGATTATGCGAGAAGAGAATCTCCGCATCTCCTGAACCATTATCTTGTTGCTCAGAATACAACCAGCAAAACAGGCTCCTGGCGCTAGACTTTCACTTAGTTCGTTACAGGATGTTACTGGGCTGGTTTTGGAAATGCTGTAAGTCTATTGAGGTGTTAAAATATGCTATGAGTGTCCAGCCATGGTTTCCAAAGCAGGAAGACTGTTTTCCAGAAACAGTTTTGCTTTTCCCCACCTGACAAGAGCGCGATGCTGATTTGTGGGTGACAGTGTAAGACGTGCTCTGGCCCTCTGGGGAGGGGAAGCTTTTGTAGGAATGACACTGCTTTGTAAGAACAGTAGGTGCTTCCCACAGGCTGATTTCTGGTAGGCAGGAGCTTATGCGGTACCTTGAAGTTCAAGGTTCAACAAATCCAAGAAAGAAAAACCTTTGGGAAAACACAACTTGGAGGAAAATAATCTTTCTTCTCCTCCCAGTTCTTGGAAAGAAAATGTAAAATGAAGGGACAAAATCCATTGGTTTAAGTACGTAATAAATACATGGCCACAGTATTTCTTGGTTATATTTTTCACCTTGCATGGAATAAGCAATGGTAGCAGACCTTTCCATCTGGTCTTAACATGGAAAGGTATTTGCAATGAGACTGCTTCCTTGAGGACGTTGCAGGAGAAAGAGTTTTACTTAAATAATAAAATGAAATCAAATGATACTGAAGCTTTTCCTTCAATGACTTTCCTTTAAGTCGTTGAATTAAGGGCATCAGTTGGATAGGAAACCGCACATCCAAAGACTTTTATGAGGACCAGAGACGCCAGCCTTTCAGCTATACATTAGTGCAATGCTCTCCCATGCACTCCCATTCCACCTTATTTGTTGCTTTAACAGAGTGCGTCCATGCAGCTAGTTTAATGTTGTATCACCCTTCCCCTCCCTCCATGAAGAATATAATTTTAATCACTGCGAAAGTATTAACTGTGATAAGAACGGCTCATAGTCTATTAATTTCTTTCTCCATAGTAGGTTGCCATCACTAATAAGCATCATAGGCGGTTCATGCAGTGCTAGCTGTATCTGCCAGCACTTTCCCCGGTAAAATCTAGTTTCAGAAGCTTCCAAATTTGTGAACTTTCAAGTGTTTAGGAGGAAATTATCCACATAGAACTAGAAACAGTTGTGAATTTTTATTGCCCAAGCTGAATTATATAGTAGAATTATACTTGCTTTGAAGAAATTTAATTAGGAATTAAAATTGGACATTTCTCATTTTGGAGGTGGTCAAACTAGATAGAGATGGGAGATTGGGAAGTTCAGGATCTACATCCTTATCCTGATCTGCTCTTCTACCCCAAAACAGCCAAATGTTCTGATGTCCAACTGTGATGCATGTTTTTGGGACAAATCTTTGTTTAGATGGGTTTTCCATGTCTGAGGCTCCTGCTTTGGTTCCACAGTGGAATGGGGAAATCCTATGATAGTGAAATTACTTTTTACACTGAAATATGTACCTTCACTACCATGATTAGTGGGTTCCTCCTTAGTTAGGTATGAGAGCTCTACCTCACTTCTGCACATTGGCTTCATTAGTTGATCGCTATTTCCAAAAACCAGTATTGAAAACATTACACTGAGTAGGAACTTAGACCTTCTGGATACAAATTTTGCACACAAGAGCCTAGTAATCCCTTCTCCCTAATGAAACTGCAGCATTTCCTTTTCTTTGTTTTTGGTTTTTTTTCTCTTTCTTTATTTTTTTTTTTCTTTTGTTCAGCAGCTATGTGGTAGAGCTGCAAGATCTGGCCTTCAGGGCTCTGCTGAAGGCTCTAGCTATGTAGTTCAGTAATATTGCTTTCTACAGTATAATGAACTGCACTTTTGAGGGAATGAACGCACATTTCAAACATAATTCAGAGAAAAATGCTTTTTCAATGTTTCTTTTATTATAAATGTAATAATTCTCTTGGTATTTGCAATTTTGATCTTAAAACAGAAATAATAACTTCAATAAGAGCAACAAAAATGGCGCTTTACTCCATACTAGGGAAAATACAAAGTTATAAGCCTGAAATGAAAGCTGTCTGGGACAATCTCTCAGCCAGAATAAATTCTACAGCTGAAAGAAAATGAATGAGTTACAACTTATATTACAATTTCCTCACAGGCTTTATCCACATGATTAAAAACAAAACAATCTTCTCAAGCAATGCATTTTTCCAATAAATGGCAAGGATTCATGTTGAGAAAAAGGCAATTGGTCACTGAAGTAAGATATTACTGTATGTATTAGAAATTACGGAATTTGTTTGGCTTCTTATTCTGAATTTATGCTTGTTTGCATTAGTTAGTCATTTAGTGGCATTTTAAGCATCTGTTTGTGGTATTCTACCTGATGTACCTAATTCAGCTGAGTTTTGTTCAAAAAAATGCAGTTATGCAGAGGTATATTAGAAAAAGTGTGCCATCTCCTTCAGCTTTCACATACCCCCTCTGAGATTAATCCACATCCCTGCCTGAAACTCTTGTTTGCCTGCGCATAAAGGATTAAACTTACTTTACACAGTCAGATGTACCATGGTCAGCTTAATTTTGTAATTGCATTTTCTCAACTGCATTTTCTATGCTCATTACCCCCGTGAAAATTAGTGGGAGTTAACATACAATAACCTGAAGAGATGAATAGCCTAGTGTTTGAAACGCCCTGCGACGGTTAGTTTGGACCTGCACTAAGAAGAGAAGAGATGATGCTTTCCTTTGTTGCAGTGCCCAGGGAAGCAGGGATGCAGTATTGCGATTTGCTATTTGGATGCCATAAAACAGAGATAAAAACCAGGTTCTTTGTAGAAAATACTTTGTTAGACTAGTATGTTATGACCCAATATTAGTCATGAAACATTTAAAAATATATGTTTTTTTTTTTTTAAAGGCTTTCCCTAATCTTTGAAAATAAGTATAAACATAATAGCTACCCATGTAGGAGTGCAGAGCATTCAGCTGCATCAAAGGATAAAGCAATATAGTTCATCTGCGTGATAATCAGAGATGAGGATCAGTGGTTTATATCTTCAGCAGGAGTCCATGGGGAGGTACAGAAACCATCTGGATCCTAAACATTTTATACAACTCTGCACATCAGATGTTTGCTCCAAGCTTTTCTTTGATTCTATGTGTGGTATTATCATTGATCAGAAAACCCATCTCAGCTCGGGAAGCATTGGATGTCTCACTTTCTTCAAAATCAGTCTGGAAACCTTCCCAGGGATGCATCTGCTCCTTTAATTTGCTATGGAGATGACGAATTCGTGGAGAAAATGAAAGCTGGAATAAACTTTAAGCATCCTAAATCTTGATTCTGTTGTGGTAGGAAATGTGAAACAAGCGGAAAAAGCCTCGACAGTTGTTTTACTTTTAACCCGAAACTTTAACTGATGACGCATAAAGGGGACAAGTCTGTGTTGCAGAGACCATCCCTCGTTTCAATGATTTGTGTGTGATAGAATTGTTCTTCAGTGGGTGCTCTTTGGAAGGTTATCAGTTACATTCAATGGGAAAGTACTTGCCTTCCTGAGAGAAGATTTTCTCACTTTGTTTTTTTTTTTTTATTTTACTTTCTATTCCATGCGTTGTATACATCTAGAGGTCAACTTTTGAAATTTCAGTGAGACTACTACTTAATATAGCCAAGGGTAGCACACCAAGATACTGTAGTATAAAAAAAATAGTGTATGGTTCAGTATTAAAGAAATAGTTTGCTTGCCTGGGACTTTCTTAAACTCATTTCTCCACTGTTCCCTTTGTCCTGTTGTCTTCTATACTTTCCTTTTACTATAACCTACCTTTGTTAGAGAATAGTTCCATTTAGGTTCCTCCACTCTGACTGCTATAGGTCTAGCTCACCCTAGGTCCTTCTGAGAAGTTAACCATCGCATCTTCTCTCCAGAGCTTTAGCGGCACAGCGCAAGAGACACCAAAATTAACTCTGCTTTTAGTCCCAGTTCAAAGCTTGCTTGCCTGTTCCTGCACTGTTACCATCCATCGTATTCTTCAAAAGCACCTAACGGCACTGACAGCCTGCGTGACTTGGTGGCAGGGAGCAGGTCTGTGGCTGATGCAATAAGCCTTAACCAGGCAACTCGAGCATTAAATGTAGCTGTGGCGTGGGCTGCAAACTTTCCACATGAACGAGGGGAAATAATGCAGTGGGCGCCTGTGCCCCGTTATATGGGCCCACCGCCAAGGTGTCACTTCAATTTCTGCTGCTCGCCTCATCTGGAGTGACTTGCTCCAGGCTGGGGAGGGAGTTAGTGATCGCATTCTGGCCAGAAATTTGTATGCCTTGGGGTCTCATTGCTTTGCTCTGACAAGGTCTTTTCTTAGTAGGACGTATGAGAGCACTTTTGCTGAAATTCTGTCTATTCCCACTGAGGACATGTTTTGTTTCCCTCTCCTTATGCTTTCCTTTCTCTGTCTCCAAATCCTCAACTCGTTTCTTGTTTCCATTCCCTGTAACTGGCTTGCTGCTGCTCACCTGAAAATCACCAGCCTGCAGAACTGTTTTTCTCTGGTTCTCTTTTCAGACTAACTTATCAGGGTGCGGGGTTGAACAAACAGCAAGGTACTTGCTTTGAGAAGGAAATACATGAAACATATAATGCAGATAGCTTTTTTTTGATGGTTAGTGGCATGAAACCAGCGTTACTGAAAATAAATCCTGGAACCTGGCTGCTTATTACTTGTCCCTGGCTTTGACCAGTACAGAGTGGATGAAGTTCTTGCTATTTTTTTTTCACTATTTTTCTGTAACATCAACTGCAAAATATTTAAAAAAGGTCTTGGCAAAAGTTAAGATGCTTCAATGCATTTGAAATAGAAAAGAGGCTGGTTTTATATGTTCTTTCTTCTTGTTTTCCACCCATATCAGGAAGAGGCCCCCTAAAATCAGTTTATGCTCAAAAGGATTATGATGCTGAGTTGTAAGTAGATAGTCTGATCTGGAGTAACTGTCCTGGGGAAGTGACGATTTGTAAATGCAGCTGCTGTTGTTGAATTTAATGAAATCTTGACGGGAAATTAGTGTAAGCATGTCCTCATTTTTTTTCCTGCAAACTATTTTATCATAGTATCGTGTAGCTACCTGAAATAGAAAACTTTATCCCTTTTTCATTACGTAGATTGTGTGTGTAGTGGAAGGGAACTGCACTGCAAGTCAAGTAAATGGCATGACTGGTTACAAACCTATAATCAAGTTTCAGAATATTAAAGCAGTTCTATGGATTTTCCACCTCAGTGACCCCAAGAATCAGTTCAGGTTGAACCTGGTTAGCGCTGTTTGACAGAAGAGATCAATTAAAGCTTAGCTTCCTGAGAAAATTTTAGAGTTACGGTTAGGTGAATGAGGAAAAAAATGTTTCTCTGCAACAGACTTTGGGAGCGGACTAAGCATTTCTTAATAGCCAACCATGGCCGGGGCACTATTACTGCACACATGCCAGAGTCTATTCCCGTATTTTCAGCGATAGAGTTACAACTCATTAAATGCCATTTTCATGAATCAACTGCTGTAACCATGAGTATTCTCCATAACCTTTCCCTACCTTCCCATGAAAATATGTCGTGCAATACAAATTATTTTGCAAGCACAAAGTACAAGCAAAGAGGAGGTGGGAACTCAACATTGCAATGTTATTTGCTCACGCTTAGAGACTGTATTTTCACCTGACATGTTTCCATGTGAATTTTAGTGCGCTTTATTTTGTTTCGGTTTTATTTTGTAATTTATCCTACAATGATACCTTTTCTGCTCTTCGTGCTGTGCAAGTACTTTCTCTGGGAGCAGCTCTCGCTTGCAGCTGCACCCACAGCTGTAGCTGCGAATAAAAAGCAGACCAAATGCGTCCGCTTTCTTGTGTCTGCAACAAAGAGTGAGAATGCACAGAAATGCTTTTGTTCAAATTGCCACATTCAGAGCATTTTTTATTTTTTTTTTATTTTATTTTCTTGACTTGAAGTGCTACTTCCATTTTCACTTTTCTGCTTGAGTGAGAAGACAACTGGTGTGAAGGTGAGCAATGGTGGAACTGACTACTTGGAAAATTAACTATTTCTTGCACATGCTACTGAAGAGAAAACTTTCAAACACAGTATTATTGTGAGAAAACAGAGATATGAACAGTAGAAAATATATATGTGTCACCTAAATCCTGGGTCTTACTGATGGTTTGATATTGTTCTTCTAGTGCTTTATTTAACAGGCATTTTTTTCACTAAAATTCGCTTATGGTTAAATCTGGTTCTTGGGGTGGGGGGGTCATATTTCACAGAATACAAATCAGAAGAGAGCAAAGGCAGGCTAAACAGAACTTTCTTGCTGTAGAGCTCAGTTAGAATCAGAGGGCTGTGAACAAATTATTGACAACGTAGTTTCTTGGACAAAAGAGCACATCTGAAAAATCTGTGGGTGGGGGGAAGTCACACTGGTATTCATTTTTTTACTTAACAGCTATAAATATAAAACCTCCCTGCAATGCTCCATGTGCTTATTCTGGTTTTATACCAGGAGAGGAGACATCATGTTCTGGCCTTGAAACATGGAATACAGAGGCTAATGCTTTTTCTGGGGAAGCACACAGCTCAGGGATGGACGGGGAGGATGTGTTCTCGCTTGGTTTACAGGGAGTTGGCCTGGCTTTACTACTCTGGCCTCTCTGGTGTTCTGCTCAGCTTTCCTTTGGGGCAATTCTGTTTTCATCTGTAATTATTCTGATCTTTTCTCCAGCTATTTATAGGGATGTGGTGGGTTCCTGATTTACGTTTAACGTCCCGGGGATATCCATAATGTACAAAAGCTCTTCAGACTCCATCTCTTCCTGTTTTAAAGATTTAACTTTCATTTTATGCCTGTGAATTGTTACATAAGGAATAGCCCTTGGAAGATTCCTAAGAATAACATTAATCTTACCCACTGTCTTCCGCTTCAGGAACTTCACTTTCCAAGCCATCCTTTCCGCTTTTTTCCTTCTCTTTCCTGCTATATTCCAGCTGTCCATTTTCCCCTGGTTCATAAACTTCTCTTTTTCTTTAACAAGTGAATGCTGTCATCATCTTGGAGCAGATTAAAGAGAAGGATAATGAATCATTGCCACAGAAATGAAAGTCATAAGGAAGAGCCAGCTTGGATGCTAACTTGCTTTCTAGAGCCTATGGGAATACCTAAGGACAGAGGAAATACGCTCTTCTTTTGGTTCAGCCCAAGCATTCAAAGCCGGCCTCGTATGAGCCTGCTAAAAGCAAGCCTTAGCTTGTGTATGTGCCTCGTATCCCATGTAGACATGGGGCTTTCTCCAGTGTGTGCAGTGTGTCAGCTGTCACCTACATCTGCCATCCTGGCTGGGTGAGGTCCAGGTGCAGATTGCCGGGATTTAAGGGCTTTCGGCTCCCTCTGTTAGCAGCACCTCTTGCTGCTTGGTGAGGGAAGGGGTTTGCCTCTGGAGACCCTCTCCCCCTCCATCACTGCTGCAGCTACATCCCCTTGCCATAGAAGTGCAAAGCCAGAATAGGAATATAGGCAGAAGGCTGCGAACTCCTCCTAATCACCGGCTCTGGGAGCGGTGTCTTGGCAATATACCAAATTTTCACTCATGCTGCCTGGGTAATCCATGGGTGGATTATGATCTACTTCATGCCTTCTGGAAAAACCATGCCATGGGCGTGCTTAGTCTCTTCTCATTTCAATCTAAAATGTGTCATGAGGTGGTAAGAAAAACATCTTTTTATTCTATAGTTTCATGGACCACCAACCCTCTGACATCTTCTTGGCACCTCTACCCTGAAAGACTATTTACACCTATGCTCTTAGTAGTTTAAAAATAATCTATGCATACACCAAGTTAGAAAAATATTAAACAAAGTGGGACAGCCTTAATTAAACGATTTAGTATTTGTCTAGTCAGTGTGATTAACTTTTGTCTCCATAACCCCCTGAAACGATAGCACTAACAAATATTGCAAGGCATTTTAAAATTAAATGAAATGTTCCTTTGATTACATTAAAGATAATGCATTTTAGAAGTATTCCTTCAGGAGCTGTTTCTCACCAGTGACAGCACTGATCAATTTGCCTTGTCTTTCCCTCCAGAAGTAATCTTTGAGCCTCCTTGAGTCATCATTTGATCAAAGTGCATTTGCAATTGGGCGATTTGAGCAGTCTGAGTCGTCATCTTAATGTAAAGGTCCTAAGGGAAAGAGAAACGAGAGAGAGTGTGCTTATGCACAGGGTAGTAAATTGATCTGAGTATGTGGATAATTACGTACAGGTAGCAAAAGGTTTGGGGGAAAAAAAAAACCCATTCTTAACAGGCTTGATAAAGAGCTGTTTGAGTTATTATTTTTACAAGAAAACCAAATCATGACTACTAATTAGTGCTACCCGTAGGTGTTTGAAGGGGAAAAACAACTCTTGGATAACAAGGGCAGGACAGAGATGTCCAGTGCTCTTAGTCCTTTCACAATTTATCATTTCTTTGTAAAATTTCCTCTAAAGGAGGAAACCATATCGCCAGTGCTGGTCTGATGAGCTATGAAGGCACGGTTGGTTCATACTCCCATACGGACACTTGAGTCCCCGGGGGAAGCTCTGCAGTCCTCTGGGAGGACTTGACCAGACAAGCGATAGCACTGCTGTCCTCCTCTGTCGGGAAGGTACCTCATTTGTAGACGGCAATACTTAATTTAGCAAAATCTTGGCTATGCAGAAATATGGCTTTTGCTTCCAGCCCAAGCAAGTGGGAGTGAGTTTGCATTTACATTGCTGTAGCTGACAGGGATCCCAGTCCCTTCTGAAAACCCATACTGGGGAGAGTACGGGTGCGCACTGAGAGTGTTCTCACAGGGAAAATGATGGCTCTAGGGAAAAGCTATATTCTGGACAAAAGATCTACGGCATTTAAAAAAAAAAAAGAAAAGATGATGATGTTATAAAGATACATATTTTACTAATACATGTAAAAGTTTCTACTTAGAGAGATTTTTGGCATTTCTAAAACAAATAATGGAGACCATATTTGGAAGTTAGTTATAAAACTTGGAATCTTGATATTGTATCCCTGGCTTGTCTTCTTTTCTTTCCCTGAAGGTGCCAGAGGCACATGGTTATTTTTAAGGTGTTCGGAGGTAAAACAAAAGAAAAAGTCTTAATCTTGGGACCAGAGTTGTGGGAACAGGTTCTGCTACTCCAGAGAGCAACAACAAAGCTTATTCTTCTGCTTTTACCCAACCGTATCCGTGATAGACTGTGTCATCCCTGACGTTTTTCTGCCTTAGGTAACAGTCAGTGGTCTTGTATACTGGAGCCAGTTGCTGTAAGATAATTCAGTAAACTTTTGTGTTTTCACTTTATTAACTTTGAACTTCAAATACAGCTCTGAGTAAAGCATAGTGAAATTACTGCTGCTAAGGAATGGCAAGTTTGCTCTAAAATTCAGGTTGGAAACCTCGCCCTCCGCTTGAACACAGAACTTTTTTTTTTTTTTTTTTTTAATCCTGACAGGATGCTATGCTGAGGCCTAACAATATATTTCAAAGATTGTTCTAGACACTTGCAAAAACCTCTTTGTGAGCTAGGAATTTCTGTTGACTTTAAGTTTAACCTCAAGAGGAATCTGGATGATTTTGGGGGAAAAAAAGTTGAAATGCTGTGCTATGCAATCTGTCACTACATGGTACTTCAGTGAAGTCTACTGGAGCTGCAAACTTGCTATTGAAAGAACTTTAAACGTTTTCTGGTGTGCTGGGTATCATCTTATTTCACTTATATCCTATAGTAGACAGGGTGTGACCTCTGAAAGCATGCCAAGAGAGTTTCATTGCTTAGTGAATGGTCTTTGAGGTACTTCTGCACCAATTTCCTCAATTCCTTCTGTTTGTTCTTTGGTATGCTGTTTCTCCAGTATTCTGTAAGTTCCTAGCAAATCCCATCTTACACGGTTTTCTAAAGATATACTTCCCTTAACAGAAAAACTCTTAAAAATGGCTTGAAACATGTACAGAGGTTGTACGATTTACCAAATTAAAGAATTCCAAAGAGGGGTTGCTAGGAATTAGACAGAAACCTTAATTCTTGCTTTGTTGCTTGAATGTTGGGTGCTGAGTTTTTTATATGTTTCCACGAAAACTTAGAAATATTTTTTCCTAATCTAATTTCCTTGAAATAAAACTTTAAAATAAAAAGATAGGGTTTTTTCTTTAGTAAGATGCACCTTCCAAAGAGGCACAGACAAGTCTTTACTGTATTTCTTTTTTTTCTGTGAGTTTTATTTTCCTTAAATGAAATTGATAGTAACTTTGAGGTATGAAAATATTGTATTAAATTATTATTAGCATAATTTGTTAACATAAATTGTGTATAACATTATGCTGCGTTTTATCTCAAAATTAAGAAAGAATGCAACTTTTGCACAGAGCCAACCAACCAAAACCTTAAAATCCAAAAACTATCCAGAAAAGCTCTAAACCCCTTTTGGTTTCCTCTTCAGTCCTTTCTTCCTGGACTTCCTCAAAAATTAGGTTATTTGAGCAATAACTCAGCTCGGGTGTTTTTCCTTTCCAGTAAGTAAACAATGGCGTCATTTTCCAATAAAAACCTGTGAGGCAAAGAGCAGTTCCCCGAATGGGATGTCGGAAAACGCGTGCTCCAGTGTTTTTGAATTGTGTGGTCACACAGGTCAAGTTAGTTTGTTGCAGATCTGCATTTTCTGACTTAGGCATTTACCTTTTCCTAAATTCAATTATATATATATATGTGAGATGCTCACTGTAACAGCAAGAATATACTGTATATGTGTGTATGAATGTATATGTGTGTGTATATATATACACACATATACTGGCTTCTTCAAAGGAGACTAATATATCCATGTTTACGTAATTCCAGTGTTAGCTGCAAGGATAGGAATTTTCTGTCTCCTACCAAACTATGTTCCCCGCCATCCTCAGTCCCCTGGCGCGGGACCACAGTCCTGTAATCCAAAGCAGGTGATGCCTCCCCTGCTAAGTAAAGCAATGCAGTATTCAAAATCTCCTAACAGCCCTTTTCAGAAGGAAAATAATCTAGTCATCCCAACTACTGACATTAAATAACACAATGAAATGTCAGCATCGTTCTGCTGAAAAAAAAAAAAAAAAAATTCAAAACATATTAGAGAAAAGTAAGGCGAATTGGTCCGATATGAGCTGTAAGATTACTTCAAAGCTCAAAGGACTTCCCGGCAATAACACATATTGAACAAAACATGAGAATAGAATTTAAGATGCAAAATAAAAGCCTTTAACAGCTCTTTATACCTTCATTTTGAATTTACAGACAGTTTTGGGGATGAGAAGTTTAGTATTAAGGCTGTAGCTTGACAGATATACCAAGGATTTGAAATCTAGAGCTTGAAGTTCTCATAAATCTTTCTATTAAGCTCTTTGACAAGTTCCAGAAATTCGGGCAATTGGATCTGCAGTTATTCATGTGCTACCTGACAGTACCTAATAAAAGTGCCCTACTTCCTCAGAGGTATATAAAATCTAAATTGTTTTGAGACTTCTCTAATTTACACATTTTACAAATGTATGACACATTTACAAATCTTACGCAGTAAAATTTACTGATGTATATTTCACTTTTGCACATTTTCGCTAAATGAGCATTATAGCCTGGAGGGAGGAAAAAAACCCTTGTAAAATCCTAAACTACTTTATATAGCCAGATACGCTTTCTGGATGCAATTCTACCTAATTATTAACACTCTCTAATATTGTTCAATGTAATACCCAAGAGCCCTACGAGTAGGAAAAATTGCATATTGTGAACATGAGAGTAATTCGTGCATTAACTTCAGTTTCCTCATGCTATGTGATATCTAAACAGCAAGCTTCAGGCATCTGAGTAATCCTATTTAAATCTTGATGCCTTGGTAAATACTTAAGAGAAGCCTTTCATTGAAGTAGAAAAACGTGAGGTTTTTAAAATGAAGTACACATTTTTCTTTATGTATATGTTGTTGCTCATTAATTCCTCTCCTTACTTGCAGACTACAACACAGATGACATTTTGATTGTCGGATGCTGCTTTGTGACAAGAAATTGCAAATTCTCCCGCAAATACTTCACTCTGTGGTGCAGGAAGGCTGAAAGCTGGGAATGATGAGTAATTGTAGAAACTGCTCAACCACTTTGGACATTGCAGTGCAGCATTGGAGTGACCATGATGAAGGGATATATTGAATATTCCTGAGGGAAAACAGTTTTAGAAAGGGCTTATTCTTCATAACTTACTACATCTCATTTTTTTTTTGCCTCTTCCGCACAGGGCATGATTTCACCATTGCTACCTGGATACAAGGAACACAGAGATTTTTCCCAGACTAATTCACTGAATTTCGGTTTTTATACTGGAATTTTCCAAGTTACTCATGGGATTTTCCTCATGGGATTTAGTCAGGGAGTTCCTGCTAAATTACAAAA
This sequence comes from Fratercula arctica, assembly GCA_947846985.1. Classification (NCBI taxonomy): domain Eukaryota; kingdom Metazoa; phylum Chordata; class Aves; order Charadriiformes; family Alcidae; genus Fratercula; species Fratercula arctica. The sequence goes on along the minus strand of CANTUZ010000006.1, from coordinate 15,551,643 downwards.
TAAGTCCCCAAAGTCATTGGATGACTTTCAAAATCACAGGCTTGATGCTCTAACATCAATAATGATTTCACTCAATTGGGTACATCAGTTCCCTGTACAGCATATATTTTTCTTACCTGGAAAAGGCACATCAGGTTTACTTTCCTCTATGGGCTGAATTCTAGAAGGCAGATTTGCCTGACAAGGTATGACATGGCACATTGGAAAATATTGAAAGCAGTAAACAGAAGAAACTGGACACGCTTCTGGGTTTTGGTCTTGGGCATGCATTCCCTATCCCTAAAGCAATACCGATGCATAAATCAAGAAGCAACTGTATGGTGTTAAGGTGACAACGTGTTTACAATACCTGTTTATAGGATTTTATTCCCCCCTGTTTTCTAGAAGAAGACAGAAGTTTCAGGTGGCCAGTTATGCATTCACTCTGTGTGCAGTAATCCTCTACAAGCAGAATTCATTATGGGAGGACTTTAATTACAGACAAACCGAGTAGCAATCAAAAACTTGTTTCAGTAGCTGAATCCAGTCATTCCAGTAGTTTCCCTTACTGCTGCATGAGAAGGTTAACGCGGTTTACAGAAGCTCTAGATGCTTGATTACATCCTTGCTTTGGGGAGAGGTGGATTTTGTTTATAGTCAGCCATAACTATAATAGATTAGTACATGTTTCCAACATTATAGCGTAATTTTTCTGGATAAACTAGAGTGTCTTTTTTCAGGAAAAAATAGGCAGCACAGCTTTCAATGACTAAAAATGTACATCTTCCATTGAAGTACATTCCTATACAATATCAATTTTATTTTTTTTTTTTGTAAACTGTGTCTAAAGTCAGACAAAAGTTGAATTAATAGAAGTGAAGCTGTATTTATCTCCCTGTAGAGATTTGCAGTACCCATGGTCTATTTCAATGACAGTTGGAAAATTCAGATTAGCATTCAGGTTGTATTCATATATTCACGCAGATCAAGACTGTTTGGAGTAGATGCCATTTCCGGGCTGTTTGTTACTTCTGTTAACAGCGTTTAACACCAACTAAATGATACGCCTTATTACCTTCTCTTACATGAATAGTCCCCGCTGGTCACATTGGGATTACTTACAAAAAACCAAGTACTCCTGGAATTGGACACCCAGTCCCACCTCTACAAAGGTCAACAGGACTTTGACACATCTCTGACACATACACGGGCAGTACTCAAAACAGGTTAATTCGTATTGTATTTGTCTTTCTTTACTGGTGCTAATACTGTTGAAGCCAAAGTAAAATTCGAAGACAAATTTCCATGAATGGAATGTGCTCAATTGGTTCACAGGGAGGGGAACAGAAGCACGAGTGGAAAACCTGTAAAAGGGAATGAGAAAAAAAAATACAAAAAATCCAGTGTAATGATGTCAAAAGAGCACTGACTATTAAACACCATAGTACTAAAACCCCCACTTTTTTCATACAAAAAGTAGAACGGAATGGGGAAAAATAATAAAAAGGTAACATATAAAGCATTTTTCTTTTTACACAGTTTTGCTATGCACTCTGAAAACCCACTCTCAGTCTATCTATATTTATTAATTTCATTCAAACAGTAAAAATCTCACGGATTATGGACAATATTGTTGCATTTATGCAAGCGCTATGTCCTTTTGTGTTGGTTGCCTTAATTTATTATGATGCAAAACAATTTGTTTTGCTATATTAATGAAAGGAATTTATACAAGCAGTGCCTAAACCTGCTCTCATAGAAATGGGAAAGAATATTCTCCTTGCCTTCTATGCAGGAGGGAACAAGCCTTTGCGATGTTATGCATCTGGGGAGCACAGACATTTCTGGAAAACCTTTCATTTCTCTATACAATGGAGTAAAAGAGGAACAGAAAGACTATGTTCAACCTTAAAGGAAAAACCAGCAGAGAAATATCGTTTCAGTTGTCTAACCAGTGGATAGTATTTCTTCTAAACAATCAGTAAGCAGAATAAATGGAATAAAAGCTGGATAAATAAAGTTCGTATAGAAAAGAACTGGATGACTGCATCATACAGTACTGAAGGTATGTTTTGCAAAGCAATTCTGTGGGGAAATAAATGTATACTAAAGCAAACCAATGAAAGGTTGACTGAATACAAAGTACTGTTTATCTTACACCGTTACAGACTAAAGAAAGAGGGCCCCAGAGCCCCCTCCCTGTCCTTACTTCACTTACACGTACTACATCTTGAGAGCATTAAAACTAGAGGTGTCAGTTCACCCGGTCTGGAACTGGACAAGCCTTACCTGGGGACAACCTCTGTCACAATGTTTCCTACCAGGAAATGTGAAACTTATGAGTGACCATGCTGTGATTTATCAGTGGCTCCTCTCTTTGAGTAAAAATCCTAAAAAGTAAACCAAATTCAAGGGCGGGAAACATGGGATGTGCAAGCCCAGGATCTGCTCATTGCACTGAGGGCAGGCTAGTCTCTTCTGAACTTACCTGGTGTTAACAACAATCGATGTGGAAACCGATGGTTTGTTGCAGTTTGGTAAATCTACCAGCCTTGGCTGTTTTTGGTGTCGGCATAAAATTCCAGAGGAATTATTTTTGTTAATGCTAGACCTTTCCCTACAGCTGTCCATTGCTGGGCGGTCTATCTGGACTGTGAAAATGGCTTATGTCCTTCAAGAGCTCAGGAGATACATTTCAGACCTCAAGGGCTTGGCCAGAATGGACCTGGAGGGAATGAGCACTAAGGTGGCAAACCTTAACCAAACAACTAAAGGTCTTTCCTTCAGTCAACGCTATTTATCCAATAACAGACCAAACCAGTTTCACTACATTATTTCCTTGTTGCCTGAATTTAGATGGGAGAAAAATGTTGCTTTCCAGCATTGTGGAAGTACAATAACTTGATGTATTCCCTAAGCAGAATGTCATATATTCTCTCATCCTGCAATTAATCTTGTAAAAGAGCAAACAATGACACAGAATTAATCAACCACTGTGACAAAAAGATTGTGATGGAAAGATGAACCCAACTAAAATTAATTTTTTGAGCGACAGCTTGAAGCTTAAACCAGTGGAAAACATGGTGCAAATTGTACCTAGCTGCAAGAAAGGGATTTTAATGAGAAATGCAACGGCACAGCAATACTAATCAGTTACAAAAACATGATCCACCCTGGACCACTGAGTGAATATCCTCCCGATTGCTGCATTTTCCCTTCTCTTGTACAACACACTGGAGGAAGCAAAGGCTGTACTGCATCAGTCACCCAGAGCAAGCTGCAGCGCTGAAGTGCCGGTGCATTTGAGGGAGCAGATAAGTGGATACGTGCTCATGTGCAAATGACTGAGGCAGTATCCTTTGGCAAAGGCGCTATGATTACAGAAAATAGGAAGTGATTGAACTTTTCATGTGTGCTCTGTTCCTCACTAGACATAAGATAAACAGAAAGTGTCCTGTGAGCTACCTTTGTCTGTCACACAGTGACAGCTGTCAGGTAAGGAGAGAAACCCTGGGATCCTCGTGCAGGCATCACTCTGCAGCTGCAGATAGGACAAGCATCAAGGAAATCACATGAATGTCAGCTGGTGTTCAGACCCTTAAGCCTTAGTTCCTGGCTGTAATACAGCAGACACCATCACCTTCTTATATTTAGGGATGTTCAGCTTTGTATGTTTTGTTTCTTTGAGGTTTTTTAGTGAGAGGGGTTTTTTTTGGAGTTGGGAAGTCTTCTGCATGCCTTATTTCCTTGAACCTTCAGAGAAAATCAGGTAACCTTCCCCCCAAAAATGCATGCTTTCTTGTATTGCCAAGGTTGATGGAAGTCAAGGAGCAGCCTGATTACTCCTCCTGCAGATTGCTGGCTGAAGGGAAATTAACCCTCCCCTGTTGCAGATGAATTTCCTCTTGAATAACAAAAGCGGTGGGTAAATCCCAGCTATTTCTCATGTTCTGCTCAACTATTGTTTATCTCTCCTTACCTCTGCTAGTACTCTCTGAGTAACTGAAATATTGCTTATTTTGTAGCAATAAAACAGTAGTCCTACTTTTCTTTGTGTTTGGAAAATATCAGTGTGGGGTTGGTTTTTTCCACAGTTTAACAGCTGATGGACACATACAAGCATGCAGTTTTGTTCAAGGTAACTTCCTAGCTTTCCCTTTTTACAGTTAAAAAGGCTGTTTTTTAAGGCTAAAAAGGCTTATAGTTCCTTTGTTCCTTCAGTTTTTTACAAGCGGAAGTGTAAAGCTGTGTAGTTGTGGTGACGAAAATGACATGATTTCTATTGGTTTTCGAATCTATGTCAGGATTTGTAAAATCTTGTTTTTAAACAACAACATAACCAAGCCCACAAACCTCCTGGCAGTAAGCTCTCTCCTTTATCTAACTTTTGTGTATGTTAGATTTATTCCTTGAAAGAATGATTGAAAAAAGTACTATGGAACAGAATAGTTTTAAAACTCTTAGGAAGAATGAAGTACTTTACTGTGATAAAATACGATTGATTGGCTCAAAGAAGCCTTGCTCTATGTCTCACTGTCTCAGATAGAAGATGTAGCTTCAGCTGATTAATGATCATGTAGTTTTCTATGATTCCTTAGAATGGCAAAAAAAAGTACTAAAAATGGACCGTTGCAGGGAGGTGAAGATAAATGCCTGAGATGTGCATGAGATGCATATTAACAGTGACTGTATTGAATCTTAGTCCCTTCTTTTGCTTTCCTGTTTCAAGTCCTATGGACTCTAAAAATTGAGATAATTTAGTAGATAACAAATGTGACATAGGGGGTGATAGGGCTGACTCCCAGGAAACTGTATTTAAGCTAGTGGGATTTTACTGACCTCAAAAGAGGTCCCTCTCGGGTACTGTTAGCAGAACAGGGTTTGTTATCAGCTCTGTGCATCTGAAGCTTATTCCCTTCACTTTTTGACGTATCCGTGCCTCCATTGCATCTTTTCAGCCTTTTTGAGCGATGTTTCATACATACAATTAAGTGACAAAACCCATCCCTTACCCACCTAAGGTGAGATGAGCCATTACAAAATGATTTCTAAACAAATGTCTCATCATCATGCTATATTCAGCTTCTGATTTTTAAATCCAGAAATTTGGAAGAAAATGAGGCACAGCTAATCAATGTCCTCCTCCCTTCCTTCCCAAATGTTAGTTACCTTATTTTGATAAAAATCATTGTAATCATATGGAGAAAACATTTGTCAAAAAAAGCACATATAGTATAGCTGTGGAGAACATCGTGATATACCATTTCCTTTCTTTATCTGAGAACTACTATTGTTTCCCTTCAAGTCTCCTCTATTACAGGCTAGTTCATTCCAATTACTTAAAATGCTCATTGTAGGTCGTGTTTTCTTCCCCTACAGTCATCTACTTGTCATTTTAATTTTAAAGAATTGAGAGAGATGAAACACTAAATTGCAATTGACTGAGACTCGTACACTGTTAATGCTGGTAAGCCCTAATTAACGCTGGGTAAAATGGAATGGTAACTACTTGTGTCTGCCAAGGAATATTCCAGTTTATACATCTGAATACACTGTTATTCTTTTTCTACACTGACACATGTATGCTATGAGCCAGATTCCTACCTTATCTCTGTTACTTCAGAAATATCACAGAATGGGTATCTTTTTTCCTGTTGTTCTCTGTTCCTGCAGTTCATGTGCTGAAACTCTAAGAGCATGATCTCAGCCTGACATACTTCTGTTTGCTTATATTTTGCAAGAATTAAAGCGCTCTTTTATTTTCAATCTTAGTTTGGTTTTATATATATCCTTATTTTAGTTGTACTGCTTAGACTATGACAGCACAAGGAAAGCATTTTATTAAGACGCAGGAACGCTCTTTTTTAATTGATTGTAATTGCAGAAAAATGCACTCAATTGGAGGCAGTTCTTCATAATCAAGGCTGCCTCTAGACTCTCTCACCATAAATAACGCAGTCTGTGAGCTGCAGTAGCTCATCTTTCTCCCCCACGTCTTTCCCAGGTTGAAGAGCTGTACAGTGAAACCTGCGGCTAAGCTCATCACAGCGTGCACCAAGGTTCAACAGTAACTATGTTGGGAGAAAGCTGAACTTTTCAGTCTCTGTCATACACTGTGAACCATCTTTCAGGAGAGCCACGGAAATGAGTAAGGCCAGTGATACCAGCATGGAGTGAACTATCTGAAACAGTCTAACTTGGGTCAGCTGAAGATAGGTGTGGTATCTGGAGCTTTTCAGGATTATAAGGCAAATGCAAGGAACTCTGATAGTTCCTTCTGGAGAAATGATTCTTCCTTTTGAGAAACAACTGATGGGTGACCGTTCCTACAAAGTTCTTCCTTAATAAGTATGCCTGCATTTTCAGTTCAGAAAAAGATTTACAGAACCCTCTTGATCTTCGTTCTCCAAAAAGAACAGGCTTTCCTGCTTCTGTTGGCTAGTACTTCCATCCCTTCTATACCCAGCTAGGTGTGATGGTTAACCTGCCTAATGCTCGTGTACATCTCTTCCCCTTCTCCTCTATCTGCCCCCCAATGTTAGCTTGGCAGATGAAGAGGGTCTCTTCTTGCTCTCTCTAATTCTCTCTGACAAGCTTTCAGTCATGTGCTATGTCATCTTTATCCAGTGGAGTAAAAGTAAGAAATATCTATGATATTTAAACCAGAGTGAGGGTGGATTATAAAGCTTTCAGCTAAAAAAAAAACCAAAAAACCCAAACCAAAACAAAAAAACCCCAAACAAACAACAACAAACAAACAAACAAACAAAAAAAACCCTAGCAGAAATCATTTAGATAACTTCTGGAATTAAGAACAAATTTTAGGATGACTAAAATTTGAGTTGAATTCCTGCATTTAAGTTTGTCTCTGGTTTGTAAAATTACTTTGCAGCACAAAAGAGCAACAGATGTGATTATAATCTTCCTGTCAGTTCCACCTGCTGTATTGATTTATCTGTCTCTTCCTTCTACTGAATTTTTCTCCCATGATTTTTTTTTTTTTGTAAGTAAAAAGATGTCATCAATTAAAAATTCTTATCTTTGATTGTTTCTGCAAACACCTCTCAGAATTATACTTCAGGTTTATTTTGAAGCTTTAGTTTTTCAGACCTTTCTAGAATTCACCCATATCCAGACAGAAGTATGTACGTACAGGGTGTCTGGGCTCACAGCCTGGGACAGCCATTGTAAATGCATCCTGTTCTTCTGAGAACATTGAGGGTTACCAACTGGCTCAGGAATTACTATAATCTTCTAGATAGTCCTCACAGTGCCAGATTTGGTAGCACCCTTGGCAGCAAACAACTGAGGGAAAGGATGATGAGAACAAGATGGCCAACTGACTTTAGAGAAAATAGTTAAATCAACGTTCCCTGTCCATAATCCACAAAACCTCAGGACATCATGCAGCTGTAGATCCCCTGTCACTCCAATAGTGTCAATAGGTTGGAAGGAAGGAGACAGAGAGAAAAAGAAGGACTGGGAGACCCCAGAGGAGCATGAGAAACATCTGCTGTTCTTGTCCCTTGTGTCCCTGGCATACGGACCCTCATGAGTACTGGACTTTCTGGTCTGCTTTTCAACACATATTTGAGACCTCTGGGGGCTCCTTTGGTTCAATATGCTGTGGACACCCAGCTGTACATGTCTTCTGAAACAGATGTGCTCTCCAGATGTCCCCAGGACTTAAGCAGAAGTATATGTGGAGCAGCAGCCAGCTACACTCAGCTCCAGAGGAAGGGGATGTTGATGAAGAGAAGGCAACGCTCCAGGAACTTGGCTGATATCGGTTTCAACTCCCTGCTCTCCTGCTGTCATTGAGGCAAACTGGGAGGTTCTGCACTGACAAAGGAGAGGCTTTTCCCCACACTGTAAGAGCCGAAACACATCTTATACATTTGTCACGACTAAGCTACACTAGTGTGACAGAGTGGTGGAGGTCTCAAATCCGACAGTTAGTTACAGGTTGACAGGAGAGTGGTTGAGCACCACACAATGCCATTTTCCATTCCTTTTTTATTTCCCAAAAAAATTAATTTTTGAGGGAAATTTTCTGGGCGTTAATTATATATGGAACGGAAAGAAAAACCCAATGTAGTTTTTACTTCCTAAAATTAAGGTATTCCATAGCAAGCCTTCCTTTGAAATCCATTGTGAAGCCAGCCAAAGATGTATTTATTAGTAAAAAACAAACACAGCTTGAATGCAGTCAGTGCAAGGGTCAGCAGCTCCCCAGGCAGCATACTGCAGGCCCTTTATTTTGTGTATAATTGTGCATATGCTGCTGCTGTGCTGCATCCAAGCTCTTCTTGAAGTGATTTTTCCAGAGTCCCTTGCCCAGCTTATTAGTATTAATGCCTTCTGACCGAGCCTCATTTCTTTGGTTTACCTTTCACCTCTTTCCTGTCTCCATTACTCAGTACTTCTCCACCCACCCAGGGCTGGTAGGGTATGGTAACGGCTTTTGCATGTAAGTTATAAATGTTTTGAGGATGAGAGCAGCTGAGTAGCGGAACCAGAATGATAATTAATGGGGATCCTGGTGACTGTCTTTCAAATGCCTTACCTCTGTATAATTAAGAGCTTTATCTGGCTGCCCTTTTGCATATCTATATTATTGTTGAGATTGATATGATGACTGATATGAGTAAGGATTAAAAGATCATCCCTAATATGTTTTAGGAGTGTATTTTAGTGCTGTCGGAGGTCTGTACTGTGTAGCTGAAGAACTGCACTGAGGGTCACTGGCGGCATATTTAATGTGCTTGGAATATGGAGATTTTGGGTAACACTGTCTCTTTGGACAATATGTTCATAGTTGGTGAAAAATGCTTCAGAATAATAAACCCCCCCCCCCCTCAACTAGCACATGTTCTTTCTCTTAAGGCAAGGAACTTAAGTCATGCATCATTTTTCTACATCTGCCATGAGATTGTAGGTGCTGACATTTTGGAGTTGTTAGATATTTTTCCCTGTGTAGGTTTCAGTAATTAGCTGAGTATGAAATTATCCCCTGGCAAAAACCAATATGAAGCAAATACATCACTTAAATTTCACCAACACCTCATTTTAGAACGTAATTGGTTTTTATGTGTGTGTTGGCCTTTGTATTAGGCATGAGGAGAAGAAAATTTCTCATGAGCCTAGAAATTGTTCTTAGTCTTAGATCAACAAATTCCTATATACGTATTCCTGAATGAAGAAGGCAGTGTTCAAGAAATAATAAATGGTAATCCCAAGCATATCTTTATGCTCGTTGTCCTTTTTTTGTTGTTGTTGTTCCCGTAACTTCTCCTTTTTTCATAAGAACAAGTAAACTTGATTGTATTAGCAGTAATAGAAGAAAGATAAGAGAAGAAAAAAATGTGACACAATCCAAACAGCTTGTGCTCCCACAATTCAGAATGTCAGCACTACTAACAGACTGAGGATGGGTGAAGAAAGGAGTTGGGTGATTTTTTTTTTTTCCTTTTTTTTTTTTTCTTTTTAAGATGTAATTTCATGTGAGATGACCTACATTGCTGCTGTGTCTAAATGCACCAATAGTTAAAACAAAAATACAAACAAAGGAAATATGGTTCTAGCCCAGAAATAGTTTAGTGCAGTCACTTTGACTTAGAATTACTGCTTTATTTTTCATTGTTGGGAGTCCCCATCAGCCAATCTGGCCTCTCTTCCTGCTGGACTGTTTTTCATGTCAATCATCTGCCAACAGTAGCAGACTCCCATTTTAAACAGTGGGTCTTTTGTTATCAGAAATCAACTTTATCTTCAAAACAGTTATCTTTCAAATTACCGGCATGGAAAGGATGGGGGAGAGAAGGTTTATTTTTTCCATTTTTTTTTTTTTTCTCCAAGAGCTTGCCTTTTATGCACAAAGCCTCTGGAAGGAAAGGCATCGTTAACACAGCATCAAAGAATCCCAAGAAAGAATAACCTTTTCTCAAAGCAGGGGTGGCTACTTAATGAACAATTTGCTTAATTTGTAGCCACCTTCTCCTTTCAGATGAAAAGCAATAGAAATACATGTCAAAGAAACCAATCATGGCAAAATCTCTGTCCAATAGGCAGAGTCTAATAGAAAGTGATGACAGTACAAAGGACTGAAAAAAGCAGCTCTTCTTTCTTTTTCTCTCTTTTGTTGCGAGCACAAAGATAAGTGCATTGCAATCAGATGATTTTAATGAACAATCCAGTTGTTTGGCCTGGATGGTATAATTCCAGATGCAAGCTGTAGAAGCTGTTTGAATATGAACTGGTTCCTTTCTAAATTTTCTCGCACCTGGCAGGAGGATACAGCTAGCCGTCAAGGCAGCCCTGTTGCAGTGGATCTGTCTTCTCTAGAGGGTGCAGACAAACATGTGAGAGAGAGCAGCGGCAAGAAGAAATGGTTTTGAATCCTTTTTCCCACACACACTTTGCAGGGGTTCAGTTTTATAACAGCGTGCAGGACCTCTCTGGTTTTGAGTAAGGAGTTCCATCTGCACTGAATATAACATCTGTGGTGATTATAAAAACCCCTAAGCTTTGGAGCTAAAAATTCTACTGTGTGCAATCAAAATCATACAGGAATATGGAGGCATAATGTGATCTTTTTTGTTACGCTTATTAGCTTGTTTACGAAACGTCTGTGTGGCAGACGTGATGTAGAAGTGGGAGACAGATAGAAGACCAGCGGTAGGAGTAATCAAGCATGATGCTACGAAGACATTAAGTTGATAAACACACAGAAAATCTTCAATATTCAGTGAAACTATCTGCTGGTAAGATAGTTGGAGAAGTCACACGAAAAGCCTATTTTTAACAAATGCATTAAAAGATCTCTTAAAACTCCAGGCAAGTTCTGAGCAAGTCAGGATTTGCGGGCAGCATTTGCTGCTGGCCACTTTCTCTTCCCCCCAACTTTCCTGTGTTACCACAATCTTTTTGATGAAAAATAAGGCCTCAAGCTGTATTTTTTTCCCCTGGGAGTGGCTGCCTTCCCCTTCTTTCCATCTCTTCAAAACCTGAACAAGCATATGTAAAAACTGAACATTACATTTATGTAACCAATTCAATGTTTTCTCAAAATATGAAAAATAGCTCGCTGTACATAGAGAAGTTGAGAAGACTTCAGCGTATGAAGAATATCTGTATTGTTGACAGTAATTATAATGTTCCTTTTACCCCCTAATGGTTCTATTGCTTGTATTATTATTTCTTTTCTTATTAAATGAGTTACGTTCCTGGAGCTTGTGAAGAGATTCAGATCTACTAACTAGACCTGGGGAGGTCTTATTCATCACTTGAAACTGCTCACAGCAAAGTATGGAAATAATAACTAGTTGGAAAATTAAAGTGATTTCCATGGTTAGTATTTTGTCGTACTTTTGACAGTATCTACTAAGGACTTTCCTTGGATCTAATGAGAAATTTATAGTTGTATGCCTGAATCCGAAAGATTAAATATAGGCATTAGAGGTTGCCTGGATGATTGTGGTTTGTTCTCACCTATTGCAAAAGCCATATTTTCAGTACCCGTTTCAGTAATTTAGTACTGAAGGAGTCTTTCTCTGCTGGACATTATGTGAAGAGGATTCTAAACTTTCTAAGGTGCTGGGCTCAGTCTCACAGCTGGATGTATTGATGTTGACGCGGAAGGCTCGAGCAATAACACGCAGACCAATGTGATCAGGTTAATGCCAACTTTATTCAACCTAAGTGTTACATTTATAGTCTTATGATTTCTGTTCACGCGCTCTAACTCCTACTAATTGGCTGCATATTATCCTCATGAGCTGTCCACAGCGCTTAATTCTTTCTTGTCATTGGTCGACCTTTCTTGACATATGATGTTTTCAATTCCTTTGTTACACTTCTTTCTGGTCAGCACCTCCTTATCTCATGTCCGACAGTAACCTTTCTTAAACTCATGTCAAGGCAGGCCTACACAGCTGCTACCAACTCCTCAGTGCTTGGAGTGTTCATAGGGTGACCTCGTTGTATTAGAAATCCTTCCACATATTGAGATATTGGATAAGGAAAGAATTGGCATCTTCCTGTATTTGTGTACTACCTACCACTACAATGCACTGGTTTAGCTCTGCAGCCTGTACCTGACGGTGACAAGGACATCCCGTGAGTCTAGAGAGGTGAGAAATACTAGGAGGTTTTAGGAAGGGAATCCTGGGGTATTGTTTCTGCAGGAAGTCCAGCTTTTTATTATTAATATTCTTTTGGGAATATGTATTTGCCTGTCTCTTTTTAATCAGGGTTCTTGTTTGACTGTTTTTTTCACTGTGACTCTTAAACATAATACAGTACAGCATATGCGTATTTCAGTTCTTTGCCTTTAAAGATACGCTCTCGGATTTCCATCTGGTAAATTCTAGGGACTGATCTGTGACATCTTATTGATACAGCAATCGGAAGTAATCAAAAAATACAAGTCATGAATGAAAACATAACTTGAACAAAACCTAGAATTAAAATACATATTTTATCCATTTTATCTAGCCTTCTTATCAAAATGATAATGCTTCGTCTGATTTGAAATGTTAATTTTGTACCATCGGTAGAGGATCAAAGGAAGCTGTATGTGCATGGAAGTGTAGCTTTGTGGATGATGCATGACCTGCATTTACCAGTTGTGCGTGGCACTGGGCTGAAAAAGCATCACACAGGTGTGAGATGGGAGCTCCTGTACAAGAGTAATTCTTGCCCTTCAGCTCTAAACTACACCATGTTCTCCCACCTTCCATCTCTTCTGTTTTCAACCTAAGCAAATGCATTTTGCTTTCTGATTGATAAAATCCAGCCATATTTAATATAAATAATTTTGCAAATTTTCTTGCGTTTCTCTTATCCTGTTTCTGTAGTTCTCAATTAAGAAAATGGTGCATTAAAGCTATTCGGTCCCTTTTCTCATGAGAGCAACTAAGGTCAATTTACTTGGCCTACTGTGGACTTTTCCAAAACAACTCAAGATATCCAGGACATGTAACACCATTGCCTACAAGCCATTCCAGTAATGTCTCTCTCTTTTAATGTAAAACAATGTGTGTGTGTCCGTTCCAAAAAAATCCCACCAAGCCTTGCAGCAAGAATCTCATGGTGTGAGACAAGTGGTGAGAAATGGATAGTACCTTTTCCACAGGTTTTTGGGGTTTTGTTTTGTTTTGTTTTGTTTTTTGTTCCACCCCTCTACAAGCTTTGCCTCCGGCTCAGGATGAGTTTCTGGGTCTACCCTGGACACAGTGAGGTCTACAAGGGCAGATCTGTAGAATGAAGCAGTTCTTGCTGAGGACTCGTGCCATGCATTTCAAAATGTTCAGTATCTGAAAGCTTTGGTGTCCTTGAGAAGGACCAGCTCATTGAGCTAGGGAAAACTCTGCTAATGTGAAGGTTACGTGTAAAGTCAGACTTTTATTTCTCCCTTTGTCAGAGTCAGGTTGTGACTCGGAGAATGTCTCTGTCCTGTTAGTCAAGCATCAAAAATATTTATAGTAGTATGTTGTACTGATACAATAATAATTCCTTAAAGAGAGATGTGTGTGACATCTTTAACTTTCAGAAGCACATTTAAGGGTGGGGGCTACATAATGTTGTGGTTTTCTCACATTTGTCATAAAGAGCTGTTCTAACATATACTTTTATGAAATACTTTGGATGAGTCAGTCTTACATCTATCTCACAGGGACTTGGACATTTTTTTTTGGATCTGGACACTGTCATTCAGCAATATATTTCTATACTGAGGGTTTCTATTTCTATTTTAAGCCAGTTTTAATTTTCTCCTTGGCTATATTTAAAGGGAATCAATTACTACAGTCTATTTCCCTGGAGTAACTTGATGGACATAGCTTTTGTAACATTGCATAAATTAGAAATATTTTCTCTTTATTACTCCATGTAGCTGTTTCATTTATTAACTTGTGTTGGAGAGAAAAAAAAAACAAACCAACTTTGGATCTGATTCTTTCACCTGCAAGTAATCTACGGTGAGATATTTTGCTTTATTGGATTCAGGGTTGGTTTCCAATATGGCAAGGGAGAGAATTAACAATTTAAGAAGGAACATGTATTTTGGCATTGCATAAAATATATTATGTTTTTACTTGGCTCCTAATTTCAGCTTCAGCTCTTGCTGTTGCTTTTATATGACAACTAGAACAGTGTTGCCAGGATTTCTTCTGTATTACAGGTCTTGGAAGCGAATGCTGGTGTTTCTTCTAAAACTTATAAGTTCCCTAAAAAGGTTGATCAGCCTAATCTTATCTAATCGAAATACCATCAGTACCCTTGTAGCAGAACTCTGAGGTCGTTTCAGATGCCTTGAGAGAATTTGAGAGATCCCTTGTGCCTTTGCTGCCCCTGATTCCCAGCACTGCAACAGGAGAACAGAAAACAAGACATAGCCCTGCGCTTTACATTAGGTCAACTAACTTTGCACAGAGGCCAAGTCCTTCTGAAAATAAGAGCAATAATACTGATTGTGTTTATCTTATTCTAAAATCTTAAAATACCTGAACGTTAAAGTGAGCCTGTGTCTCTCTTCCCGTCTGGAGTCCCAGCAGTGGTCTGGCAGAAGTAGCCAGAAGCAGCTCTCGTCTTTCATCCCTGTACCAGGGTTCCTATCAGGCCTTGGCTCTTCCACTGACAACTGCTCCTCCTGAGCACTTGGCAGGACGTTTTACTGAGCCAATATTGAGGACAGATACTTGGAACAGGATCTCCTGGATTACCGAAGCCTGGAACCACAAGTCCCTAATTTTCCCCAAGCTTAACCAAGTACATTGCTTTGGCCAAAGTCCTCAGGCTCCTGCTCCCAAACAGGTGCTGCTCTTCCCACGTTAGAAGGACTTGGGCAGATGTGCCAGCTTTGTAGGGCACCATCACTGCCCTCATCCCAAAGAGGCTCTGGAGTCCTCTGCTCTCTGTTCAATATCTGTCGGAGCTGCTGGCTGCCTGTATGTTGCTATTCCTCTGGGCAGCGCATAATGCCTATGGAAGACACAAATCCTTGCTGACACCTGCTTCTTCAGCTTTCTTACAGTGATGGACATTGAACTGAAGTCCAAAGTCAAACCTGACCTTGCTAAGTCAAGAGGAATCTGTTGCTGACTTGACTAAAACTTGGATGTAATTTCTTGTTATGGACTCAATGAATAGCTGACTGGGCCACACATGCTAACAAGTTTAAGTTGTTGGGTTTTTTTTTTTCTCTTTGGAAAAACTGGTTCAAGAATGGTTAACCCCCAATTTGAGAGCACTGGCTTGCAAAGTCAAGCGATGTATTTAGTAAATGCTTTAAGGCAGTGCCATATTTTGTGTAAGCCCTATAATCCAGCCTGATATTGGACAGACCTTTGAACTCAAGGTGCCCGTCTCCTTTCATATACAGGTTGAATAGTAATTAAGGCAGAATGCTTTAAAAAAAAAAAAAAAAAGGGAAAAGGAAAAAAAGAAAAGTCTTCTCTCAGGGTTCAGTGATTGGGAGTGGAGCCCCAAAAGCGTGTTTCTGTCTCTGGCTGTGTCTGTGTGGTGCTGGGAGGAGCGAGGAAACGCCTGTGCCTGGGGAGGCTGAAGGGAGATTGCAGGAACAGCTTCGCTAAACTCTTCAGTGTGTCTGTCTTCATATATAGTTTTTCTGTATGCAATTTCCTATATTGGTTTTTAATAAGGAACAGTTTTCATGTCTGCTGCACTACAAACTCCTCCATCTATCAGTGACTCATCTGGCAGTGCAGCGCAAAGAAACAGCCTGGATTAAAAATGCTTTTGTATATGGAGCTGACAGATTTGTCAATGTTGGAAACTTTTCCATCACGAGACAGATTGATTTTTTTGTTTGTTTGTTTTTTTTTGTTTTCCTTTCTTCTCTTTGGCTGCCACTGGCTTACATCATCATTCCTAATTTTTTAAGACTCAGAAAAAAAACTTAAGAAGAAAATTAAAACTTTTTTTAACGTAAGAGGAGTGAAGCAAAGTTTACTGTTTTTTCAATTACGTGTTCCCACGTGGCTGCTGGGTTTTCCTGCTCTCTCTAAACAATGTGAACTGCACTCAGAGTTAGTTTGATTAATTTCCATAGCCTCGTTTGTGGCTGTTATCTGTCTGACAAGGAAAAGCCATCAATTCTAACACTCTTTCATTTACTTTTATTGGACTACAGTAGTAGAAATGGATGCTTATGTGTGTATTTGCTTATACAGAAAATTAATCTTTTTTACGCTTTCAATAAATACGAAAGGTTGCCCAATACTTCTTGTTTAACTGCTGCCTCTTTCAGGCTCAGCCAGGTTCCCTTTGAAATTAGTTGAAATTTGTTATTTAGCTCAAGGTGACAGGCAAGGATGAAACTCCTTTCATTTTTATTTTTTTTTCCCTTTTGTTCATGGATGACTACATGGGTATCAGGCATGTAACGAGCACAGAAACCACAATCCTACAGCTAATTTCTTACACGAATGAAATCCTATTGTGTTCATCCTATTACCATGAAAATCAAACCCCTGCTCCTAGAAACTTTCACAGTTCACCTTTTAACTTAAAATAATACACTTGGGGTGTATGAACCCTTGCTCTTTAAATATTATTAAATTGTCTCTTTGAAACTTTTTTTAATTGATGGCCAGGTTAAGACACGCATAAATAAGAGCAAATGATCAGTAAATAATATTATTAAAGTAGAAAGTGACTGGTTGCTCTGCAAAAAAAACCCTTTAAACTTCCTGCTAAGTGGCAGTAATTATAGACCACGTCTCTCAGAATCTCACCCCCTACACACAGGGTATTAAAAAGTGTCCTGTTGTATCAGATGGGGATGTTCCTATTTGCAAGGGGACAGCTGCCACTCAGCTCTGTTCTAATGAAAGCATGACCAGAAAAATCTAAAGTGAGAAGTGGTTAGTGCATTTCAAAGGAAAAAATAATATGATTAGAGGCAGTAAACTTTTGTTTGTTTGTTTGTTTGGTGTTTTTTTCTTTCCCCCCCCCCCCTGCAGTTGCTATATAAGGTGCTCTGTAAAGGAGAGTCAAGGTTACACAATGACTTTCTAGAAACTTTGTTTTAGCATGGGAAATACCACTGGTTTTCGCATTGTAACTTATTTCTGTTATTGTGACAGTATGAGGATCCTGTAGTTCTGCTGCACGGCAACGTACCTCTGGCAAGCATTAAATGCCTCTATTACAGACTCTAAATCTACAGGCTGTTTTTCTTGGTATATTTATCTCTATGATAGACACACGCCAGACATTGTGTTTGGGGCATTCTCCTGCTGTCGCTGAAGTGAACAGCGAAAGGAACGTTCCTCATGCTTTGCAGAATATGGGTGGGAGGCAAGAATAGCATAAATGACACATCAGGTCTATTAAAACAGAGGCTGACGGTGGTGGGAAACTGTAGTTGAATCCCGTCAGGGAGAAGCTTTGTAAATTACTGTGTCAGATGTTCATCTCTCTTATCATACTGAGAAGTCCTGTGGATCATGAATTTTGGGCTAGGATTCGGCAGGAATTGGGCTGCTTGATTTGTACTGTCTTCAGAGAGCCCACTAGTAATCAGGAAAACACCGTAATGATCGTGTAGCCTTGTGATGTGAAGGTGTCGTCGTCTGTCTGCTATCCAGTCAGAGTCTGGAGGATCTCAGCCCCCAGAGGAGGGATCAATGGGGAAGCAGTGAGAAAACCACTTATGGAGATGCATCAGTTTTAGCCCAGCTTCCCTCGGAAAGTTTCTCAAAGCAAGGAGATGCGGCTAAAAATTGCCCGCAACAGTCCACTTAAGGTGTGAGAGATTTGGACACTTGGGGTTGGATTTGTGACCTGATGGACTGATGGTCCTCATCCTTTTTCTCAGCAGCCCACCCAAATACCAACAAAGCCTGGCACGGGTCTAAGAGGACATCCATCTCCCCTTTTGGGTTCCTCAGAAGCTCACCAGGACTGTGATTTGGGCTGCCAGGGAGCCAGGGACAATGGGAATTCATCCCCAGTCATTTGATCAAAAGACAAGGAGATTCCTGGTCTCCTTTCCATCATGTTATTCACTAAAAAACTTCCCTTCTGCAAGAAAAGTTTTAACAAGGTAACTTTTTAAGTCTGTGAGAGAAATTAAATAACACTAAAAAAGATACAGAATTCAACTCTTCCTGAAGCTTTGGATATGCTACCTGGTATTAACTTGGTAAAACACCACTTTACAAAAACCCACAACCTTAAAAAAACCCCCAAAACCTTAGTTCAGAAATTGCTATGGTCTTTTTTTTTTTTTTTTAAATAGCATAAAGCTGCAGTGGAGTGTTCTTTTGAACCTTCCCGTTGCCCTGCTGGTGCTCAACATGATGGGGAAATTGTTTGAAAGGAAATGAAATGCTAATTATACCTAAAAATGGCAGTGTCTGTTCCATCTGCCTAACCTCGCTTGTACGGCTGTCAATAAAATGTCAAACCTCTAAACAGACAGGTCTAGAATTTATGAAAATAAACTTGCCTTAAAATTGTAACTAGAGCAAAAATCTTTTAGTTCTGAACAGTAATTGTATCTTGGAGCAGCTGATCCATTTGCTGGGAACCAGGAGAGCAGTGGGGCAGGCATTGCTTAAACGAGACTGGGGGGAAAAAAACCCTTTGTTGGTCACTAAGGAGCAGGTATTGCACTGGAAACTGTTATGGACTAGTCTAACTTTGTCTTACATAGTGGATATTGTCAATTGTAGGTAATCCTTGGTAATTCAGTATTGATTTTGTTTGCTTCTTATGCGTGGCAGCAGGAAAAAAAAAAACCCTGTTCCCGTGCAGCTGCTCCTGCTCAGCTTATAATTTTAAAAGGCACAGTCCATTTGACTAGCCACTCCTGTGCTGTTAGGTTAGATGCAAATCCCTGTGGGTCAGCTTTACCTCTTCAGCTGTACATGTAGGTTAACTGGCTGCCATGGAGCATGTTCCGTATGTACAAAAGCACAAGACCTCACGTGCAACTTCACAGCACGCTGCATTTGTCCGTCTTATAAGAAAGCTCATTCTGCTAAAGCAGAGAGTGTTCAATCAAGCTGCTCTTGTGACAGTAGCGGTCTTAGCAGCCCTTTTTATATCTGTCCTGGACCACCTGTGTCACCATCCCCCCCCCCCACCCAAGTGACACAGCCACTGCCAACGTTCTACCTGCCGTGATGCAGCCAGGACATCACCAGGGTTGGTTCCCATCATTAGCGCTGCATCACTGTGACGTGCCTGTTATCTTCCCAGTTCAAAAGAGAAGAAACAATTAAAGCAATAAAAAATCCAAACGATAACTCCTTAAAAAAAAAAAAAAAAAAAAAAAAAAAAGACAAACCAAACATAAACAAAAGCAAATCCCACTAACTGCTAATCCTGGGGAGGAAAATTAAGTGGCTGTGGCAGCGTTTTAAAGGACAACAGCTCAGCAAAGGTTAAAAGAGAATTAAAATCAGCAGGTTCTACCCACTACCCAGTTTTAAAGATGTGCGTGGTACTTGTTGCTGAGATTTGCAGGTTTGAAGAGTAAATTCTGGAAGAAAAATCCTTGTCGAGTTGACTAAAGGTAATATTTCACACCTTTGGAATTAAAGATGTGTCCAATGCCAAACCTTCATCCACAAGTGGCTAGTAATGCATGAGGAAATGCTTTTTTACTGTGAAGGTGACCGAACACTGGCATGGGTTGCCCAGAGGGTTTGTGGAGTCTCCATTCTTGGAGATACTGAAAAGCTGTTGGGGGACAGTCCTGGGCAACTGGCTCTAGGTGGTCCTGCTTGAGTAGAAGGTTGGACTATATGACCTGCAGAGGTCCCTTCCAATGTCAATCAGTCTTTGATTCTGTCAATTCATACAGTGTGACCTAAAATGGACATAGCAATCCTTGTAAAAGATTTCTTTCACTGATTGCATAGTTATTGTGACTAGTCTCTCTTGTCTTTATGTGTCTTGACTCATTTTTTTTGTTCAGCCGAGAAATTCCTTTGCTTTTCTTCCAGGCTGATGCTGAACTATTTATATGAGTTTTTTGCCCTGAGCTACCTCAGGGTTTTCATACCTGGTGACAGTTTGTTTCTGTCCTCACTGTAACTCTGCCTGACTCGTACACTTCTGCTTGCCCCCAGAGCAGACCACGGGATAGCACGTCCTAGAAAAATTCCTCTTGTCACCGTAATCACAGTTCAAGAGGAATATGAATTTCATATTCCTTCCAATCTCTGCATGTTTTTGAAGGGACATTTTAAAAGGGACATTTTGTTTTGCTGTATGGTGGGGTTTTTTTTCTTTTGGTTTCAAACACCCTTAAGAAGCCTCCTGCAGTCTTGCCTCGCCTCCCTGTGTAGATGCTGCTATTGCATTATAGGAACCATTGTGTCCTTCTGTGATTGATGGTTTTATCTTTTGAAACATGATTGAGAAACCACAGGCTGTATTTTTTCCTCTAAAGCACTTAATTTTTTCCCTTAAGGAACGGAAATCCCTTGACTCACATGTAACACTCTAAATCCCTCTTTTAATAGACATGCTGCTTTCTCTTTTATTAGAGAACTACTTCACCTTCTCCAAAATACCCATGTTTCAATATGAAGAAGCCAAATTCGGTTGGGGCGTTTGCTTGCTCCTGTATGCAGACTTCTTGTGTAGCTTCTCCTGACTGCTTTCCTCTGTTCCAATCACTTTGCATAGGCAGAAATTCACCAGCAGCACTTAAGTTCAAAACAAAATAAGCTCTAAGAGGGAACCGTTTGCTTTTTCTTAGGCAACACATAATTATCCACTCCTCATTTCATATGAAACTTATTTTCCCATTAGGCTTACAAGGGGCTGCAGCTGCATCTTTCCCTTCAATCTCCCAAAAATATTCCAGTGTTGGATTTGGTCATTTTAGCAAACCAATTTAAAGCAAAAAATCAGCAAGTTGCCATTTGTGGAAACTGAATCCCTCTGTTTATCTACAGATAAACAGGGAAGAGCAGACCTGAATTTTGGGTGTACATGAGAGCCACCTTCTTGTCTTTCTAAGCATCTTCATAGCGACGGTTAGTCTACTGGAGTAGACTCTCCATTTTACTTACTATAGTTGAAGAGCTGCTTCTACAGTCAACACAGCAGGTACTGAAGTACATTAGTTTTGATGTCAGGAAGTAACGAGGTTGCAGTAGTGATGTTTTGGATTCCCCTTGCTGCGTAAGAAGATGAAGTACACAGACAAGCTGCTAGGGAGGCTGCATGTTTACTCGGGATTTTTGCTTAGAGACAGGAACTGGCTTTGCAGCTACCTTTTCATTAGCAGACTCAAATCTGATGCAACAAAGATTTTACTGATGTTGAAAAAAATTTCCCTTTGAATCTCATTACTTTTTAGTTTTGACATACCTAAACAATCTTATGATCTCTGCATTTTTATAAGGAAAAATTACTCCTTTGTATTTCTTATTACTCCTTTCTTATTTCTTCCTGCAGCCTGAACAGTATGATTTGAAAGACTTAGTTTGAACAAAACTGTGAAATCATCCTTGTTTAATTCTGTATTAATTCTGTATTCAAAGTGAGCAGGGGCAAAAGATTCTCACCCTTCTCATAGTTAAAACATCAGACTGCAGAAGCAGATAGCAAGCTCACTTTCTGAGTACTGAAAGAAATATGTAAGCATAAAGTGGCCATGGTGACCTCTCTCTGTACAAATTTCTCAGGCTTGGTTTAGATAAAAATACTCTCTCTTCTTGAAAGAAATCCAGTTTTAAAAGGTGGTGTATTTCCTCTATGTGAACCTGAGTTAGGACCCTCAGTGCTACTTTCTAAAGCTTTCCATGGAAGCCTGTTAGCAGACGAAGCATTAGACTCTTTGACTATGGTTAGCCTCTTTCAAAATAAGTATGAAAAGGCCTCTCTAAAAAATTCACACTGGTCAGAAATGTGAATGAAAATACATAAATCTATGTCCAGTTATCAACTCAGAATCTTTATGAGAAAAAGATGGACAGGAAAGCTTCAGGAGGAGCATCATTCCCACTGTCTCAAGGTGTCATGGATAATCAGCCTTAAGGGAACCCCTGTAAACTCAGTGGTCTTTCTACCTACTGGGTTTAGGTCTATTTTAGACCTTTGGTCATATCCTAGTGCCACTGAGCCTGCGATACTGCTATATAGTCCCCTGGGCTTCTTATGTGCTGCAATAGATGGACAAATCCACATTATCCCTTGACTATTCTCTTAAAATTCTGAGCTGATGGAGGAAATAACGTTAGATTTCCATTAGAACTTTGAAAAAGAAAGATTTCTCTCCTCTCCCATTATCACCTTGATAAATCTCTTTTTAGGATGCACCTTCTTGCCCTTCCAAGTTTCTCCAAAGAACGGTATAAGACAAATGGCTTTCATGAATCCTCTCTTATTGACAAGACTGTCTGTGTTTTGGGGAGATAAGGTCTTTTTGTGGTTGACTAACAGAATTGGTTGTGGACTGAAAGCGTATAGTAAAAATTTACAGAAAGTTCTTTTTCTATTGCTTTAAGATGCACATATACAAACAAATAAAACTAATCATGGAAAGATGATTTACTTAATGCTCTAGTTAATGAATCTCAGCCATAGACTTTGTCTTAATACCATGAAGCTTTTCTTAAGGACTGGGATGAGTACCAGTTGCTTCATCCGAATTACACCACCACTGAAATCAGCCTTTTTACAGTGATGTTGCTGACATCGTTGACATTGTTTTCCAAATAATGGTTCAGTCCAGGTCTGTGAGGATGACTCCAAGATGAAGACAGACAGGGCCATTTTGTTTCCTTCAGAAAGCATTGACTCCTGTTTAAACACTGGCCACGTTAGAGTGTGCTAAACTGCAAGCTGTATTATACTGTCTGGTTAATCTGTGCCACCCCCATAATGCTCAGTTGTTTTGTGTTTATGAAAAGATATTAAAAAGAAAAATTAATCTGGCTTCATTTTTCATTTGAAACTTTACTGTTTCTCAGGGACTTTGTCACAAAACTTCTACTGATTCCAGACAAAGCGCAAACAAGCCTTGTAAAGATGGGGGAAATCCAACCTGCCTGTTTTCTTAAATGATCGTTGGAAAGAGGATTTCCATTTAATAATCTTTATTCCAGTCACCACCGTGAGACCATAATAACAGATAAAGCATCAGCAACCATGTGTTATTCATTAAGCAATGCAAACCCATAGTCTATTGCTAACTGCAAGTGCAGAATCCACAGTAATTAGATTCAGGTAATTTTTTGAGGAAATACTTTTGCACAGCTGAGGTCTACCCAGGCAGTTGCTTTGCAAAATACTAATTTATCACTGCTTGGGATAAAAGGAAAATTAGAATAACAAGGTTTCCTGCTCATACAATTAGTTGGGTCTCACTTTTCTAGAATTGAGACAGCAATTTTTCTGGCTCAGCTTGAAAGAGGAACTTAGAAGTGATGGGTCATTGACTGTTGGCTTTAACAAGACGCACTGCAAGCAGTTTGAGGTTTAAAGTTCAGTATCAGAACAGAGAAAGATTTAGTGTGAGATGATGATTACTATATTTCAGGGAAAGTCTTCTAAACTAATCTGAAGTTCTGGAACAAAAGCCAAGGTAAAAAGAGCTGTAAGGCTTGTTTTGGGTCAAGACGAAAATAGGATGGGTAGACTGTGAATTATCTTATTCTTTTTTTTTTGAAAAAATTTTGGAAATGATCCAAAACATCATGGAAGATGAGGGGCATGTCTACATCTGGGGAATAAATTTGCTTCTGATTACTATTAGGCAATTTTTAACTCTCCAAATTCAGGAAAGTTTTGCTGGATGGATGCATGCAGGACAGTCATCTTGCAGCAAGTCCCCAGGCTGAGGATTATCTGTTAGGGGGTTAGATAATTTATAAATAGTAACTTGAGTCTCTAAAAGTAGGATTTGTCCTTTCAGACCCAGATGTCTCTAACTATACCTGAAATAATTGTTCACATTAATTTCTTGTCAGGAGAAAAATAGATATGCTGAGAGCAGATTTGAGTCATCTAAGCAAAGTACATCTCGCCCCAGGAGTGCTTGTTCCTTTCCTTCGACAGCAAGACAGGCAACACGTCCAGCTAAGATTGTCATTACATCTTCTGCTCTGTAGAACCCTGGAGTTAGGCAAGATGAATCCCACCCCTAAGAGACATAGAAAGAAGGTAGATACCTGCTCTGGCTGCAAGCTTCTCATGCAAACCTCAAACTGATTTGTGAGGGATCAGTGGAAGCTCCTTTCACTAGATGGAAAAGACAGAAGGAAGGATGACCTGCTGTAGGTGAATGATGGCTGGGTAATTCCAGGAGGATTTCAGTTAATGGAGTTGCTGCTTAATTAAACCTCATCATTCATAGCTTGTCTTGAACAGTAAATAGAGGAGGGAGGAAAGCAATGCAAACTCTAACGGGTAAGTGGCCTATTCACATTAATGAGCATGAACTGTGCAGTAGCACAGTCAGCAGTGGGGTCAGGCTGGGAAGGAAAGGGGGATTCTTACCATGGCTGTTCTCCCCAAGGAATTGGTATGGGCTGGTAAGGAGAGCATTTGTTTGTAAGTACAAAAGAAAGAGACAAAACCTGCTTAAGATGTGATCTGAAGGTTTTTGCAAAGAACACCTAGCATAAGGGTGCTCCCAGGCTAGCATACTGAGGCAGGTTCCGGTAGAGCAATGTGAGTATGCAGTATGTGTGACTCCATTAATTTCACTCTTTGGGCTCATTGCCTTAATTTGGGGAGAAATTAAAACCTGGAGTCTAATGAGAAGGCTCATATATAGTCAAAGCAATATAGATAAGAGGAGCATCAACCAAACTGTCTAAAAGCAATGACTGAAATGTAAAAAACTGCCATTTCAAAAGCTTGCACGGGCAAACCAATGCATGCATTGTCAGACTGTCATCTGCCCGACCTAGGTTTGAGTAAAAGGAATCTTCTTTCATTTTTTCCTTCTCTTAGCACATATGCATCAGTCTGCTAACCTACTTGTGTAGTTCTGGCACTGTTTGAAGAATAAATAGTATATTGGATCTCTGAGTCCAAGCTGAATGGCGTAAGAAAGGAAAATAAGTTAGGGACGCAGAGAACCTGCTTTTCACCACTGTTTCAATGATCACATTTTTTTCCCCCAAATAAATGTCTAGTTAGAAAAGAAGAAAATGTTCTCCTATCTATGTCCTTTATCAGATACCTTCCCTTTCTGAAGGGCAGGGAAGGCTATATGGAACCGAGTATTAATTAACCACAGATGTGTTCTGGAAATAATTACTGTTCTGGGCTCAGGGTGTAATATTTTATATTGCCTTATACTCAGCATGCCATACACTTTTTTAATGATGTTTGAAAAAAAAATTTTTAGTGTGATAGCTGATCCTCTTTTGCTCAAAATATTTGCGTATTTTTTACCAATCAACAATGGAGACAAAGTTACTCAAAGCTCAGTCACCTCATGCAGAATTCTTATATGTCACAGTTGATTATTACATAGATTAAAAATCAGAGTATAAGCATGAAGTATTTATCATACCAGTTAGGTTCACAAAGGATATGACATGAAATCCAGAATGTGAAAGGCCAGAGAGATTTCCA
This sequence comes from Fratercula arctica, assembly GCA_947846985.1. Classification (NCBI taxonomy): domain Eukaryota; kingdom Metazoa; phylum Chordata; class Aves; order Charadriiformes; family Alcidae; genus Fratercula; species Fratercula arctica. The sequence continues at coordinate 15,526,086 of CANTUZ010000006.1, read as the reverse complement.
AATCTTTCAGCATTGTTTGAAATGTGTGCAATATTTTTACTGTTTTCTTGTGGTAATATAGCATGAACGGTCTGCCTCTGTTGTTCATAATCTGATTTTTCTTACATCCTTCCTTGCAAAATAGGAGCATGGCAAGTATAGCTTTAAGTGAATTACAGCTGCACTTGACATGATGGAATGAAAGACCTATTTTCCCTGAGTCTCAAAGGTGACAGTATTGACATTTTGTTTTTAACATCAAAAAAAGCATGCAGTTTCAAGGATGCTCAAATGCTGCTGCCTTTAAAATAAAGTGCATTTCACGTGCTCTGAGGGGGTCATTCAAAAAGCTCATTTTCCAGAATAGTAAACAGCAAGAAATATGTGCTCTAGGCACATGAAGAAAACGAAGTATATCAGGGTAGTAAGTGCAATAGAATAGAAGCTTATTTGAAGTCAATTGGCATACACACTGATTTACTGCAATTCATGCCCTGGCCTAACAATATTACTTGGATTACGTTGGTCCCCTGTTGAACTGATGTTGAAGGAATTTGCGCAGTATTTAACCATTTCACCCCCAGGTTGCTGAATATATACCAAGAGGCTGTTTTGTCTTTGATTTTCTTGGGTACCAAACAAGACCGCCAGTGATACCAATGTGTGGCTGATTACTAATGATCATGACTTTTTAGAAGTGTAGAATTTCATACTTGATATTCCTGAGTAGAGGTGTGCGACATAGATTCTGAACTGTTTTATTATGGTAGAGTTAAATAACTCCCTGTGCCAAGTCTGATGCTTCCCATCTCTGACAGCATCCTGTGGCATATTGGGCTATGTGTTTGAAGTTCATTCTGCACATTGCCTGTACTGAATCTGTGATGAACCATGAATGATGAGAGAAATAGAGATGGTAATATCAATACTGCAGGGCATGGCATTGCTGGGTGCAGTCCTGGTTTGCAATGGATAGGAGAAAGATGCTGTGATTGAGGTTGCAACTTCTTAATCCAAATATCGAAACTCATTGTGAGATCAAAACTCCTACCTCTGAGCTCACTTCACTTAGCAGGAACTGCGTTGAGAGCGATAAGAGATATCACATATAATTTAAGTATCGGTGTACAGCACAAAAGATGAGGTAAAGGAACAAGAGCACTATTCCTTTCTTGAGTTTCTCTTATCCAAGACTGAGGAAGCAAAGGCAGTAGCCAAACTAGAAATAAGTGCTTAAGAAAGGCAAGTAATTGACTGGTGGCCTTCAAAAAGAGATCTGATGTGAATTTATTATCTGTAGGATTTCACTTACAGCATATAATAGAATTTAATGTTGGAAGCCAGATGTCATGTATCTAATACCGGTAACTATTTAAATTAGACTCCAGATTAATGTTTATGTAACACCTTCCTCGTGGGGGTATTTTTCAGACAGATATGAGGTTATCTTACTGGAAAAATGAACTCGTCCTTGGAAGAAGAATAGACTTTGCTGAATTGGGAAATACACACAGAAGGATATCTATGTAAAGTGTCTCTCAGGCTGATTTTTTTTATCACTGAAAGTAAAGACTTGTTAGGCACATCTGAAGCTCACAGTCTGGCTGTCATGACATGGATATTCTTTATTAAAGTATTTCAGAAGGCCTAGCAATTGTCTATTTTCTGCAAACAATTTCTGACCATTGACAAAAGAAGATGCCGGAATGTTTAGCCTTTAGAGGATAACTGTTGCATGAAATAAATCCTCAGCTTTTGAGTCATCCCAAATACATTTCTGATTATTTCTGATTCTTTCCCTGAACTGCCACACTTAAGTCTTTCAGATGTTTTGAAATTGTTTTTCAATAAAAGAGTGAGATTCTCAGCCCCTCTACCACCACCACCTTGAACCACTCATAAGTGAAGGTTTACAAAAGGCAATATTCTTTGTTCACTCCATAATAACACAGATTAATCTGAATTTTCGCAAGTTTTGAAAACTATTTTGTTCATTCAGTTTGTCCTGGGATTTGTTTCAGGTTCTGCCCTCAATACCACATATAGACTATTGATTCCATTTTAGCACTAATATGTGGGGAACCTGGTGGTGACAAAGTGAACTGCCCTACTTGTAGTGAGGGTACTTGGAGGACTTGGAGCCCTCCCCCAAATTTCCCTTTTGTATTTACCAGGAGCAGGAAATTTCGCAGTTTTGCTGGGGTTTGACCACAGGCAGATTCCATTTGGGCTTATATGTTTACTACTGTTATGTTCGTTATATGCAAGTATCAAACCGGGGGACACTAAAATACTATTGAGAGCTGGCTTTTTGTGAGATTCTAGTACACCAGTCACATTTCATAGCACAACAATGATGACATTAGCACTGACTTGGCTAGTGATGCCTTTCACGCGTGAACCCGACGCAGCCTGTGTGGAAGGACATTGGCAGGGTCTCATTAGAAAGGCTGTATTCTTTCATATTTTCTTTCTTCATCTTTTCTTCTGTGCTGAAAATGCAGGATAAGATGAGGGATCCACAAATCTAAGCTGCATGCTGAACGTGATACAATGTTATATAGAATAGCCCTTCTTTTGTGGATTTCATTTTAAGGAAAGAAAAATATTAGAGATGAAAGTGTTTGGGAGCAAAGATCAAAGACAGAAGGAACGAATTAAATAAATACGGTGCCTGGAGCCTGTTGACTTTGTTCAACATATTGCGGACAAGGAATTTACTAGTGCTTTTCTGAACTGAGTTGGCATCTTTGCTAATTTTCTCTTTTGTTCAATCAACGAATAGATATATTATGTGAAACACTTTGAAAAATGCATGGGATTTCTCCAGCCCAAATGTGGTGCACTTAATACATTTTTCTGTCATCAGCTTTTAGAGGTGGATCTGCCTACCCAAGATCTGAATCTTTTTACCTATTGACTCTAGAGGTTGCTAAGGGGGACTTTCATCTCCTGTATGAAATTGTTAGTTATTTTGAGACTTGTTTCCTTCGCTTACAGAGATTGATGTGTGTATGAGCTGATCCTTCATCGTTGTCACTGTCTTAAAGCCAAAAAAGGCCCTTGTACAGCCTTGCTCTCAACTACTGCTGATCACACTGTGCTATTTCCAAGAGTAACTGCTTTTGACCAGTTACTCACAGTCCTGGAAATGTTTCTGACAACTTTCTTATTTCTGAAATATCTTAAATGGTTGGTTTTTTGTTTTTGGTTTTTTTTTTTTTTTGAGATTAAAAGTTTAAGTACTGCTGGAAAGTTCACCTTCAGCTAGCTTGCTTTCGCTGGTAACTCCGAGAGCACTGGCATCACATCAGCATCCGTAAGCGCATGTGCTTTAGACAAGATTGGTCTGGTGATAACACTGTTTACAATAATGCTCTAGAGAGGAAGAAAGGCCAAAACCAAGTCAAATTCAGAACAGTATTTTCAGATGTTGTCTTTCAAGCCCAGGACACATAGCAGGGTGTTTTAGGACATGCGGGCTGCTAACTACAAAATTTCACAGAATTGGTGCTAGCGTACTAACTTAGCTGTCACCAGTACAGTCTGAACCCTCTGTGTTTGCAAGTACTGAATTGAAAATTTAATGGAAACCCTGATTTCAAGGGCTAAGCTTTTTCATTTTGTAGCTTGGGATATTACCTAAGGCTTTTCTGAATTAGTGTAATATTGAATAAGGCAGATTATCATCTGCCCTACATTGTGTATGGTTTACAGTGCACAAATGTTTTAGACAACTACAGTTAATCTTGGTTCTGTTTCTTGGCTTCTTCAAATGCTTGAAGACATTGAAAAGCTATCCCAAAGTGTTATCTAATTTCCCTTGTGAAAGAAAAGAAGATGAAGCATAGCCGTCTCTGGGCCCTCAGGACCTTGTCTCTGTGCAAGAGGTTCATCAGGGCCATGCTGGCCATAAGGAGGACTTGTGTCCTCTTGCGTTTTGGTCTTGGTGACAGACCCTGTGGGAGTTCAGAGTTACTTTTACCTACTCTACATCACTAAGCTACTCCAAATTACCCCTGATGAAAAGTGGGGGGAGGAGAAAACCGGCTTTGATGTCATACCTGTTTAACCTGATTGTTTCAGATATCTACAGGATAAGCGTGGCACAACTGGGGGTTTGGACTGTCATTGGTAGAGTTTGTGTTCATCCCCTAAGAGCATCAAAAAATAAGTGTTTTGAAAGGGCTAGGAACGGGGTATATTTCTGAGGGGTTGAAAAGTCAAGGAACATGTTTGTGTTCAACATTTGAACCAGAACTGAAAACTTAGTGTTGACAGAATGAAGTGGCCGTTTCTTTAAAACATGTTTAAACATTTGTTTTAAAAACATATTATAATATTGATATTTTGCATTTTTCCACTTTAAAATGATGTCATATTTACAGATTACACTCTAGAATCAGATAGTGATAATAGGTATACATAAAAGCTATAATTAATTGACCTATAATTAATGACATGTAAAAATCAGTTGTGATTTTTATAATTCTCTATTTTTGCTTTGTAAGAAAACTATTTCTAAAAAGAGAATTTTCCATTATGTTCTGATTCTTATATGGAATATCTAGTTTTATTTTATGTTGTTTTTTCCCTTCTCAAATATTCAGTATATAGAGATTTTTTGCTCCAAACAACAAAACCCACATTCTTCTTTTTCAGTGTTTTTATTTCAGCTGTTCATTGTGTGTATTAATTCTCATGAAGATGAAATAGTAGTAATTCTTATGTTGATTTTTCTGTATGTACAATGTATTAGGGAAGAGTCTTACCTATAATCTTGTCCGTGGGAATACTTGTAAGGAAATAAAAGTATGGGAAAATCACATGATTACTGTGAATTCTCTCTGTAGTAATCACACAATTGTATGCAATTTTGTACCTTGTGAAATTCTTTTCCCATAGGTGGTTATTTCATTTCACAGAGTAGAGGAGTATTTGGCATTAACAGATGTAAAAGTTCTTCACTATGCAATTAGAATAAATTCTTTTTTTCCTTGAAATTATGCCAAGTTACAATACTGTGAACAGAGGAACAAAAAAATGAACAGAATGCTATAAAAAAAACCTGAGAAGATCTGAGAGTGAAATAAACTAATGGAACAGATAATTAACTGTACCTGGACACCAAATAAATATTCATATTTTTTTTGTATTGGAGACACATATTCTCCAGTTGCTCCTCAGTTTCTATATCTTCCTTCCTCAAGAAAAAATTTGCTTGACTAAATCCTTCCAGATTTGTCCTGTTATATGATAGTTCTGGAGGGAGTAATAGTTAATTGAGACAGGAGGAATTCAGGACACATCAATAGAAATGTTAAGATGGGACATCGTTGTGAGAGTAAGACATATGCTCTGACTTTTAGATGCAATTAGAATGGGATCCAGAAAGAGAAGGTATCATGGGGGAAAATGGCCATGGGGTTTGTCACCAAACATATTTGGGAAGCATGCAGGAAATGTTGCATAAAATCTGATTAAAAAAGACAGCAGAGGGAAAGGATTCAGAAGGGAAATAGGAAGAGTTCAAGGCTAAATTAATATATGCCCAAGCGTAAGAGTGGCCATCTGGCAACTCATCCCTAACCTGTACCCTCAGGAGAAAGGAAGCAATGGGTTAGATGCAGAAAATATGAACAAAAATAATCAAGCACTTAAAAATAGAAATAAGATAAAGAAAATTAGAAAAGCTCTAGAAAGCTTTGGTAAAGTTTGGGAAGAAGCAATGAAACTGGAGGAGAACAGGAAGGTTATTGTACAGGATTAAGGGTTGATAAGGCATGTGTACACAGATTTTTTTTTTTTTTTCTTTCTTTTTTTATAAAAAGCCTTTCACGGACTTCTGTCCAGATATCTTTAACAAAGCTGGAGGGCAATCTCTCTAGTTGCTGTTGCACGAAAAGAAAATGAAGGAAAGGGTGTTGTACAGTGTTGCTTCCAGATATTGATGTGATCCTGACCTGCAGAATCACCAGGAATTCAGAGTGTAAAGAGTTGATGTCAGTACAGAGGAAACCTCTGTTCTTCATATTTGTGGTAGCCACATGTGTGCATCTGTGTGGCTTTGAACATGAGCTCAAAGTGGTATAGCGGATGAGTATGGCTTTGAGCAGGAACTTAAAGTTGAGCCATACATTTTGTTACTGTGTTGAATGAGAGTCTGAGTGAACATGGAGAAATTGAAACTTTTTTTTGGTAAGGTGATGTCTGAGGTTTGCAGAAATTCGGCATCATACTTTTGGTGGGAAAAACTCAAATATGTGCATATGCACTTCTGTAAGCTGCAAGGGGCATACAGCAGGTAATGTTTCACACAAAGAATGAAGAACAGTCACTGCTGTGAAAATAAGCATTAAAAAAGTATAGGTACAATGCTTTCTGCAGCCATACCTACCAAGATATGTATAGAAATATCATGGTCTATTATATGACCTTGACAAAACCTAGTCATAACTTTTAGAAGGAAATGAATCTGTAATATAAGGAAGGGCATGGGTTTTGTTTATTAAAAGAAAGGAATAGAATTTCTCTTTCCAGCTTAAATTTCCCTAGCTTTTGAACTCATAAATAAATATTTTTTTTCCATCTTTATAACTTTAATCTATAACAGGAATGAGGTTCTGTAAGAAATTAAACATATTTATCTGTATTCCAGAGTTTCTTCTGATTCAAATGTTAACTGTCCAACTTACTAACAGAAGACTTCTTTTTTAACATGTAAGGATCATTTACTTTTAATGGGAAAAAAATTGCACCAGATCTGATTATCATATAAATTGTTCTTGAAATAAAATGGGTTAAAAGAGATAGGCATTTGTCAGACCAATCCTATTGCTGGTAGTATCTTAAATCAACCCATCACTTTTGTTCTCCTGCTGCTTTTCTTACCTGAGGGATATCAATTACTTACGATCCAATTTATCTTTGTTGGGGGTAGATTGCTGCTAGTCTTAGTGAAGTTATCCTGAAGTAGTTAGGTCAGTAAGAGACGTAGTTAAAAGAGCAAAATATGTCACTGAAGTGAATAAAACCATATTAAATATAATGGTTCACAGCTAGACAGAGAGTGAGTAATCAAAATGTATTCCACTTATGTTTTCTAACATGAGGATTTTTGGCATTTATTTCACTTTTTTCCTATGGCAGGATATTAGATGAGATTGTACAGCCAACGGTGTTACTATTCATAGATACCCTTGTAAGCTGCCAGTCATCACAACCAATAGCTCTGGAGAATGGAAAATTCATGAGATGGGAAAAGTAATATAAAAAGGTAAAGCAATATTTTGCCTTTCGTACCTGGGTCAAAGCTGGTTCAGGTGGGTACCATTCCAGAAATAATTAGAAATAAATGCTATATATGTTACAATTATCTTCTTGAATTTTAAAAGATTATGCAAGATAGGCCCATGTGCTAATACCTAGTTATGAGTAATAGGATGTTGGTACAGCTAGTTCTTTGTGGCTTTTGCGGTAAAAAAGTTTGTTGAGTACCTCAGCCTTCTCCATAACCAGGATGACCAGGTCTCTGGTTTCCTTCTGGAGAGGGCCACATTTTCCCTAGTCTTCCTTTTATCATCGACATACCTATAGAAGTTTTTCTTGTTGCCCTTGACATCCCTGGCCAGATTTAACTCTATCAGGGCTTTAGCTTTCCTAACCTGATCCATGGCTGCTCAGATAGTTTCTCTGCATTTCTCCCAGGCTACCTGTCCTTGCTTCCACCCTCTGTAGGCCATATATGCTTTTGGTTGCCCACATCTCTCAGTTATAAGTGCTGGCCAGTTCCAGCCCTTCCTCCTTCCCCATCTTTCTTGCATTGGCATCTCTGAAAGCACACAGAACTCTGCTTCTTTTCTCCTGATGTTCTGGTTGTCATTTCAGCTCTGGGGAGCAGGATCAGGCAGTAGCGCAAAAAGACAAAAAAGATGGAACCCTACCAAGCTTGCTTGTACTGTTAATGCTTTTGCTTTATTGTTTATATTTTAGCTGAGATGGTTAGTTTGAAAAGTTGGTGCTTAACACATGCATGTGTTTGAAGGAAGGATCAAGTCAAGGTTATCAGTGACTAAAGCAAACAGTAGTCTCTGGACAAAAGGGGTTTGCAATGAAAAAATGTTTATCAACAGAAGTAAAAATTCTTATGACAAATCATTGCTGAACTTCCACTTGTGTTCTAGTTTGTTCTGGTTGTGACAGCAGTAAAGGGGTTGAACAGTGGAAATGATTAAGAGACAGCAGAGAGGACTTTGCTGAGTAACTGGAGAATTAACTACTCTGAAAATGGATCAGAAGTTTAATACCATGGTTTCTGAATCTTTTTGTTGCATTCATTTAAGCTCTTTCCCCCCAAAATATTTCTTCAGTCTTTTTTGGTGGCATATGGGTAACTGTCTGAAACATCAGACCTGAGCAAACAAAAGCAGAACTTTGCATTCATTTTAAGGTCTTCTCATCCAATTCACTTTCTGCAACGTGTCTGGGAATACAATAATATTTGCCAATAAAGAATGCTGAGCTCAAAAATAACTTGAAAGCTTTCAAAACTCCAAACCTTGAGAGGAATTTGAAGTCCCCATATTTCATGTCATTCAATGTGTCATAACTACACAATTCCATGACTTCTAAAATTGCTTAATCATTTCCACATTTTTCTTCCTGCGGAGAAATGTGTGTTTACTTGGTTTTGGTAACATGCAACAGTTACTATGTGTTTTGTTCAGTTTTAAAGATACAGGTGAGATGAAGCAAATAACAACACCATTTTTGCATACAAGAGTTGTTCTTGCCCCCAGTGAGGTAAGGACATTTTTGGTACAGCGTACAACAGTGCAAACAGTTGATGATGTGCAGGGAAAAAACCCCAATTTTTCTGTAATTCTTTAGTCAATAAGACTTTAGTCAGAAGGGTTCTGTATAATATTAGAAATAGATTTCTCAGCACACTCTTTTAATGTGAAGCTGTTGCAATAGCAAAATGCAAATCTAATCAAGATGAAAAGCAACTTGTAGAAGTTCAGAACTTTGTGACAAATGCCTTTTAAGAGACCCAGGTGCAAGATTTCTTGGTTCTGTAGCTGTGGGTTTCCACTAATTCTGAAATGTGCCTTACCAGAAACCTACAACAGTAATTTGAATATTTTTGATGTGTATTGATAATAACAGACTATAGAATTCCTTAGTCCCCTTTTTCCCTCCCACTTTTTTGCTTCACATATGTTAATCTGTCATAATTAATTGCAATTGGGAGTACTGTCAGTATTTTATCAGTTGCAGATTTACGGAGTGGGTAAGTTGTTGATTATTAAGAAACTCTGAGTAGTAGACATTGCTGGAGCTTGAGTATTTTTTTTTAGAAAAAAAGATGTGCATGAAAATGTAAGTGGTGAATATTTTCCAGTGGGGTTAGAACTGAGAAGGATCAGGGGACATAGTTGCAGCTGCACAGACACATGGAGCAGTAGCTCAGTACGTTGATTCCATACCTGTTTTTTTTTTCAAGATATATATATATGAGAGAAAGATTACCTATATTTAGTCAAATCAATCACATTTTCAACCCTAAAAAGAATATTTTTCCTGTCAATACTCTCTACGAATAAAATAAATGAAAAAAACGATGGTTTTGTCTAATCTCCACTTCCCATCAATCCAATTAAAAACCCAAGTGATTAATTGACCTTTTGCAAGTATTCCCAAGCCTTAGAAAGGAAATGTAAATAAATACTTTTAATGCAAGGGCCTGTAAACATATTTGATTCCTAATTAGTTTGTTATAGTGACAGGCAAGCATTGAACAGCAGAAAATAAAAACCTGAAGGGGGAAGAGCTAGGCAAACACCAAGATACATTGAGGGTTATTTTTTTGCTTAGAGAAAAAGTTGTCCAAAAGCAAAAGAGAGGGGTTGCTCTTACCCCCAAGCTGTGTTAGCTACCTAAAGCAGAGATTTGTGTCTGTGCAGCAAGACATCATTTCAAGTTTATTTCAACAATAAAAGTGAGCATGTAGCTGTGGAGTCTCTTCTCTCTCTCTCTCTCTCTTTTTTTTTTTTTTTTTTCCTTTCCTTTTCACAGGATATCTTTCCCCACAGGATGCTGTTCTCCCCTGAGCCTGCTAACATCCACATCTTTTTCACATGTTTACCCATCTGGGCCCTCCTGACTTTCTCAGTGAACTCCAAGAATCCATAAATGGGGTCAAGAACAAAGCAGTCAGTGCATTTTAGAGGGCAGGACGTATCAGCACAGGAAGACAGTGTCAAAACAGAGTGCAGTGAATCCTGCAGGTATGTGTGCCTCGCATAACAGTCAGAGGTTAATACATTCTCCCTCTTATTCAAGGTATAAAACCTCTTAGTAGGACAGGGCTCACCCGCCTCACTATTGTGAGTACAGCTCAGGCTGGTGAAGGGAACATAGCTGCCTGGGGATGTGGAATGAAAGCCCTGCACTAGCTGTCTTTAAAGGCTTCTGAAAGGCATGGTTGGGGATGCTCTTATAGTGCTGCTAGAGAAGCCACACCAAGCTTTCAGTGGTGCCTGCTAAAATGATCAGTGCTTGCACCCATCATTTCCCTCAGGTGTTTCTAGCAAATAACGTTGTCAACCAAGTTGATTTCATGCATTTGAGACTGCAAGTTAGTGAAAAATCTTCTCTTAATCAGTGTCCTCACTTCACCCAGTACTGTGATGGGGTGGGAGAGGAAGAACTTGGGGGCAAATCAACATCCAGCTCAGGGAGGAGCCCTGCACTGCCTACCATCATCACCTCTCCAAGCAGAGGATTTCCTCCAGGCTTAAATTCCAGAGACACGCCAGGTGAGGAGAGATGGTGTTATTTGGTAATTGCAGTGGGGTGTGGGATGTAGTTGGGATCTCCACGTCAAGGTGAGGAGGAATGGATGGGGAGAGGAGTTGCAGAGACAGGGAAGGACAGGGAAGGTCATGGGCTTGGAGAGCACTGTGTGCCTGGAGCTGTGTGGGAGGCAGGGGGGTGGGGAGGGTGTGTGGTGTCTGAGGAAGAACAACCTGGTCTAATTGCTCGGGATAGAGTGCAGAAGGGTGCACCAGTGCTCCCAGGTGCAGTTTGAAGTTGGTATTCTGGTGGCTTTCCTCTGCCAAGCAAGAGAGGGGATTGATTACATTGACTGATTATTTTGCATTTTGGTTTCATTTCCCCCCACCTCCACTCCCGCCAAACATATATACACACCCTTCCTCGGCCACCCTCTAAGAGACAAGCTCTCCTAGGGAAGGCAGAGAACGATCTCAGCCTGGGCACGGCAGACGGGGAGAAGCGGCGCTAAACCACTCCCAGCGGAGGGGTGGCACAGCCGGATGAGGCGTGTTGAGGGGGAGAGCCCCCGACGGAGCCCCCCGCCCCGCCGGGCAGCCTGCAGGTAGCCCTGCCCTCTCCAGAAAGGCTCTCGCGCCACGCCTGCTCTGGGGCAGCCCTTGGGAGGGCGCAGGGGCACTCGCCCGTCTCCGGCCGGGAAGGGGGCGCGCCGAAAAACCCCATCAAATCCACACCCATAGGAGGACAACGGCGTGGGAAGAAGGGGAGGGAACACGGGGAGGACAACGCAACTCACATGCCAACCTCGCAGCAGGCTCTTCCTCCAGGAAGCGAATCCCTAGCGCTCCCGGGCAACTCTGCCCCAGCGACGCGGAGAGGATAGGATGAGACGCCGCCTCGACCGCGCCGGCGGCGGCTGCAGCACCGCGGACAGCTCCCGCCCTGTCCGGCCGTGCTGAGCACCGCGGACAGCGACACTTCAGCACCGGGGACAGCGCCCGCGGCAGCCCCATGCGGGGCCGCGCCCGCGCCGCGCCTCTGGAGTGAAGCGGACCCGGCCCCGACGCGCACATGTAAGCTGCTGCCCCTGCGCGGAGCGGCGGGCGGCCGCGGGGCTCTGCCTCTTCCAGAGCCGAGTGTCCTTTCAGCTCCTCTGAGAAGTGCCCCGGCTCTAATGCCGGTCCCTCTTTATGCACTGGGAAGTTTTGTTGGGGTTAGAGATGTGTCGGTGTGACTTAGTCTCCTGCAAGCCTGAGTATGCGCTGGTGTGAGTGAGGTGGGTGGCTGTGCGTGTAATTCGTTTGGCTTTCTACCCTTGGAATTTGTGTAAACATGCTTGGTCTCGGTGTACATTGAAGGGCTTCTTGCTCGTTACCGGCCACATGGTTTGGAGCCACGCTGTTGTCTTCTCTTGTAGCTGGGTGAATTTTTTAAGGGTTTGTTTTTCCTGGAAACAGTGTGGTGAAGGTGAAATAAGGAAAAATGAGAGGTGTAAATGCGGGATTCTGTATCATGCCTGTTGCAGCTTATCGGGTCTAACGGTTGTCAGGAGTTGTTCTCTCCACGTTTTTTCTTGTCTTGAAATAACTATGAAGTGAGCAATGAAAAGGGTGCAGCACTAGGGAAAAATGAAATACAGCCAGAACCAAGATTACCAGTTCTTTTCAGAGCTTTTTCTTTCTCTTTTTAATAGAACTGTGTTGAAAATCAGCGTTACACTGCCCTCTGCTTGCACAATTAGAAATATTTTTCATTGCTCTTGTCAGTAGTAAAAATTTATGAATGAACAGGTATTCCTCTGGTGTGTTCTCAGCATGATTTGAGCCTGAGTTTTGAAGTGCTTCAATATTGAGGGAGAATTATTCCTAGTTCCCAAAGCCAGATTAAGAAAAAAAAAAAGTAGGACTCATTCTTGTCATGCCAGTTCATTTGGTGATCAAACATGTTAATGAATGGACAATGGGAGAGAACGTAAAAATAGTCTTGATTCTGGTATATCTCTCTCACATGAGTTCTATGATACCGTTGTAATAACAAATCATCTCCACAACCATATATTAAGGGGAAGCAAGCAAGGAAGGAAGGAAAAAACTCCAGTACGCATATTCTAAAACAAGAAGAAATTGAATACAAGAACCAAGGTGATTTATGGTCTCTCCTGCTGTAAAAGTCTTGTACCAGTGCATGACATTTCTTTGGAACGGGAAAGAAAATGCTGATACTTGGTTTATAAGAAGGGGGAGGGTGAGACAACTGAGAAGCAGTGGATGAGTTTTTGTGAAAAATACCTGGTAGAAAGCCAAATTCCATTTCCTTTTTTTATTTTTTTTTTTCAGACCACTGGGCAGAGCTGCCTCCTTTCTAACAGAGATCAGGGAGGACATGAAAATTTAGATGCTACTAAAGATTTGGTGCTCTGTCCTTAATGTTTCTAGGCTAATGGCCTCAGACCTTATGCTTCCTGACAAGAAGATAATCAGAGTGTTAGTGCATATCGTTCATCAGCATCCTTTAATGACATGAGAGGCCTGTTTTTTTCTTTCTGAATGTACCTCACCCTGCCATTTCTTAAAGGGATTTGAAAAGGCGTGGTTTTGCTGACTGCACCTGTACTTCTGCAAGGAGAGAGGCCTGTTTTAAAATTTTGACCTTGAAATATCATTTTCCTTTATCTATATGAACAGTGGGAATGGTGGGGAAGGGGATATTACTTCCTGCAACTGCTTTGTAGAACTACTTTGCAAGTTAATTAATATCTGCCTGAATAGAGCTAAAAAAACCTATTAATTGTCCCTAGATACGTATGCAACTATTCATGTAGGAGAAGACCATGTTGCTAATAGTACTGAATTAGTGTGTTGGACATCCCAAGGTTAAATAAAATGGTACTAAAGCATTTCAAAGCACAGAAAACTTCGGAATAAACTGTTGTTAATCAAAAGCAACCAACCAAAATGATACTGAATTTGTATACATAGTAAGTCAGCAATATGCGAAAAATGACACTTAAAACTTTTGTCTTAAAGGATAACATCTTGACTTAAAGTAAGATTTAGAAGGCTATTTAAGATGTCAGAGCAAAAGAGGGTATTAGAGAGCTCTGGTAATATATGCCTATACAGTATTTGGAGCCCTAGAGTACCCTATTGCACATAATAAAATAAATGTGTGCAGTTTGTGTTGAGTTTTTGCTCCTGACCTGAAGTCTGGAGTCTGCAACAAAATATGTTGCAAATTTTTATTAAAAGATGCAACATCCTACTACTTTTGCTCTAAACATTTTGACTTACTCTGTGGAAAGGATTCATTTCTATATCAATTTGTGTCTGCTTGTAGAACTTTATTTAATTTTAATTCATGTTTATAGCATGTCTTGAGGTTTTCTGTGGTTCAATAGAGGAAAATGGTCCATTCGATGTATAAAAGCTGTGGCAATTCCAAAGAGGCCCCAGGGAGTCTGCAGCCTTTGTGTGCCCTGATTCTTTTTAGAAATATTGGTGTAAGTAGACAGAAAAATAATAAGTAAAGTGTCAATCTGACAGTTTCTGAAGCTCTGCAGGAACCAAGGGTAATGCTTTCAAAAGGACTTTCAGAAAATTAAATTTTCTTTTCAGCAAGAGAGAGTCAATGTCTCATCAAAGCCTACTCTGATGGTTACTTTAGCCAATGTGGGGCATAGTAATAGTTACTTATCCTAAGTTTCTTCTGTAGTTTCTGGACAAAGGGGGCCATTGAAAGGGCACAGAGAGACTCCTGCCAACATCTCTCCACTGAGTGAAAGCAAACCCAAAGAGTAGTCAGAGACCATAAGTTCTTAAAGCTGCCTTTGTAAATGCCCTGCTCAATTTTTAGGCTTTAAGACCAGTAATAGTTGACATCAGCTGAGAATTCAAGAACTGTTGCAGTACCTAATACCCATTGATTTCAATGCCTATTCAGACTTCAGATGTTTTAAAAACTCAAGCAGATACCATTCAGCTTGTCCTACATACTTTTAAATTTCTGGTTCAAAGCCATGTGTAAAAACTCCAATTTAGCCTCTTAAGGACTTTGAACATTTTCTCCAAGCCTTAGCTCTAGATGGTAGCCCTGCCCCTCCATAGGTTCTTGTGTGGAACTAGGGAGGCAGCAGAAGGTCCTGCGTGGCATAGTCTGGAGCATTGTGGAACAGAAGATCAAGGAGAAGAGACGTTTGCAGGTGTAAGCTCAATAGGAATCAGGCCAGTTTCCTTCCTGTGTCTACCTTGTCCTATATGTCTGGCACTCAGATCAGCTAAGGGAGTTGCAGCTTCATCAATGTTTTCAGTGACACCACGTTAAGAACAGATCTCATGTTACTCCATGTTCCCTTTTCAGATGTTGAGTGTCTCAGTGCCTAGTACTGTCAGTGCAAGCTGCAAGGACCTACTCTAAGCCACTTTAATTAGAAGCCAAGAAGCTCCCAGAGGATGATTTGTTAAGAGCTAAATCACCTTTCAGAAATTGCTATTCTTCTCCACTCACCCCAGGAGTCCAGACATCTTACGGCTCCCTCAGCTGTGTAAAGCTGGATGTGCTTTGCAGCAAGAAGCACTTAGGCCCTGAAATTTTTGGTTTCCTTTTCCCAGAACATTTTCTCTCCAACAACACTGCATACATTGGCATTCTTTCTTAGAAAAACACAATATTTAATTGCAGTGCCTGATGAGTTTGATCACTAGCTGTCTCAATAAAATATGCAAATACAGAGTCATTTTGATGCAAAGCACCTTTAAACAAAAATGGTAAGATAAATGCAATCAAGTTACAATTACTTTTTCTTTAAGAGGGCACATTACACACACTCAGTAAATATGATTAGTTCTAAAACTGCCTGCACATAACTGAAAAGCAGAATAAAAAAAGGTGCCAAGTACAGTCATGGCATTACAGTAGGGTTCAGACTCCAAGATCTTTAGGTACTGCATATAATACTCTCTGTGCTACCACTTCTCTATCATGATTCAGTGCTCAGGTCAAACATAATTATAACTTTCTTCTCAGAACAGGATTTCATAACTGAGTATTTCTCATGAAATTATTCCGAGTTAAAAGTATAATTTTTTATTCATCTCCTGTTCTCTATAAAGATGATAAAGTGCGATAGCTGAGATATTGATCTTCTCTGCTCATGAGCAAGACTGGGGGTCATAATTCATCTGAGGTGAAGCCCTCTGAATTATGGTGTTCTTGCCCTTACCTGCAGGCAGTGATCAACTCTGTGCTGTAGGGACATCCCTGCAGAACATTTATTGTAAGATAAATGTTGTATAGTAATTATCGTTTCAGAGGGCTGGTATGCTTTTCTGTTTCCTCTTTTTCTGATGCAATTTCTGTTGCTAGAAACAATGTGTGAAGCCACTGCTCTCTCTGAACTGAAGAAAGTGAAATGAAGGTCCTTTTTTTGGCATGTTATTGCATATACAACAAACCGATAGCAATTAGCTCTAGGCCAAACACTAACCTCCTTTCTTGCACAAAAGCCTTAGAACTGGGCCAATGGTAATATTTTATGTAGTATTATGTTTACTTTGGGTATAATTGTAAGGTCATCTGTTCCACCTATCTGAATTCTCATTTAGAGGTAATGATAGCATATCAGGAGAGAAAAGTTTTCTAAGAAAAAAAGAACAAATTATCAAGAATTATACCTGGACATCAGGAAAATATCTAATAGATTCCTCAGTGCTGGAAATGTTCCATATTTCTGAGCTGCTTCCAGTACTGACCATTAAATATAACAACAAATATAAGGTTGCCAAATATCTTACCATACAATGTTTTTAGAACGTAAAAATATATGGTTTCTGAACATTGAAAATGCCCAGTGGAATTCCTCCTGCTTGAAGCAGCTATTGAAATTATCTGCCCTAAGATTTTTAGGCATGTGCCATCCTGCCACGCTCATGGGTCATGACTGAGCAGCTACTGGAGGTGGATCAGTTTCCACTTGATCCCAGCAACAGTTGTTTAAGCCACCAGCAGCTCATCCTGTCGAGTTGTTTAACATTTTAAGAGGTTTAATTTAACATCCAGGAAATCCAAAGACTGCAAATGTGTAAAGTTCTTTCTGGCACTATAAGTCCCCATTTAACAAAGTCACAGTTCAGAAGTGTTTATTTGTGTGTACAGTCCTTACTTGAACTCAGTAAGACTTCAGTGCAGGTTTAAAACTTAAGTGCTGTGCCGAATAGCTAAGGACATGGGCTTCAGTTTAGATAAGCACTTTTGCATATGGTTAAATACTTAATTTTAAGCACATGTCAGTCCTTTTGGCCTCACTGGGACTGCTTCTGAAATGAAAGCTGATTTCTGGGGACATTGTGTGTGTGTCTGCATGCGTGTGCATATGTGTTTGCAAAATTTGGACTCCACTACAATCAATGGAACTTGTACTGTCGACTTCCAAGGGGCCCCAATTTTACCCCAGGCATTTTGCTGCTTCGAGACTTGTGTCTCACTGTTAGTTAGACATGTCGATGGTATATTTGTTTAGCTGTTATTGTTTTCTCTTATAGAAACAGTGATTCCGTCTCAGGAATTAATTTACTTAACCATACTTCCTTCATTATTCTTATGTCCCTCATCACTCTGTACTTCTTCAGCTTTCAACCGTACTGGAAGGGATTAGTTTTAAGATTCATATAGCACTGTGTCTCTCAGGGGAGCATGGGATGATATGTTCAGTTTCTTCAGGTTTTTATTAAGTTGTTATACTGATGCATTGAAGCTGAGAGGGAGAGGTTCGCTTTCAACTTTGTATAGTCACAAAATTGCTTTTTTAGGATTTATTTAAATTTTAATGTAACTGCTAAAAATTTGCTGTAAAATTTGTTTGAAACTCTTCAGTACTAGCTTTCTGTTTTAGATAGTAGAAAAATGATGAATTAAAATGATAGATACATATGTATATGTTAGTTCCCTAAGAACAGCTACCTTGAGAATTTCTGTCTCCTGGTACTTTAGGTATTTTTCCCACTTTTTCGCTTGATTGCCTTACTCTTTTCTTCTCTTCAAGAACATATTATTGAAGGCAATGTATCTGCTCCACTTTGTCTCCAGCACCTTTCCGTCTTGTCATTCACAACAACTCTTTCAAACTCCAGTAGTATTTTTTCAGAGCAGCACATGAACTTTTCATTGACTGAAGGTCAAAACTGACTTGGAGAACAGATGGAGCGTGGAAAGATGAACCTTTGCCACCCACTGAGCGTTAACACCTGCTTATTTGTTACATCTGCCCACTGCAGCTTAGAGGCTCCTGAAAATTTTACCCAAGTGATTCAGGACTTGCTATTGAACTAAGTGCAAATGCTTTTCGTGAAAGAGGTGTTGTTTTTACCTTTTTACTCAGGCTGCACATTCTGTGAGCTTAGGATGACAATTAACTCCACATGCTTAGACTCTAAAAGAGAGACTATGATTTTGTCAGATGCTACTGCAATAAAATTAAAAAAGAAGAGCAACATCTAGATGACACCAAATGCAAAGTGTGAATATTTCAAGAGACGGATAAATTTAGGTTTTCAGTTGATTTCATACAATGGGGAGTTTACTCCCTCCTGAGTTGCACATAGCATAGTTTTCTTTGGGGGTGCCAGAGAAGGTAGAATAAGAATAGTTTGTCTCCATCCCACCAACTCCAAGCGAAGTCGTTTCAACCACATAATCAGTGGGGAAACTAATGACCCTTTCGGATCTGCCCTCTGTTTGTGGTCAGATACCTGTGTTCATGTCTTTCTGCAGGAGCTCTCTGAAAGATGCTTACTGGGGAGTGATGTGACACTAAATCAGGAGTTATCCCTTTGTTTTACAAAACTGGCCCCTGGATTTCGGTGCTTGTATTTAAAGTACCTGCCAACTGTATTTCAGTGAGAAAATTATACAGTCATTTATTAAACTGCTCTAGAGGAGGAAACAAAAAAATGGTATTATGTAGCATGAAAAAAGCAGTGAATGGATAGGTGATTTGCTTGTACCAGCTGAATCTTAGCAGAATATGCAATATATTTATCCTTGCTACTGTGTGTTTAAAATTAGAAGCACGCTTTTTAACTTTATGGAATGTAGTTTATTGGCCTGATCCAAGGTCTATTGACATGGGGCGTCCTGCTAACTTTTTTTAGCTTGCCTTGTGCCCTCAAGGATAAAACTCAAGAAGAGTAATTAGGAGAACAATTAAATTGTGGATATCACTCCTAAATACTGTGTAATGAAGTTCTAAACAATGAAAATGGAAAGCAATGTGCTAACACTTTTTTTTTTTTTTTTCGCTATTTCTCAAGTTAAGAATGTGCTGTGTATCCTTGTTAAAATCCAGAAGGGTATACGAGTCAGAAGAGAACGTGTCTGGTGTTCAGAAAACTAATTTTTTTTATTCCACATGTATCCCAAATGATTTTAAACAAGTGAGCCAGATCATAGAAAGCTAGCAAGATCTGATCATAATAGACATTTCTGACCTTATTTCAGGTTATGTGAGATTATGAATCTCCAAGAATATAACCAACTTTCCTTTCTGGTTTTCTGCAGGTTGAGAAACAGCAATTATAAAAACATGCATCGAAGGCACACAACCCTTCGGGAGAAGGGCCGGAGGCAGGCCATCCGGGGCCCTGCCTACATGTTCAATGAGAAAGGCACCAGCCTGACTGCAGAAGAGGAACGCTTTCTCGATTCTGCAGAATATGGCAACATTCCCGTTGTGCGAAAAATGCTGGAGGAATCCAAAACTTTGAACTTTAATTGTGTCGATTATATGGGACAAAATGCCCTACAGTTAGCTGTAGGGAATGAGCATCTGGAAGTGACGGAGCTCCTCCTCAAAAAGGAGAATCTCGCTCGAGTTGGAGATGCACTTTTGTTAGCGATCAGTAAAGGATACGTGCGCATTGTTGAAGCAATATTGAACCATCCAGCCTTTGCACAAGGACAGCGTCTCACACTCAGTCCCCTTGAGCAGGAACTGAGAGACGATGATTTTTATGCCTACGATGAAGATGGTACTCGTTTCTCCCATGACATTACCCCTATCATACTTGCTGCCCACTGCCAGGAGTATGAAATTGTTCACATTTTACTTCTAAAAGGCGCGCGGATTGAAAGGCCGCATGACTATTTTTGCAAGTGCAATGAATGTATTGAGAAGCAGAGGAAAGATTCCTTTAGTCACTCTCGATCGAGAATGAATGCCTACAAAGGATTAGCCAGTGCCGCTTATTTGTCTCTTTCCAGTGAAGACCCTGTCCTTACTGCTTTAGAGCTAAGCAATGAATTGGCCAGACTAGCCAACATTGAAACTGAATTTAAGGTAATTTACCACTGTGCCTTTTTCCTTGGGCTGAATATTCAGGGTACTGTGTGTTGTACATGTTTGATCAAGTCTTGGTTTGCCATTGGGGGTTGGGGGAGGAAAGAGAAGCTACAGAAACTGGCAGATGTTTTAGCTACATACACATAGATTCAGATCATTGTGCGTTCTCCAGTTAATAAATATTTGAAACTGAATATTACATATTATAGCAGAGCCATCCTTACTCAGAGTTTTTATGTTGCACAATGTGATTGCTTGGAATCTCTAGTTCGCAGCAGGAATAAAAATTAGATTATTATCAAAATGGAGACACATTTTTTGTAAGAAAGGTAAGTCTTTTTAATTGAGCAATCTATTTTAGAGGCAGAGCTCTAGAGGTTGGTTTAATGGATTAAGAATCCAGTACATCTAGTTCTGTTACAATGATAAAAGGTGTAAATTACGCAATTTTGGGTCTCTGTAAAATAATATAAATTACATTGCATCTTAATGGTTTAGTACTGCATCTGTGTATGATTAATTTCATGAAAAAGGAGGGGGGGAATGATCAAGAGATTGCTGTCAAGTTTATCATCATGCCAAACGTAACAGTGGAACTTGCAGAACTCTCTTACAAGTTATTCAAGATTTTCATTATCATAATGAGTTTGTAAATGTCCAGTGTCATTTCCATTATTTTTCTAAGTCATTTACATCACATAAATAGCATTGTCTCCGTTTCTAAAATAAATTAGTCATGAAAAAACTCATTTTTGGTGGCTCAGTCATCAACATGACTGTTTTATGACTTATGACTATTGTGCAGCTACAGTGACACTGGGGTAATAAAATCTATTTTGTGAGTAAACTGGGGTAAGATGCCTGCCAGGAATCTATTGTTTTTAATTTAGAAAATTATTCAAGTGTTAAAGCATCCATTTCAGGATTCGTAGCTGTACTCTCTCCAATTTAAAAGTGGCAAGAAAGCATGTTCTCAAGCTGTTGCCTTTGAAACTCTGTAGTAAGTCTCTAACAGGAAAAAAATACACAAACCACTGAGCTCTTCTGGCAATAAAATTAGGGGAAAAAAACCTTGCAAACTCTTTTTAACCGTGCGAATCAGATCTGGAAGGACACAACAATTTAAAAGGGAGTTTTTACTTGCATGGCATTCAGTCCTAGTAAAGCAACCTCATCGGGTTCGGTGAATCTGGCTGCTTGAGTGAGATTACTCCAGTGTGAAAGTGCTGTGGGGTCACACCCATAGTTAGCAACATTAATACCTCATTAATGTTCCAGTTTCTTTTCAGTAGAAAAATACATATTATTTGGAGCTTGGAGCATGAGCCGCCTCAGTATTGCATGCCTGTCAGTTATAAGTCTCTTGTTGCAGAAAAGTAAACCTATTTCTACCAGAATCCCTCCTTTTGTTCACAGAGCTCCCACCACGATCTAGACTGGTGCTGGCAGGTACATGAACCCTCCAGCAGCAAACAAGCAATCAAATGTTAAATAGTCTCATGGTGTTTATATCTTCCCAGCATTGGCAAATGTCTGCGAAAACCAATACAGTAAATCAATACAGGAAAATCGTTAGAAACCCTTTGCCAAATTACTGTATTTTCAGGAAGGCTTTCCAATTTCATTGCCTTATTGGAAGGTTCTGTGCAACACTTATCTACGTATGTTAGTGAAGTACCTCAGAAGTACCCAACTTCAAAGTTGTCATATTCCTTTAGTATATTAATGCTTCCAGAAATAAGAAACATCTCAAGATTATAATGTATTCTCTTGGTAGAAAAAAAAAATCAGATACATGTATTTATGCAAAACTATTTATTCTTATTAACATAATCAGTGTGATGGGGAATAGGGTATTAATAAAACAGTAGGCTTTTTTCACAGAACAAGAAATTTTGATAATTTACTTCTAGAAAAGAATGTGATTGTTGAAAATGTATTTAAGAAGCCCACAAATGATGAAAATTTATGGAATCAGACAAACTCCAGAGGACACTTTTTTGTGACCTAAAATAACACTTTCCTAGACTTTTTAATTTTTACTGCTAGAGTTCTGTAATTACATTTGGTGCTCAACAGATTTATAAAAGTATCACTTGGGATTATTTCAGAGTAGTTATTTATATGCAATTTTAGCAATACAGTTTTCAGGAGGTACAAAAAGTCCTTGAAACGGAAGGACTCGAGTAACATTTTAATAAAGCAGGTGGACAAACAGTAATTAAGGGTTAGATAACCTACCTCTGAAGAAACTCCTAGCATGAACTAATTAAAATATAAATGCAGTACCTCTCACTTGCTGCTTGCTGCCCTAAATCTCTTATGCAACAGCACCATTCATCACATCAGACTGAGAAGCCAGTACATACACTATGTTTTTAGAGAACATGAATTTTTTTAGGTGAGTTGCATCTTTGTACAGATATGAAAGGTGAAACAAAACAGCCACCTGAACCACTTCAAAGAAGAAAAGTTGCATTAGCTGTGGTTGGCCACAGTTTGAGAGAGACTCCAATGAAGATTACTAGGTGAAAATAATTTTATCAAATCTTTTTTACAGTGGCAGAAGCTGAGTAGGTTGTTCTCACCCTAAATTGCTAAGATACAATCATACGCTGCAGTTCTTACGAAATGTCTTTGCACAAGCATTGCACATCACAAAGTAGTATGGGAGCGTTACGAATGTGAAAATGGGAGTCTGGACATATACTAGATCACACCGCTGGCCTAGAGCAGACTTTCTGTTGACTGATTGATAGATCTTTAATAGCAAGAGTAGATGTTCTCGCGATCAGTCTGGAGTGGATATGCTGCCCTATTGAACTCCTTTCTTGATGTGTTGATTTTGGCTCAAATGCAAGGTCAAGACAGTCAGCTACGATGTGGCTTCCTACATGCTGCAAAGAATAATAACAGTGGAGGCTTGGAGCTGGAAGAAAGGAAGGTGTCAGAGCTGATCAATGCTGATAGTTTTATTGGAGCACATACTCTATTGGAGTAAATCAGTGCTTTTTCACTGAAGCTTAGACGAGACCACAGAAGATGAGGATCTGTCCCAGTATTTAGAACAAATGTACAGTTTGGATCAATGTTGCTGTGACATTAATTCAAAAAAAGTCAGCTTTTCTAATGCTTATTGAAGAGAAGGTTAAAAAAAGGTGGAATAATGTTACATTCACATGGAAGTAATTTGGGTTTTTCCCTTAAATTCTCTAGTGTCAAAGTCTTGCCAAAGTTTTCTTATTAATGGGAGAAAACAAATTGCTTTGAAAGATTTAGTCCATGAGTCTAGACATAAACAATCTCCCTTCCCCAAAATAAGATGAAAAATATTGAACTGGTTGTTTCTACTGAAAATACTGGCAATGGGATTGCATTAAATGTCCTGGCAATTAGTCTAGAAACTGGGTGGGTAGGAAATCCCTCAGAGGTGGATTCTTGAAATTTCAGAAAAGAGAGAAGTAAATGCCGGAGTCACTGTGCGTGTTTTCAGAGTTTTATGCAATAATACCTTTCCATAGTGGAGGTAGTTCAAGCTAAGTTTCAACAACCTTAATTCAGTGTTTTGTCATTTTTGTATATCCCATTTGAAAGCTCAAAATTAAGAACCAGTTCACAACTTTCTTATTCTTTCCACTTTTTGTTTTGTGTTTAAAAAAAAAAAACAAAACCAAACATCCACTGGAGCAAGGGCAATACATATCAGAGGTCTGATATAGTCCACTGGATTAGGCCCTTGGTCTGTATTGCTGTTGGAAAGAGAGAGAAAGAGAAGGGAGCCTTCCTCCCTTTGGGGACTAGAGGGATCCCAGTTCTGCTAGACTGAAGTTATTTGTTTTCTCCCTCAAAACAGCTTCATATTTTAATCAAAGGACTAATGGCTGTTTTCCACCCTACAAATCATATTAAATTTGCCCTATATTTCTGTTTAGGTTTTGATTTTGAATTGAAATAAACCCCTCAGTTTCCCACACAGTTGTGCCCACTGTCTGCAGAAGCATGGTGACTAATGAAATGCCATCTTGGAATTAAAGCAAATTATAGCTTAATACCTCCCAATCAGTTTGTCTATATTTCATACTGTGTCAAGATATTTTGCAACTTTTAAGTAGAGCTGAGTGTTAAACACAGCTGACTTCAAAGGGAGATGTTACACACCTGAAGCTAGTGGACCATGCTGTGCTTTTGCTTAAATTGAAAAAAATCTGTGTACGTTCCCATTTCTTTCAAAGTTGGCAGACCTTGTTCCTGAGTTGTAAAGCAAGTAATCCTTCTCTCATCTACCAGTGTATTCTGGGTTTTTTTGCTCATGCAAGAAAGCTTGGTGTCACTTCCAATGCTAATAACACAGCCAGGATTTGTCTGTATGAACAAGTCATCGCCCATGAGCCAGACTGATGAGAATTGCTCGCCTCTTTGGTCCAGAGAAATCGATCTTCCCCGTGTCACCTTGGTGTGAAACCATATGCAGATGTCTTCACAGTTACCAGCTGTCCACAGCCAGGTGACTCATTTCCAAGACTGGAATATTAAAAGAACAGTCAACAGAATCATGTTTATATGTCTAACGAATCCCTTAGGAGATTACATTTCTAGCAAACAGTCTGCGGGAAATGCCCTTGCATCTGTCTTTAACAGCAGTACTAGGCTTAATATTACTAACCCTGTCCTGGACACAGTGAGTGAAACACGGAACAATAGCACCGTTTACTTTTTTTTAAAAGCTGTGACTGTGCACTCCTGTTTCTGGTGACATCCCACTCTACACCCAGGTCTGTTTTACAGTTTTGCACACTCCCAAATTAGACTACATGCTTGTCAGGAAATGTCCTTGTGATGGAGACAATCAGCCAATTCATTCCATTTAGCAATCCAGACAAAGTAAATTATAGAATGGCAAAGGAGGCTATGGAAAGATGCCACCAACCATAAGTGGTAAATAAGATCTCAGCTCCTGTTGATTAAAATGTTACTGAAGGCATGATCAAAACCAACACCTGGAAGACATATGGTGTGTGGTCTTTGTTTATCAACCCTACCAACATTGTCAGTTCATTTACTATAGCACAAAGTGTTTTGTTTCTAAATTACATGCCTCTTGCTGTCATTTTTCTTTTAACTGTTGTCCTTTCCCTAAAACATGTTGGGAACCAAAAGCAGACTATAGCTGCGAGCCTGCTCTTCTGTGCTGGTGAGCACCATGTCCAGGCTCAGCTGGCTGATGAACTGCAAGTGGTTGCTATGCTATTTGTGGGGAGTGATGGCTTGTGTGGCAGAAAGTCAAGTGTGTAGATGCCTACAGAGATATGCCTGCTAGGAAGAGCTTGTTGTTTCAATGGGGCTGCAGTAATGTAAAACAGCTGAAGCTCAAGTCCCTAAATTCTCGTGATGCTGAAAGAGTGGCAAAAGAGCCCTGGAGACTCAATGACTTCTATGTGTTAAGGATGATCTGTCATTCCTGCAGCACAGCTCTTGCTCCAGTAAGTCAGCCCCACTTTTTTTCTGCCTAAATATAAATTGTTAACTTCACGGGGTGTGCTTGGCCTAAAGCTTTTAAGAGAAATGACCTTGTAAATTTTCTCAGTGTTTCTGGCTTTATCTCTGAAAATGAGAAATGGGCACCAGATCCTCCACTTTGAGGATGATACTGTACTCCTGTTCCAAAGTAATGAGCACTGGCATATCTGGTTAGATCTTGCAGAGAAGTTGCAGCTTTTTAGGGTTTGTGGCTCTACAGCATCGAAGAGGACCTCCTAACCTCTCATTTCTCAGGCCATCTGCAAATCATGGGCATTGCTGAGGATAAATACATCAGAGACTGTAAACTTTCCCCATATTGATTGCTAACCTTGGTGAAACGTTATTTAGTGAAAGAAACCTAACCACTCAAACACAAAATAAATAGTTTGCTGTTTTTTTTTTTTTTTTAATTTGTAAGAAAATAAGAAGGGATGGTCATAAATATAAAGAAGATAAGATATAAAAATTATGTGAAGGTCTAAGAAAACTTGGAAAGATGAGCTGACTGCAAAAGTTGAACTCTGTGGTCTTTACCAGGAAATATTTTGGCATGAAAAATACATGCTCCATGGAGTTAAAAAAACATTATTAGACTATTTCTTTTGGAAATGAGTGATAATAAAAATAGGAAGGGGCAGAAAACATTGGGAAGCAAAATAGCAGGCAGGGGAAATGCTTTGTGAGAACAGAGGACAGCAGTGAACTTGAAAAGAGAAAAATTCTTGAAAGCTATCAGGCTGTAAACCACTAAGACTGTACTAGGAAACTCTGCTTCCTACCAAACTGAACAAACTGAGGCTTGTTTGCTCGCAGGACTGACTGACTGGAGATAACCACTGAAACTCATCTCCCATTAAAAAAAGAGATTGTCGTGGGAACCTCTCTAATTAGCTCCATGAACACTCTTGTAAATCAATCACTTAATTTTTCTGCTCTGACCCATTCTTCCTTGAGTGATCCTTTTATCCTTTCATAATCTCTTGCCTCAGCATACTCTCTGGCAGACATCTCTCTTCTGATATGTCTGGGAACACCTTTTATGAGTCATATTTATTATTTCAGCAAGGTGCTCTTTGAGGCTTTAGTGTTTTTATCTGGCCTTACTTTAGGTTTTCATTTCTTTTTCCAGAATTTCTGTTCTTTTCTGTTTATTTCTTCCAGACAGGATGTGTGTTTCCTAAATAGATGCCTTTTTACTTGTGCAACTTCCTCTTTTTCTGCTGTTTCACTTTGCTGGGTTTTAGGAAGAGAAGACAGAAGGGAACTGCAGAAATCTGGCGTGGTAGGCAGAATATATTCACTCCCTTTTACTACTGTTTATATTTTCTCCTGCACGAGTATCATCAGTCTTACCTAATTCCTCTTTTGAAAATTAAGCATCACCATTATAACTAGTTTTGAATATAAGGATGATCGCTATTCCGAAGTGATTCTCTCTTGCACCAGGTCCTGTATACAGTAGCGAAGGAACTGCTGTTTCTCCTCCTGTGTGTTTGCTGACAACCACTCCAAAAAGCAGCTGCCTGGGCGTGAAAACCACCTCTTCCCATTGCATCCCTTTCCTCTGCTACCTCTTCTGATTCTCATCGCTAAATTTCTAATTGAGAGCAGAAGCCACTGGGTTATTCAGCTTTATCCCAAATTAATTTGCCTGATGACACTAAGCTTTGATGTGGCTGGGCCAGAACATCCCTTTCAGACCCTTTTTGTGTTGCAATTTATGTTCTAATTAGCTTGTTCTCTGCTTCTCCTCTTGGATCTACGCTACTTCAGCACCTTGGGCTTCTCTAAGGGAGATCGCTGCTGACTTTGAAGCCATCTTGGACTCAAAGTCAAGAGGATGACTCACTTTTTGATTATTTTTTTTATGTAAATAGGCATGATACCTGAGAAAGAATGAAAATTTATACATTGCTAAATACATTTACACTGCTAGTGCACAGTCAAAAGACTTGTGCGCTTCTGTAGAAATAATGAAAACTGCTGTTTCTAAAGCTACGCTAGTAATGTATAATATTTTTTTCAAGTTTTTTGGCAATGAACTTTCTCAGGTCAGTCTTTAATGAGAACGTTGTGTGGTTCAGTTTTTTTTAGCCTTAAAAAAGAACTGCTTGTTCTTTTTTTTCCCCTCTCACCTAAAAGTTACTTTTCTCTACTGCCTCAAAAACACATGCATTTAAAAGCCATGCTTCTTTTTCCAGTTTTCACTCATGCAAAGCAAATGCATAAGCAGGTACAACCAATCACCCAACTCATAATACAGGAAAGAACCAAGTCCCAGTAAACCAGGAAAGCAATTTTCCTATTATTAAAATTTTAACTTATTGTTGGAACAAATCTGGTATTAAAATAAGAGAGGAAATTAAAAATGATCATGGAAATAGCCTGGGAGAAGGAGAATATATTTGAGCCTTGTAGTGAAATTTGTGTTTGGCTTACTGTACATGAAGAACATGAAGAACTCATTCCCCATGTTGTTCTTTTTCAGAGACAAATCCACTAATAATAGTTGCTACATCAGGTTTGTCTCTAGAGCTAAATTAATTAATTACAGATATGTTTTGGATGGATGTGTAGCAGAGACTGTGAGAAATGGATGTAGAGAGCCCTCCTGACCTTAAAAAAACCACCCAAATTTGTGACTCTTGTATTGTTCTCTTTAAATATTTATAAATTAAGAAATATCCTCTGTATTTTGAGAGCTGTTATTGCAAGTGCTCTTTCTATGTCTGTTCTGTGATTAAATCATTTTCTGCCTGGCACATTGCCCAAGCAAAATGGTTTTGAAATGTTGCATGAGAAGAAAATCTCCAAAGCTTTTCAGAGTGGTTTAGAACCGATGCCAAAGCTGTGATGCCTGGAGCTATCTTGGAAAAAATATATTTGTATCTGCGAATGTGAAGGTATGTTAACATCTGTCTATGTCTATTCACAGTAAAACAGAGTAGTAGATGCTGTGATTCGTAGTGAAGGGTATAACTCAGCCATTTACAACCCACAGCTGCACCTGGAAAAAATAAGACCATTATTCATGAAAGTTGTAACTCTAGTGACAGACTGAGCAGTCGCATAAAATTGGATCCTGGCCACTGCCTACAAGGTCATTTAACCTACTTTATGGATGATTCAGTGACATTGTTGTTAAAATCTCCCAGCTGACTTTGGTCAAAAAGGAAAAGAAGAAGAAAACCTCTTTAAAAGTTGACAAAATACTTTCTGCAGGAAAATATTTGCTTCGCTTTCCCAGTGAACAAGCCCATGCCTCTCTTTTGAAAGAGTTGGGGGGGAAAGATTCTCTCAACACATCAGATCAGACACAATGCATCAGTGTAAGAAAATTTAGTGTTTTAATTAACGTCTAAAGGGTTTTGTTCCCTTAAGAAAATTGCTTGGAGGAAACTTCTGGCATTTGGAGATGGTAAAGCAGAAGCAACTCTGGAAATATTTGAATCCCCCAGAGAGTACAGCTGGGATACTTTTGCTTTGCTTGATGCTCCTACAAGTGAGACTTTTGGCAATGCCAGTTTGCACACCATCAGTGCAAGGGTTATTGCCCTTTACAGCTCCTTGGGAAGTAATTTCTAGTCCTGCTCAGTTAAGGATGAGCAACGTTGCAACTGCGGCACTTACAGCTTACTGTTTCCAGTTTGATTGCACATAACAGCCCTAATACCAGAGCAGGATTCCAGTTTTGGTGAGCGACAGCCATGATCATAAAAATATAAAATAACATGGAATCCCCTTATAATCATTAATGGGAGACAACAGGTAGATTCATGACCTGGGTGGGAAGGGGAGAGCAATGGAAATGGTTCACATAACAAAGCAGCACAGCAGCTGCCTTCCCACTGTCATCATTTCAGAAGCATTTTCATGTAGATAAGTTTTAGGCTGAACAATGCGATATTTTAGCCAGGTAGAGAGAGATATGCAAAATCTGGAACCAGTTGGAACTGAGCGTCTTTCAGTTGCTTTAAGGTCATTTTGCTCCTGGGATTTCAGTGTTTCCTTACAAATAAGCAGCCCATCCTCTGTCAAGAGTGTATTTCTTTCAAGTTGAAAAATCCCTATTAATGGGCACCTTTTTAAGGGACCTGAAGGGCAGGAGTTGGTGAGGGTGATGAGCAGAGTTAACCCCCTTACACATAAATAATCTGGGAGGAATCTGTAGCAAAAGGGGGGAAAACTCAGAAATATTAGTGCATTTGTTCCCCCCTCCCGCCAGAAACGTCTGATATTAAATTTCTGAAGCTGAAGCTTCAAAACTCTGGTAACTGGGTTGCACGGGGGCTGTCATTCTGCTTTCTCTCTGCATAAATGGCTGGTGACTTTTATTTTTCTTCCTCTTGTGGTCTGCTGTGGTGATTATATTAAGTCCAGATTTTCCATATAGTTCTTAAATCCTGGGTATGATGGAGGAATTTAGAAATTATTTTTTTGTTATGTAAGGTGACTTTTATAATTCATTCTGAACTGCCAAGGCTTAGTGGCAACTAATTTTACCGAGCCATCATTTTCAGGGAATACATTTTTATGTGTGGCATCTTACATAGAGTAACATGGAGCATATAGAATACATTTAGAAGAAAGGGGTTTGGAGTTGAGACGTCTCCTTTTCATCCTTCTTGGATCTGAACTTTTGATAGTGAATCCAAGGGGAGAGTCATTTACCTTTGATACAGACCATCTCTTCTAGTCAGTGAAGCATAATAAAGCTTGTAACATGTTAATATGGAATATAAAACATTTTGACTAAGTAGAAGGAAAAAAACAGCTGAATTTTGAGATAATTTGTTGTGTGTGGAAGGAATATGTATGAGGGCAAGGTTAAATGCAGGGTTATATTAAGTTAAAGTTAATGTGAAATAAAAGCAAGTGAAATAAGGTTAAACTGAATTAATATAGTGCTCATGTGTCTTGTCGAGTCATATACACTACACACAGCTGAGTAAAGGTCAGTAGTTATCTGGTGTGAAGATGTAAGTGGCATTTAACTGGCTTTTGGGAGCCCTTCTAGTGAAAGTGATGCTGTGATACCTGCTCCTCATCCTGTTTCTTCTTCTCAGAGACGAGGAGTTAAGAAAATTGTTTGGTTTTAGAGATTACTTTGATTTTAGGAATGAAGATGGTTTACCTGCATTGTATTTAGTCCTTTGTGTGCAAGCACTACTCCTCTACAGCAGCTTTTTGAGTACAGAGGCTTAGAAGGATGGACATAACAGCTATAGCGACTGTCACAAACCCAGCTGACAGGCAACAAATGGTTTAGAAATACTTTCAAAATGTAATTAAACATAAAAACTTCAGCTTACCACAATGTCATTTATTTCACATTTTGTATTTTATAACAGCTTTACCATGGGAGAAAAACCCCAGTAGCTGGCAAAATTATGGCTCATTTGACCATCGTATCATCTTAGGATTTCATGGAACCATGTTTTCATCCTCACCCTTTGAAAGAAATACGTAAAGCGAAGCTGGTGGACTAACCGATGTGTCTGATCTGAGGCTGACCATTGCTCACAGATTCCTCCCTTTGTACAAATGAGAAATAACAGATGGCATCTTGGATTAAGAGAACCATCACAGGAGACTAATCAATCAGCTGTTGATTTACTAATAAGTAGGTAGGATTTATGTTCTACCACAACCTTTCCCAACGATCTGGGCTATTCCACAGAAATTTACCTTTGTCTCTCCAGCCTCTAAGCAAAATAAAAGGGAGACAAACTCCTCTGTGCTGCCTCTCTGTGCTCTGCCAGCTGCCCAGCCCAGGTGCCAGGGGACTTTCTGTTCATGCAGGCAGATGGAGGCTGCTGTGGCAGAGCCGAACCGCCCGGGACCGCGCTCAGCCATGGCCCTCGCTGCCGCTCCAGAGAGGAGCAGCTCGCCTTTCTCTGCCAGGTTTGCTGCCAGCTGCTCGTAGCACTGTGATAAATAGGGGGAACGATTTGGCCAGTTGCCTGCGTTTAGTTAAGAGTGGCAGGGTGTTTTCCTTTCTTACCCACTGAGCGTGCAAGACAAAATGAGTCCTGGTATTCAGACTGGTGCACCTACTTGATGGTAATGCGGAGAGGGCTCCTGCCACCTGCGGCTGGCTGTTTTGAAAGGCAAGTCAAGTCGGCCTTGTCCATTCTAGTCACTGGGTCCTCTACAGTGAGTACAGAGCTTGCATGACTTTGAGCTTGTCCTTACTGGCACACTCACCATTCATCTTAGAGCATTTTCTCAGATCACTTAGTGGTATAAAATTACTTAGTAATACAACTACCCTTCCTCCTCCCCCTGGTACCAAGAAGGGGCGTACTCTGGAGAGCCAAAGACAAAGACTTTTTTCACCAAGATGGAATCAAATTATTGGTGAGGATAACAGACGGAAAATGATGCTGTCACTATTGCCATATCAGTCCAATACAATATTGGTAAGCTTTGTGTTTTATTAGTAACACCAAATGCCCAAGCATTCAGCTAATACCAGCACTGGTTTTTAGGGAATAGTCAGGAGCCAGGTGGTTTATTATGAGCAAGATGACTGGTTTCCAAAGACTGCTGCTCATTATTCACGTTAGGCAAGGATATCCACTGGAACTACAAATGAACATAATTAGGACTATTGCTCTGAATAGAATAATAATACTAGATCAGCAGATGGGAGAATGGAGTCAGGTACGTTTATCCAAGGCACTGTAGGGAATTAATATCATATTAATGAATGTAAATGAAGTAACGCGTTCTGAGGATCTCAAGTCCAACATTAAAGAGGATGCAGATGGGAAGTGATTTAGTTTAATCCCTCATTGTGCTGTTAATTGTTGTTATTGTAGATAATTATAATGAACCCATCCTCACTGCCTCTAGGCAGACTATCCACTGGATTGTGGATAAACAGGAATGGTATACAAACAATTTTACATTGCCACAAAATGGTGCTAGGTACTTTAGTGTCTATGCTTTTTTGGCATTTACATGATCAAAAATTGCAGTTTCCTGAATTATAATTTCTTGCAGGCAATTTTACACCGGTGCATGTGGAAATTGCTCGTTGCCAAGTGTGTCATTTCATTGTCACTGTCCAAGCCCCAGGATCTGGACTCACTTCAGAACAGAAAAATGCAATACACTTTTTATGTTCATATTTCTGCTTAAGAGAGTGCTGCAGCATCACTTCTAAGTCTGCTCTTCTGAGAGAGAGGATGATGTCCATATGGTCAAGAGTACTCAGTGCCAGGACTCTACACCTGGGACCACATTTTTCCAAAGTGCTCGGTTGCTATTTGGGTGCTGTGGGGACCAGAATTTCATCCAGTCTGATGCTTGTGACTAGTTTTCCAAGGAGCTGCTGTTGCTGGATGTTGGTAACTGTGGTAGTTGGCTGTTTGAGATCTGGAAGACGTATGGTTATCTTAGTTATCGATGTAGTTGCATCATGGCTCTCAGTTAAGCCAGCATTCATTGCAGCCTGGATATAGCGGGGGTCTTTCTCCTGATATGCAGGTGCAGTTTGTAGCCAAAATTCCCATGAGAGATGGGACTCATAGTGCCTTTGAACATATAAATGCGTTCCTTAAGCAAGCTGAAAGTGCCAAATTTAGCTCAGCTTAGAGGGTAAACGTAGCTGTGTCAAGCAAACAATTGCTTTAAATTTAAATCCATTATTTTCTCCCTGTTTTTCCCATCTGGTTTTCAGGAAACATAGAGGCTTCAAGCAGCTGAGCTGAAAAGAGCTTGGAGAGCAGCTAACGCATTTAGCACAAGGAAACTATTTGTTCAGTCTCAAGCCGTATAGGAAATGTGGATCTTCCCTAGTGGAGTTTGTAACAGACAGATCAGTCATGTAACAAAAATGCAAAAATGCCAGAGAGAAAAAGTATGGGTGGCATGTGAAATGAGGAGCTTGGCCCAGAGGTAATTTTTGTGCTTTGATACATCTGGCACATCAGAGCTGCAGATTTGCTGCCCCTTGTCTTGTGTGTAAGCGCTCTGTTGAAAACAGAATAGGTGACAAAAAAAAGAAGTCAACCCCATCATGGCATTGGACTCCTGCCCTTGTGAAATGCATCTGGGGGTAAAAGAGAAATTCTTTCTGCGTGATGATAAAGGTAAGGTTGAGATAAAGATTCCTCTAAAGCAATGGGCATTTTTAAAAATAAGAAAAGCCGTTTCTCAGTGTTATGTTCCCACACAAGGAGCAATCAAGTATTTGAAAATAATGGGAAGTGATTGGGAGTCTGGCACTGCATCATCCTGAGCTTGCTTTTGCCACTGACATTAACAGATCCTTGACTCTTCTTCACTAAGAGAATTAACAGAGTATTATTTTTAATTGTGCAGTTTGTATTTAATAAAGAGAAGCAGTTGACAAGACACAGGGAGACAAACCCTCTTCTTCACTGAATGTGTGTTTTCCCTGTGTTTTGCATGCCAAAGCGTTTAGTTAATACCTCTGTACAGCCTGGCCTGTTTATTTGACATTCAGGAACTCGATAGTTTATCTTCTGAAAACAGGTGTTTCAGCATAAACATTCAAATGAGCTGGGAAAATCTGCAAGAAGTTAAAAAAACCCCACCTTTTAAGTAGTTGAGGAATCAACAGCATGTGGCTTATTTTTGACATGGGTATGAAAACCAGCTGAGATGATATGAAAGGGAAGTACATCAAGCATCAAATGCCAACTTATGCTGAAAAGCTGCTATGCCAACCTTGAGATTTTAAATACTCTAATTTTAAAAAAATTATTGTCAACCAACATAATTTCTGTTCTAAGTATATTTAAATATCTTCAGCGACCTGGAATAGAGTGTTAGTTCTACTCTGAATAGCACTGATGTTTCTGCACGAGTGCTACGGAGATGCTCAGTAATGGTACTTGTCAGGCAGAAGGTGACATTGTGGGAAAGGAGTGGAGGAGATGAAGATGTACTTCAGGCAACTTTTTAGGCACGAATTAAAAAAAAACAAAAAAAAGATTGTACTCTGTTCAGGCTGAGAATTTAAATAAGTCAGGTAATCACTAATTTGAGTGTAGAGAGAGTTCACATGTCCAGGAAACTTATTTGAAGTTTCAAATAGAAAAAATTCAACATAATAAAAAAAGTTGAGTGGACTGATTCTGAAATTTCTCGTGCTAAGGAATCTAAAACTTTGGCTAAAGAGTCAGGAATGGTGCTCGGTCTCAGTCCTTAGCTTTCTCCTAGGATTATGTTAATGGATTCCTGGCTTTACTTCCCCAAATAATCCATCCATTAATTTTAGATTAAAACAAAACAAAACAGAGCTCACCATTTTAAAGAACTTTGTTGTTTGCTTGGGATTTTTTTTGAATGTTTCAAGGGGATATCAAATTGAAGTATTTTGCATTTTCCAATGCTTTTATTGATGGAAAGGGCTTGCAAAATTTATTCATTGGTTTTGGTCCCACAGAAGCTGTGTCTGTCACAAAAATGAACAATTTCCCAGAAGCAATTATTGGTAGAGTTGGTAGATACACAGGAGCTGGAGTGCAAAAGAGTAGAAACAAAACAGGGAGGTGCAAACCTATCCTTTCTGCTGTTTTTGGCAGTTGGAATGTTATTGTTGAAGGTTACATGTATGCCTGGACCCGTGAAGGATGCTGTAAAAGCACAGTAACAAATTTTAAGAGATTTGCTAGCTCCACCACAGAAATGATTAGCACCATCTTCTTTAATGATTTGATATATCTACCAGAGAATAGGTACAAGGTGAAATCCAAAGTCAGTGGTTTGATTGATTTCTAACTGCTTTATCCCCTTGTTAAGGGGATACGCTGTCTCAGAGATCAGCTTCTGCGGTACATATGAAGAGATGAATTGCAGCTAGAAAGCCTAACCTATTCAAGAGAAAAGAAGCACACAAAAAATATTCTTATGGTAAATCAGTCATTGCAACTGCCATTGAAATCCTTGTAATGAGGCAAGGGATGTTATTTTCATGGCTCATTGGAAGCCATACAATTTTTGGTTCTCAGTCAAAGCATACCATTGTTTTCTGGACTTCTTTGGCCAAAAATAATGCCAACAGCACTGTCTGCTTTGTCCTTGGGCTCTTTCATTGGACACATCTCCTGGTGTCTCCTGACACTGCTCATAGGATTTAAAAACACCCTTTGCCTGGAGGCACTGCCCCTCTGCTCCACCACGCTCCAGCCTGGCGCTCTTCAGACAGCAAACAGTTGCCGTGTTTATCTTGGCTCCATTTAGAAAGGTCCAAATTGCTTGGAAAGCAATAGAGACACACTTTTGAAATATCAAACTCTTGTATTTGAACAGATTGCTTATTATATTATGCTCGATGAGGGTGAAGAAGTCAAGGCCTGGATCATTGAAAAAACGAACCAGCGGCATCTGTTGCTACCTCCAGACATACTTAGCAGCATGCACCTGAGCAGGGAAACATTTTAAATGAGTACTTGGCTTTATTTTCGGAGACATGTCCACTGAATATGACACAACACACCCAAAGCTCCAAAAAATCACTGATGTGCTACCACTTAAGAAGCAAGAGAACATAAATCAACTGGATGTTGTGCTTTCTGGAAAATTAACTGTACAGCCCTGGCATAGCCTATGCATGCAGGCATTTAGTCTGGAAACAACAGAAATGCACTCAGCTGTACCCAAACGTGTCAGCGGTTACGTGAACAGTCGACAGAGCTCTTTGGAAGTGGGTGCTTGGTGCACTCGGGATGATAACGTGGTTACACGAGCAGGATCAGTGCAGGACCCTTTCTTAGTGGCTCTCCTCATCGCCTTCCCTCCCACACGCCCTGTGCTTCTTTGCATTCCTAAACATATGGCCAGTCACAGACAGTGTAAATACCAGGAAGGAAATTTGTCCAACAGCTTCTAAACTGGCGTGTGCATATTTCATGTGGTATCTAATTCGTAAATATTTATAAGCACTTTGAATATTTGACATGATGGTTTATTTAAAAATTTCATTTCAAATCCAGCATGTAACATTACTGCCTTTCTGCTCCCTCCCCCTTCCCCCTTTCTCTTACCTTTATTTTCTTTCTACAGCCACTTTTATTTGGGGGAGTTTTCTTTTCATTTCTATAGAATTATGTTTTATTTCTTTTCTGCTGCTTCTCCTCAATATGATAATCTAAGCAATGTATTTCTCTCCATTATATATGTATAGGTGTGATGTAGATAAATACAAAGAGCCAAGAGCTTCAAGGAAACATAAAGCGAGGCTCTGTGCAGCGTACCTACAGCTTTCATTTGCACAGCATATTTAATGTTATCCAGAAATGCCAGATTTACTGCCAAGTACACAGCTCCTGCATTGCTCACAGACAGGAGGTGGGATTCAGCAGATTTGTGCCATGCAGCTGATCTCGAGCACACAGAGGCTTTCTGGTGCTACGACAGCCCCAGTCACAGACGCTGGACATTCATGCCCATTGGTTCCAGAAATCTTGGATTTGTGTGGAAGCCCTCAAATTCCAGTGGAGCAGATTTATAAGACAGACAATATAGCATGGGCAGAGCCCTTGAGAGTTGGTGACTTTAATATATAGCCATCATCCTCTGTCTGCGCCCCTTTTCCTCCTTTTATTTGGCCAAAAAAAAAAAAAAAAAGTGTATTGCTAAGCAGCATTAGGCTCCATTTTTTTCTAGAAAAACTTATGTAGATTAAATCATTCTGGGATAAATATGTGGTTAGATATTCAAAGGGAAACTCCTCTGTGATACTAGTTTTTCTGATCACAACTCTGACCCTGAAGCTTTAGTATAGGCTAACAGAACGATTAGTTGTATACAAGATAGCAGTAAAATTTTGGAATTTTGGAATTATCTCTGGTTGGAATATCTAGTGATGGCTTGTGATTCCTGCCCTGCTCTTTATGGATGTTTTTTGGAAGCAATTATCAGAGTGGATTTAATTATATGTCCTCAATGGTGACATATGGGGTGATTCATGAATAGTGTACTTCTGTATTTGTGTGTCATGTGCTATCCTGTGAGTTTGTGGACCCATTTCCAGTAACAACTGAGCAGTGAATAATCTACAATGATTGCAACCAAAAAAACCTGCAGGTTGATTGACAAACTTATCCCCCTTTGAAATTACCAAAGCTCAAAAGAAGATTGTTTCAGTGCTTCACTGAAACACATCCTTGCACATATTTCATTGGCATCAGCAGGACTTAAACATAAGCCCAAGTGTGTTTCTGAACCTGGGACTGGGAAGGCAGAAGGCTCAGAAGTAATTTTGTGCTGGAAGATGTTTGTAATTGCATATAAAATGGTCTGATCCTCTTATTTTCTGAACCATTGGTCCCACTTCAGTTTCTGGTGAAAGCTCATCTGCACTGAGGGGTTCAGCAAATCTCAGTTTCGCTCACTCTGTGTTGCAGCATCGAGGCCAGACTTCTCTATGTGCCATCCAAAGTGCACCTGCAATGCTGGCATTTCAGAGGTAGGCTCCCATGGATGAAGAAGTTTCTTTTGAATCCTTGGCTGTGATTGCTTTTGAAATAGTTTTGGGGTTTGGTTTGGTTTGGTTTTTTTTTTTTTTTTTTTCATTAACTAAATAGCCAAGATAGTTTGCCAGTCTTTTTCTCATTTCATTTAACTTTTTACTCAGACTGTATCCCTCTGATATGAAACAGCTCTTTTCTGAAGAAATCTGGGTGGTTTTGAACAGATGTGAAGACATGACAGAGTTCATTTAGAACATAATCAACGGATAATAATAGGGTACTCAGAGATATTGCAGTGAATGACAAGTACCATCAGCCTTTTTAAAAGAGCAAAATTAGACATTTTTAACTGCACATGCACAACAGTGTTAGAAGAAGCAGGAAACGACTGATTTGGAATCCTTTTATTATGTTCTAGTTTTTAAAAAATGATATTGTAACATTCTCAAGCATTACCCTGATCCTTCTCTGCTCGCTGTCTCGATAGCAAATAAAATACTGTTCCACGTGTTGTTTGAAGCAGACTGTCTCTCCTGTGTACTTAGTTGTATCCTTCACCTTCCTCCCTGAGGCCTGAGAGCGCTCAGCTTGTCAGGATGAGGCCCCAGCATCCCTCGTGTGTGATCTGCGGTTTTCGTTACTGTAAAGATCCATCTGTTTTATGAAACCCCTATTCCTCAAACTTCTATAATGTGGTTGCTAATCAGAGTACTCGGGAAGGTTTGGGTTATTGGCATTGCCTGTGTCTGGTTTTGCAATGCTGCCGAGAGGACTGAGCTGGATTTCGTGTCTCCAGCTGTGAGTTTCTTCTTGTGATGGGAGGGAGGATCCCCCGCTTGCAGCCCACTGCCTGGGTCCCCCCGAAATGTATTTAGACGGGGAGGAACATGCAGGCCTGGTCTGGGGGTTGAACCCAGCTGGCGGAGGTAGCAGTGGAACAGGGACTGGCTCTTTCCACCCCAAGACACAGTGGCGGTCTGCTTCTCTGTCTCCTGGCAGAGTCACCAGGCGTCCCCAGGGCTTTGATCTTCAAAAATATTGGTGTAACAAAAAATAACTGGAAATGTGTTCTGGTTCTCCTGCACTTCTTCCTCCTGACTCTTCCAGCCCAGGCTATCCCTCGCCCTGGGGCTGCAGCCTTCTGTCCAGCACAAAAGCGAGCCCTACCACTGTCCCAGCACTCTTTTGTGCAGGGTATGCAGCATCTCAGATGATTCCAAATGTGTGAAATACAGACACTTTATACATGCACCAATGTATCTTGCGTGCTGCTTGTACATCTTCTTGGCTTCCTTGAGTTTTTACCGTGCGTCATGACTTGCAATTCAGTATTTTATATGCAGGTAGGTCATTTCTGCTTGCGTCATCAAAGCTACACTATGCCAGCCAGGGTCAGGAGAAGCTTGGCTGTCAGTCTCCTGCTAATCTCAGTTTTTAGTAAAGATACCTTCAATAACTTGTGCTTGCAAAGGGAAAGTCACTGACATGAGGAGAGTCACCGAATTGCTGTGTTCTCACCGTCAGACTGAACAGGATTTTCTGTGCCGACTGTGAGCATTAAGGAAGCCAGAACAAAGATGACAAATGCTTTTGTAAAAGGGATCATCAGAAGACACAGCAGGTTCAGTGATCATTGAGGCTTGTCTTGACACGTGAGCAATGTCTCCTGAGAGCAGTAAGCTGCTCTCCTGCCTGGCTGCAGATTGGTTGGAAAGCTATTTTACTTTATTTTACTTTATTTTATTTTATTTTATTTATACAGACTGTATCTTGGGTAGATTGTGTTGCTGCTTGTGTCTACTGAAAAACTGGAGTAAATAATTTTGAACAGAAAAATCATTCATAGTCTCTGCAAACGTAGAGAACAAGTGAAAACATTAGGCTTGGAGATGTGAATAAAGTTGTGTCTTGATGGCATTTTCCAGCTGGGAGCCTGCCATTTACAGTTGCTTTAGAAGAACTTTTCTAGTTGCTAACTAAACTGCTTTCCTTAAAGAAAGCAGAAGAGGAAAAATAATCTGAGCTAATACATACTAGATGTTCAGATGATGTGGAAATGGTGATCAGAATTACCTAAAATGTGCTGGCTAAGGGATAAGCTTGTAAACTTTGCACACAGTACATATAGAAGGGTATTAAAGCTAAGCAGAGTTTTCACCCTTTTTTTTTAAGGCCTGCTGGGCCAACGATGTGCCTCCGTCACCTGTGGCAGCTGGGCATTTCGTTCTCAGACCATGGCTATTTTCAGATCTATCTCTATTTGCTGTCCTTCACAATTCCTACAGCTATTTCAAAGCTGATATTTGTGTTTGGTCATTTACTCTCTTAGTGAACAGAAAAGCTTTCTATTTATTGAAATTCATCTTGGTATGGTGAAGATTAAAGCACGGAATTGATTAGTGAGGAGTGGTTTGATTCCATAAAGTACAATCTGTCCTTCATTTATATTTCAGACCTTACTTCACCCCATATTTGATAACATTCGCTTCACAAGTCCGATCTCCACAAAACACTTAGGTACTAGATTTAGATGCAAATGTACAATTATTTTCTGCCTGAACCTTGAGGACATCTTGAATCTTAGTGCACTAAATTGGCACGTTTATAGAAACCTCAGTGCCCCAGTTTCTGCGGTGGGGTATGTGCCTGCTCTACCAGAGATAAACACTTGCTTGTTATATTATGTATGCTTTTAATGGAGATTTGAAGTTCTTGCTGAAAAATTAGAACTAGATCTGACTACAGCACTCAAGGAGGAAAAGGGAAACCCAGATTTCAACCTTTTTGGTAGCTAAGAGGATGTAAACATACAAGCTCCACCTTGCAGAAGGTCTCACTACTAAAATACAGACTAGTCGCCAGCTCTCCTCCTCAGGCCCTTCTCCTAAACACCTATCAGAAACGGCATCTTCTTGTTCCTGCGAGAATGCTCTAATCCCAGCACTGAAGGGCTTTCTGGTTCCCTGCGACTGTTGAATTTTTCTGTGCTGAGTGAAGAAGCTCTTCATAGCCTTCAGCGTACAGGGGAGCATAGTAAGCAAAGCTGGGACACGAAGACACATTAGAAG
Source organism: Fratercula arctica (assembly GCA_947846985.1). NCBI lineage: Eukaryota > Metazoa > Chordata > Aves > Charadriiformes > Alcidae > Fratercula > Fratercula arctica. Next base: position 15,484,942 of record CANTUZ010000006.1, on the reverse strand, counting down.
CAACCTCAGAGCTATGACAAAGTCATTAAAACAACTTATTTAAAAAATATTCATTATCAAGAGCATCTCAGTTCTGAAAGGGAAAAACTGTCCAGTGAAATGTAGCCACCTCTAGTAACACAGTGTTTTAGACAGGGCTGCTCTACATAATTAATGAATGTTTGCACAGTGCTTTGAAATATTTGCCTAACAAGGAGGACTAATATGTTGCTATGTGTAAATGTTAGAATTAATAATATAGAAAATATAGGAGTACAGAGCCAGGTTACCCTTATTGGTTCATCAAAGCCAGGTTTAACTATCTTCTTTTTTTGGCTGCTGCCTTAATTAGATAAGGTGCTGAATTTAATTAACTCATCAAAGCTAATTTGAAAAGATCTCTCAAGTCAGTAAGAGCTTGTCTTATGCTTATTATTTCTATTTGTTGCATCGAGTCTTTAATATCACCATTTTGTTAGGATATTAATGGTAGCCTTAATTGTGTTCTAATTTACTGCATTTACTCAGGTGGTGGCAGTTTCCTCATTTTTTAAGTGTCAGCATGTGAAAATCAATCACAATTTAATTTAAGGCAGTGAAATTGCTCTTCTAGCCCTCTGTCAAGTCAGCTACATACTATCGCTTTTCCTGTAAGTGTAATTTGGGTTTGCAAGGTGAAATTATTTCAGAGGAAATCAAGTTGAGTTTCTGAAGTCCCATTTCCAGGAGAAGTGTTATGACAAAAATTATTCTGTGGATGCTCTTTTGGGACTATTTAACCGAATTGTTGGGTAATAAATTTGAAACTTAAACTTGTATTACAACTATATGATTCATTTGAATGCGTCTGTGTGTGACGCTGCAACTTCTTGTACTGGCCTGAATCTCCTTGAAAGTTACTAAAGAAAGAATTACTAGTGAAGAACCTAAATTGTACAATTTGTTGTAAGTTCTAACCCATTAAAAGGACCTTGGGCTTGTCCCTCTTTTCACATTCCTAGAAGATATGCCACACAGAGAGGAGAGGTCAAGCAATTGCTTAAAAATCAAAATTTCTCTATAAATTGTTTACTTGTTCATCTGTAAGGCATGTACTGTTGTAATGTAAACTATGTTGCTGATAGAAACATTTCCAATTAAATTTGGAGGAGTTCACGTATATTTGTGAAAAGCTAGGTATATCCTGGGCAAAATCAAATGCTTTCTTACTACTCCAGCCAGTAGTTTTGCAGAAGTAACCTTGCCCACAATTGAGTCCTCTTGGTTTTATTTGTTTGACGTGTGCTTTCAAATGCACAATTAAATAACTTGTGTTTCTCTGTTTTCCCTTAGAACGACTATAGGAAGCTATCTATGCAATGCAAGGACTTCGTTGTGGGGGTGCTGGACCTTTGCAGAGACACTGAAGAAGTAGAGGCGATTCTCAATGGAGATGTGAACATACATCTGTGCCCCGAGCACCACCGGCCAAGTCTAAGCAGGATTAAACTTGCTATTAAATATGAGGTCAAAAAGGTAAGCTATTTTTTTGGGTCCCTGGTGGATACATCTCCACATCTAAACTATGCTTCCTTGATGTCAGCTGGAAAATAATAAATGAAAGATAGATTTCAGTGGAACCAGGACTACGCCTAAAAATTTAATATTTTATGGCCTGATTTGCATTTTCTCACATAATTTGATGTGGAGAAGGGTATTTGCAAAGGACACATTACAGCAGGTATGGCATTTATTTTAAAGTGATAGACATGAATGTATAGATGGCTGAAGGGACTGCCCATAGTGCACAGTGCTTCTTGTGCACATCATGACTATGAATCTCTGAAGACTTCAGCAGGGACCAAAATTTGTTACCATGCCAAACTGATGGTCTTTCTTCCTGCACTGTGATTTGCATGAAGGTAAGGGATGAACCTAGCAGATGCTGTGGCATCCTTGGCCACAAATTATAAAAGCAGAGAATTTAGTCCAGATCCTCACCATTCCCAAACCATCTGTCTTTCCTTCAAACTAAATCTTCTGCTTAGACCAAGGATATAGATGGGCTCTGCAGTTTGACTGAAGTCAGTAGACCCAGGTCTCCAGTCTCACCTGCTCTCAAATGCTCCTTGACTACTCAGCTCTGATTCACATCTCCTTTTAATCTCCAAATCCACTTGTAACCATCAAAAATGTTACCTTTTCTGTAATCTTATGGAAAGAACATATACAAAAAGCAACAATTTTGTCATAGTCAAGATCCTTTACGGCAGTGTGGTGGAAAGTGGAATTTAAATTTAAAAAAAATAAGTTTTGTATTTTTGGAATTTGTAAATTTAATGGTTGGACTCTATGATCTCAAAGGTCTTTTCCAACCTAAATGATTCTATGATTTTATTGTTTTATTCAGAATTAAATCAAAACTTCAAAAATCGATTTCTTATTAACTTGGAATTTTGATTTTTTTTGAAAGCATGTGAATGTAGATAAAAAGTGATAGATTCTCAGCTTTCACTCTCCTAGAGCTCCAAATCCATATTCTAAGAGTTTGGATTTCCACCAAGTCTACGAAATAGAAGGAAGCTGTATATTTTAAGGAAAAACATACTGATGGACTTTTAGAAGTATTTTAAACAAATATTTAGCTTTATGGAAGTATGTTGTGTGAATGGAAAATTTGATTCTGGCAAACCCTAGGTCTGGGTGGTCCCAATTAATTGCTCCTACAATGTGCATTGATGGAAACTGGGCTCCTGCTACGGGACTCAGAGAGCGTTCCAAATTTTCAAGCTAACATCTGCTCTCTCTTTCCCCTCCCAAACTCGCCACCTGCTTCAGTTTGCCTCTTGACTGTGTTACTGTGCTGGCCAGAGAAGGTCTTTTCCTGTTATGAAAGCCATTAATTAAAAAGAATCTTAAAACTCTCATTTGAAATGAATGGCTTTCATGCAGGAGCACATGGTGTGGAGCCAAATATTTCTTCCTAGGATTTTGTGTCTCTGCATCGTTCCATCACCAGAACAGAGCATAACATCTCAGTTCATTGTTAGATGCCTCTCAACAAGCTGGGTCAAGTTTAGTTATTGAAACTGTTGCTTTGGTAACAGGAGGCCAAACCTGCTCTGGTGCTTGTTCAGAAAATTAACTCATCTAAAATACACTGATAGCACATCATCAAGAAATAGTCCCCTGTGACCTATGGTCTGAGAATTATCATGAAGTTGATCAGAATCTCAAGCCTTTTCAATGCATGGAGTCTTCTGCACTATTTTACTTGTTTATTCTTCTAAATATTTGTGTCATCCTTTAGATACCAAGACTGTTAGCCAGAGCTGAATTGCTGTTAGTTATTGTGCTGCTTTGAGCACATTCATGCTAGCTTAGTCAGCTGCAGAGGAATATTTCCTCCATTTCTTACATTTTATATGTGTGCACCTTTTCCTAATACATGAACGCTGACCTAAAGCATTTGTGGTGGGTCATATACAGTTAGTCTTTTTACTTATAAATATCTTCCTATGCCCAGGAAAGCTGAGCATCCTCTGGATCACAGCAACCTGTTACTCACTGATAATAACTGTTAAACTAATTACAGAACGTAACCATGAACATTTGTCAACATCATGTTGACTCTCAGGTTAGCACTTTTCACAATATTCTTTTCAGCAGGCAGTGTATGTTTACAGGTAAGATAAGCATTTAACTGCTAACTCAAAATAAGATAGTTTCATTTGTGAGAGACAGAGACACGTTCAGATAAATGGCTTTGGTTATTGGCAGTGACTTATGATAACAGACTGATATTTATCACACTTGCTGGAAAAAGTGATTGTGTTATGGTAACACAGTAATGATTTCCTTAAGAGGCAATGGATTCAGGTATGTTTTTTATCCAGCTGAGAGATATTTAGGTTTATGTATAAAAACTCCGTGCTTTGAAATACATTTGATTTTAAGAAAGTCCTATAACAGAGACGGGTGAGATGGAGGGTGAATTCTTATACGTATTTGATAAATCAATTCTTGGGCAGATTCTGTAAATTCCAAGTTGCTTGTTCAAAGCTAATGCAATGACTCATAGGCATAAGCGACATCGCATGTGGCCCTCCAAGTGTGACAGGCAGATGGAGGCAGGAGCCCCAAGTGACTTCCCACCCCGAGCACCCAACCCCCCGAGCCCCGTCACTTGGTCTGACAGTGCTGCCTGCCCAGGCCAAGTCCGGGTGCTGGAACGTGGGTGGCTCTAAGTCACCCAGAAACAGTCCCAGGGATGTGGAGACCTTTCCAGTTTGTTAACTGCACCCTAGAACTGGAATGACACAGAAATAGTTGTGTTTGCCTTGGGGTTTTTTTTTGTCCTGGAAGTTTATTTGGCAGGGTAGGACTAGTGAAGGGACTATAGCTGTGCCTGCCCCCCCTGCTACCAAAACCTCCTCACCTTTATCATTAGCATCAATATTCAGATGGTCGGTTTTGTATTATCCAGCTCGGCAAGCTCTAGATGAGACAAAGAAATAAATTACTTAAATGAGTATAGAGCTCCTGAAATATTTTATATTCATTCTTTCCCATGGACAGCAAGAAGAATCTTAGACAAGACAACTTCAGGGACTCCATAATGGTCAAAGAAAATAAAATACAAGAGGTGTTGGTTGTGTTTCTTTTTTTTTAAGTTAGTATGCAGACTAAATACTTGCATTCGCATCCAAAATCTTAAGAAATATTTGATTTTTTTTTTAAAAAATCTATTTCTACCATTAACTTCTTAATTCACATTTCTGTATTAGTACTCTAAGTGCCTACAGTAGACTTTCTTTGATGAAAATTCACAGAGAACAATTTATATTGAAAATTATTATTTCATATCCATGATATTACTTTTACAGCTGCTGATGTGCTCTGCATTTTATCACACTTTTATTTCCAGAGTCTAAGGGAGATGTCAAGGGCTCCCATCCTCAGGCAGGAGGGCAATGGCATCTGTAGAGCCTCATCAGGCCTTAGCACAAACTTTTGAAATCTTCCTTGTTCTTTTAATTTTCTCTGCTACTTCATCATCCTCACACAGTGCAGTCACCACAGCTACCGTGTCTAAGAATGCTATTTTTCTTTAATAGTAGCAGCTGGTCTACCAGCTTCTCCCATCCCCTGCCCAACTCACAGCCCTCATGGAGTTGTCCTCCCTCTCAAAGGCCAGGAGGAGGCAAAGATAACAGAATTTCGAAACTGAGAACCATCACATTGCATTTTAAGGATTTAAATTGACTCTGCCATCTTTTGTCTTTTTCTTCCTATGTGCCCATTTGAAAATATTAGGGATGCAACTGATGCTACCTATGCAGTTTAAACTGTAGGTGCAAATTTTGGTTCCAACATAGCACCTTCTTAATCTTGATTTCAGCAATTGTGTTCCCCAATAAGCCATACTTGGAGGTAGAGGCTGCCCCTCCCTTGCGTGTCATGCCTGCACAGCAGGGAACTTGGCCACCAACCTTGTGGTAGCTTTTAGCCCAAAACACCGTGCTGCTTGTGCCTCTATGTTTGAAGGGCAAATTCCTGCTTGAAAATCCCCAAGTCCATGCGCAACCTGGCCTTGAGCTGGATGGGAGGTCTGTTTGCTGACCTGTTCATTGACCACACTCTCAGTGCAGGAAAACCTTGTCTGCACACCAGGGCTAAGAAGGGGACTGAAGCCTTCTTACTTTCTCTACCCAACAAACCTGCAGCTGGTACCTACAACAGGTCCAGGACCTAAATGGTCTTTCTCTGCACTTTTTCCTTTGTGCTTCCCGTTAGAGTTCCCTGTTGCCTCACCCCTTTGCTACTCCAAAAAAAGCAGTTGTCCGTTCAACAGTTCTATTGATCATTGTCTTTTTTCCTAATTTACAAAATTTGAGATGAATTTTGGAAAGTCAGTCAAGAAAGCAAGAGAAGTTCCAGAATTCACTTGTCTTTTTTTTTTTTTTTTAATTTTTTCCTTTTATTTCTGCAAAGCATGCTATTAGCACATATGAGAGGCTGGCAAGAAAGCAAGTTTAAGGCTCTTATATAATTGGAGGACTTTATATAGAAGGTCATTGAAGAATTAAGAAGCTCTGCTTGTACATATTTCGCAGCAAGGAGAAAGCTAAAATTACAGTGTTTTACAAAGTGGTCTTTAAAAACTCTGTATTACTCTCATTCTCTACCCTTCCTGAAAGAACTAAATAATCAATCTGTACCGCTGGATTCTTGGAAAACTGCACTGAAATGCCCTCCATTCAAGTTTTCCAGAGTCATTTCTCCCTTCAAATTAGCTGTCTTAATGATTCATGATTCCTCGAAAATTATTGCAAGGGGAACAGTTTGTCAAGAGCAAAACAAACAATTTGCAAACATTTGAGCATTTATTGGGTCCTGGCTGCTTTCCAAGAAATGGACTTTTAGCCCATGTTATGGGACTGTTACAAATTTACTATTGTCTCCCCTGATATTAGTTAGCTATGCTTCACGTTTGCATACTCCAGTCAAACGCTGATATCTTTCTCCTTCAGATGTGCAGGGCCTCAGGCAACGGGAGAAGAAAGGTTGGGTGCAGGAAGAGCAACAGAGGATGCTGCTGATGCTTCGGCAAGGCTGTTCAGATATTTTCTTTGGATATTGTAGGAGAGGGCTGGGGAAACATCACAGTGCGAGAGCAAACACCGTCACAGAGTCCAGCAGCCACTCATGGAAACAGCAAAATTAAAAGCAGCATTGAGGTGAAACAGGAATCATTTAGGTTGGGCGTTTCTGCTGGATTATATCCAAAAGTGGCTTGAGTTGCTAAATTGGAGTTCTGGTCCCAAGGAAAGGAAATAAAACTGATCTTAGATTCATGAGCCAGGGATACTCTCAGCTGTTCTTCATGCGGGCTTACAACATCTAAGTGAGAGTCTGCTTCATGTTCCTGACTGAAAATTGCAGAATAACAGTTTTTCTTTCTTGAAACAATTAAAAAATTGTGATTCCAATCAGATACTGGAAATACAAGGGTAGCACATGTTTTCCCTGTGTGTGAACTCATTTCTAATTAAGCCAGGGTGTGATTTCTACCTATGAGAGGCACAGGTACAGAGGCTGGGACAACTCTGTCTTGGACTCTTCCCTTGGACAGCCAACAGTGAGAAAATGCAGTTTTTGATGTACCACAACAAAACATTTTTACTGGTGTATATTAGTTTTACAGAGCCCTTCATACTTTCTGTTCTCATTTTTGTCTGTACTGCTATGCTCCTTTCTTGTCATCCTTTAATATTGGCAGGGGGCTTATACGTCGACATTTACCTTTAGGTCTAAAGCTGTTGCTTCGCTGTAGGAGGTGACATTCATTCTCCTTCTTTCCCAATGTCGGAATTGTCACTGCTGTATTCTTTTAATTGCAAATGTTGAGTGCCCACCTCTGTTTTCTCAGAAGCTCAGTTCTTAGCCATCACAGAGCCAGAGCACCTTTCTCTTTCACGAGTTTTAATTTAGTTAACAGTAAGACACAAAAATTGGATTTGAAAAAAAAAAAAATTAATAAGAATTAAACAGAACACCAGATGGCTGCGTAAAACCTATTTAATAGAGAGCTGGAACAGGAACTTTTCTCATAACTGTATTATTAATAATTAACATATGGAGGATGCTCCAAACGGAATACTCATGGTTGCATTAGATTATAATTTTTCACTGCGTTGGTCATGTGAGTCAGATACTCAACGGCAGGAGAAGCCCCAGCTCTTGTCAACTGCTGCAACAACCTGTGCTCCCCATTCATTTGCTCAGAGGATGCGGTTTTAACCTGCGCAATAACTTGTGCCCAAAATGCCTTCCAGGGACCCTCTCACCATAGAATGGGGCCCCATCTGCAGCATTTCCACCCCACATGGGACCTAGAGAAGGTTAGTCCCTGAATGGTCAAAAAAAACCCTGCTGAGGAGACAGTTCTGCCTCTCAAAATGTGCAGTAACGGACACTGCCCCAAACGCAGGCTGGGGCAGAGCTCAGCTAGCACACCCTTAGGAAGGTTAACTGGAAAAGTTTGATGTTTGCAAGAGAAGCACAAGAAAATAAGGTGGAGAACAGAGGGCAGAAGCAGCCCAGCAGTGACAAGAAGTTCTGAAACTCTTCTCTTTGGAGAGCAAGGAGTCTATCTGTGTCATGCGCCACAGTGGGTAACTATGGCTCTGTGAATTCTGCGTGCTCTCAATTTGCAATTATCCCACAGATTCCTGCAATGCCGTGCCCTGGTGAGGGACCGCTGCAGGGGAAAGGCGGAGAGGGCGCACTGGGGCGCACCGCCCACCGCCTCACACGCAGCCTGTGCACGAGCCTTAACACAAATGGAAAACTACATTTTGGTAACCTAAATGAAATGTTTCAGCTCCGTAGCTTTCAGAGCTGTCTAGGTCACAGAAAATCTCTCTTGTTGCTGTTTGTCCTCCTTTGGAGCCAAATTAAGTTTAGGAATTTCCCACAGGATGAATGTTGATCTTTCTGTACCCTAAAAGCTGTAACGTGCACAGATATGGCTTGAAGCAGGACAGGAATATATTTTACCATCTAAATGTGAAGCCTCAAGGAGGAGAATTCCTCAAGAAAAAAGGCTTTCAGGAAGTTGGCTTTTTGCTTTTTTTTCCTGTAATCCCTAGAGAATTTTTTCCCACTCCTTAGTTTCAGGAATATTTAACTGATGCCTTGTGAAGTCATTGATGGCTTGGACTGTGATGGCAGGATGAAAAGTGTCTCTTCATCACTGGAGAGCCAGTCAATACTGTACAAATGTAATTTAATTTCTAAGTGAATAGTAGAAACACAGTGGTCATTCTCTTAAGCATATCCATGTAATTTTTCTTTTCACATTTTTAATTGCATATTGCAGACATCTTGTCAGAGATTGGAAAGGGAAGGAGTTACTTCTCTTCCTCACAGAAAGCGTTTCTATGCCTCTGAGTATTTCATTAGCAAGGTTCCTTCTTCCCCCTAAAATCTGTGGTTCTGATGATTTCCTTTTGCCCAGATGTTTTAATTTCTTTTCTTTTCCAAGATGAATCTCATTTTGTTATTTCCTGCCCATACATCCATCCTCTCAAGGCTTGAATGAATCATTTCTCCATCCTGAGTGGTGTTTGCAATATTCCCAATTTACTGTAATATGCAGACTTAATTATTTTCATTTGCAAAGTGCCACAGGGTCTTAGATGTCCATCAAGACATTGACAAGAGAACACAGGAACACATCAAATCTATCGGATGGATGCCTATCACAGACAAAAGGATTTAAAATTACCTTTATTAATAACAAAATTCTCTTAGAAAAGACCAATTAATATGACCTGCTATAAAGCTGACCTTAGTTGCCCCCAGTTTTGGATTCATCTATCTCCCCATAGGCAGTAGACCTGCTAAAATGCATTTTGGGTGGAAAGTCAGGTGGGGATGAGTACAGCCCCTCAAAAAATAATAAGTCAGTGTTTCAAGTTACTGAGGGAATTTTCCTAAGTGGTGTTCAAATTCTGGTATCTTCCTGGATACTGACCCAGTGTGCAGCTTTCCTACACGGAGTTCTTGTCACGCACCTGTAGTGTCTACACTTCAGTACGTTGTGGGGATTCTATACCTTATGGTGAGGTATAGAATCACTCCTATGAGTGAGTCTCTCTCTCCATCATCTCTGCTGCGAGTGAAGCCATCTACACTGGAGGCATCTGAGTCTGAGCACCAGCCCAAACTCAGATGTCTCTCCTGGGGGAGGAAGAGGCTATAGCATTTTAAATCTCTCCTTCTGTGCCCACTGTGGTTGGTTTTTTTATGAATACCAAAGGGAACTTGTTGATTGGTAGCTTTTTATTGTGGCATGTTTTCAGATGAATAATTAAATAATAAGGTTTTCCAAGTGGTTTTGATTCTGCACAGATATGAAAACCCTGGTGTGTTAGAGGCTGGGACTTCCAATTCATTTGCTTGTTTTCAGATAAATGATTCAGTGATAAGTTTTATTCATACGTGTTAAAAAAAAAAAAAGAGAAACCAGACATTAGCAATAAATCTCTTCAGAGAACATGCAGCCCACTAGAATATGAAACAGAAGTTGGCTCAAGAGCCAACCACCTTATCCACTCCCCTACAGAAGAGCACTTAGCACAAAAAAGAGCCTCTATCCTGTCTCATGGAAGTGAAATTGTAAATGAATTTTAGGCAGAACAAGGATTAAACTGAACCAACTAAAGAATTTTTGTAAAGTCTACGTTTTCTAGATATACACCTGAAATATGTCAGACGTAATATCACGCGAATTGAAAATGTAGCAGAATAAAAAAAAAAATCCCCCTCCGTTCCCTCCACTACTAAGAGGATTATTAATTTTGTGTTTTCACTCAGCACTGGAGAGCATTTCCATCAATAGGCAAATTGCATTTGAAATGGTCCTGGCAGTTTCATTTACCCCATTATTTTTGTTTTCTATTAGACTAATTTGGTTTTATTGGGTTTTATTTTGTGCCTGTTCATCATTCCGGTGCCTGGTCGAATCCTGTTTCTATCCACGTTGCTCATTCTAATGGGACCATGCCCTCTTCTTCACAGAGCTGCGCCGCACGGGTGGTTTGGGGCAATTACACAAGCATTGGGATGTTGGGATGACCTTCAGTGCCTTGGTTCTGTCTTCTTCTCACCTTTGCAAAGTGAGATCCCGATCCTGTTGATGTACTCACCGATTTAGCTGAGAGCAAAAGATCTATCCCAAACAACACACTTGCTTTTATAGAGCAGACCGAGGCGCAGCAAAGAGATGTGGTTGTAAACTGTAGCGATGCTAAGGTTTTAAGTGATCAAAATCAGAATTGTGGATTAGATAACTCAGGTCAACCAGCAAGTGGATCCAGATATTCAACTTCCATAAAACTGGGGAATATATGGCTATCTCGGGATCTGAGACAAATAACTATTTCCCCGCAGTAAAGCGGCTCTAATAAGAAAGATTTTTTGGTTAAGAAAGGTGCATGTGAAAGGTTTTACAAAGGTGTAATTTATTACTAAAACCATAATAAATACTTCTAGTTCTATGCCTTAGAAGTAAATCAGAGACTGAGTTTGCACAATTTGTTTTTATTTTGTCCTGATAATTCCAGCTCATCTGGCCTCCGCCTACAAATACAAACCTTTTCCCTTTGCTACCGGGTTTGTAAATGCTGATGTTAGACTTCAGCTATCAGGTCTGAATATTCACCAGGACTGTCATAAGGATCACCTACAGGATGAGCAAGAATCTCATGAATGTCTGTGTGATGCCATTAGACAGTCAAATGAACCCCAGGGACAGAGGGAAAGCTGCAGAAATCCTCAGGGCAGGGACGTTTCTTTGCTTCACGTTCTCTGCGTGTCTGCAGCAACCGCAATGTCTCAGAGGACCTTTTCTCATGTCGTGTTTATTTTTGTGCTACGGTCAGATGCCATTGAAACTCGTCTTCATCAGTTGAATTTTCTTTCATCCAAGTTGAACGGGGTTCCATGAAATTCTTGTTTTGCTTCTGGATGAAGGAATTTGGACCTGCTGATTTACTCTCCTTTGTAAGGTTACTTTTGTGCAAAGTGTTTTAAAAACTGGGCCTGTGGCCATGGATAGAATTTAACTATAATTAGAGCAGGTCTCTTTTGTGAAAAGGTCACAGTCTCACAGCATGGATATTTGGATTGGAACTTATTATTTTTCATTCGTAAATATTCGGGCAAGTAGTTTTCTGTTTCTTTCTTAAACTTTCTATAATTTTACTTGCGCCCATTATCAGGCACAACAGCAAACAGTGAGCAAAGTTCCAGCCATATTTACACTCTGACAACCTCATTTGTCATAGTTTAATAGCACAACCACTTGCTAAAGGCAGATTTTTTTCTGCGCTCTGGATTATGAAATAAGTGTATTATATCCCATCTGCATCTGCTAAAGTGTCTCAGAATAGTTTCTTCAAAACAAAGGTGTCTTTGTTCGCTTGGAGGCTCACAGAACAGAGTACAAGGTGAAGATAAGAAAAGGCACACGCATATACTGGCCTTTTCCTGTACTGTGTATTTCCTAGCAAGCTTCAGTAATTTCCACTGAGCTTTTTTCCATCTCCTGCTCTGCTTCGGGTGAAATGACTCTGCAAGTAGGTGGGTCTTTTACGGGATCAAAAAACTGTTCTGACTTATTTTTCAATTTTTTCAAGGTTTGGTTTTGTTTCATTATTCAGCAAAAGTATGTTTCAGTTCAGGCAAATTATTTTTTTCAGTATAAATCCAGATTCTTTGTTTAAGCTTTGAGACTTAAAAATGCTTAAAATATTGAAGGAATCTTCAAAAATGAGAAGAGGTCTAAAAGCAAAGTTATTATGTTTTGTTTTAATATTTTCATTGACTTTTTCTTCTGTTGTGGGCATGTGTTTACCCTTTAATTTATCCTCTTTGGTGAAATGGCAGGACAGCTTTTACCTTTCGGGGGACAGCAGTAATATCCTGCTTCCACCTTTCCCTGAGTTTCTTCCCCACCTGCCGATGTTTGCTGGTCCTCCCAGAGCATCTTCAGCAACCCAGTGAAAAGGGATGATTTCATATCTCCTTCGATGAGGGTTTCGGGGAGAGAAACGCAACGTTGCCTACATGGAAGCGGAGAGGGCCAAGCCCGGCTTTCCATCCCTTCCCACCTCTGGTTTTGCTCAAGCACAAGCGCTGCTGCCGAGCAAAAGCCAGCTCACCTTCCACATCAGGGCTGGCGTCGGTCCTGCTGGAAACAGCATCACGGAGAGCTCAGCTCAGCCTGCCTTTGTCTGTCAGGTGTCCCATGAACTCTTCTTAATCATACTTAGGCACCCCCATCTTTTCAGAGCACACAATGCGTGTGGCTCAGATCCCACCTGGTTTTTCCTACGTGTGGATCCCTGCAGGAGTGCAGCTCCTGTGCTCCCTGGCGACATCCCCCACAAAATGGGAAAAGCCACGTATACTTTGATGCTCCCCTTAATTTCCCTTGTAATTCAGCGGCACAGCGTGACGGTCGACTCAAATGAGTCATCAAAACGGTTTTGGCTTTTTCGCTAGGATCTCCGGCATTTGAAGCATTGCGCACCCAACCAGGGGTTCCTGTGAGCAGGTGCTGCAGCTTAAAACGTGTTAATCAATGTAGGCTTGCAGAAGCGATGAGATACATCAAAAGGCAAATGTTTAATAATGAACCCAAAAAGGTTGGTCGAAGGGCATGAACGCAGCTACATGATGGAAAGAAAAATGGCTCGTCCCTGCCCCTGCCAGTGTCTCTTGACATTACCAATGTTCTCCTGAAAATCTATTTATACAGCTCCTTTTCTAGCTCTGCTCACTGATTAAACACATCGCTGCTCATCTGAATTGCAGCTTTTGTTTGCTGAGGTTTGCCAGTGTTTGTTATAAGGCTTACAGCGAAGGGACGGGCTGGAGAGGACACGACAGGAGTATCTCTGTGAAAGCAGGAAAGTTAAAGTCACAAGTCTGAGTCGTTACTTCCGATGTGCAGGTTTTTAAAGAGTTTTCAGTGGTTCACTGATGAGTTTTGCCTTCCTACCTCAGCCCCTGGCTATTTAGCGTAGGGCGCATTAGCAAAGCAAGATGATCCTGTCTGAGTGGTTCATTCTTTTGCCTCAATGGTAGATTTCTGCACTCATAACAGAATTAGAATTATTTCAGTAATAGAAAAAGATACTGTTTTTTTTCTGCATGATTAATTCCAATCATCTGAGGCTGACCCTGCCTTATACCTGTCTTGCCATAAGTTTCCTTATTTCTGCTGACAGCATTTTTCTGTCCAAGATAGCTATCTTTTTTTTTTTTTCTTCCCCCCCCTCTTCTGTTTGATGTGTGAGCATGGCCTGCTACTCCCAAGAATTTCCTGGATTTTTTTTCACCTGGCTGTAGCTTATCTGTTATGTGCCACAGGGTAAGAGAGATGCTCTTCAGGTAGGGACCATGGGATGTTTTGTATAGGGGGTTTAAGCAGTGCTTAACCGCTGAGAGCTCAGGCAACCCCAGTGCTAACACTAAACAGCAGCACCAGTAACCGGAGTCCTCATCACAGACCCTTTCTCTGGGGGTCTCTATTACAGTGTTTTCTATCAGAAGTAACCTCCTATACAGTTACAGAGCTATAAAGGTACTTTATTGTCTGCGTAGTGAAACTCATGCATTTTTGAACAAGTATACTGAGGAAAAAATCTCACTCTGTCATGAGAGTTGTAAAGTGCTTCCCACAATGCATATACATGATAAGCTACGAGGAAGAGCTGTCATACATCAAATTAGACAGCAATGTAGAAAAGTTATCGTTCAATGTGGTATCCAGAGTGGTCTCTAAAACATTCTCTTTATTTCTATGTGTAAAACTGTTCCTTTGGGCCCTTTGAGTTGCCGCTGAAGGCTTTGAGGGATTTTTTTCATATTCTAGACAATATTCATTTCACTCATTTAGTCCCCTGTAGCACAGAACAGCAGCTTTCGGAGTTGTCAATACTTTCCTGTGTCTTTCAGTGGCTCTCAAAACCACCACTTTGGCAGCTTCATTATTTGAGCTGGCACTTCTTCAGATTGATGTGTGACTTTATTTTAATGGTTTTTGGGTTTTTTTAGACTTCTTTTAACTTAAAAAAAAAAATGTGCAACTGATAGGCTGGAGGGAAGTACAGTTTTCTTCCTAAATCACAGAGGTATGCATGCTATAAGGAAAAACCACTGCCATCTACTGGGGTCCCCGTGCCATGGGACCAGAAAGCTGCCACTGCGGTTTCCGAATGCAGAAGCATTGGAAAGCATTTTGCTTGAGCTCCCAGATCCTGATGCATTACCTTTATCAGCTTGGAGGGGACTCGCTTTGCCCATGAGATAAAGCACTTAATGCTTTTAAATGGCTCTTTTTGGACTCACGCAACCCCCTCCGCTGCCAGTGCTTCCATTTCAATCAGTGATATCTTGCCCTTCTGCACAGTCCTGGCTGCATCAGTCTTGTTGCAACACTTTCTGCCCTTCTCTCCTTCTGTGCAGCCACAGTTTCCCCCTAAAAGCCTCCCAGCCTCATTTTCCAGTACTAAAGAAAGGGAAATAGCGTTCACTGGGAGCTTTGAAAAAGCAATGCACCATTTAGGCCTCTGAAATTCAATATACCACATCACCGTTTTTCATTACACTTTGAAATATTCTGCCTTGAAGCTTTTGTCTCAAACTCTTTTTTTTTTTTTTTTTTTTTTCTTTCCTGTGCCTATGACACTAAGCAAAGCATTAGTGTAATCTTTAACTTGGTGTCAGTGCCCATTCCCGGAGAAGAGAGAATGTTAAATGGCTCTGTAACAACTCTGATGAGATCTAAGATCAATTTCTGAAATCTTGGTAGAGAGGGGGTTGGCACTGTCCAAGGGTCACTGTGTATTTTGTTAATATCTGATGCAGCCAACCTAATGAAAAACTGTACTGCTTGCAGTAAGCAAATAACAGATCAAAACTCATTCATGCTCTTATCTTTCTTATCCTGATCTTATTTTTTCCCTCATTTTTATAATAATCGAACTAAGGTGAACACCATCAAGGCTCTATGGCATGCTGCCAATCTTTATTGCCTTGTAAGAACTAAATTGTTCCAATGAACTGGGCTTTATGGCAATTCCTTCTCA
The DNA here is from genome assembly GCA_947846985.1 of Fratercula arctica. Taxonomy (NCBI): domain Eukaryota; kingdom Metazoa; phylum Chordata; class Aves; order Charadriiformes; family Alcidae; genus Fratercula; species Fratercula arctica. The sequence continues at coordinate 15,469,319 of CANTUZ010000006.1, read as the reverse complement.
ATTTTCCTGTATTTGTATTTTTGTTGTAACTGTTCCCAGACAGAGTGAAACAATGAACAGATTAAAATGTCTGATGAATTCTCTGAAATGCCAACCAGCAAAAGTCTTTGACTGTCTCATTGCCAAGGACAACTGAATTTCTTTGTCTGAATCAATTCTCATAATGCGGTGAACAATTACAAGAGCAGGAGGAAGCCTGGCTGTTGCTTTGGCCCTTCATCTCAGAAGTCTGCACATCTACCAATGTAATTTTCCTTTCCACGAGTTGCTACAATTGCTGTTGAATTCATCATATCTGAGAATAAAATTTACAAAGGGAATCAATTCTCTGTCTAGCTTCCTTCCACTTCATCTTTCTGTCCATTTGCCAGAAAGATAATAAGCCCTGGCAGCATTAGCACAAACATAAACACTGGGCATTAGGAAATGCCTCCTTGCAATGCTACTGTCACCACCTCAAACTTAAACTTCAAATGCTCAGAAAGACTGGGACTGATGATTTATAGATTATCTTTTTTGAAAGCTTTGGTTTTTTTGAAAGCAGCTTAAAATAAAACATATTAAAAAGTTAATATTTCCAGGAAAAAATTCTAAAGACAAAAGCAGTTAAAAATACCTATCAAATTTCTTCACTCTGATTGATTTATTCAGTGGAAGGGGTAAAGTCTTATTTTCTATTTTTTAATTTTTGAGAAATGCAGGCCCCAAAGCCTGATTCATCTGAAGTGCTTTTTAAATAGCTGCTAATGTGCTGTTAAAGAAGAAAATGCATTATTCCATGGCAATCCTAATTACTGTGCAACTGTATTTCATTCTGCACTAGCAATGAACTGATCATTTAAACTCCCAGTAACAGGGGGTTTTTATTATGCAAACGTCTAGAAAAGAGTCCATTAAATTTCTGATTTGATCATCATTTCACAGATAGTGGAGATGAAAGCGCAGTCAGAATTTTCTCTACTTTTCAGTAACAATACAACTACAGACTGAAATCCCTGTGGCTGGTTGCAGCTGGAAGGGCTGAAGCAGGGCAATGGGGCAACTGCCAGACATGGTCCATGGCCACCCAGCCAAGTAGGGCAACAGCAGCAACAAAACCCCCAGCAGCCTCTGCTTTCCTTCTCTCTTTCTCTCTCCACCCCCTTCACCCTCCCCCTCGCTTCCAGAAACTTCTGCTTTTTGAAGTAGTGGAAGGTTTTACATTGCCCTCCTAAGAACATCTATTCACCCACAAAAATCATAAACGAAACACTCAGTTCTGCTAATGCAATCAGCTGCATTAGCAACATGTTTATTTTTCATCTTTCCTTTCTCTTATTTTGCCTTTTAATTATCTTTCTTTGTGATTAAAGATAGTCACATTCTAAATTCAATCACCCTGAAGAACAATATGAAATAAAGAAATTTAATCTTTTATTATAAAACTCTTCCATGGGATCCAGTGGTGCTGTAATTTTACCATTAAGAAATTGCCCTTTTCAGTTGTCTGCTGCTCGCCTTTTCTTTTTCCTCTGAACAATAAACCGAAGAAGAGTCTCAGTGACAGGATACAAAACATGTACTTTCTGTACCAGAGCACCACAGCTTTTCCTTCTGCTTTTAAATTTGTCTTTTTGTCCAATCAGTAAAGAATGAGCTGTCATTTTTTTGAAAGGTAATCAGAGATAAAGCATCTAAAGCAGCAAAATACCAGCCAGACCTCTTCTAGTTTACAGGAGAAGGAGAACCATGCAGAATGGTTCACTTTGGGTCCATGCGCAGTGAATAGAGCAATGTGATATTACTGCTGTGTTAAGCTGCTATTTCAACATCTTTAGCAAGTTATCAGAGGTGTTTTTCAGCTTGACATCAAACTGCCTCTCTGTCTTTTCCGAATCTCCATGTAGACTGTCTCAGATGTAAACGTTGACCCAACAGAGGCACTTTGTCAGTGCTGGCCACTGGTGGTTGTTGGGTTTTGGCCTAGACAGTCTGCTGTCTAAGAAAACTTTTATCTAGAGAAGACAAGAAGCAGAAGTGAAACATGTTCTGCCAGTACCTGGGGATTTTGGGCGCCTGGTTTGCGGTTTTCTGTCTGTGACACCATGAACTTTGTTGGACAACAAAGACATGCCCTCTCTCATTCTACTGGCAAGTTCAGCAGGTTATTCACTGAAAGCTCCTCCTCTTTGGACAATGTTACTGATACTTCTATTTCTATTTCTTTCACAGTTTGTTGCTCACCCCAACTGCCAGCAGCAATTGCTCACCATGTGGTATGAAAACCTCTCAGGCTTACGGCAGCAATCTATAGCTGTGAAGTTCTTGGCTGTCTTTGGGGTCTCCATTGGCCTGCCGTTCCTCGCCATAGCCTACTGGATCGCTCCCTGCAGCAAGGTACAAACTTATTAAGGTGTATGTTTTTTATGGTCATTTCTATCCAGGGCCTGGAACGAAGTCACATAGTTTTCTGTAACGCCATTGGAAAGTGATTCATGCTGTCCTCTGAGATTGCCCCAGAGGGACAGCAAACCTGAGGTGTTGCTAGGGATACACAAATGGAGCTATTAGGCAGGATTTGAGGTTCCTCTTTACAGGTAATAAAGGTGGAGTGGGGGGAAAAGAGGGTGAGACAGTGGATGATGAGAAAAGAGTAGGAAAAACGAGGAATGGATAGGAGATAACATTGTGGGAGTGGGGTGAAGAAAGAATAGAAGAACCACCAAACCGGTGAACAAGTAAAGAAGAGCTCTGTTGCCCTAAAAAGCACCTCTGATGTTTAAACTCTTGTTCCTGTTAAATACTTTCTGTTGCAGGTTTCTCCCTTCTTCAGGGCTCCTTTCCTCCCTGTCCTTTTTCTTTTTCATCTTAAATTTTTTGTTAATGGAGCATTTTTATGGCACATGTGCCTAAAACTCTGGCAAGCCCCAGGGGACTGCTTAGTGCTGCAGGGAAGACTAGACTCAATCATACAATCTTTATGGTTTTGAGGGAAAAGCTGATGAAACTTGGAAAACTGCTGTACCTAAATATGGCTGTGGTATGTCTCACAGCATCAGATGGAGCAGGAGAGTTTTGCCAAGACCTAGAGGTCAAAGAACCAGAGCCAACCATTAGCTTAGGTAAAAGCTTAAGCTGCTGCTGGTATGAAATCTGTAGTGAGATTTCCATCCTGAAAGAGTCTGCTCAAGCAAGTGGAGATAAATAGGTGGGTGGCTGAGTGATAAATAGCTTTTTCACTACTCTTGCCACAGAATAAAGGGGTGGCAGGGAAGAAGATCATTTCACATTCAGCAATAGCCAACAACATCATCCATTACAAGGTAGAGGTCTTCAGCAAGAGGCTTATCAGAGGTACTTAAATTTGATCAAAATTACCCCTGGCGCTAGTAATTTATTCAGTCTTGAAAGCACCTTTTCCCATTTCCTTTAAAAGCCAGTGACGAATCCTTTCTAAATTTCTCAAGCCCCCAAAAATTATAGATCCATGGATGGGTATTAAGGAAAGACTACAATTTGAAAAGATTTATGTTAGTGCAATCAGACAAACCTTTTGAAAACAGTCTTCCAGAACATCTGAGATAATAAAACATGTTTAAGCCTTGGTGTCCTCCAAAACATTTCCAAGTACTTTCTCTTAGAGTAATTGAGAATGTTACTTCGTTTTCTCAAGGTTTGTATCAACACAAAACCTCGCAGCTTTTATGAATGCTGCACAGGACTCCGGAGTTGCACACAGCGAAGTGAAAGCTGGGCTGTGTTGTGGGTGGTTTTGGTTAGGTCATGGGGGGACTTCATGTGCGGAATTACCATGTTGATTCCATTCCGTCAGAGCTCAGTCTAGCGGGGATTTATGAAGCTGTCTCGTTTCCTTCACCTCTGTTGAATGTGCCGGGGGTTGGCACACCATCCAACAGCAACATTTGTGGTGTGTTCTCAGAATTGCAGAGGTTGTATTGGAATATAGCAATAGGTGGGGAGGACAATTGGGCTAGAAATAAGTGAAGAATTTAAATGAAAAGCATAAAAACTAAGGAAAAAAGTGAGGCAACAGATTCAAAATAAATCAGTCTTACAGCAGAAATAAAAAATTATTGAGAAAGTTACTTGGGTTTAATTTCTTGAGGTAGGTGTATTAAAATTTAAAAAAAAAATGGAGGGAGGGGGACTTCACTTTTCATTGACTGTGATTTCATTAGACTAAACCTTTTGTGCATTCTTATTTCTCAGTGTCCCTTTCTTTTCACTCCACTTTAGGCTGTGAAAAACCATACTTAGCCTTCTGTCATAAAGTCAAATTGAAAGTTCTTTCAGGCAGGAATTGTCTTTTAATGCATGGGTTTGCACTGATCAGAACAATGTAGTCTTGATTTTTGACTGGGGCCTGTGATAGAAATAACTGAATAATGAATGCATTTTTCCCCCATGAATTGGTACCTCACCCAAAATCGTCGTTATTTGGTTCAGGAGCCGAGGGTTGATGCATGAGCCTTGTATCCTCTCACGGTGTTATTGCAGACAATTTTACACAGGCAGCATATCCGCTGAAAGGACAGTGATGTTAACAGAAGATTTGCGTGTGATGCTCTGAGCAGACCAATTTTGTTTTGGTTAATATTACAAGTGTTTTGTTTGCTTTTAAGTCATGGAAACAATCTTGATGTTATACAACCAGGTAATTAAATATTTTTTCCTTATTAACAATCAGCTAAGATATTTAACATAAATCAAATCAGGCCTGACTTAAAAGACACACGGATGGCCAGGCATGAGTCAGGGGCTCATTTCTGGGCTAAGACAGTGAGAAAAATGAAGGAAATTTCTGTAGTTTGGAATACTGGTTATAGGAACTATCCTGGCCAATACTATTGTGTATCACATTCTCAAGATGTATCGGTCAAATTCTGCATTTTCGCATAGGGTAGTAGAGTAATTCATGTCTCAAAATAATTCCTTCACTGATTTATCTTAGCAAGGAATGTGTTTTCAATCCTTTACTCCCTAACAGAATTTTTTCTTTAATAAAGCTCTGTGGAGTTAGAATATACCGCAACAAATACCACCTTTGAAAATTTAGTAAATAGTATTAACTGGAGTTTGCAACTGAACTCTTAAGTCTTCTGTTGTGTTCAGTTGCACAGAGCTGTCTTTATTAAAACCAATTTTAGCGTAGGCTGGTCATTCACTTCTGGATGCACAAACTGTTGACAAGACCCACAGAGCGTAAGCCCATCCTGTCCTGGAATATCTGTGTTGACTCATCCATCTCATAGAGGCTGAGATGCAACCCTGAAATGCACCGTTGCTTTACATGTTGGTGTCCAAAACTTGTTTCACTGGTGATCAAAAGAGAAGATAAGAGATAGAATGGAAGAATTGCACGGTCTGCTGCCCAAAAATACAATGACAAGAGCAAGCAGGACTGTTTGGACTGTCTGCAGAACTTCAAGAAGTATTTTCATTCTTCTCTGGGTGGCTGAAGTTCTCATTCAAATATTACAACACTAACAGAGATCATTTATACACAGCCTTCATTGCGTGGGCTGTTGGCTGGCTTTCACATAGCCATGCTGGGGATTTATGGACTGTAGGTCCCGCTGGGACGGAGCCAGCATCACGTAAGCACTGGAACTTTAATGGTTCACTCCGCTTAAAGCTGTACCCGTACCTTTTTACTCTGGGTATTTTCCTCCCCGGCTAAGCTACATACAATTTCTACAACAATATTTTTCATGCTTCTACTATGACCATAGTACTGAAAACAGCAATGGCTTTTTTCTTTATGATGTTTCTGTCTGTATTTGTTCCCGTCTCTTGGAGCTGAGATTTATTTCCATTTGGAAACTTTGTTTCACTATCACATTTTATGTATTTTCTTTTTGACATGTCTGTATGCTTCATTATTTTCCTATAATACAGATAGGGTACTAAGTCACGAAATGAGCCGTTCTCTTAAAAATGAACCTTTGTATCCACATGCTGTCAACGTTGCTGTCTGAACAGTGACAGTCAGGCACTTCCCTGCAAGCCTGGTTTGATGAAAGATGATATTTTGATTTTTAAAAAGTAATTGAGAAATTGATACATCCAAGTAGTTACACACCTTGAGTTTAACTGTATCATGTTACTTGAAAAAATATATCTTATTGTCATAAAGCATTAGGCTGACTGGAGGAATTGATGCTTCATTAATTTTTTTTACAGAATATTCTAGTCAACACTTTCACCTCCTGTAGATTTTAACTAAAAATCAGATTTCTGGGAAGATATGAAAAGCATCAGCTCAAGAAAAAAAAAAATTGTAAGCTTTGCACAGTAATAAAAGGGATAAAAGGCTGATGTAATGCTGACTAAATGCAGACTTTTGTTAAATCAGTAGAGAACTAAGTGAAATTACCCAGAGAATTCACTTGATCTGTAATATATGGGATTATTTCTCTGATAACCAAGGCTGTGTTGTTTCAGTCTCAGGTCTTTGGTATTTTTTAAGTTTCTACAAAGACCAGAAAAAGTCTGGAGAGAAAAAAAAATTTGGAGAGATTCATGGTTCAGTCAAAAGTGCTTTTTTAGTGAACTCAAGGTAGAAATGAGTCCTGTACAGACTGCAAATGCAGTTAAAACTTTGTTGGTAAACCACTTTATGCCCATAGTTGTTGTTATGCTTTACTCATGCTTTTTGAGATAGATCATATGAGGAAAACATCTGAGATTATTGCTGTGTGGGATGTTGCTTAAACATATCCCATCACCACATCAGCTCTGTACTAGAAATACAAGTTCTTCTACCAAATGTAAATCCAACCCAACACCAGCCATAAAAAGCTATTGGGAACACTACACCAAGGTTTACAGCAGAGTGAACTAGCAGCACGAGCGTTGCGATTCGTTTTAACACACTTCATTGACTCTTACATCTGCCCTAAAATTCCTAGACAAGATTAAGGAAACTTGGATTTTGATCCAGTGCAATATCTACCCACTTAAAGACATCCTTATTGACCTCAGAAAAAAGCAAGCATCTTAATAAGGGCTCGGGGATAGAGCAGATTTCTTTCATTTTCTTTATTGGAAAGTCTTTCTGGTACTTAGAAACACGCAAATTTTCCAATAGGATTTACTATTCTGTCAACTTCATGAAAGATTTATCTGGCATTTTAACAATTCAGAGAAAAAGAAATGAGAACTAGAATCATAAGGCTTCCTTTAAACTTCTGCTAGACCTAAAGAGTCCAGCTTTCAAAATATTTCCTGCCCTGCAATAACCAGAGACCTGGGCTCCTTTGAACAAAGCTGCTATTGGAGATAAGAAAACAGAGAATTTCCATTTTCAGTTCTTTTTTGTAATTCTCATGAAGTTTTATGATCAAGTCAGTAGATATTAAGAAAAATTTGAGGACACCTTGTAATCAAGGGAAGTTAATCAGCAAGTAATATACCGCCAAAAAAATCCCATTTGCTTTGAGGGAGTTTTGTAAAGGGCACATAGAGGATGACACTTCCATTGCTGTCTATTGAGTCAACACCACAGGCATCGGTCCTTGCACTCCTAAAAATGCTTCTACTCTAACAGCTTTCTGGAGTAATGTTTTCTTCGATCACAGAAAATGTAAGATGAAAAGCGCATTATTTAAATTAATTAGCAAACAAAGCTTTTCAAGAAGAACGGAAAAAATATTAGCTATGGTGAAGAGACCTGCTGCTCTGAGTCTTGTCTTAACATATTGAAATAAATCCTTGTCTTCTGGGGGGTGAATCTCCAACTTTTGTAGTAATTATGAGAGAAGACTATCATATCAAAGCATATGAAAAGCATTACTAAAGAGTCCTTAAACAGAAGGCTATTTCCTACACATCGTTAATGAACCAAGAATTCAGCATTAATAAAAGACATTAACATGTAATGATGATGTAAGGATGAGAAATGGGCCCATCATTAGGATTTATGTTGGCACACATGATTACCTTCATATAACATGTATACGCACAAACTTGTCTCATATAAATGTCCTGTCTCTTCCTTTTCCGCTTACCATATGGCCAGGACAATTACATATAATATGTGAGTATAAAGGAGAAATATAAGATACTTCCATGCATAGAAAATTATCCGAAGGGCATAATTTGAACTGCAATGCATAATGTCTAGTAACAGCAAAGAAAAACTTGAACAAATCTAAACTCCATTTAGTTCATGATTTAGAATTCGTTTCTGAATCCCTTTCACTTTGGACAAATGGTTCAAACTTTTACAGGAAAAAAAACTTCCAGAAGGTGGATGAGGGGAAAAAAAAAAAATCTTATGTCTTGTGTGTGTTTCATTGCAGTTGGGACGGACCCTCCGAAGTCCTTTCATGAAGTTTGTGGCACATGCGGTTTCTTTCACAATCTTCCTTGGACTGTTAGTAGTGAATGCTTCAGATCGGTTTGAAGGAGTGAAAAATCTCCCCAACGAGACCATCACGGATCATCCAAAACAAATATTTAGAGTCAAAACAACTCAGTTCTCATGGACAGAATTGCTGATCATGAAGTGGGTATTGGGTAAGCAAAACCAAAATGTCTACAAGTCCTCCAGGGAATTTCAACGTGACTAGAAATAACTTGATAGTGAGTGACAAGACAAAAGAAAAAAAAAAAACACAAACAACCAAAAAAACCCCCAAACCCAAAAACAAAACTAAAACCAAACCACCATGAGGTTAAATTATAGGCTGATGGAAGTGTTTTGATTGAAACAGGATGAAAGAAGACTTTGATCTTGGTCACTGCTTTTGAAAATATTGAATGGTGCTTAGCAAATTCTCACTTTCCTGATTTTCCACTTTCCATGGTGAATGCTACAGAGGCTCTCTGCCTCCATTGGCTTAATCATTGCATCTAAGGAAGGTAATATAGTCATAGGAACTTATCGCTTCACTATAGGACATTGCCCTATTTAAAGTGAGCAGTAAGAATTGTGTCTATTGGGATGTTATCACCAGCCTTTTTTATTACCCTCCCATGAGATCCTATTACAATTCACTGAACTTCAGTTTCTTCATCTGCAAAATAGGAATATTGTTATTTATTTTTTTGTAATGCACTCTGAGATCTAGTGATGAAAACTGCTAGGTAAACAAGAGTTGGTTATTATGAAATTCACAGTATGAAATTGTTACTGGTGAGAGGACAGCACAGCGCTCCTATATTTTAAAAGGAAATTAAGTTATCCGACGACTGTAAAGTAGGGATTCATGTGGATGAAGCCTTCGAGTGCAAAAGTATGCCACGTGCACAAGTAAAATTTCCAGGGAGTTTTAGGCAAATTCAGACGTATTACTTTTCCTATAGGTCTAATTTATTCCTGGCAGGTCAGCTACCTTGAACCACTAATCTAAACAAGCTCAGAAGGATTTATTGGGAAATTGAGCTTATCAACTCTGCAGAATCTTTGTCTACCTCTTCTATATCTATTTTTACTCATCACCATGATTTTGATTCTTTTCTCGCAGCAAATTATTTCACGGTTCCATAAATACTGATGGCGTTAAACCTCCCTGAAAAACAGGATAGGGCTGCTGTATCTGCTGACTTCCTGGCCACCATTTCTTTGTTCCCTATCCCTGCAATAATCAGAATCCCATACAGGATATTAGGCCAGAAAAAAAATGAATAGATGCCAGACTGGATAGAGTAAGTCTGTAAGATATATTTTTAAAATGATATTAAAGCAGTCGGACAAGATGATTAGATTTTAGACTAGGTATTCTTTTCTCACAGGCAGTAGGTTTCTGTCCGCCTGGTGAGTTCCTGAGAGATGAAGAAGAAAACATTTCATTTAAAGAGAAGGTTTTCACTTTTCTGGGAGAAAAAAGGTGATTCATTGTACAGAGTTCTGAATATAATGAGATTTTCTAATGACTGCCTACATCAGCACTGACAGTCTTCTCTGGCCATTTTACCTGTCTGCCTACATAAAGCTTCAAATAATATTTCAGCAATACTAAGGTGAAAGTTTGGTACACGTGGCCTGCGGACAGCTGGCACGGGGACTTGGCACTTGCTGAGCCCTGTATGTGACCCTGAACTTTAAGGGCTGTAAAAGGACTAACGGTGTCTGATGGCCCAGCTTTTTGGCGCTAAAATCTTATAGGTATTATGAGTATGTATATGTAAGTATAAATGTAACTAAATAAAGTAAATGTTATAGATAAATATCACTGGTAAAGTTGCCAAGACATGCTTTTCTACAGAGGCAAATGTAAGTAGACAGTAAGTATATGTTGAAGTGTAATAAATCTAACTCTTGTATACTAAATATACATAGCTATATTTAATCCTGCTTGGCAACACCTGCAATTGCTGTCTTTCAGACTCAACAGTGTAGGTGTGCTACCTACATTTCAATTCATAGTACAATCAAAAAGTGTAATTTTATTTATTCTCAGCTTGTAAATCCCTTCCTTCTGTTTCTATTCCTTCTTTTTTCTCCTTCGTACTGTGGCAGCAATGATGAATGCTGATGACACACTACTTGTTCCAACCATAGCAGACTATTTTTGAGAAATTAGTTTACAGGTCCCTGATCTTGGTTCTTTTTTGGGGAGAAAATTGGCTATCTGAGTTATCTGGCTGCCAACCATAAAATTATGACGCATGTTCAGAATAGGCTTATTCAAGGATAATGTGGTACATTAGCATAGCATAGTGTGGCCACAAGTGAGCACAACCTGTAATAGCACTCCCTGCAATTAATCTTGCTGGAGATATGAAAATTGACCCACATGTGCATATTTTAAGAGAAAACCACCAGCAGGAGATTTTCAGACTGGAGTTATGCAAAAATGTACCATTGCCATCTCCTGCTCCCAACTATTTGTAACGCAAGCAAGCAATGGACTAAACCAAGCAAAGGCAATGACTTTCTGCCAAGTAAGCACTTCATCCTGCTCCAAAAATCCATATCAGAGGCTTTACTCTCCATTAGACTGCATCTCTGAAGTGGCTGTTGGCCATCACTGGATCAGCCAGGTAGTGTTAGCAGCCCATTTAACATCCCCATAACCATTCAGATAAACAACAGCATTTTAGGTGGGACAATGCCTTTTTGGTCTCAGTCCTCTTTGTTATGAACAAGCGTTCAAGGGCTGCAGATGATAAACCTGTTTGCGCAGAGAAATCCCATGATGCTCTGAGAGGAGAACTTGCCCCTTCATACATGGGGCACGGCAATTTTGGCTCATGCATCCGTGACTCATTGTATGCCTTGGCCACCTCTCCCCCTAATGGCCAGGTCCTCCCATCTCTTGCCTTCAAGTGAGGAAGGTTGGGATGAGCAATATGGACAAAAGGGTGCACTGAAAGCAGGGAAGTTTCATTTAGAGAGACAAAATCCCCACTGCAAAAGCAGCCAAGGTAACAGTTAAGCTCTGGGTAGACTCAATCTGAGCACAACTCTGTTTCTTAATCCAACAGCCTTTGGCAGATCCAGGAAGGCTCAAAAGCAGCTCTCCAACAACAGCTGCTCGTGATGTATGTACCAGGCCAGTGGATATAAAAATCTGACAAACCGTTCCTCTTTGTGCACAGGTGGTGAACAGCACTTCTTGCACACTTCCATTTTTCTTCCAGATGGATCGTGCCTGTAGCTTGACTCTCCTTCCCCTGCTGAAACCAGAAATGCCCATCAAGGTGACATTTCTGATTATCCCTGCCGTGGGAGAACAGGCACAAGAGACCTGCAGAAGCTGGAGACCAGAAGCTGCTCGTATCCCACCTCTCTGTGCATCAAACGCGGGGAAATGACCTCTGCCAGAGCCAGCGGGGGCCTCAGAAACACTGTCTTAAAATGCAATCACATCCTGGGAAATCTGCTTTGCCTAGTTGCCTTCCCTTATTTCTGTTCTTACATCCCATCTTACGTCCCATCCCCTGAATTTTAGCTGCTTTTTCTCTTCTCAGTATTTTTACTGAAGGAGAAGCTTTGAATTACTCTTTCACAATGTATATACAAGTACCCAGCAGTACTGACCGAATAATTACTGCAACTTTTCTACTTGTCCTGGATAGACATTTTTTCCATGTGTATGGATAAAAAAATGATTGCCACACAGCTAGCAAGAAGAACGATGTAAATTATAGGCCAATAGTGTGATACTTTCACAGAGTGATTCTAATTTTAGTCAGTCTGCTCAGTTTTAGACGTTCCTTACTTCATGAATGTGTGACTTAGGTATATTAAGCAACCAAGATTGGAAATCAATTTGGATGGGAGACTTAATATTTAAACCAGAAAAGACATTTCTGGGTGTCGGTGAACAAGTACGCTGGTTGGCAACGTTACCATGCCTGTGATATTTCCTGAAGTGCTTTAGTACTTTTGTACAGCATGTGCGCGTAATGCATAAGGCTAATGTCTCCTATCTATCACTTCTGGGATACCTTTTTTTTTTTTTTTTAGCTAGAAATATTTCTTTAATATTTCACCCTCACTCTGGGACAGTTCCTGAGGAACCAATTCTTCCACCTTCTCCATTAGACAATTTATTATTAAATCTTAATCATGGTGAATGATGGCTTGGGATGAAGTTCCTGCCAAGCACCCGTGGACTCAAAGAGAAGAGCTGGGAGTCTCCTCTCCTGCCCTCCTCTGGCTCTGCTCAGCACTCAGCAGACCTCAGGCTCTCTCCCAAAACAGATCTATATATGAGGCATGACCTATATCAGGGTACAGCTTCAAGGATCTGTCTGGAGATTCCAGGGCTATGGAGGTCACAGGCTAGCTGTGCCTTGGCCACCGATGATATTGATAGCTTAGCTTTCCTTTTTGTCTCAAATCCTTCCCTGTGCACAAGGACTGACAGTGGCAGTTCTTCATTCCCCCAGCCTCCGGCTAGATTCACACCGATGTGTTTCCTTTCCTATAACCCAGCTTTTGCCTCTTGGGACACCATGTGCTTCCAGAAGTCTCTGAAGTAGCTGAGCAAATGCATTGACATGCCACACCACGAGAGCTTCCAGCAAAGAGGATGAAGGAGGGTTCACAAAAAGGACAGGGTTGCAGGAGGCCACACGGAAACTGGCAGGCACTGCTCCTGCTTGATTGAACGTGAATTTTGCTGCTGCTATGGAAACAGAATTTGGTAGAGTGCAGGAAATATTTACCAGTGGGTTAAATATTCCAATATTTTAGCTATTCAGAAGCAAGATTTTGGGCCTGGACCCTTGCTGTGATTGGAAGTTGGTGAATTTGACCTGAGCTCTTGGCTTCAGTTTGCCCATTGAACTCACTTGTCCTCCCCAGCACTCCCAGTAGAACGTGGCTGTCAAAACATTTGAATTTTCTGGGTTTGGCATTTAGGTTTATCTGTAAGTCTGTTGTCAGAAGGATCCTAAATTCAGGCTAAACTCGGGGTTTTCAAAGTGGTAGATCAGACTTTAATGTATGGAAATTCATTATTCTTTTATATATAAAACTTTATGAAAAGTACTGCAAGGGCAGAACTTCTGTCTTACCTTTGATCATACTATATTTACTTCTGGATCAGATTTTCTCTCACGAAGATCTGTTTCCATTCTCAAAATGGACCCATCCACTGTTTTTGGGAAGGAGGAAAACCAGCAGAGCAAACCCTACCATCTGCAGTTGCTCTGTTTAGCAAGGAGATTTTGGGGACAAGAGAGGAAATCTACATTATTTCCAAATAGATCAGCAGTAGAACTTTCTAACGTCTTCAGTATTTCTGAACTGTGCTTTCTCTGACATCACCAGAAATCTACGTTACCATTGAATTATGTAGTGAAATTTTGAAATTTCTACCTCATATGCACAAAATGACATATACGCTTAAAGTTTTTAATAATTTTTAAGAAAAGATGATATGAACCATTCTCAAGAAATTCAGTTTAATTGAAGAGTTATTTGCTTTGGTCTTAGGAGCCACTGTTAGCCAGGAAAAAGGGTCTGTCGATACAAAAAGCACCTTCTGTGTTTGCCAATTAAACATGCTCTGGCCTTTCCACAGGCATGATATGGTCAGAGTGCAAGGAGATCTGGGAAGAGGGTCCACGCGAATACGTGGTGCATCTCTGGAACCTGCTGGACTTTGGGATGCTGTCCATCTTCGTGGCATCATTCACCGCCAGGTTCATGGCTTTTCTCAAAGCAACTGAAGCACAACAGTACGTAGATCAGTACGTTCAAGATGATGACCTCAATAATGTCACCCTTCCCCCTGAAGTTGCTTACTTTACTTATGGTAAGATGCTTTTTGCTATCTAATGCTTCCTGTTCTTTTAGGCTAATGTGTGACACTGCTGAAAGCAGCTTTCTATTTGTGATATTTATGTAGGGTTTTTTCTAATTAAACCAAATTATTCTTCTCAGATCTACCCGTTCCAGCCATCTTCCTAAATAGTCAGAAAGGAATTGAGATCTGAGCCTTATTCAGTCTCTGATCTTGTGCTAAGGTTACATTCAGGTCAATCACAGCCCGACAAAATAGCTTGAGCAACAAATAATCAGGAACTGTGAATGAGCAGAATATAATTTAAATTACAGGTGAATGAACCTGCGTTGTTTTCCAGATGTGAGAGGGGGGAGATGTGTGAACAAACGTAAGATCTGCAGCTGCATTTCTAATGGTTGGTGCACTCTGCACCTGTTACATCCAACACCTGTATATATGTATATATATGTATGTACACAAACACCAATTATATCCATAAGCTGCTGCTCCTACAGCAGAAAAACTTTATTATTTGGAGAGCCTGTATCATCTATAAGCGCTAACATTTGGAAATGCAAGCAGTCAACGTTATTGACAACATTATTCTTGATGGCTGAAATGGTTTTTCTTTGATACCCACAAATGACTAGAACTTTGCACCCCAGTGTGGGAACTGGATTCATTGCATGCCTCTGCAACACTTAGATGCAATCCGTGGGGATTTTTGGTCACAGAGGTTCCGCAGGAGCCAGAGGGCTGGGCACAAAGGAGTGCCATTTGCTCCCTAGGGCTGTAAAGTAGCTATTCTAGCGATGTGCTTGGGCTGGAGAGGAAGATCTGAGACAGCAGACTTCATCCACTGTAGACGTGCACCATGCGGCACCAGAGACACGTGCCCTGACCCCACGCCGGGGTGCACAGCCACAGGCTTGCTGGCGGGTCCGTGAGCTGGTCCCACCAACTCAGCCTCTTGCTTGGTGTGTCCCCTCTGAAGATGAGCTTCTCTCTCTCTGCCCAGACAAGCAAGAGGCCTCCGAGGTGATGTTGAGGTTTTCCTCTCTCTGGTTTGACTCATTTAAAGTGAGTTCATGATACAAAGGTGCAAAGGGTCCAGAACAGAATGTCACAACAAGATTCTGTGAATTCCTCCATCTGCTACTTTTCCTTTGGGTCAGATTACTGAAAATAATGCCTCAGTTTACTGCTGTGTCCTTAAAAATGTGACATGTTTTATCTCTGAGTCACAATCTTTTCATCAGGAAGTTCACTTGATGCGAGGACACTTATAAGCTATATTAATATAAATGTTCGAGTTTTCAGCAGATTAAATAAAGAATGCATTTCTGGTATCAACATGAAGTTTTTTAAAGTAAAACTATTAGAGTGACTAGACTGCAAGGATTGGTTTTAATTTAAATATAACATGAAAACGACACACTTGTTGGATACACCTGCATAATCCAAACAAATCCTAACTTTCTTATCTAATGGTAGGGACAGAGATCTCAGACTCCCTAATGCTTCCTTTCCAAATATTGTCACAGTGCCACGTATCCAAATCTATAGCCAAACTCCATTGTGTTGTGGTTTCGGTTTTCATCTCAAGAGCTTCAGATAGAAAAATCACAGCACAGTTGATGTTCAACTAGAAAACGGAAAATATCAAATTTGTTAAAAGCCGTGCTATTTATTTGTTGTGTGACTTTGGTACATCCCAGTGACTTGCTCATTTCTCATTTTAACCATGTGAAAAATACAACTAATTCTTCTCACCCGTATGTGTACAGCATACTGAGGATTTAAGTGACCAGTTGTTCCAAACCTTCTTTTACTTTAACTCCAGGCCAAAACCAAGATTTGGTCTTGAAAAGGGGTCATTTATCATCATAACTTCCATCTAACACTTTTCGTTACTAATACATAATGTACATGTATTGTTTTAGCCAGGAACAAGTGGCTTCCCTCGGATCCTCAGATCATTTCAGAAGGACTGTATGCAATAGCTGTGGTACTCAGCTTCTCCCGCATTGCTTACATTCTTCCAGCCAACGAAAGCTTCGGCCCCCTGCAGATCTCTCTGGGGAGGACTGTGAAGGATATCTTCAAGTTCATGGTCATCTTCATCATGGTGTTCCTGGCCTTCATGATTGGAATGTTCAACCTTT
This sequence comes from Fratercula arctica, assembly GCA_947846985.1. Lineage (NCBI taxonomy): Eukaryota > Metazoa > Chordata > Aves > Charadriiformes > Alcidae > Fratercula > Fratercula arctica. Next base: position 15,452,968 of record CANTUZ010000006.1, on the reverse strand, counting down.
ACTCTTACTACCTTGGTGCAAAATACAACCCCGCGTTTACAACGTGAGTACCTATGGAAAAGCAGCTTCTCTTGCAGGGCTCAATCCATTCTGGTCCATTGCTGCTGCAAGGTCCGCTCAGGCAGTTTCTACTCCAGCTACGTGGGGAAGGCACATCCAGATTTTGCCAAGGAATCTTGTACCAGAGCCTCCAGCCCTGGCAGCCAGCTCAGAGCCTGAGTGTAGGGAGATGTGTAGTTCAGAAATGGATATTTTTGGAAATCAAAATAACAGATATGAAAAATGTTATGTGAGATGTTCAGTTTAATGAGTCAAGAGAAGCAGTGGAGAAGAGGTTAGAACTAAGATTATGGTTTTCAAAACCGCAAGCTGAAATGTATGTAAAATAAGGGAGGATTTTGCTTATGTGAGGTCTGTTTTAGGATACCACCTGAGCACAGCAGTGGTTATTAGGCACACATCTGCAGACCCAGCTGCTAGTTGTGATGCTCAAAATAGCAAAACAAACCAGGATGCCTGGGCTGTGTTTCTTAAATCTTGGCTGGGTACTTTTCAGCAAAGACCATGTGAAAGCTGCACAGAGCATCATACCACACTGGACAGTGGGTCTGCCTGGGTCACACCAGCTCACTGGGTGGCCTCACAGCCCTGTGGAGGTGGCTGTGCCAGAGGCCCCATCTCCACCTTGTCAGGGGTGTCAGGAGGAGGAAGAGGTTGGCAAATGGTTCTGGAATGATGTTCAGACTGAGGCTGCTTTTGAAAAGGGAGAGCCTACAACTCTTCGGAAGTAGCACAAAATGCAACCTTGATTCTCTGGGACCCCGGGAACCCAAGCCCCAACCCTGGAGGGGGCTGTTGAGGTCTTGAAGGAGCTTTCAGAGGAGGGGACATCCTGGTGCCCTGCTGCGTCTGAGGGACATGTCCCATGCATGCATGGGAAAGTCTCCTTCCTTGCACTGCGATGTGGTATGAGCATAGCACTGTGGCAGTGAGCTTTGTCTCTCGCAAAACCACCATGACTTGCCTTAGGGACACTGTGGGGACTTTTCCTTCCCACACACCCATCTGTGAGGGAAAAGGAAAGCTTGGCATAATGTTTTCCCCTTACTGTGATCTGACTTCCAGGCAACCACACCACGCTCGTAGTGCCTGAGCCCATGGTGTTTACCAGATGCAGAGCAGACAGCAGCCGACATTTGAGGTGCCATTTCTCTGACGTGTCACACGACGAGCTGGGGGCTTAGCTTGTAGCTTCTCTAAGAAAAATGACCTTTTCAGCATTGCTTCTGTCCTGTGAGTGGATGTTTTCTTCTAAAAGCTCAGGAGCCAGATTTACCACACCACTCTCTTGTGCGACATGTATCTTGGAACATAATGTTAACTTTCTCTAATAGAACCAAATATGCCTTCTACACCTCTCCTTTAACCTCAGGATACATTTTAATGGAAGAATTTATGAAGCCAGATGCAATTACATTTATCTGTACTCGGTAGAAAGGTAGAAGAAAATTAAGTGTGTGGGATGTGCCTTGCTTCTTATTTGAAGAGGAGATGCCCTTGAAGCACACGACTAATTAGAAGTTGAGTCGATACCATCCTTGATTGCTTCGTGGCACAGTGACCCTCAGTTATGGTATCCCCCAGGCACGTCACTACAGCACAAATTCCAGTCTCTTATGCAATGCCGTGCAGTAACTCTCTCATTAGCACTGATTACCTAAGTGAATCTTCCAATATTTGCTACTTTTTGATGGAAATAATGAGCAAACATTGACTAAAATGATGACTATTCACTGGAGTCAAGGTTGTTTAAATGCCCGAGGGATGTCTGGACTGGGGAGAGCCTTGTCAAAAGGCAGTGCTCTTCCTCCCTAGCTTCAGCCTGGTGGCTACTCATCCCGGAGGGACTTCATGTTGTTGGGAAGCAAATTTTCCATGAGCATAAATTTTCCTTCTATTTAGAAGAGAATTAAAATAGACTTACTTTCTTCTCATTATTTAAACACGCAGGAGTGTCAAATCATGATCAATGAAAACGAACCCTTTCATCATATGAAACAAAGAGAATAGATTAACATTCATCCCGAAAATCCTTCTCAGACATCTCATTCAGCAAGCTAGAAACCCTGAGTATACTGTCTCAAACAATTTTAATAAGCTAATGACAAGGTTATATTGGCAGATGGGCAGCTACCAATTCTAGCAGTGTTTCCTTCTCCCTTTTTCATGAGCTGCCTGTGGGCCTTGCTGAAGGTGACAGGCTCCTGCTGCCATTAACTTATTCATGAAAAGAAGGAAAATTTCAGTATTAGAGCTGAATAACGAACTCAAATGTTCATTCACTGGAAAGTCACTGGGGCAAAGAAGAATAACGCTTATTTTGGTGTCCTCATAACTGTTCTGTGACTTCAGAGATATCACTGAATGCATTTCCTAGTAGGCGTGTTTGTGAATTCTGATGAGGATGTGTGAAATTTTATAGGAAGCAGGTTTTATGCTCAGAAATGTGACTATCCGACTATGGGACCTGATTCTCAGAGTTTACTTGGCTAGTCATGACAGAAAAAGACCCATTGGATTTGTGTGCTAATCGATTGTGGCCAGTTTCAAAGGGCATTGAGTTGACACCTCACCGGATAGCCTCAGTGAGACACCTTAGACAAACAGCTGCTCACTGAAATAACTTCGAATTACACATTTAAGAAAACCACAGCTTCCCAGGAAGTACATAGGCAAAAGAAAGAGTGTCCAGATAACACCCAGAGGGAATTGCTTGCTTACTTCTAGTGATAATAATCAGTGAATGTTTGGCGTAACTTAGCTCTCACCTTCCCTTCCTATTGCACTTTTGAAATCACGTGCTCCGTTTCACTTGTGTTGCCATCTAACAGAGCAAGCACATAGCATTCCAGTGGCCCCCGAACAGAGTTGTTATGCAAAGTTTCTGTCATTTCTTCCATTTTAATGTTCTGGATGCAAAGGAAATAAAGATGCAGTGGATTTTTCTTCACAGAGTTAAATACACAGATTATTTAGCTAACTATGGTATACTTTCAAATTTTTTTTGAAGTTCTTTGATGCTGAAAAGTAAACCATTTCCACGGCAGTTGCAGCCGACCCCAGCTATGTTTATCTGTTTATTGTATGCTGTGTACAGAACACAGCTCTTGAAACAGCCTGTAATTAAGAACCTGCTATGCAAACAAAATGGAAATGGAAGCAAGACTGATTGCATTCATCTTGCTTTCTGCATCACAAATCAGGCTGAAGGCTACAACGTGAGGTTTTTCTGTCTCCCTCTCCCCAAAGGGAAATATGACTCACTGTTCAGTGCCAATGTTACTTCGAGGCTTGAAGGCTTTTTTCTTCTCATTTTGCTTTGTTAAAATGTGATATTTTTCTAGATTATATTGACTGCATTGCTTTTTTGGCACTGTTAAACCTCAACCAATCAATTTAAGGAAATAACTCAGTCTGAAAGGATGCCTTAAGCTTTCTTAAAGAGGACACAAGACTGACATGAAATCATAGCCTTGCCGTGGTGTTTTTTGATGAACAACACAGTGCTGTTTACAAAAGCAAGGAGCATCTACAAGTAGATGATTGCCTATGGTCTGTTTTCTTCCTTGATGCAAAATCCTTGTTTAACTTTTACAGGACTATGTGTATTGAAACAAAAAGAATATCTCTGTTCTCTCCCCACTGCAACAGTTGGCTCTACCACAGTAGAGGGAGAGGTTACAGTGTACCCGTCTCCACAAGGAGCATCAGTCAATCTGCCACTGCCAGATCCTCCTGCTGCCAGGAGCTGTCAGTCCGGGCAGGACTCCTGACTTCCTCCGTTCCATCATTTGTCTGCCTTTGAGAAGGAGAAAACACCTGCTGACCTTGCAGGAAGGGGGTAAATTGCTTAGCTGGCAACGATGAGACACATCAGCATCTTGGAATCTTTGAGAACTTGGCTTCAGACATCCTCGTCTCGTGTTTCAGTGAGATGTTCTCACAAAAAAAAAAAACCAAACAAACCAACTGTTGTTGCCTGTGACCTGTGCCAAATCTTGTGCAATTTGGCCGTAATCTAAAAGGGAGAAGGAAAGAGCCATCCAGACTCTTGGGGATGGACTGGTACAAGATCTCCTTAGAAGTTATTCCTCTACAAGCGGGAGACCTGCATCTTCTTGGGGGCATTGCTAAATGCTGTTCTGGGGTGTTACAGGACAGGTCCAGCTTCCCAGTCCCACCACCATGGGCACTGGTCCCTTACCTGGTACTGGGAATAAGGACTATGGATATTTGGACCAGAGCCCAGCACCTTGGCCCTTGCCTGCCTCCTTTGCCGTGCTTGGCGGGGGTCAGGGCCACTCGCAGTCCTCAATTAACTTTCCAAGGAGAACCTGGCACAGCTCTGGAACAAAGGTTAATGCTTAAGTTCTGGAAAAGGAGCAGAGTTGACATGTAGTATTAAAATCTGCCAGTAGGGTCGAAAACTAGGGGAACCTTTCCAAATCAAAAAAGGAAGGTTAATAGCAGAAAGCAACTGGGATTGAGGCTGCGGGTTATGTTTTTTGTTAGTTTGATAAGTGACTTAGGTGGTGGATTTGAAAGCCAGAGGTTTTTGGTGTTATATGTGTTCTTTAATTGGCAAGTACAGCATTTCTAGACTAAGCACTGACCAGGTCGCTACTATAAAAGTGAAGGGTATGTGACACATTAATGCCAGCCACTCTTTGCTGCAGATGAAGGTAGGAGGCAAGAGCAGAGTGTTGCAGGAGAGGAAATGTCCGGCAAGTGGAAAAGTGATGGCACTTGTTTGCAGCAGGATAATGGCTCATCCCACAAGTGTGTCTTTGCATGGTGTCCCAGCCTCATGCAAAGCAGCAAAGGGGGAGTGAACGTGGTATCAGAGACTCTGAGTATCATGGAGACTGAAGACAAAGCCACATTTTAAATGAAGTTTTCCAACAACTATTTGAAACACCACTCAAGTTTACTCCCTACAAGTCAATGCAGCTGTATTAGCTGAGAATGACAAATGTTTACTGCAATCTTATTACTAGTTGTAAATGGGATATGGAATACCGTAAGTACGATGGGAGATAAATACCAATTTGCTTTGGCAGAAAGGAACTGCCCAGTGCTCTGCACTAGCTTTTCAAAGGGTGAAATTAATTTCTCTTGCTTTTATGCGTGGTGTAATTGATACTGGAGTTGATGTAAAGCTTATTGTTCCCTTAGGATATGCTGTAGTTTTTGTCTATAATCTGTTTTTATAAACAGATTTAGCAGGATTAGGCTGCCACCCTAGTAAAAAACAGTTTATCAAAATAATTTGTCAGTGGCCTTATTTTCTTAGAAGGTGTTTACCTCCTGGCAGGCAGGGGGAGAGAGGGCATAATTAACTGTTAACATGCTAAGGATTGTTCAGTGACGGCAAAATTGCTTCTAAATTAAAAATTGAGCAAAGTGCTTCCAAAATGTACCAGCATCCCTCCTCCTCCTTCCTTCCTTCCTTTTCAGATATGACTGCTCCCCTTCTGCCTGTTACGTCTTTGACTCCTCTGTATCAGACTCTCCTTTTGACCTGTCCATCCACCCACATCCTTTCCAGCCCCACTTCTCTTTGATGTTGGCTCAGTCCCCTCTTCTTTTCCTGTCTCTCAACCTTTTTATTTTCCTCTGGTTCCTTTCTACTTTCAAGCAAGGGTAATAATCAAATAAAAATGCCTCTCTGCAACATCTTCTAGCACTCCTTAATTTCAAATTTTTGCTACAAATGCTTGGGCATCTGACTTGTTTGCAGTTCCGAAGCAGGATGGGAAGAAAATCAGACTATGGTCTGGGTATATTTGCGCTCAATGTTCTTTATGTTACTGCCACAAATCAGAACTTGTCAGTCACTTCTCCTGGGTTAAAAGTAATGCTTCTCTTCTACCCTGAAAACCATGCATAAGGAGGTCAAACTAGATTCCTCCTTCCTGTTCCCAGATAATCTCTGCCTATCTTCTCTGGATGAAAAACGGTGAGTAGAAGTAAAATGCAAGTTGCCCATGGAGAAGTCATCCTTAATAGGGACACAAAATCCAAGTGACAAATTGTACACCTGAGAAGAACAGATGGAGCAAATAAGGGGATGCTGTGACTCTTTAGTATTAATCAGACATTGTATTTCTTTATCAAATCAGGAAATATGATTTGGCACATCCCTGGGTGATGGATAATGGCTTACAATCAGTGTGCCAAGGCATCTTATTTATCTTGGTGGGTTACCACTTTTATTATTAGCATCTGGCTTGGCTAACTTAGTGTCAACTCTATAAAGTGATTGTTTGCTTTATTTTTAGGGTAGAAGAAAGTTTTAAAACCTTATTCTGGTCAATATTTGGCTTATCTGAAGTGATATCTGTGGTGCTGAAGTACGATCATAAATTCATTGAGAATATTGGATACGTACTCTATGGAGTATATAACGTGACTATGGTGGTGGTGCTGCTCAATATGCTAATAGCCATGATCAACAACTCCTATCAGGAAATTGAGGTAAGATAAGAAATTAGATTACAATATCATTGATCATGAAAATGTTAAAAAACCAAGGAAGCTGTAGCTTGTTCCACATGCAAGATTAGAGTGCTGTTGAAACACAGATCTTACGCTGTGTAAGAGTTAAGGCTGTATCTGTCTGCAAATTACAATTGAATTAATAATTAACAATAAATCATGTCTAGAACAACTTCAACTTCCTTGTTGGTAATGACCGTCTGTGAGTAAACCCAATTTCCTTTACATGTATTTAATGAAAGTGGTTTTGATACTTCTTACTCCCTGTGTTGGTGATAATTTATCCATATGTGTTGCCTTAGATGCATTGTTTGCTTATGATAGAGTAATATTTCATCTGGCTTTTTGCCCTGTTCTCTACCGCTTAAACACTCAGCCCAAGTAGGTCTGAAGCTCATGTATGCATATATTAAAATTCCATATTTTCCAAATACCAGGCAATACAACCTTGAGACAGATTTTTTTTTGAGGTGTCTAGGTCTTCAAAACATTACTGCACGAGCATTCATAAAAAACAACTTTTAAAGGAATGTGAATAGGTTTCTGCAGAAAGGCAGTTGCAGGCTTTACCCACCCTTGTTCAGTAGCATGGCTGTTAGCAGACTGAATTTGCTAAATGCTTTGGATATAAACAACTCCCTGCTCATGTAAATAAAGACAGAAAAAAACTATTATTTGGAAAATGTTAATGCTGAGTCACCTCTTTCTTCTGATTTGCTAAATGTCAAGCTTCTGTAGTTAGGTTTGTATTAATTATTTGTCCTAATCTCCCCTCAGAACCTGACACTGCAAAAGGCCAGAGCTGAAAATATTTTCTCACTGTAATGTCTGATTCATCCATGTACTGTAGTGCAAATATAACTTTATCTTGTGCATGCTGTAACTACGTCTAAATGTCAGAGGGACCTTAGATATGTTCTCTGCCCTAGAAGCTTTCCTGCATGCAGAAGGCAGAGTCATTTCCCCAAAGACTTCTAAGCACTTAAGATCAAGTGTCTTCCTGAATCCTCTTCTACTGAAACAAGCTTTACTTCTGAAGGGGTCTCAGCCTCTTACGGCATTTTCTAGTTTACTGTAGTAGGTAGAGATGTTCTTGAAAGAAAAATATCTAAAACCACCTGAATAGGTGGCCTATATTAACTTTCTAGTCTAAACTTTGAGATGACCATTTTCCTGGAAAAATGCTTTATCATCCTTCTCGATTGTGTGGAAATATTCAAAACTTTGTTAAAGACTACTTGTAACTATCAGTAAGCAAAACAAGCGTGAGCTATTTGGCGCAGATCCTCATACTTGAGGACTGGGAAAAGCTAATAAATCTCATTAATTTCAGTCCTCAGTAGAAGGGAGATTAAAGACAGAGTCACAGAATCATAAAATTGTTTAGGTTGGAAACGACCTTTAAGATCGAGTCCAACCGTTAACCCAGCACTGCCAAGTCCACCACTAAACCATGTCCCTAAGTGTCACATCTACATGTCTTTTCAATACCTCCAGGGATGGTGACTCAGTCCTACTGCCTGCAGAGAAAGTCCCTTTTGCCAATGCATTTATCTGATGACAGCAATGTCAATAAGGACAGAGGATGGTCATTACTTAGGAATTAAATTCCATTACGGTCAGCGGGGACATGCTTTACTGTTAGCTGGAGTGACAAGACCATATCCTCATGCTTTCCATTGAACATTTCTCTTCGGCTCCTTCTGTTTTTCTTCTGTTTATGCCTCAAGTATTAGTGCTTCCTGCCAACTTTGCATTTAAGGGAAGAAAAAATCCTTTTGCCAGCCAGAAACCAGAACTACTTCCATCAGTAGATTCTTAACTGCTTAACAGAAAAGCATTAAAACTGTTCGCAAGTGATTTCTGCTGTACTTCAGCTTAAGTCTTCTGTGAGGTGCAAGCCCAAACAATGAGAAGACCAAACGGCAGAAGTGAATGCTGCTCCATTGGTGAAGACATATCGCTGTAACTGTGACAGAATTAATCTCGGATGTGTTATGCCATTTTTTCACTGAGTTTCAGAGGTACAGGGTAATCAGAGGTTATTAATTTCAGCAGAACACAGATGTACGTGAGTACGGGGTGCTGGCAGACCCATGCTTCTATTGATGCTGTTGGCCTCCATATAAACCACAATGAACACAGCTGTAGAGCAGCTGTATCTCATCTTTCTTTTGCCTGAGAAATGGTCCTGATACATGACCCTGACCATTCTCCTATACAAATGCCAAACAGATCCATAAAGCATGTGCTAACCTTGCCCTTGTACTTGGAAGTGATCCTGGCCCATCTTGGTAGTTCATAAAGGAGATTCACAGGCACTGAGTGATGGACTTTTTCTCCACCTTCATGACTGGCAGGTGAATAGTAAGAGAATGAAGATGCATTGGTCTAGGGATACACGATGGTGAATACAAACAGGATCTATGAGGAAATCAGCTAATGATAGAAGAAATAAGGGACCTAACCTCTTCTATGGGGGATTCCTGGCCCGTGCAGGGATAACAGTTACCTGGCAGCTAGTGTCACAGTTAATCAGATACAGTCTTTGCTGTTGTTGTGCACTAACAGCTTCTTCTGCTTTACGTGAATCTGTATATGCTGTGACACATTCATTTATCAGCATAGCACAAGCATCAGATTCTTACTGAAAGGCAACCCCTTTGATATCCAAGGAAATAGTCTAGTATTTGAAGGACTTATACTCTGTTTATCCATCACTTTGTTCAAATTTTCCTTGTATTGAGTTGACCACAGAGGAGCGTACAAAGACACGTTGTGTGCAAGGGTCTTGGCTTGTTAAACAGAAATCTGATTCTCATTAAATCCTACCTGTATGTTTGTCCTTATCGTAGCTAAATTCCTTCCTATTTGCTAATTATGTACTTGGGTGTTGTTTTTGTTTTTTTTTTTTCTCTCTCTTCCCTTCCCAAGGAGGATGCAGATGTGGAGTGGAAGTTTGCACGTGCCAAGCTCTGGCTATCCTACTTTGATGAAGGAAGGACTTTACCTGCTCCTTTTAATCTAGTGCCAAGCCCTAAATCATTTTATTATCTCATACTGAGAATAAAAATGTGCCTCATAAAACTCTGCAAATCTAAGGCCAAAAACTGTGAAAATGATCTTGAGATGGGGATGCTGAATTCCAAACAACGGGTATGTTGTATCTTTACTTTTCTCTTTCTTTGTAGAAAGGATTCATGCCAGGGACCTTCTGGAGGGTGTTGCATGGTACACAGGTAGATCAGGGACAGCACAGCCCCTTATTCAGCCTCATCAGTGTGAGCTATTTGTATTATGTTGCATCTGGAGGCTCCTCCCAGAGTTGTGGCCTCATTGTACTAGGCACTGTCTGGACACCAGGAAAAGAGCAACTTTCATAAAAGTAGGCACTTTTATAAGGGGGTTTCCCAAGACCAAATAAGCAAGGTCAAAGACCAAGGGCAGAAGCAGAGGAAAAACTAAGTTCCCAGCTTGTCTGACTCCTCAGCTGCCCAGCAGGCCTTTATGCCTCTTCAAAACATCCACCTTCCTTCAAGTGATTTACAAATTAATTTTACTGTCATTACAACATTTACTGCCTTTCCAGGTTTGGGAACAAGTTTCCAAGCAGAGATTAGTAACACCTCCTAAATACTTAAAGCTGTAATTAACAGCCTCTCTACTTACATCTGCCTAGTGATGCGCAGCCACTAATGGGTAGATCCTGCCTCAGCCACTGCCCCTTTGGTCATTTGAAACAGAAATTTGCTTTGGAAATTCTGGCTACACAGCAGCGTGCTTTCCTCAGCGTTAGTGCGTGTCCGCATGGCAAAGCCAGAGAGATGCAGGAGTCTGCTTAGCATCCAGACCCTTCCCCACAGCGTCATCCTTGTGCCTCCATGAGGAAATGTCACAGAAATTACAGAAAATGGTGTTGCCCGTGGAAATCATTGTCTGCAACACTGCAGAGCATCACTGGGATGAAACATTATATTTATATATGTTTATAACAAACACAGTCGCACTCACAGGGCAAGTCCCCTTGCTTTACATTGGAGAAGAAAACATCCAAAACATTCACAGGAACTCAGCTACAGCTGCTCGGGTCTTGTCATTCAATTCAGTGGATTCAAAGATGTGAAGAGACAGCTTTGCTTAAAAGTATCCTGGCGTTTATTTAATTTTCTTAGCTCAAACTGGGTTTGAAACAAGAGAACAACACTGGGAACCCCTTCCTGGGGGAGAAGCAAAGCCCTCTGAAATGTGTTGTCTCCTATTTCTTCCAGTCAGTGCACGCGGGAGGTCAGTGTGGCTCCTTGACAGGCTGGCCAGCCTTTCTAGGACATGTTGCTATTCCCTCAGCCTGCTCTCAGACCCATCCATCCAGGCTTTAAACCCCTGGCTGTGCGTGGCACTGCACAGGAGGGGGAAGAAGTGGGTGACATTGGGAGTCTCCAACTGGGATATAGGCAGCCTACCCTCAGTTTTAACCTTGCAAAAGGTGTAATAAGAGAGACCGAGAAGAAGGAAAGGGAGGTCGCAGGAGGCTTTGCAGAGTTTGCCTTTGTAACATGCAACCTGCTTTTGGGCTTTGTCTGGATCTCTTGCCTGTCCTTGAAGGAGCAAAGGGCTGAGCAATACAACTCATGGTGAGGCATCCAGCTCCAGGCAAAGACCATGGCCTTGGAGGAGATCATGCTCCCATAAATTTAAGATGTCAGGTCTGGTGTTCATTCAGTCTCTGACAGAGCCTAAATTGAAGGGAAAATTATATCCATGGGATCTACTCCATGTTATCAGATAATTTAACTACCCAACACGGTGAGCACTGCCGAGATGATAGACAAGCATTTGGGGGAATTTTATTCTATAAATTCATTTAACACTATTATTTCTTACTGAAAGACACACTAGAACAGTGGAGTCTTGAAACGAAGGAAATATTGTTGTCTTTTATCTCAAATAATTATTTAAGAAGATAATAATTTGAAAGAGTTATTTGAATCTAACCACACAGAGCTCGCTTTGTTTGAAATTTAATTTCTGCTTCAAAGCATAAACCAAAGTAATAAAATTTTCTCTAAGCTCTTCCTTCCCCAAACCACATAAATGATAGTGTCTGGCTTGCCCTTTTTCATGGAACGCATGCAAAATTCATAGTTTCCATAGCTTTAACATAAACAATTAAGAGTACCAGTCATTTCTTGCTTGCCTGTTGGTTTTGTTCACAGATCATCTTCAAAACAGTCTCTGTAACACCATGGCACACCTGATGAGGAAGAAATAAAAAATAAATTACATAATTACTTCAGACTTTTAGTCTAATCATTATCAGCATCCTGATTTAAAAAAAAAAAAAAACCAATAAAAAAAGGTCACCTGTTTCTCAGCATCTTTAGTCCAGTTATGGAAGAAAAACCCCACACTTGCATATAGGTGCAGAAGTCTATGATATTTATTGGCTCCTCTGGGTCTATGATATGAATGAATTCCTTTGAATAAGTGATTTTTTGTTGTTAGCATTTGGACCAAAAAGTTCAGAGGTGAATAACAAAGAAATCCCTTACAAATATTGTGTGTAGTCTCCAGAAAAGTCTCCTTGGAAGCTTCTCAAGTACAAAACTAGTAGCTGTGATGTTCTCTGATAAAAAAATACTCCTAGTATATAAAAGTACATATTTTTATTGAGCTAAAAAAGTAGCAAATGGTACTGCTGTTTTAAAAGGACCAGAAAAAAATCAATTCTGTTTCAGAATTTCTTTTCATACCACATTGGCTTGTTCTCTCTAAACATAAGTCTTTTTCTTCCTTTCTTATGTTCTAAATTGATAATCAACAATCACCAAAAATTCAGAATCCAATTTTTTTCCAGTAATTTGTGTTTTTCAACCCTTTTCTGTGTTTCAAAAGTTTACTTCTTAGGCCTAAATGTGCTGGCTTTTATTCTACTCATACATTGAACCATTTCCTACTGGTTGTATAAAGCTCTGTTTAGTTTGAGGCTGTCTGAGTATGAGAAGCTATCATTGATTTAATTATATCATGATGTTTTATAATTTCAGAAAGTTCGTTTTCACTCTAGCACTCGAAACACAGAAAATTTTTCTGGGAAGAACGCTTATAACAAGCCCACAAGATATCAGGTAATCACAGTATGAAAACAAGAGCCAGGGAAGAGATCTGTCAGTGAACCTGCAAGGGTCACGTTTGCCTCCTCCAGTCGATGCCATCCTGTGACTTGCCAGGCTGTGGCTTAGCACGGGCATGGGACTGGGCTGGGGCACTTCACCTTCACGGTACACTGAGACAAACGCAGCCTATCACCCATGGAAATACACATGGTGTTAGCGTTTGTCATGATAATTAATTCCACTCAAGGGTATTTCATTTAATCCAAGAAATATCATTCAAGCTTTAACCCTCCAGTCTTGCATTGACAGCATTTCATTTGTCATGACACAGCGACATCTCTCCAGCCTTTGCATTAACATTTGCATGTGCTTTCTCTGGCAATGACTTGTCCTACCGAGCTAAACCTGCAATGTGGTACAGTTCAAAAATACCTGTGGCTGTAGCGATGGCACGGGGTACCCCAGCCATCGCAGGAACTGACACAACTGTCTGTCGAGGCTGGAGTGTCCATGCCAGCAGATGTATTATTTCTCGTGCAAATATGTGTAGTAGGGTAACACAATAAGCAAAATGTGCCCCATAGGATTTTTTTCCTCATTTTTCACCATAAAGTGAAAAGGAATGTGACAGCAAGTGATGTGTCTGAAGGAACCGACATTAAAGAGAGTTGAGGAAAGTAAAAGTTAAGTTGGATGAAATGTGCAATGGCAATTCTAGAAGTGGTTTGTCTTGTGTTGGTAAAGCATCCAGCACAATGAGATCCTGAGCTGTACAGAAGACTAGTAATAAATTTCTACTGGTTTTAAAAGTTGTTCAGGCTATTTTGCCAGGATAGTAGGAGTATCTAAAAACGTAAGTTAGAAAAGGGGTTAATTCGCACTGGCATCTGGAGTTAGTAGGCTTGATACCACCAAGGGCAAAGGGAGGAGATGATCATGTCCCACTCAAAATGGCATTTCAGCATTTCTGACATTTTCTCGTCCATTCAAACCCACAGGTAACGGAAAGATGTGTCAGCATCTGCTGGACTTGTTCTCTCCCTGTAGCTATTATTTCTAAATGAGACCGCCTAATGTTTGTGGTAAATTAGGCCCTTATTTCCAGTGCTGAAAAAGCCAAAGGCAGCTGTTAAAAATAGACAGAAAAAGATAACTACGTGTTATTTCGCTTTAATAATGCTCCTACTAGGTTTGTCTTCAAATGATCTTAGACAGTTTCAGTTGCTGCAGGAAGAATTTGCCCAAATAGTGTAAGAAGAGTTTAATAGACTTGATTATCTAAACATAAAGAAGAACAAACAGTTTGATAATCTGGCCAGCAAGCTTTCTTCCACAACTGGGAAAACCTTTGAAGCAGTAGCTTCTTGCTGAACTGATTTCTTTAGTAGTATTTATCTAGTGATCTATCTGCAGTCAGTGGACTTGGAGTGTATGTACATATAGACAGCGCTCTTGAGGGATAATAAAAACATGCAGAACCTAAACATGCAATCATTTGAAAAGTAGGAAGAAGTCAACACACAGCTGCCATGATCTGGAAATAAACTAGTCCAGGCAAAATGATGCCTTTATCAAGTTCTCTTGAGCTGAGACTTTAAGATGGAGCACTGCTAAAAGGCTATGTTAAGCTCACAGGTTTCTCCCACTTTCAGCACTGCAGTCCGTCATGCTATCAATGATGTCTTCACCTACAAAACTCAGAAAAGGATTTGTCAGGAAAAAAAATAGAAGGAATAGTTCGTACTTTTAAAGGCTCAGAAGAACTATATTTATTTGCTGTTTGGAGATACAAAATAGCAAAGAGGTGAGAAATGAGCAAATTCCTTTGCTCGCTTCACCCTTGAGCTCTTCTACTGCCTAACTGATAACATGTGCATTTGAGATCACCAGGTTTGAGATCTGATTGCCCCAGTGAGTAGCTGATCCCTCTGATCGCTGCTGACTTTCATCCAATTTTGACCAGGGATATGAAGTTGCAAAGTATTTTCTCCCATTAGTGCTGCCCTGGGACCTCCCACACTCATGCCAAATGACACCTGCGCCGTCCACAAACACAGCATCAGGAAGAAACTTGTGAATTAAATAGCAGTATTAAGATCTGTAACAATGTGATCTTCAACGGCACATGAGTGAAGTCCAGAATAAAACACTATAAACTGTGAAGTGGGAGGACATAATGGCCTCCCCATTAAAGACAAGGAACTGAGGTCCAGCAGGACTTACCAGACCCAAAAAGTCAATGGCTGAACCAGAAACTGAGCCCCAAATCTCATGAGTCCTATTTCAGTGCCTTGGCCACAAATCTGTCCTTTTCTTCTCATTTCCCTCTGTGCTAGAAGGTATAGAAGGTGTTCAGAGAGCTGATGGCAAATGCAGAGCTTGAAGGTTGTGCCAATAAATGCGTAAAAAACATTGAATTCAGTGCAGAGTTATAATTTACAAATGCCTGACCTGTTCCTAGAACCTATTCTCTTAAGACCATTTTAATACCAACGCTCCGTAGTTGCATAGTATAAACGACCTCTAAGACCTGAAGAATTTCAATTAACTTTTAGAGAATGGGGGAACAGTACTTCATAGAAATCAGACGTATTTGAATTGTTTCAAGTTTAGCATTCGTTACTAAGAGGTTGTCTGTAAGTTTTGTTCAGCTTTTCCCTGAAGTAATCGGGATTATTTTGCCAAGAGACTATTTCACTCGTAGCTAAAAGGAGCAGTACTGGGGAGAAGGGGAGAAGCAAGGCTTAAAAGCCACAGCGCAATATTGAGGCAAAAAATTAAGTATTTTCCTAAAGCTATTGGCAGAAATATCTACTAAGTGGCTAAGTAGACTCTTGTTAAAAAGTGGTCAGGTTTTTAATATTTAGTTTCCATACACCAATCTGACTACAACATGAGTTTGATAGACTAGACAGCCTTAAGCTTGTGACTTCTATCACACACGGTGCTCAATATAGCTAATAGTTGAGTAGTGTCCATCAAAAATACAAGCTGCATGGGAACTGGAGTAGATAGATATTATGTTATAATATTTTTCCAGGTAATAATAGCATTCACTGTGTGCTGATTCCTTGTTTTAGTCTAAATTTCCTCTGTCGTCTGTTCTGAAAACAAATCATTTCTTTTTGGATCCAGGATTTCCCTACTTTCCCCAAACATTACTTCATTTATGTTTTCTCAGGTGTCAACCCTACCTCCCTCTGGATTCTACTACCTTGGCCATCTTCAACACACCGTACGTGCGCTGTGCCTCATCTCTATTGCCTTAATGACTCCCCCGGTTAGCCAGATGCCTCCTTGATGCAAGGACAGTCTTAGACATCCCATATTCCATGACTGCATGACCTATATACAAATGACTGGATCCTTCTTTGATGTTCATATGCCTTTTGCCCTGCTATAATCCATATTTGGCTACTAAGAAAAAAGAGCAGGTGTACTGACCTCTTAATTCATATTTCACACTCCGTGCGGCGTTTCGCAGTGATGTTCAAAGCAGAGACATGCGATTGCTCTGTGAATAAGTGAGCCCGCGCTGGGAGAGGCTTTTCCCTGAACAGTGGCCATCTGGTCAATGGAAGACATTTGTGTATCTGTTCTTGGATGCTCACTGAGCTCTCCTCTGTTTGTAGAGGAGGCACCTAAATCACTGCCTCTGATAGAGCAATCCTTTTTGTGTTTGTCATAGTTGAGATTTTTTTCTCCATTGATGAGTATCTTTTCTGTAGCGAAGAACTGGCAATGACGCAGGCCTTCAGCTGTAACCCAGTGCATAGTCCAAGACTGTGAATATTATTTTCCTTCTGGGTGAACGTAACTTATGCCTTTTTGGAACAATATCACATTGCAAGTTCATATCCATAACCATCTTCTACTGTTTCCATATATGCTGTTCCTTACTAACAATCATCTCCCATTTTAAGTCTACATGGCTCTATTTTTTTCCCTGTGCATATCCTTTAAAATCTGCAATTTCCCTAAGAAACTTCTCTCACTTAAGCCAAGTTCTTCACTTCCATTCAAACTCTTTTCTCTGTCCTTTTTTTTTCTCTCCTAAAAACCTACTTGCAAGGCAAATGGAGTCTTTTTGTTAACCTCTGGTCAGTTGTTTAGTTCATCAGCATGAGTGAGTTTGCTAACATCATTAATTAACCACTTATTTCTTCCTATAGAGTATTTTTTATTGATACATTAAACAGCAACATGCTAAAGGAAAGCTCTGGATCCCCTCTCTTAGCTTACTATTGGATCATCTGTGTTTTCTTTCTGTCTGTGGGACATAATCTATGTTCATATGCATCTCACAAAACGCCCCAAAGTGACTCATATGTGGGCTCATTATGGAATGGCTGTCAATCAACTATTGTAGTACGAAGTTCATAATATAAAGTACAAAATAAATGGGAAATCAATACAAAAAATCTGTTTGCATCCTCTGAAGCCAGGTTTTATCCGTAGTGAAATCAAGTGTTTGAATTGCTCAAAATGAGTCTAGAATAAAGGCAATGTGGATAAGCTCATGTTAAGATAAGTGTTCTGTTCTCTTTTCAGAAAATAATGAAGCGACTGATTAAGCGATATGTGCTGAAGGCTCAGGTTGACCGAGAAAATGATGAGGTCAATGAAGGCAAGTGGAATTTTATAATAGACACAGATTAAAGCAAGTAATGTTATTGCTATTGATATAGCCAGTAAGAGGGTTGAGCTTAACTAACATCCTCTGTAGAGAGACAGCACGCTTGTGCTCGCACTAAGGTGAGCAGTGGTGACTCTGAGCTCCCTTTATGCTCTTGAAACTCTGGGTCCTTAATTTTCCTTAGCAGAACACATGTGTCATAGGATCTGTCTTTATATAATCCTGCTCTGCCCTATAGTTTTACCTCTCCTTGCTTTACAACATCTGCCATATTGCCAACACCTAAGCTTGTCTTGGGGTCTAAGTAAAGCAAGGACATATTTTGACCTGGGTAAGGATTTGTATGGCCACAGTGTGATGTAGGATTTATATGCAGATGGAAAAGAACCCCCTTCTGACACCTCTGAACTGCTACCCTCCTGCAAGTGCCCTGTGTAGGTGGAGATCAATATGTGGAGAGAGAACAGACTTGAGAAAAAAGATGAACTTTCCATATATACTTGCTATTGCTGTGAGTACCACTACTGCAAGTACAGGTTGTTTCTTGTAAGTCAAATATTAAGTGCATAAATGCAATGACATCATATGGAGCTCCACACACATTCATGTCCTAGGACACCAAAATTAATGTTTTCTCAGGACTTAAAACCATAGAGATTAATTATTTGGTTCAATATTGCTAACAAGAACATTTCCCTCCTTTTAGGAGAACTTAAAGAGATTAAGCAAGATATTTCTAGTCTCCGCTATGAACTCTTAGAGGAAAAGTCACAAGCTACTGGCGAGCTGGCAAGACTAATACAGCAGCTGAGCGACAAATTTGGGAAGAACTTAAATAAGGACATTTGACGGTGGACACAGAGAAAGGCAACTGGTTTTTTAAACATTATTCAGTATCAACCAGCATCTTAGGAGGGCAAAAACCATGCAAAAGATGGGTACCGCACACTCAACTTTTGCTAACTAGCAAGTATTGATAGGAGCACTTCGCATTACTCCTGTGCTTGGTCAGTTACCAGTTAAATCTTTTACGATACAAAAGTGACTTACTGGTAAAAATATATGCTCTTTGACATCAGAAATAGATGCACCATATGGAAGGCACCTCTAGTTAAAGGCAAAAAAGCCAGATCCTCACCCATCTGACTCTAGTGAAGACAAAGCAACTGTGCTCATCTATACCAACTGAGACTGTACTGATCAGAACTGGGTGAAGTCTGAAGAAAAAAATGTGCCACGCATAGTGCTTGAAAAATTTTTAAAATTCCTATCCTTTGGTGTGTACTGTCCTTTTATGTTTACATGGGCGTCCGTGAAGATAACTTTGAACAGCACTGTGGTTAATGAGTTAATAAGCAAATGAGAAATCACCTGCTGAAATGACCAAGGCAAAGTACAGCAGGTAGAGGTCATCTCCCTTTTAGACCGGATGACAGCATTGGAAAAAATGGACCAAGCTTGTTGGGCAAAACATCCTTTCACCCCTCTGCCAGAAATTGATAAAGGGATTCCCAGCCAAAAACTCTTCTCCACCTTTTCCAGCTATATTAGTTGGTCCACTAACGGATATTGTCTCTTTGTACACACCTAGCCTCTCTTTTATCCTTAGATGATCCCAGCTTCAACAACGGTGTACTGAAATAATCGTAATGATGTGAAACTCACTTCCCAGGAATACCCAGACATAACATACATTGTGCTAATGTGTTCAGTTCAAGGAACAGCATCAATCCAGTGACAGCGGTGCAACTGAGCTCAGCTTTCAGATTCCAGAGGTCAAACAGCAAGCCATAGGGTGAGATAAATCACGAAGAACATAGCCCAGTAGTTTCAAACCTTCTAATCGATACGAAAAGGCTTCAATTCCACTGAGAACATTCTGATCAAAAAAAAAAAAAAAAAAAGGAAATAAAGGAAAAATCATTGTAGAAATTATAGTCTTATGTGTTTGGCTCTTACAAGGAAGGGATTAAAACTGTTTTAAAAGCTGCAGTAATACAAGTATTTGGATTGCATTTTTACGACTGGAAAGTGATGAGTTGGCGCAACACAACTGCAAGCTTGTATGGCTTGGGTTTTTACGTTTAGCGACATGATTTTAACTACTTAAAGCACACCTTGCTACTTGGGAACCACTGAACTGTACTGTTTGTTTACAGAAGACACCTATAAGATGAACGCTACATTGAGGTATCAGCTGAGAAAAAACAAGCAGAACCAGAAGGTGACCTGTGATCAGTTCTTAAGTGCCAGATGAGAACACAGATAGCCTAATAGAATAATAGTTATATTTGTAAAAAAAAAAAAAAAAAAAGGAAAAAAAAAGTGTACTGTACGTAGATCTGTTTAGAGAAAAAGCAAAATACTGTATTTTTACCTTTAATAAGATTATCTTGTATACTGTAATATTTTTACCTAAAAGTGGGGAAAAAAAATAAAATTACCTCATAATATTTTGTGGTACACTGAGTGAAATATTTGCCTGATCTTTTGACTATCCAATACACGGACATGGTTTTGCTTTTCTGCGACGTGTGAACCACGAAATCATTACAGGAAGCAATTTTGCCACAGGAATTCTGAAGCCCGAAAAAGTCAAAAAGCACCACTTAAACTACAACACATTTAAAAGGAACAAAACTGAGAAATTAAAGGTTCTGTGACCAAGTGTAGTCCGCAAAGATGACTCCTTATTTGTGGTGCTTAGTTTGCAACTACTGTATCCTTATGAACGTCTTTGTAAAATTACGTTCGAAGAACCAAAATCCAGCTCAGCTGGCTTCAGAGAAGCATAGCGCTGGTGCTGAGCGCGCGATCAGAAGTTAAATGAGTAATGCTGAACTTTACAGGCTTTAGCTGGTAAAACGACTGAAATAGCATTTGCCCCTGGATTCCCCCATCTCGGTATGTGGTGCTTCACGGCGCAGGGTGGCCTTTCCCAGAGCTGCTGTTTGCAAATGTAGGAAATCTGTTGCTTTGGCGTAATAGCTCTTGTGATGCAGCGTCACGGTGAAACACTTAAATGTCAACGTTCAGCAAAGGGTATCAAATGCCAGTGTAAGACAGACACTGCAAGTAATAATCTTTGCAAGAATAACCCATCGTTTTGGGCTGTCTTCCACTACTCAAACCAGAAAATGTTGCTGATTTCAAATATTCAGTTTTCCCCATAAGAAGAAGGAATACCTTTCATGATAATACTGCCTCCCCCACCCCCACCCCCCGCTCCTTTCCTTTCTAGGCACTGTGTAAAAATTCTTTCAGTTTTGGAAAATCAGCCCTGTTGCCACAGCACTGTCTTAAAAATTGGTTTCATTACAGCTCTACTCCTGATAAAAGCTTGCTTTACCCTTCCCAATCAGTGCTTTAGCATCCCCTAGGAACTGAAGCAGAATTTTTCTAGGTAGAACATATAGTAACCACCATAATTTCCATTTCCTATGGTATTGCATTTTAAGTTGCATGAGAAAGTTAGAAGTGGAAACTCTATGATACACTTTCACTTTTGCCCATTTAGATGCAACTCAACAAAAGGCTTGTCCTAAAGTCCAGCAGCACCAACAGGAATGTTCTCCTACTGATGAATATTGCAGTCAATGTGTGTCCTGGTCAGCACAAATACCACCGTACTGTGAATAGCTTTGCTGAATTATGTGGGCCCAGGGGGAGGTGTAGCCGTGCCCCATCAGCTACCGCCGGCTGCCTTTATGGCATCTGTGTAAGTGAAAGAGCACAATCCTGCCACTAGAACAGCTAGTTACCATGCTGCTCGGCATGCAGGAATTTGCTACCAAAGAGCATAATAAATTCTAGGACTTCAAAAGGAGACTAAAAGATATATAAAAATATACTGTTAAAAAAAAATTGTGTCCTCCCCTTTTGCATTTACATTTCAGGAACCATCAAGGCACTGAGGCTTTGTATATAAATATTCATGATAAGCAAAAATCCCACCTCATCAGAGTTCTTTTCTCTTCTGGTTCCAGGAATACACACAAGGAAGCTGTACGCTATGTATTAATGTGCTACCAGCAGAAAGGATATTAAATTCCTGGCTTATTCTGTTTATAAGAAATTAAAATTAAGAAGACTTACTAAAAGATTCCTGAGATAACTTGGAGAGTTTGAAGAAGAAAAATCGAAGTAGGTGGGTCCCAGATCAGATTAGACCTGAGATGTGCAGGTCCCCTGTCTGATGTCCCATCACTGGTGGGACTCCATAGCAGGCCAGTGTCACATCAATCCACTTGCTGGGTTAGACTGGATCCAGTACATAACAGCTCTTATTTTTTGGCTTTGAAATATAGGATTTAATATTCCTTAGGCAAATTCATATTGCAAAGGAACGCAACTTTGCCCAAACTCTTTGTAGATTCAGGATTGCAACTTTTTATGGGGAATACGTTAGAGAAAGATTAAACTAACCTGAAGTCATCCACACAAGGGTGAATATTCTCCAAGAGATCATCCTAATTCTGCAAACCCCACCGGCCAATCAAACTAGAAGTAAATAGACACCCTGAGGAAAATCAGAACAAAGCCATTAACTCGCCAATATTGATTTGTTGACTGCCCAAATCTTCAGACAATTATTTCACGCCTTGCAAAGACCAGACCAGTCAGCTGCTGCTAACAGAAAGGGAGCAAACAGCAGAAATCATTAACATGCCTTTAAATAGCTGAACTGCAAGGTTTTAAGCCAGGAACCCCTGCTGACCAGAGGTGCAAATCCTGAAACAAAGGAGCTGCCTGAGGGCATCTGGCATCCTGCCCCTGCTTTCAGCAGCATGGGATGGGCTTTGCAGCCCACAGGGTGGAGGTGATGTTTCATACACAGCTTTGCCCTCGCAGCTGGACTAATTCTGCCCTTAATTTACAGAGAATGACTGTTGCCCCCAGTTCCCACAAAACAGAGTTTAAAGGTAAATAAGAACCAAGAACAGTGTCATGAATAATGGCTCCAAAGACTGCCTGCATCCTGACCAGAGCTCACAGCACATTAAATTGTCAGAGCTAGGCTTTATTTTTAATTAATCTACATGAGAAAAGCATTTCCAGCAGGCCAAAGGAAATTGCCCTAATTAAAAGATGTAGGAGATTAAGGATCACTCAGCAAGGACAAGCCGGGACACAGTCCATCACCACAAACGCAGGAGGCTCTCGAGCAGCGTGGACAGGGTTTCGAACACATCTCCAGCTGACAGCAGATCTCTGCCCCCACCATGGCCAGGTCTGGGCTGCAGGTGGGGACGGAGGGGGCAGCATCAGTCCTGCATCCTGGGCAGCACCGTGCTGCAGAGCACTTCTGCTGCCTCCCATGCTCCAAGCAGGAACCTGGCAAACAGCTCTCTCATTCCTAATTTGGTCTGCATTTGCCTCCCAGCGTAACCAACAGGGAGGGAAATGAAAGCCGTGACTTCACAGCCAAGGCGACCAGGACTGTCCTGCAAGATAGCTTTCAGATGGAGAGGATAGGTGTTTCCTCTACCCACACATTACAAATACTTTCCTTGTGAGCCAGCCTGACCCCTAAAAGCAGTTCTGCCCTTACTTTAGCCACAAATCTCTCACCACGACGGAGTTAGATGCTACAGTCAGCACGTCCCATTGCTCCCTTCTTCACCCACTTGGTTCATGCCCACCGTTTTACCTTGCCCAGTCACTGGGCTGTAAACCCTGCAGGTGGGAGACCTGATGCTGGACACCAACCTGCACAAACTGGAGCCTTAAAGAACTTACTTAACTTTTTACTAAAAATGGAGAGAGTGGGCGCAGGAGAAATAGCCCTAGCTTCCAGTGAAGGAAGGGAGATGTAGATAAATTCAAGGACTTGCATTAATGAGCTGGAAAGCAGGGGCCAAAAATGGATCTGTGACTCTCTGAATCTTATTTGGGGCTATATATACCCATTAGCTTCTCTCTCTCATGGTCCCTGTCCTGCATCTTTGTAGGGCATGTACTCCAGTGTGAGGGATAAGATCTGCCAATGCCGGGTGCAAGCAGCACAAGAGAAAAACAGGAAAAATTAATCATTGCCTCAGTTATCATATATCATTTTGGGAAGTGATTCCCTCAATCTCTGGGAGACTTTAATGGCTCCATATCAATAATGAGCTAAGTCTTCAATATAGTTGAATTTAAATAAAGCCAAATAGAAAGGGAGATAATAACCAAAGGGGCAAAATGACTAAACTGGTTCTGGAATGTATAATGCCTTTAATAGCAAGCAAAAGGGCACTCGCTTAAGGTCATTTGAGACAGATATTTAACACAAACCTGCAGTGTGATAAAGGGGATTTGGAAGGGCTTAAAAGGTTAATTAATAGCTAACGAGCTTCTTAATATATAACTAATGTTTACTATAATACAGACTAATATTTAATTCCCTTACTAATGATTAATTATTCCGCTGCCAGGTTTTAATTAGGGCTTGCACAGCAGGAGTGCAGGGGGATCTGGTGCTGAGGTGAATTTCCACATCGCAGTTGCTGGCCCCAACTCCGGGCTCTCCTCCGGCAGCTGCCCCTGCGGCGGGCACAGCTTTAGGTGTCACAGCCTGCACGGGTGTGGAGGAGGCAGGAGACTGATGGCTGAGATCTCCCTTAGCATCACAGAATGGTTTGGGTTGGAAGGGACCTTAAAGGTCATCTCGTTCCAACCCCCCTGCCCTGGGCAGGGACACCTCCCACCAGACCAGGTTGCTCCAAGCCCCATCCAACCTGGCCTTGAACACCTCCAGGGATGGGGCAGCCACAGCTTCTCTGGGCAACCTGGGCCAGGGGCTCACCACCCTCACAGCAAAGAATTTCTACCTGAGATCTCATCTAAATCTCTCCTCTTCCAGTTTAAAACCCTTCCCCCTCATCTTATGGCTCCCCTCCCTGACCCAGAGTCCCTCCCCAGCTTCCCTGGAGCCCCTTTAGGGACTGGAAGGGGCTCTAAGGTCTCCCCAGAGCCTTGTCTTCTCCAAGTTAATGAAGGTCATTCTCTTGTACATCCAAGTGGGTGTCACACAGACTCCATAGCAAGTTGCTTTTGAAAACAAGCAAACAAATCCCAAAAGGAAAACTTTACCTGTACCCCAGGAGCTGACAGCACCATGTCCTGCAGCCGTGCTCTGCCCTCGGAGCAGGTCTCCCAGTCCTGTTATACTGCTACCCAGAACCACTTCTAATTGCAAGGATTGTGGGACAGGGATTGTGATAACTTGCTCCAAGGTCTTAATTTGAAAATGAGAGCTTCTACCAAATTAAAAAGTTGATTTTATGCAAAAGTGTTTTCTGTATAAGATTGTGCTTTGGGCCAAATTTGCATGATTCCCAAACACAAATAAGAGAAGTGCATTCATTCTATAAAGAAGGTCATTGGGCACATGCATTTAGAAACAACACTGAGTGATTTTTATCAGTCATACCTGCAGCCAGCCAGGACAGACAGACAATCCTTCAGCAAGCTACTCAGAAGACCACACTCATCTTCCCAACTCTGCATTTGCAGCCAGCCAAGCAAGTTCACAGCTTAGTGACTTTTATTTTTTGTCTTTTTCTCCCCCAAAGTCCGCAGTGACACCATATCCATGTCGCAGCTCCTAGGGCCATCAAACCTGAAGCCTGTTGAAGTAACACTTAGGCAAACCTTTAGCTAAAGACTGGCCACCAGTTTCATTCAAGGAGCAGCCACTAAGCACATCTAAGAGCAGTACTCCAGCTCATGGCTTGCTGTCAGTGTCTGATTTCTTAATAACAAAGCAGTGTTAGTGAGATTAAAGCACAACAGTGAACAAACAACAGATACCTCATCAGAAGCAATACCACTGCAAAGTAAAAAGACACAACTTGAGGGAGAATTTTGTACTTATTAAACACGCTTAACCACGTATTGTGTACCTAATAACACCTCAGTCAGTTCCTCCTACCATCTAGCCATGACACCAGAATGCATTCTTCATGATGCTCCACAATCACCTTTGCTGCTGCCAGAGCTATAATTGTGGGAAATCAGGTGCTTGACGACAGAGGCAGCCCATCGCAGGCAGGTGAGCTGCAGGGAGGAATGGGGTCCTGGAGCAAACCGGCCACCGCTCACCTAAAGAGGAAGAGGGAGGAGATGATGTTACGGACCTGAACCACAAACTTTCAGCAGGTTTTGCTTTCAGAGCAGGACAGGGTGGGAGCAGGAGTCTGCAGGCAGGAAAACCAGGGGAATAAGGGCAGGAGATTCGCACCCGCGGCAGCTGAGCTGCAGCATGGAGACTGCGGCGTACATCACCTGGCTGTGCCGGATCACCCTTTTGTATAAATTATAGTGCGTACACTCTAGATCTTACTTTTTTTTAAAAAAAAAACTTTTAAAAAAATATTTGTGGGGTTTGTGTTCTGCAGGGGGAAATGAAGAGGAGGGAAAGGTGCAACTTGAAGTACAATCAAATGAAAGGAGAAAGTGTTACAGATGGATGTCAGCAGGCGTAAATTAAAATAATAGCCCTTCATCCACTGGAGTTACAGCCACACAGCACGAACGGCTGTCCCTGAACACCTTTCCCCCGAGCTGTGCAGACACACTAGCTCGCTCAGAGATAACCCAGGGATTTAAACGTGGCATAGACATACCTACAGAGTCTGCCAAAAGCCAGCCCTGAACCTACATTCTGGGTATAGCCCAGAGAGAGCGTCATAAAGTAATAGGAATTAATGTCCCTGGTAATGTCAATTGATGCCACAGCCTGCAATAACCCCACAATCCCTAAGACCCCCAAGTAGCCTGGAGGTCTGAGAGGAGAGAAGCTAGTTATTTTCCATTGTTTCAGGAGGTTTTTTTCTGGCTTTTAACTGTAGAACTTCAAATCTTTTCTCCCTGCAGAGAGATGAAAGGTGTTTCCCTATATATTCTCCATGCTTCAGAGTAAAGGCTGTGGGTGTCTCATAGGGATTTCAGTGGGCACGATCATTCCCAAGAGGAAAACAAACTGAAGTGCTCCCAAACTCACACCCAGACTCGTGGGGGTGATGGAGGACGGGGAAGGATTGGTGGCATCGCTGCTGGTTGCGGTGGGAGCCGGCAGGTTGTGCTCATGAGCAAGTAATCCACAGCTCTGCCTCTCTGATGCTCTGAAGTAAAACCAAAGCTTCAAGAGAAAAAAAAAAAAATAAAAATAAAAAAAAAAATCCTCTTTCTGCAGGGTTTTTCTTCAGCTCATTATAGCAACCTGCCTACATGCAGTCTCTTATTAAACCGTGTTATTACACCAAAGAAATGTTGAGCTGCTGCTTTCTTGTTAGAAGGAAAGACAATATTTCTTCAGCCGACTTTGATGTACTCAGAGAGGTTTTCTTCTGTGTGCTGTCTTACTTCTTTTTTTTTGTAAATGTCTACCTTGCTCCCAGGGGACCACATCTTTTAGTATCTCACACTCATTCACACCAGCACAAAATAAAGATAAAAAGCTCCATCAGCAAAATTTTCCTTTCAGCTGAATTTTGTGTTTAGTACCCCCTGCGGCCAAAAGACCACCTGCTGCTTCCCCAAAGTGGAGATTCAGCTATTTATACTTATTTAAAAAATATAAAGATTAAGGTCTCCTCCAAGCCATACCTGCCTAAGCCAAAACCAAACTGCTTTAAACTTGAAAACAAAATCATGTTTCTGCTGTCGTCTCACATAATATATAGGGTTCTCTTCATCCATCCTTCAAATTTTAGTAGTATTTCTAACCAAACGTGGAAAATCCCTACATCTGAGCTACCAAGACACTTGTGATAGCAAAGTGAGTGACAGCTCTTTTCGAATTCTAATAGGGAATCCCTTCTGCCTGCATCCTTCTTGGAGCTGGGATTTAGCCTTTAGCCTTTCCTCTTTCTAGGCACAAAGTCTGTCCTTGATTAAAGACAACACTTCAGCCATAACCTACACTTCCATAAGTACAGTAGTTTATTTCTTGCTATTCTTCTTGCAGTGGCGAGTCAGAAATCTTTGTGATATGACAGCTTAAACCGATAAACTTGATGCTCCCAGATGCAATTAAGAGACAGGCAAAAGCTCAAGGCTCAAGCGCAGCTCTCCTGGGCCGAAGCCGGTGTGACCCCCTTCCTGACATTGAGGTCTCCCGTGGTACCAAGATGCACTGTCAGCAACAAGGGGCTCCGCTGAGGGCTGGATGAAAGACGGGAGTGACGCAGAATTGTTGGGATGACACATCCACCACGCTCTTCAGTTTTAATCGGGACTTCACAGTGAAAAAAGCTGAGTTGTGCCAGATAAGGAAGTTCAACTGTTTCTTGAAAAAAAAGAATAAAGCAAAGACACATAAAAATCATGCCGTAACCCAGTTAGTGAATATCTGAAAAATCAAAACTAGGTTATCAACAGCTCTGTGTCAGTCCCACTGCTTCACACGTGCCCCACAGCCCCTCTGCTCTCCCGTGCTGGAACTGCAGGGACCTGGAGCCACCCCCACGCCACAGGCACAACCCTGTGTCAGCGACGTACACAGCACAAACCACAGCCTGCACCTTGTTCAGGCAGAGGACCGCGGTTCAGAAACATATTGTTATCATCTAAACCAACCCTCTAATCCAACCAACTCCAGCAACTCTATTTGAAAATACCACCCACGTTCTATAAAAATTCAGATTTGAGATGCAGCCCACAGAGATTAATGAGGGTTTCAATTTATTCCTCAAGAGCTTCTGATAGTTTTATTTTTCTGCTGTATCACTACAATCTTCCTGTACATGAAGGTTGCTCACGTACTTCCAGCTAGAGAAAGGACTTGATTTCACAGCTAATAAAAAATTGCATTCAGGGAAAAAAAAATAACAATAAATAAAGCAATGCTATTACTCAGGCTGTATTTTAGCACAAAGTTTAGTTATGTAAATTGGCGTGTAGCGGACAAACTGAGTTTCAGGTGATATTTTTCTCAGCTGAAGCTTCGGCGATGTGCAGGTGGGCCCCGTGCAAGGCACCCAGCGGGGATGCCCAGCCCTCCCCTTTGTCCAGGCACCAGGGGGGCACATTGCAGCAGCCTCCGTAACGCTGTGAGGTGGGGGGGGGGGGGTGTTCCCTGTGGAAAGCTTTTTGCTCGAGGATTGAGGCATGCAGGCAGGAAAACATAAAGGGGTGGCGGTAGCCAACAAGACTGTTCCAGTTTTCCTCAGCTGGACAGACCTTGAGACGATGCCTCCCCACTCAGGCAGCAAAAGCTGCTGAAAGCCATCCCACTGAGCGTGCCCGTTAAAAGCAATCAAGCGCACCTCCCTGCGCTTACCAGGCACTTCAGTATGAGTGCTAAAGAAACGTGTTAGTTTCGGGAGAGCAGGCTGGAAAACATCTCTCTGAATTTATGTTTTACTCTATTGCACTATGGACATAGGCAACCCCAGCACAGCACTCGGGTTTGGCTTTCCTCTCATAGCATTGCTTTGCAAATTTCATTTTTTCCAAGCTTAAATTGGACATCCGGGAGGAAAGGAGGGGAAAGAACCCCAGTATTGCCTGAAAAGCTAAATAACCTTGTTCTCCCAGATTATAAGAAAATTTCTCTGTCCTCTCCACCTCCTGTCAAAAAGAAAAGAGAGAACATTTATCTTCCCTTAGCACTGAGTGTCTCCTGTTATATATTTCTGAGTGATCCCAGTACCTGTAAAGCTGCAGGAGAGAAGCATTCTTCCTCTCTACACATTACATGTTAGACATCCTTAAATATCTCTCAGGACTGTCCCGTGGACCGGGACCAGAACGGCAGGGTGAACCACCGCCGTCTGACACTTGCGATATTCCTGCTTCTGCATGTGCATCTGTTTGAGTTGCATTGTGCATAATTCAGCACAATTGTACACATTTCTTGGTTAACGTCCTCAAAGTAAGCATTACTCAGCTTGATGACTAGGTCCTTGCTTAAAGCCATCTGGGTGGTTTATTTTAGAAAGCGATTTGGAAGAACAGAGCTTTATTCGTAATTGTTACAAGGGCTCCACGAGAACACGAGGGCTGCAGGGATCTTGCCTTTCTGTCACTAGCCTTCAGGTTTCCCTTAGCAGTTCCCACATTTTTTGAAGGGGGAAGATAACATTTGTCATTGACCGCAACACTCTTTTATCATCAGACTTTGAACAGCAACACCACAAAGGCCACCTGGCTCCAGAGATGACTCACCATAAACCCCATCAACTGAGAGTCGCTGCTTACACACCGCCAGAGCATGTCGACATGCTCTGGGCTGCAGCCAGATAACTGAACTACGCTTAACATTAATGCCAATTAACGTTCAAATGACTCACTCAGACCTTTTCTGGAAGCACCACCGTCTCCGTGTACCATTTGCTGCAGCTGGAGCCCTGCCTGGCGATGGCAGGAGGAGAAAGGGGATAGTGTTTGTTGCATTTGAGGGCAGCCTCTGAGACCCTGCACTAGCAGCTCAGGGCCTGAGGTGGCTGGAAGACATCACTTGACATTGAAAATGTTACCGCTGGTGGATGAACCTCTTTTCAGCGAAAGCTGGCCCTGATCCAGCTGAGCTCAAAGCCTGTCAGGTGGAGCGCTGAGAAGGGTTGTGCTGCTCTTGTGTGGCTGCCTTATGCCGGTCAGGAAAGGTGATCAGGTAGGGGACAGGATCAGGATATCACCAACACAGGTCCGAGAGGCTGCAGACCTGCAATGCAAAAAGGGAGAGGCACTGCAAAATTAGGAGGGATTCTTATGTATTTCAGCCAAGCCTCACAGTACCTAAATTATTTATTGCATTTTCTGCATTATTTATTGTATCCCCTTTGCCTACACATGCAAGGTACGTGCCACAGCTTTCACACATCATCCGAGATCCAATGGTTTCTTCCAGTTTTCCTCCAAAAGACAGATTACCATGCTATTTTCAAGGTAAATATGTTGTCCCTTGTGTGAAGAAGTCCCCTTGGGTGAAAAGGCCCCAATCAACCTCTGGAGAAGCAGGAACATGCCCAACAGCCATGGCAGAATGAGCTGAAATGATCACGAAAGGTCACTGAAAGAGTTTTAATTATAAACATGGTTCTGGTCACTGCGGATAAGCCGCCATCCTGCTACCCACAGGGTATTTACATGCCCCAGAGGGAAGTGCTGGACTCTCCTGCAGTGGCTTTCTCCTTGGAAGAGGCCATCGTGACTGTGGAACGTTCCCCATCTCCGAACCACTGAAGTCTTTGGGGATTGGCTTTCCTTTCCCGCGCTGGATCCTGCCGTGTGAGGCAAAGCTTCTGCGCTGCTTCCCCCGAGCCAACGCCGCCTCTTTAGAAAATGTTTCCATCTGTAATTACTGCACAATGGGACGAAGTGAGGGTGCTTTGATCACGTATTCATTATATCTCCCCTGCTTTGAAGATAACTCTGCAGAGTGACAGCATCTGTTTTAATCCCCAGGTGGTGCCAATAAATACAGGAACCGGTAGTTTAATACAACACTATCCGTGGTCTCATATTCCTTTAATAGCTAATAATAGAAGAAAACTACAAAATATAGCAATGATCCCACAGCTGCAAACCACCCATTAAACCAACACAAGACGTGTAAAGGATGGCTGTTAGCACCCTCAAAGCCAGTGAATCATCTAATGCCCTCCCATCTGCACAAAGGATTTATTTCTCCAATACTTGCCAGAGCAGAAAAAAAAAGTGCATTTCAAAAGGGTATCAAAAATCATCACTGCTAGGACCAGGATGGAACCTCTTAAATTGTCAGATTTCACAGCAGAGACTGCATGACACTTCTGCAGGTCTTTCATAATCCTGCCATGTCAGAAAGTTATAGGGCTGCTTGCAATTTGATCCGTAAAGGAATTGCTAGTTGGGAAAAATAAGCACGGCCACCCATTATAGTTCACAAAGAACAAAACAAAATCAAAAAAATAACAAGACAGAGGAGAGATTTGGCTTGGTGAAACAGACGGATAGTCCCTCAACTGCACTGCAAGCGTCAGGAAGGCGCACCAGTTTCTTTCCCACCGTGGATTTTCAATAAAAGAAACAGAAGCAAATAAGGAGGGTTGATACCAGGAGTCTGCAAAGGCGTCTGTAATCTCAAGCGAGGCAATTTTGCCTACAGTTCTTGCTGTGTGGCCTCCAGGGATGTATTCCTAGCTGGCATTAATTGGCATGGAAAATCAATGCAGCCATGTGTATAAGCCGAGGTTGTTGCCTAGGTCTTTCTTTTCCTTCCCTTTTGCTTGCACAGAGGTGTTGGATACTGTCAAATTGCTTCTTGGGATGATATGTGCTAACTCCACACTTGCTCCAGCAAACTAATTTTTCTTTAATCCCCTCTGGTGCAGAGGCTTATGAAGGCAGTTGTGATTCCTGGATCTCTGCCTTTGGCTACACCTGTGATTAATGCCATTCCCCGAGTCTTGCAGACTAAGGATTTTAACAACATGGTGGGAGAAAACTTGAATTTGTCAGGCCCCAGGAGCCTAAAGTATTTTGAGTGCCACATCTTTCCTGTGTGGCATTAGACTGTCCTCCTGGATACATTATTTTATCCAGACTTTGCATTTCAAATAAAAATCCTTTGGTGGTCCCTTGTATCCATTTTTTTTGTTAAACTTGGAGAAACTCATGCTTTTTTGCTGCTCTTTCCCTTGACACTCCATGCTTTTTTAGCTGTATCCTCCCGTTTATTCTTCTCTTATTTAAACCTGAATAGTTTAGTTTGCTTTTTTACTTCTACTCTCTTTTTCACTTATTTCTTTTTGGTCTTGGTGATTCTCAGGTGCTGGTGTGAGCATCCCAGGATAGAAGTCGTGCAGTCCCAGCAGAATGGTCACCTCTTGCAGGACCTGTGGGCTTGAGTACTGGTTCGTTGCTCTCTATTGGGCATCTATTAAAGGCTGAAATACCAAATGTGACCCTCAAACATGCTGATGTGTAACACACACATTCAAAAACCAGCTGGAGGAGTGAAGCTGGGTAGGAGACACGGGCAGAGGAACGCCAAGTCAGCAGGTCCCAGCGCAGCTCAGCCAAGGGCTAGACACCCGTCAGGTCACCCTGTCCCAGCCTCGTGCCCTAGAGCAGCAAGGATCACATCTTTCTCTGGAAACCAAAGGAGTGTAATGAGCACAGTGTTAGAATATTCCTTGCAGAAATCATTTTGCTGTCTGTATTCTGCAGGACTTTGTGTGCTGGGAACTGACTATTGCCACCGCAGGATGAAAGGGAAGAAAGACAACTTCCAAGAACAAATGGACATTCAGGAGTAGACATATCGGAGAAATCTCCTAGGAGGCACGTCATACGGATGTCAGCAAATCTGCAGCATAAATCAGAATTGTGACCACCCCATATGTGGTTGAGAGGGAGGTAAGCTTACTTCTGTCTTCCCTCCCAGTGGCTTTTTCTCCAGTCCAGCATCAGGGGGATTTGCTTGACAGCAGCAGAAGCAGGTAGGAATCTACAGTTCAGAGAAACAATATAAACAGGGAAAAAAAATCATTTCGTGGATTGCATTTGCAGGGGAATGAGGGCAGTAACGGTGGTGTAGCCAGGATGGTGCAACTCCAAAGGTCCTAAGGAAGGGACTTTCTACTCAAAACCTTGTGTTTTCCCAGAATTATCACCTGGTCTAGCAAAAGGCTTTGCCTTTCCCTACAGATTGGGTGTCAGTTGTGGATGACACTTGATGATGGCTTAAGGGAGTGTTAATTCTCAACTCTCACCATGCGAAGAGGTGTCCTTGTGGGACGCCACTGCAGGGCATGGGGCAGAAGAGGAACACGTCCAGCCTTGGCTCTCTGACACTGCAAAACAAGGACAAAATTAATCTGACTTAATGGCATTATCCAAAAAGAAAGTGCTCAGATCTCTGAGGATTTAAATTATTCTATCAGACGTTGCTCCTGGCATGAATTGTTGGCATGGAGACTGGTGTGAAATGTAATACAACACAAATAAAATATTAATGACATAGGAGAAACCAGTAGTGATTTAAAGAAACACTGAGCTGCCAACCAAGCTACAGTTTGGAGTTCATCATACAAACAACAGGGAAAACTATGATTAAAGTTATAAAGGGCAATGAGGAATAGTCCCATTCTGCCAAAGTGTTTCTGGCCGTGAAAAACACTCAGAAAAGCCTGATTTGGCAGAGGGATGAAGTGAAGAACTTCCTAAAAATGTTCTTCCTTTTTCCCAAACAGAAATGAAAGGAAGGGCCCTGTGTGACGAGCAGCAGGGCCAGGCCAGCAGGCTGTGGGACATGGCTTAGAATTGCACCAGATACATCATAGCACTCACCGAGACCAGAAAAATGCTGTCACACACAGCTCTTGCCTCACGGTCTTGGGTTGCCTTTGCAAGAAAATCAATACTGGAGTGGAGGAGAAAGGACGTTGCTGAGGTGGGGTGCCCAGAGCCAGGAGTGGGGAAGAACTGCTGATTTTATTGGCATGGACGTAGACTGAGAGATTCAGGCTCAAATCCCTGTTTCAGTAAGAAAATAGTTTCAATAGGTTCAACTGAGCAAGAAACTGACCCCAGATTAGCAAAAACAGTGTTAGGGTGTTCACTGGAGGGAGGAAAAGGCAGCATGAAAAGTGTGTCCCCGTCTCCCACACTCAGAGCAAACATCTTTTCCAGTAGAAATGTTGCTTTTAGTGGTTCACTCCCAGTTTGAGAAAAATTTTTCTTCTGCAAAGCTATTGTGTTGAAGAATTCCCAACAATCCCTAATTCTGAATTCTCACACTGAATTATATTTGAAGTCACACACTTCCAAAACGTGCAAAGATAATGAGCATTTAGGATAACCTAGAGCATGATGGAAAACACTAAGTGAAATCTGATTCTTATATGAGCTTTTCACAGGCTCAGATAACTGCAAAGCTGTTGATAAGTCAGCAGAGGGGCAGAAACGACCAGCACAGCTCCTGAGCTGGTGCAACCAACAGAGAGCTCAGAGTCAGACCAACTTTATTGAAATAGCTGGCCTCAGCGGATTTACATCATTGGATGTGGAGGCAGAACTTCATCCCAAAACTGCACATTTCTTATTTATTAATGTCTAAAGAATGGGACTTAAATCCTCTCTACTCACATCCCTTTTCTCTTTGCAAGGCTTTGTGATCCACACCCCTTGCTCTAGATCCTCTTACTGGTTGCATGCAAACAATATTAAAAAATAAAAACATTTTCTGAAGCCTGAAAATTTTCCATTTCTCTTGCATGAATTGGAAGAGAAAGACTGAGTGGCTTGGGAATAATATAAGTCTATCTGGACGAAATATCAGAGACAGCTGGAGATGAAAGACTCCCAGATACAATGCAAAGTATTAGTCATAATTTAAAAGCCCTGTCTCCAGGAGATAAAATTGTCCCAAGTAACTACAATAAATGCTGAATTTCTGATACAGAAACTTACAGCAGTTCTTATGGAATGCTCCGTGCATCCCAGAGCAACATCACAAAGTGCTGCTGGAGGAGGACATTATGTTGGGTGACAATGGAAACTGAACCATAATCACTGGCGATTTGCATACCGTCATTAACTTGCTATTCAAAACGAACCGGAGACAACTGAAAGATACACATTCTCCAGAGCCACAGGGCAACAAACTCGAGGGCCTTTTTCTGTTTGCAGGTGCAGATAAATCAACTGCGTATTCGTACATGTGCAAAACTTGTCACAGTGCCTTCTTCACAAGCTTGTATAACTGTATCTAAAGTATTTTAAGCATAATCTCATTGTAGAAGTCTTACACAGGTAAAGAAATTATTAGGAATATTATATTGAGGCAATGTACACGTAACAAAATAAGTTGACATTTCTATCAGTTATTCAGAGAATGAGAGCTAATGTTTGGGCTAGTCCCCAGCTGTATCAGTTTATTACGCACTATCTAGAAAGCTGCATGAGGTGCTTATTGACTCATGGGGATGTGGGGAAATCCAGGAGAATGGTGTGGAAGTGCTCATTAAAGTGTTTAGCACATGCACCTATTGTGCTTGTTTTCCTTCTATTGTCTCTTGGGCAAGCCAGGAGGCTGGGCCGTTCTCCCCGAGAGGATGTCTGAAGTCAACATCAAAAATATTTTCCTGGGAAGTGGATGCTGAGTTTATAAACAAAAGTACTCTCAGCCAGAGGCCAAGTGTCCTCATGGCCTGGTTAACGTCACCTCTGCACCTTCCACCGTCCCTCTGAATTCATCCCGCAGAGGGGAAGCCTCCTGCCTGACCTGCTGTGGATGGGCATCTGCGAAAGGGCTTTGCTTTGCAGGAGTGAAGCTGAATAGTTATTCCTCTCTGCCTTATCCATATAACACCCCTTTAAGAACTCTGTATTGTAGACTGAAATTGTCTTTATTCAAAAATAACTACTCGGCAATTCTCACGTCATCGTAGAAGACAAAGAAAACCAGGATGTCTTATTCAGAGCACCTGTCACTGTAAAAAAAACAAAAAAAAAAGCACCCACACAAAAAAACCCCCAAAACTAAAAAAAAACTAATCACACACAAAAAAACGCCCAAAAAGTAAGAAAGAAAACCTGTCCAATGAAACAAATACCCATTTGTGTTTTCTTGCGGACTGTGCCCAGGACCCCTAGCCTGACCATGCTTCCAAAAAAGGGTCCTCATCTCCTGGTGCCCTGCATTCTCCTCTTTTCTACAGTGTCCCTGCGGCTTTCCTTCTCCCTGTGCCCCTTGCCTGCTCACACTCGTCAGAGCAGTTCCTGCACCGTAAGCTCCTTTCTATCCTAACCACCCACCTGCGGTTGGGATCTCGAGACACGAATCCCACTCCGATCAGTTTTTTTTGGTGGTGTTATCATGCTGGATTATATTTCCATTACTATAGCTTCAGGTGTTACATTAGTCCCCTTAAGTGCTAGCAAAATCATTTGTGAAGACACTTGCAATTAGGTAAATAATTATAAACACATTTATAATAATTTGCCTAGCATGCAGAGCATTAGGCTGCTCAGGAAAAACTTCATTTCCAGGCAGGTGGGTCTCAACAGCAGTAGTGCCTTCTCACTGCAGAAGGTGAGGGTGATTAGAGATGGATACCTGGGAGGAATGATCCCAGCTGTACTCCCAGTCTTACCCGGTTTCCTCCAACCTCATTGAGCACTGAAGCCAGCCACAGAGGGCAGCCCCTCACTGCTCACCCTGGGGACCTGTACAGCCCTGCTGATGTATATTATTCTGGAGCAGAGCCCCACAGGAATGTGTTTTCCTAGTTACCATCTGCTGCACTGGGCAGACCATCAACAGCATCCATTGGAGGGGTTGTTGATAAAAATAATGTACACGGCAGCACTAAGATATAATATTAGCACTGGAAGTGAAAACCAGCAAATATTCTGTTTTGAACAGCAACAGCAAGTCAAGAGTGTGTGAGAAGTGCAATGAGCAGTCTCAGCAGCATTTCCTATTTTTCTCAACTGCTTTGTAACATCATGCAGAAGCAAGATCTTTCAGCAACACTACCAGAAACTGTTCCCTAAGCTGCCTGCTGAGCAAACCTGGGACGCTCTCTGGCACCAGGAAAGCCACAGGAGTCAGCTGCCATCTACTTCCCAAACAGCATCATGTACCACTCTCTTCGGGAACTGCAGTAACGTGCCATTTTTAAACGATGGCTCAAACACCTTAAAAGCGCCCAGATTTCATCAGACTTCTCCACAGGAGACTTGTCTGGAGGAATTGAAGAAGTTATTTGCATCCCCTCCTTCCACCCTGGCCCTAGGGCTGTTTGCTGTCACCTGGAGGTGCACACACCGCCATCACGCCTCTCCTGCCCTCTGTGCTGCCTCAGCTCACGGGGTATCCATCACTAATTGTACCAGTGAAGGTTGTTAAAATAAGCCAGCATTTTGTACAGATATAGTAGCCCTTATGTAGTTTTTGTCAACTTTGGCTATGACAGTGGTTATCATCAGCTGAGGGGTTGTAACAAGCATCAAGTAGAGATGGTTTCTGCAGCTGTTTGAGCAAGATCGCAGCAGACCTCCTGGCTATGCCCTTTAAATGTTTCTCTCACTGAAAATCCAAAAGCTGAAGGGCTCAGACACATTCTTTGCTCCTCATTTAATCTCAGCTGACCCAATAACATACAAAGGGAACTGGTTTGCCTTTGGAATGCCAGATTTTGCAACCATGGCAATACACAAATGTGTTTCCTTTCCCTTTTCTCAGGGAAACAAAGCGAAATACAAAACCACAAGAAGCAAAGAAAAGTGTGCACGCTCAGTGAATCTGGTGGTGAGCAAGCAATATCAGCTGGGAAGGACTTGCCAGAAGCGTCCAAAAGTGCCTAACACAAATTCTCCGCAAGGGATTGAGAGCTTCGAAGATTCATACTTGTTAATCTACTTAGCTGAATTGCTATAAGCTTGGCTCAGCTTTTAAGACTTGCTATAAGCTACCAAACAACCCCGCCTGATTAGTTTTAGTCATTCCAGCACAACCTTTGGAGTCAGAAGAATTCGGTTTCCCTATTGGAGAAAATGGTAGTTCCCACTTTGTAGGAGCGACACTTGTATGCAAGGGAAAGTCAGAACCTGAGATGAACCTCAATGTGTTTTCACCTCATGCACCCTCTGAGCTACATGAGTTTGTTTTCCTTAACGAGAAAACACTGATACTTTATAGATACAAGCTTTATCGCAGCAGAACAGAACGTTCACATCTTTAATTAAACATGCTCAGGTAGTCGGTGGCTCACTTTGGGTATTCATCTCACTGGTCATTCCCACCCTAGTCTTCTCACACACCATTTCTCTGGGTGATTGCAGCCTATTTTCCAAAGGAAATGTAAAAGTCTCCTTGAGACATGCAACTAAATTCCTCCAGGTAAATAGGAAAAAGCTTTCCCAACTGCTTTGTGGCTGCTCTCCAGTGAAAGCCATGCCTTTCCTTTCTACTGGTCTGTTTGCGTTGCGGACAAGGGCACGGGAGCTGCTCTTCACTGAAAGTGCTCTTGCTTTGCAGCCTTTCGCCCTCCCACATCCAGCTCTCCTCAGCATGCCTTTCCCTGCTGCGGATGCCCGGCGGCGGACGCGCGGATACCCGGGAACGCGGAGCAGACGCTGCGCTCCATCCCCCAGCCCACCGGCGCGAATGAGCCGCTTGGCTCCGGCCCCACTCCAACTCGCCTGCAGACGTCGAGCCCAGCACTTTTGACAGCGAAAGGTAACGACGACGGCTCGTCATGCACTGCTTTAGTCATCACCGCAGAAATCATTTCCGTCTCCGTGTACCTACCGGGAATAGCTACAGGAACATACTGGCAGCATCCTGTTGTTTCTGAAAGAGAACTGCCCCACAAGAGCTTTCCCGTGTTACCTCACTCCTCTGCTATCCCAAGCGTCCGTCTGTCCTTGCTGGCTGGGAGAAGCTTTCTGGACATAGAGAAGGGGCCTGGGCCTTCTTGGCACAGCAGGGCACAGCACTTAGCCACGCTAACTTCTGCTCCTCGCAGATCGCCAGGCACATCTCTGGCTTTCAAACCACCGTGTTTTACAGGAGGTGTGTGTGCTGGTTCGGAAGGATGCCCGGCTCTTACAGGGGTGAACATAGGAATCGTGTTCTCCCCTCTCCTGCCTCCCCCACCGTCTGTCCCACTGGTGGTAACCTGCTCTCCTGTGACAACCCCGTTCTCACCACGCAGGGCCCAAACTTGCAAAACCCCACAAACAAACAGAATTCAATGATAAGGAGCTTAAATGCACTAATACCCACTTAAATGCAGAAGCTGACGTTGCTAATAGAAACAGATGCTCCATTTCTATAGAGGCAGTTTCCTCAGCAACTGATGCCAAAACAGGGCCTCATCCTGCACGGTTGCTGCCTGCTCAGTGGGAGCAGAGAACCACGTAGGAGGTGCTGGGCATCTTTCCATAAATGCCCTATTAAAAATAGGCCGCGTCTATAGCTGTTTTGAAAGCGGATTTTGATTTCCCTACAGTGTGAAATAGTTGCAGGAGGCAGGAAAACATTCCCCCATCAACAGGATATTTGAGCAAATGCTCCCATAGGAGACGAGTCGCTAGTTTGCAGCACTCAAGCGATGTCACACCTTTAGTCTCACATTTGAATGCATCGTGGTGACTCCTTGCCACTGTTGGCCATTAGCTTCAACATCAAAGAGCAGAAACCCCGTGGGAGTTAAATAATATTAAGGAATTTATCTAAGCATTGATCAAAAGGTACGTAGGCCACAAGTAGGCCACCTGCTGCTTTTCCTCTCATCGTGGTCTAAGGGACACGCATCCAGCTAAGCTCTTAACAACTGTTCTCAACTCTTATTTAGTTTTGAAGGCTGCTCTTCCTATTCACAAGCATTTGGATGCTGAAAAGCTCTCCTAATTTTCCAGTAATACCAGATCATCTGAAAAAAAGATTTTTTCTCTGCCTACAGGCCTTG
Organism: Fratercula arctica; assembly: GCA_947846985.1. Classification (NCBI taxonomy): domain Eukaryota; kingdom Metazoa; phylum Chordata; class Aves; order Charadriiformes; family Alcidae; genus Fratercula; species Fratercula arctica. The sequence goes on along the minus strand of CANTUZ010000006.1, from coordinate 15,413,270 downwards.
CACTGCCTCAATATGGTCTAGTCTTGATGACACCTGACAGGTTATTGGACAATGTAAAATCCCAAATGAGGATATCAGCACTCTGCCCTCAGATCTGCCTGACACCTCCCATGACAGAGCAGCCACTCTTTATTCTGCTGGGAACCAAACAGAGAGCAGAAACTACGGCTAAATGCAGGCTTGCCTCTCCTACAGCCATTGGAGAAGACCTGTAGGACAAGAAGCCACCATGGAAACTCATCTGCTCAGCAAGGAAAACCCCTGAGGGCTGTGGGTTTGGGGTCAGAGCACTCCCCTGACACCCCCTGCACACACAGATGTTTTATGGACAGATGTTTTACTGTTTACTGTGGAGGTACTGGGCAGTTCCCTCTGGTTCCCAGAGGAAAGATGTGTTTACTTGATATCTGCTGCCAGACAACCACAGTGGAAGAAGAGCAGCACATGCTGCAGCTGTCCCTGGGCTCTGTATGTGTGTTCACTATGTACATGATCTTGGCTAGTTTGCTGGCCAGGCAGGAATCTCCAAGCCTGTACCTCAGTTGGCTACCTCCTGTGATGACTGGCAAGAGACACGGGAGAAGATCTTACCTGTACAGTCTCCATCTGTGGTCCCTCTGGGATGAAAGCTGCTGTGGGACCTCAACCAGAGCAGGAGGAGCCCTCCATGGGTCATCTCCCCTGTCTCCACCCCAAAGAGCGACAGCCACACCAACACCACTCCTGGCAAATGCTTCTCCAGCGCCCCCCCCCACCCCCGCCTTAGAGATCCCACTGACAATGTCTCCAGACCCCCAGGCTCATATCTCTGCCGTTACCCCCACCAGTCACTCACCTGTCTTTTGCCACCCTCCCTCCAATCAATCACGTTCTGTCTGTCGCCTTTGGTTTTGTTCTGCTCCTTTTTCTGTTCTCTCCCTGCCTGTTCTTTCTCTAATTCCTGACATTGATTTGTTTCTTTTCCAGCTTTGAGACTCATCTGAGCTTTTCAACACCTTTTGTTCCTCCTCATCCTTCTCTTCCTTTCCCCCCTCCCAGATCCTCCTCATGTTGGTCTCAAGCACAGACCAGGCTGCGGAAGGCAATCGGCTCTGAAAGCCTTTCCAAACTGTATTTTCCTTCTTGGAAAGAATCCCAAAAATAAATAATAAACATTTATTTTAATTAGTAAGAGGCCACTGGTCTAGTATTAAAATCACCTTCTGCTGACAAGATGCACTTAACTGACTGCTGATGTGCTCAGTCAACGGGGCTGTTAGATTCTTTCATTAATTCCAGACGAGAAAAACAGTCCCACAACAGAGTTGGCTCTGCACATAAACAGCACCCGTAATTACGGCAGCACATCTGTAGTTAAGGTTAAGCCAGTCTGCTTTTGCAACCTGGGATTTCCCAGGCTTCTACCTGGCAACAATGGGACCTGCTGAACCAAAACTTCTGCACTTTGCTCCTTGTCCAGTCTCTCTCATCTGCAGTAGCACTCCAGAGAGGCAGGAATGCACATTTAAGCCAAATGAATTAGCAATTAAGGTAGTCTCGTGTTATCTTCCCATTAGATAACTGCAGTGAAGCAGGGAGCTTGACCCCCCAGCCCTGTGTGCAGGTACCTCACTGGGACCGATGGAAGCCCTTCTCCCATCTCTGGGTGTCACGTCTATGGCAGGGTCTGTCTCAGACTTCCCCAATGGACAAAAATCAGCCATGACCCAACTTGAGGTTTCTCCAACTCCCTGGAGCAGGACAACTCACTTGTTTAACCTTTGCAAGCATCTTCGTGCCAGCAATTCCTTGCTTTCCCTATGCAGGTTTTTAGATTGTTTGGAATGGCATTTTTTTTTTTTTTTGGCTAAAGATGAAAGTAACCTCTTATACTGAGAATCCAGTTAATGCCTGTGAATATCAGCACACTGCATTTCCCCACTGCCTGGACTAATATAATCTCCCGGTAGCTGGGGTATCTCACTTTTACCATTGCCATGTAGTATATTCATTGGTGATTCTTATCATGTACCTGTGTCTTTGTGTCCTCCGAACAGTGGGTAGGCTACCAGGAGAGGCGCTGAGCGATTATTAATGCAAGTTCCTGGTGTTCATCAGGAGTTATCCATCCAGCCCTTCAATTCTTCTCTCTCTGAGGGGATGGGGGAAACAGCATTCACTCTGATCCAAGAGGAGACGCAGCCCTGAGCTTGGGAAAGCAGATAGACTTGCTTCACTGCAAGGTACCATGTGTTGCAGCTGCCAAAATCCCCCAGGGGAGATGACCCCTGCAGACTTACCTTCAAGCTTGGCATAGCCCAGACCTGGGGAGGTGCTGGGGTGAGGCTGGTAACAGGGCCAACCCCCCCTGGCAGCGGGGGCTTGTCTCTTCCTTGCAGCCACCTCTGGGGTGAACCCAGCAAACGAGCTGGGTTGCTTTGGGATTCGTCGCTAAACCTGCACCGCGCTACCCCAGGTAGTCATCCTGGCCAAAATGCATCCAAATAATACCCCTCAGAACAGTTTTTCCAGACGGTGTTTGCAACGTGCCCACTTGTAAAACAGGTGATGCTGCTTTTGGTGCAACTGCTGCAAGCTCGCATCGTGCTCCAGCAAATCTGTTCAAAGGTAGAAAAGTTTTTAACCTGTCTGCTAATTTGTTGAAGGTAGACTTAAACCAATACCTTTCTTTTTTTTTTTCTTTTTTCAAAGTTTCTTTTAAATGACAGACTCCTTATCTCCTGATTCAAGGTTAATATTTCTCCTTGTTTAAGAAAAGAAGCCTGGATGTGAGATATCAGTCAGCCTTTTGCTGGCTGACACATCCCCGTGGACTGAGGCAGGCTCACTTGCTAAAGTCCTACTGCCACGTGACAGCAGAAATGTTTTCTTTGCAGTTCAGAAATTACACCTGAGTAACAAGGCTAGAGAAGGAGGGCAAGAGTTTTTAGTAGAATAATTATTTAAAATATACACAGGTTTGCCACAACGGGCTGTTCTCAAAATCAATACGATGGCATCAAGTGCCAAATTGCTATTAAAAGCGAAACCTTTAAAAGAAATCCCAGTAATGTCCCATCCATTTGCTGGGGAAACCTAAGAGCCAGCCAGCGCCTCAATAATTGCACATTCAAAACAAACAGCCACCGTTTGTCACTCTCAAGTATCAACACAAAAAAGTTTGTGGCCACTCTGCTGCACGCCCCCAGAATAAGGAGGAGGGTTTCCAAGGGCCACCTTTGCAGTTTGCCTTTCTCCCAGGTAACGTTTCGGAGCCAGCAACCGTCAGGCTGAAATCTCTGCTTCTGACAAGCTGCTCGGTAAGGGTCAGCCACTTAGTAATGAAGCTATATACATCACCGGCACAAAGAGAATCCAAATGACAGGCAGTTCTGGGAAATAGCAATCCCTGCACTGCACATGCCACACTATCTGTCAGCGATGGCCCCTACGCTTAATTTGCTCCATGCCCCCAGTGAAAAGAATCAGAATAAATCAGGGAGTCAGGATGGGAAGTCATCAGTCCATGTTTCTTCTGCTTCATATCAGACCAAAGTCGTATTTGAAGCTTTCTAGGAAGAGGCTCAGATTGGGATTCACTGGCTTCATGTGCCACACCAGACACGGAGCCCGCAGCCTCACGTGCTGCTAGTGCCACACCAGCACGGCATGGGACGAGCTGCCACCTTGCCCTGGAAACAGGGACACACCTGGGGGGCTGCCCCCTTCCTTCTCCACCCTGGCGTCTCTGATGTCTGATTTTGGTCACCTTTTGTCTCCATCACCTGTCAGGAAGAGAGCATCTCTCCATTTCTCACGAGCCAGAGGAAATCCCCTTTGAAACAAGTGCCATGATGACACATTCCCAGAGAGGCCACACACTGTCCCACAGGGATGGTGCCATGTGTCACCTTGCAGCTGTGATGGCTGACCTCGGCTCTGATGGACCTGTGAAGGTCTTAGCTGGATCAGGCATGACCCATGAATCATCTTTCTCCTGATAAACATATATATATAATATATATATACACACATATGTTGTGTGTATATACACACACACACATATACATACATATATTACACAAAAATACAGATATATCATATAAAATAAATGACAGTATCAGACCTGAGGATGTGTTACTGATTACCTGAAATAATGAAAGGTGGCGGCAATTTGGTTTTTCCCTACAGGAGAAGGGTATTTAACAAAATTACAATTTAATCATTATTTATAGGGTAACCTTGCCTCCAAAATCTCTTACAGCAGAAATAAATTAGGGCTCATCCATCACGAGCAAATGCTGCTGTTCCTGTCTCCTCTGGTGCAGTTTCATTCCAGAGTAGGCAATTTCCCAGGATTTCGCCAAGCACCTGGAGCTGATCCGATCTCGGCTGCCTTGGGCCACGCTCGGCTGCGTGGTTAATGCACCCTGCCTGCACGAGGGGTCCAGATGAAGTCAGCACAATCGTTAAGGTAATCTGGAGCTTCCTGATTCAGACAATCAAAGTCGGATCCCCAGGGCTTGTCCCCGCTGAGAAATCACTGCAAAACATCCAGGATGTGAATTGTCAGTGCCACAAGCGTTTGCATTAAGTCCTCCTGCTCCCCACTAAAATTAGTTTCTCCCAGTTCAGCCTAACCCGGTTCCCAACCTGAACTGAACTCAGCGACACGAAGGTAATTTCGGAGAGGAGTGAAGGTGTTGTGGTGGAAATCAGTGGAAAAAGCTGCAACTCGGCAGTAGTGGCTCTGCCTGCTGTTTTAGACATTCCAGATGGGTCTTTGGACATATTTCCTTTTGAAGGCAGGAGAGTCATCTTCCCTCACTTCCTGCCCACTGTCTTATTTTAAGTGATGAATCAGGTTTTACTTTTTCCTTTTTTTTTGCCTTCTGAAGCTGAAAACGCGGCTCAAGCTTTTCTAGTCCTTCGAAGCTCCAGACTTCTGCAACATCAGCAGCAAATAACCTCTGCTGCTATTAAACATTATTTTATCATTGCTGTGTGCCATTTGTCATAGGGAAATTACACTTTTCTGATTTCTTAAAATATTCCCCACAGTGATAGACCCTGGTTCTTCCCAAACCAGCAAACTTACTTCTGATATTCAGAAATAAGGGAAATATTCCACTCTGAAATGTCAGGATTAACTGGAGGTTACATCCAGGATGTCTGTGAACCTCCTGAACCGTGCAGGAGGTGAGAAGACCGTACACGGTGTTGGGTCTTTTTCTTTGTCAGAGAAAGATGATTTTATATACTTTTATAACAGAACATGAGATCCTGGAAATTATTTCAGGGTGAAAAATGACGGGGGAAAGCAAAGCAGCAAACAAACCTGCCCCGGAGCTGATGGCATGTCACCAGTGCAGCGTGCACCACGTCCTTCAGCTGACAGTGGTTTCATTAGCAGCCGAGCATGCTACATTTGCTCCAAGGTGCCTAAAACACGCCAGACTGACAGCTCTTCCGTTGCTTTATTGGACCTGTTGGAGATAGGAGCAGGGAATCAATTAGCAGGCAGAATATTTAGGTTGTGTGGAACCGTGTGGACAAACACCCCAAAGCGCCTCTCAGCCCACTGCAGAGGCTGGAACAGCATTTCATCACCCCGAGGCTGCCGGCGTTTTAACTGAGGAGGCAGAGACAACGATAAACAAGGATAATTTGGGCAAATTGTGTGAGGACGTGCTCCATCATGCAGATGGAGCCATTAAATCCCATCTACCCCACAGGGGAGGGATTTGCTGTGGGGCAGCTCAACCCTCACCCAGCTGCCAGGAGCCACGTTACCCCCCCCCCCCAAACCTCACGATTTTCCAAGTTCTTCCCTGGTGGGAAAAACCTTTCTGGACTCGGAGGGAGAGAGTTTTCTGGGTCAATCCTGTCAGTCAAGTGCCTTTTACAGGCAGCAAATTAATTTCCAACGTAAAAGCAGAAAAATACGAAAACTCAGGAGGAAACAGAAGGTAGAAAATCTAGGAGAATGATTGCCCGCTTGGCCAGACGGAAAGCAGCAGATTGCTTTGCAAGAGTATTCAGACCGTATGCGAGTATCCAAGGCTTTTCTCTTGCAACCCGTAACATAATCAATACCTACCCCGCTCCTGAGGTTTAGTGAAAATAATGAACTGGCGAATATTTACAGCAAAAGCCATGGCACATTAGGTATTCCAAAGGACTTATGTAAGCACCACTTTCTTTAATACAGCTTGAGAGGAAACGCTTTAAGAAGCTTTATCAGCATAAAACATATTTTGACATTCATGAAAATTAATATTTGAAATGAAAATATTGGCATAGCAAAGTCAAAGGCATCTAAGTGGAATGACTTAACCATGCTGGACAGTATTTTTCACTAACTATAATGGTTAATCTGTCAGTTGAGAGAAGAAAATTCTCTTCTATTGTCAAATGCAATGAAACAAAGGGGGAAACTTTTCCAGCTGACGGGGACTTTATGGAAATAAATGGAATATGGCAAGTTCTACAGAATAAAGCTCATTCTTCAAAATCAAACCAATTAACCTCAACTAAGTTGAGGAAACTGAGTCAGAGCAATTTTCTGTGACTGAACTAAGCGCTGGGTTTTAGTCTGGCCTCAGCCTCTATCTCCTGAGTGGGTATTTTCTTTGCAGCAGGCCCTATGGGGCTGGCATGAATTTCATATCCAAGTCCTTTGCTCTGAAATATTTGCAGCGTTCAGTGGCCGACTCCAACGTATATTTTAGCATCCAAATGCCAGAGGCCAAAGCTTGGATTTGCCTCCAGGAGGCTGTAGCCAGGAGTCCCTGCAGGGGCCAGGGCAGCATAGTCTTGTGCTGCTACGCATTCCTGAATTTGCTCAATTGAATGTCTGAATTAAACATACATTTATGTATGGAGAAATGTGACAAGGCTTTTTGCAGTTTAACTTATACCCTGAAACTTGTTGAGCTTCCTATCTTACCCTGCCATTCTTGCAAAGAGTACCCAAACCCCACTTACCACAGTAGATGAATTCAGAAGAATCTTCCTCTCTCTTGGGCCTCAGGATAATTTTGTGCTTTACAGAGTTGTTTGGGGTAGTTATGGGCACCTCAGGCTTGGGATGCATCTTTCTGCAGCTACGAGCCAGCTCCTGATGGCAATCATTCCTTCATGGACAAATCACTTTCCTGCCATCACCAAATATATCCCTATTAACAACCATCAAACGATTCTCCCTGCCAGCCAAACCAAACAATCTTTGCTTAAAACCAACTACATGTCTTCAAGCTTCCTCCTACCAAGGGCTGCAAACAAAAGTCTCTTATTTATCCTAGACTCAGTTTACCTCTCTATGGTTAGTTCCTTGCACATTCTCTATTCTTTGCTGAGACCAGGGACATTGGCTGTTTACCCTGTTACATTAAAGGGGTCCTTCCCCGTTCCCTATTTAGAGGAATCCACAAGTGCCAGCGGTGGATACTCCTGGGCCAGGCTGGGCTGATCACAGCCTCCTCCGGGCCATCGCTTCTGTTCCTCCCTTAACCGCAGGCTGCCGTTGTGTTATACAGACCACCTGGAGCTGTTTTAAAAAGAGATCATTTTGGATCACAAGACTTCACCTGCATCCTCCTCTTTTCTGGCATTTATCACCTGTTGGATTTTTGGGTTCTTCAGTGGAAGAAGCCACCATGTCAAAGCAGAAGTGGTTACCCGGGCTTGTCAAGTTTCAAATGAAAGCCACAAACACCACCAAACCACACAGGATTTGTCTCTGAGTTAGAAGGGGTGAGGATTTGTAGCCTACAAAATCGAAGATCAAATGAAACCTCCAGCACCTCCATACCACTAAAATGAATCATTCCCCCTCAACAAATTCAAAAGGCCGTACCTCCGAAGGTTCTCTTTGCAATCTACTCAGCCAACAGTCATTTCTACTTTATATATCTAATTTTCCTTCTGTTACAAAACTCTGAACTCTGAGAAACACGCTGCCCACCTGTCACTATCTTCCACAGCCTCCAACACAGAACTGATGATGCAATTTTTCATAGAAACACTCCTTACTCTCCATCATGAACTCCTTGGGGCAAGGAATGATTTCTTTCTCCTTTTATGTATTGCGCCTGACACAGCAGGGGCCAGACTTGTATTAAGCAGCATATAATAGGATCTACAGCATAATGCAGCATAATGAGCGATAACAAGCACAGTAGTAAATGATGTCATTTAGTGCGTACTCTCCCTGTGGTTCCCTCTCATCAGCTTTTTATTGAGCAGGTTTGTCCTCACAGTTTCTTACTGGTCTAAAAGTTTGTCTCTATCATTATGCCTGTCCAGGTGTCTATTTAATGCTTTTCTGCTGCAGCTCCTCTTTTCCTGCCCCTCTTTCTTTCTTAGCCTGCTCCAGGGAGTTGGGGACTACATTCCTGTTTATTCCTTTTTTTCCTTTATTTATTTATTCATTTATTTCCTTTGCTGCTTAGCTTCCCAACTTTGTAAGCAACGTGGACAATTGAGTGCTCCTGAAGGCCAACACGTGATATGGAACCGCAGAGATGTAGATTGGCCCCAAACCCAGAGATGATCCTCGCAACACTCCTCCTGCTTCCTCCGCTGTGGAGGGCCTGAGGACTTTCACATCCCGAGATTGTTGTCTCGGGTTTTAGCTCGCATGGCCCTCAGTCCTCGTCCCATCTGCACCGCCTCCTGCTACTTCCATCTTCACTCCGCACCTTTCAAAACACGCAGCAGGAACTAATCCAAAGCTGCTTGCTTATATTTCCATTAATTGTCTTTCCCTCATCCCATCTGCCACCTCTCTTCTTCAGTCTGGCCCACCCAGCTCCCAAATTTATGGCACTCACAATACAGAAGAGTTAATCGAATCCAATCTCTCAGCAAAATCTCTGGCATCTGCTGTTCCATATTTGGTTCCCAGCAAGGGCTGCTCAGTCCCAGCCTCATCTCCCTTGTTTGTACCACTGTTCCCATTAGACCAAATGAAGAGCACAATTAATTAATTGGTACCCAAACTTGAGAGTTCCACATGCATCATTAGAAATAATCAATATAGCTCCACTGTATGTGTACATGTTTTTTGACTATGTCTTATCATTTATTATTTGCGCGGTAGCAGTAGCTAGAAGCTGCAGCTTGCCCAAGGATCTCATCACTGCGGGGCAGAAGTGGGCGAGATGCAGACAAATAAAGGGAGGGAAGGGAGAGCAAAACAGGGAAAGAGGCAAAACTTCTCCATGGTCCACACCATGCATCCACTTGAATAACACGCATACGAGCGTGGTTTTTTAACAGAAGCTATGAAAATTAAAAAAAAAAAAAAAAAAAACCAAACCGAAAAAACCTCAAAAGTAGTACGCTCACCTCTACCAGGCTTACCTATTTTTTTTTTTAAACATAATTTCTCAAGAAGATTTCAAAGAAGGGATTTTTAAAATCATAACCACAGTGTTTGATTTATCCCAGATACCAGGGCGTTTTCTGGCACAACAACCACCAGTGCTGGAGGGGGGGTGAGGGCAGGCCGGGGGGAGGCAGCCCTGAGCACTGTCGGATGCAGAGGGCGAAGTCCCAACAGCCCCTGATGGCCCTTTTATACCAGACCCAGTTGTGTTTCCTGAGTTTCTTCCATGTGTCCCCCCCTTGGGAATACCTTGTCCTGCACGGTGTCTGTTGGCATTTACCACTCCTGGATTTCAGCAGATAGTGGTACATGGCACATCTCCCAAGGAGACGTGTTAACCCTTTCGGTACCGACATCATTGGTCTGCCAACGTTAGCCCAGTGAAGCGCTGGGCCTGGGGACACTAATGGAAAACCTATTATCCACCAGCCCAATCCCACTTCTGCTTTGTTTTGGAGGATGGCACCTCAGGCATTCGCTTATTTGACAGTCATTGTTTTTTTCTGGGACCCAGCTGCTTTAGCTCTACCCCTCATTTCTTTTCATTTAGATGCATGCGCAGCTCTGAAACAAAGCAGCCATTTCTTCCTGCACAGCAAAGCCTGCTGCCTTCTGCTGAAGATAATTCATGCGCCTACTGTTCTCAGCAGTGGGGATGTAAAGGCAAAGGGTTGGGGTATGTTTAATAAAAATATATCTTATACTGTTTACTGAATGAAGAGTTGTTCGACAGATGCTCCATCCTTAGCTATGTTTAAATTATTCCCTAAGCAAACAATACAAACTGCACACTTCATCTTACCCAATACAAAAATAAACAGAACATGCAAAATGTATGGTCCTGGTATAAGATCCCACACAAAGAACACCGATTTCTCCTTTGCTTAAATATTTTCTGCACAATGTTTGTTCAGTAATTTATTCTTCCACTGGCTACAAAAAATTAAATGTCCAAATCTGTTTATCCTATGAATTTTCAAGAGTAATAGTGAGTCCCCTGTTTCAGCTTAAATAATATTGTTGTGAGATACCTCTTGATGGATTGTATAAATAAAGCCAGACACAGAGACAGAAAAAAAACCCCAAGAGCTGGGGGTTTTTCCCATTTTTCTTAGTTTAGCAAAGAGACATGTGAATACTCTGATCAGCAATATTTTTCCTAAAACTTCTGAGGTGTTTGGGTCCTTTACAGAGGAAAAAAAATAAATCACTACCTGAAATGGATTGCAGAAGAGATGTTTTGCTGCTTTCAGGTCCTTCCTAACACATCCCCTCTGTGTCCTGCCTTGGATGTGAGTGAGAGGCAGGAGGGGATCGGGTGAGGCAGGGAGCCAGGGGGGTCCTGGGAAGCTGGGGGGGAGGGGTCCCAGGGAGCCAGGCGCTTGCCACCCCCCAGCAGCCCAGCACGACCCGAGCTCCCGTGGTGCTGGGCGAGTTGTGAGCAAGTGGCCCCTGTGAACCCAGACCGGCTGGAGCCAAGGAGACCAGCCCAAACCGGAGAGCCCCCTCCCCTCCAGCCAGGGCCACCCCTCGACCGACTCCCTTCACCCTTGGAGGAGTCAAAACACGCAATTTGGCCATCAACCCAGCCTTGCAGGTCGTCCCTGTAGGGCAGTGCAGATGCTGCCATAAAGGCTGATAAAAACCAGTTCTCACCTTGACCTTTGAAATCCAGAGCTCTGTCAGACGTACCAGACACCAGATTAGGGAGCAGGAATCTCCCTAATGTATCTGAAGGAGGATCTGACCCATTGCCCACCATGGGCCTTCATCCCATATTCCCCCAAGCTGGGCTTTCCAGGGCTGCCGCAGAGCCTGGAATATGATCCTAGCTAATAGTTTTTGCATGCACTTAGTATAAATGTTTCCCACTAATTAAATTACTTTCTCACAAGTTGTAAATGGACTAGGCCTGGTAAAGACCTTTCATAGCTCTATAGCCACCTTATGTTAATTCACAAACAAATTACACCAATTCATTTCTCATGAGACTCAAAAGGCAGAGGGAAGAAGAGACAATTTAGAAACATCCTGGCACTGCTGCCAGGAGCTTCCTATCATTTTCACTGCAAAAGCAGAAGTTGGGTTATTCTCTGGCTTTCTTGAAGCTCAAAACCAAAGCAACATGTAATGTAGCTCTCCAGAGCCCGAGACAAAGCCGCCATCCACCTGCTGCCAGCAGTTCCTCCTGATTGCCATGTGCTTGGAGCCCTCCCAGGACAAAACCATGGACTTTGGTATTGAGACGTTTGTAACAGGGCCAGGGACAAGCTCCTGCCTTGCTTTCACTCCTGGCAGATTTAAAATTGCCAGCAGCAGGGAGTGGATGGGGCAGACAGGAGCCTGTTTCCTAGTGTGTACATAAATCCACGTGTTGCACCAGGGCTTTAGCTGGGGAAGTTTCGATATTGACTTTTTTGGATCTGTCTCACCACGTGTCTTCCCACCAAATGTATTTAAAGAGAGGAACAAAAGAATAAAACATCAGGGAGCTAATGGGTCTGATTCATGGTGGTGTTTCTCCAGATTTAGGTAATTCCTCTCAACACTCTGCTTCAGAAATGCAGAAAAACTGAACGCAGAGACCAGCGGTGGGAGCAGAGCAATTGCTGTGAGTAGTGATGCAGGAACAGTGACGCAGCCCTTGAGGGAGAGGAAGGGTGCAGGTGGGAAGGGAAGAAAGGAGATGGCCTCAATTTATCAATTACTCATTCAATGAAGAGATTAGCAAAATGAGGAGGGCCCGGGGGTAAATAAATAATGCTTGGGTTGCTGCTTAGCTCTGCTGCTCCTGCTGGAGGAGCCGAGCTGCAGGCACTGCGGGGCTTTCAGCAAGGGCCATGGGTGGGTACGTGGGGTGAGATGAGATGGGATCCCCTCGAGGAGGGATCAAAAGTGCAGCTATTCAGATAATTGGGACGTTTCTCTGCTCTTGGTGTACACTAACTAGTGTGGTGAGGCTGGACCAGTGATAGAGACTGCAGTATATGGACCTTTATGTTTAACGAGCTTTCTGGCTGAGGATAAAAATGCATCTTTGAACAGTAAAGGGGCAGGAGGGATGGCACTGACACCTTTCTCAGGAAGAAAAGCAGAATAAAAGCAACTTTCTTATCACATCAAGAGAGAGAGAGATTTATCATACTCAAGGATCCCACCGTACCTGCGGGTATTTCCAAAGGAGCTGAAGAAATATGGCCTAATTTCTCTCCATAGCCAGGGGATCATTTGTCCTGACTTTGCCACAGGGGTAAAACAGCTGTGCACAGAGGGTTTTCTCTGTTTGTCCAAGTGTCCTTGATAAATCACATCTCTGTCATACCTGGAGGGCTGCATACTGACACTTCCAGGTACAACTTGCCACTCTCCAAATAAGCCATAGGTCAAGGGGGGTGTTAGAGATGGTAACAAAGCCGGCAGGATCCAGTCTAGCATCTCATGAGCCTTATGATAAATGTTTCTAAAAAGGGTTAGCCAGAGACATGTACTTTACCTGCAGCAGGAGCTGGGATGGGACAGGAGCGACGGGAGATCTTGGAGGGTCCATGTCTGACACTGATCAGGGAGAGCTCACATGGACTGTTGTGATAATATTGAGGGGGACAATATTTGCCTGTAAAAAGCAACAAACCAAAGCAAAAAAATCGAGAGCGCATTACCTGAACTGACTCCTCAGGAGTGTCTTTGATAAGAGCTTTGCAGTAAGAAAGCCCCCAGTTTCTCAAGAAGTTGAAGATAAGGCGTTTAGCTAGAATACATGGTAAACAGAAAGCAGTAACCTGCTTAGAGTTAAGTACATTAACCACAGTCCAAATAACAACACTGAAAATAAGGTAAGCAAAGCACAACAGCTCCCACAGGACCCCTGGGAACTGCACACATAAAATGGTTCCTTCATTTAAGTAACGGTTTTACCAAAGTTTATTTCTTACTCAGCAGCAGTGCTAAGAGGGAGGGAGCATCTCTTGCAGCTTCTTCTCACTAAGAAAATTCCAAACTCAAGAGAAAATACCTGTAACTGAGAGAAAGAGGATTTACTTCAGTTTTCTTTGCAGCCATGTACGCTGCTGAGTCTCATCCCGGTGAATGATGATAGCTCACTCAGGCTGGGACCTCTTTACAGTCTTCTGGAATTAGCCCCATTAACAAGTCATGGGAATATTCCATTCAGGCGAAAGATTAAGAAAAGATACACACTCTTGGCGTGAAAATTAGCAGCACATCTGAACGAATTTATGAGCTCCTCTCCCTCTGCCCTGACACCAAAGGCTGCAGCCGGCACGGGCTCAGCCTGGCCGTCCCAGCTGGAGCAAGGGCTGCTTGGGGTTTTATGGATGCTGAAGGAGACACCCGCTCTGCCTCTCACCTGCTGGGGGTCAGAGCAGCTGTAGGGGAGACCTGAAGGCACGCGTAGGAGCTGGGATACTGCCGGAGAATCAGGTACAGCCCTCGGGAAGGAGCTGGGCAGACCTGGGGTCCAACTTCCTCCATCGGAGCGGCCGGTTCTGCCGTGACTGCCCTGACACCACACACAGTCAATGGTCTAAGAAAATAGCGCGTGCTCGCAGTAATGGTCTATTAAACCTCTCAGCTGCTGCAAGGGGAGAGTCAAATACAAACATTGGTCACTCAACGCACTTTCCTGTTCCTGCGAATTGGTCACATCACGAGGAATTGCTGTGAATCTGCTTTCCACTGATGCGCAGCAGCTACACGATTTCAACTTCCAAACGCCACTTGGGAGTTAGGAGAATTTATTGTTAAGGAAACACGATCCTTACGGTCCCTTTCCTTGATGTCCCTTCCAGCCTGGTATTCAATCTATGATTGATTCCATGAAACAAGCGCACACAGGGCTGGTTCGTTAGGACTCACGAGCTGGAAAATGCTTTCAAAACGCACTGAATAGAAATATAGATGAGGAGAAGAAACACATCGTATTTGAACATTACTGTCAATGAACCCAGTAGTACAAATACTTTTGTAGCATGTTTGATTGTGAAAGAGACTGGGAAAGTCATTATTCTGTGAATTTTGGTATATTTTCTTCTGTAAGATGGTACTGCGCAGAGGTATCAATACAGGCCCAAAAGTAGGAGCAACCCAGATTATCTTGAGTATCAAAACGTACAATCGTGCATTGCCTGCAAAGGAAATAAGGATAACTCGGTATTGCATAACTATATCCTCATTATCATCGTGACTCACTTATTATTTTTACTGCATAGCTTTTTTCCAGTGTCGGACCCACAGCTATCTCTAAATAAGAGGTTTATATTCCCCTTCTTGTAAATCAAACTCAGAACAAAGAAAATTTTGCAAAATACATTTTGCTGACCTTTTGCTGTTGCCTCCCTGTTAGTCTGTCCCAGCCACACCCCTGCGTGTCCTATTGGCCAAACAGTTACACTCCTTCCACCAAAATTACACACTGATTTTGCAGACCCCTTGTTTTTCACTATTTCATTAGAGAGTAGAAAGAACAGCATAAGGCTTATCTAAACAGTGGCCCCAAAACATGAGACACTTGCAACCTCTGCACTGGTAATCTATGAACTGAAAAAGGGCTCAGGTACTTGGCTAACAGAAATACTTACCCAGCTCTAGGGAAAATACTCAGCCACAGATTTTTATCCAACAGCCTCTCTGGTGACAGTTTAATATGGAATTTGGACTCAAAAGGGTAACTGAACTTCAACAAGCTTTTCCTACAAAGAACACTGAAAATTGCACTTTCTTCCAGCTGATGGATAATTTCATTGTTTACGGTATAGCATTCTCTCGGCACATAGGAGATCACTCATATTTTATGCATTTACGGACATAGGTCCAAGCACATACACAGGTATTGCGTGTACCACTGAGACGCTGCAAAGAAAAAATGCTGAGATTTTCGCATCCTGGGAGAGGTTTTAACCAGCTCCCAAATGTCAGATGGCAGTTAAAAGGGAACTATACTCATGTTTTTATTCAAATAACTACTCTAAAATTACAAAAGATAAGTACCACCTTTCAGCCTGAATAAACTTGAATACATGCTAAAAATAATTCTGCATTAACTCCTGAAGTTACTGCCTTCTGGAAGGTGTAAATGGATAGAGTTTGCTATTAGATGCTTTATATAACCATATGTCAAAAAAATTCAATAGAATGAAAATTGCATATCCGAAAAGTGAATCTGCAGCATTTTGAGAAGTAGTTTTAGAATTTGTTTTTTTTTTTTTTTTAAAGAGCAACTCAAGCCTTTTAGCTAAACCCAAGATCTTTGACATAATTCACTTTTCACTCTGAGTAGACAGCATCAAAATTTGAGGGGACGGACAAAGAGGACTGAAATGTAATTTAGGGATTAGGGTACAATTCTCTCACCCTTGCTTACAACAGTTTGTATTTAAGAGTGTGGGTAGCCCTGGTGAAATCAATGAGCTCGGCGGCAGAGTAAGGAACAGCTCGAAATGAGGAAGGGAAGCAGCGCCTGACCCACTATTGATAAATGAACTCCAGATTGCAGTTTGAGCTATAACCCAGTGTCCTCCTGGGATTTTTTTTTGCGTATCACACTGGATTTTTTTAACCCAGCCAACTGGGTGTTGGATGAACTATTTTCTTGAGCATCTCTGGGCCAAGATGGCCCTGGATGGTGCTAGGAAGAAGTTCCTCGTCTACCCCACGCTCTCCTCCTCTTGCAGCCTCTCTCACCCCTCACAGCTGACCCTGGGAAGCCCAGAGCAGTGGGGTCAAGAGGGACCTGGTTATCGTCCCTCCATCACAGTGCTGCAGAGTTACCTCCTGGTTGAGGAGCTCCGTATTATTCCCTGGGGAGAACAGCACAGGATGTCACCATTTGGCTCTGCTGCCGTGGAAGACGCTGAGGCTCCTGCAAGTTCAGAGAGGACTTATTTATTACACGTCGCTTATTTCTTAAAAATAAAGTTCTCTCAATACAATGTGTGGCAACGGGTAGAAGTACACCGCAGTGAGAGAAAAAATGCAGTAACGCTTCGGCAATTGTTTAGGGATTTCTTGAGGAAGGGCAGCGCTGGGATGTGTTTGTTTCTCATAACCTGGAGGACAATTTTCATCCTTCAATCAGGCATTATTTTCAGAAAGCACAGCTGTTGAGATTCACCAGGAGAATATTTGAAACTGTGAATAATAAAATATTTATTAACCCAAGTACAGCAGATTACAGCCTTTTATTCCTAGAAGATACAGTGCAGGCAGCGTCTTTCTATATGCAAGGATGAGTTCTGTAAATCCAAGTAAAGCAACATCAGAAGCAGGCAAAGCATAATACAAAATGAATTCATAAGTGCTAAGTAAAGAGTTTGAGAATTATTGCAAAGGATGACTTCTGAGCATTTAAAACATGGAAGGTTATACCTTACTGTAGCAGAATACTCCAGGACTGATCATTTGGGCTGTGAATTTGTATTGTGAAACACATGGTCTATAAATGCCTTGACCTTCACTCTGCCACTTCTGTACACATCTTCTGTAGAAAGACAGACGTTTTAAAAAATAATGGTATATATTATTATATGATAGTTCTACTTCCCAATGATATAGTGGTATCCAAATTTCAATCTGATAAATGTGAAATAAGACTCTTTAATGTAATCCAAAGTTCCGTTCAAGGAGGAAATTACACACTGGACCAGCTCCCCGAAGGAGTTTGTACATTAATTCAGGGTCCCTAAATCACTACGCATGCAAGCTGGTTTTCCAATGCACTACTAGGTTCAACAACATTAAGAAATTTTGGGGAAAACAATTCCCTGTAGAACTCACAGGAGTGGATAGTCTTTCCACCAACTTCAAGCATTTCCCCTAGCACCAAGGCAGGTGCCGAGACTCCCCGTAACCAGGGAAGAGGTTCCTCACAGCTCTGCTGGGCTGCCCTCTCGAGGAGCCCCGTTTCCTTGTGGATGAGAGTGCCGTGATCAGGACCTTCAGTTGTGAGTTGCAAACGCACAACCTGATAGACAAACTCAAGTCTTTACACGAGTGCTGTGACGCTTAACTAAGACAAGAATTTGAATATGTGTTTGAGGGCTGCAGAGCAGATTTTCAAGACAGGACAGCAACCATCAGGGTCTTTAAAAATAAATTCTGAACAAAATTGTGACAGTGGAAACAGCCATATGTTGGGTCTTCTGCAGACTTGCTCCATCCCGTTCACTGTATTGTAGTGTCCAACTCAACATTGATGTTGGTAGGACAGAATGTCCCAATTTTTCGTTACCAAGAGATCTATTCTGTACGTAACCTTACAGATCTCCTTGCTGTAAGTTTGCTCTCCTCTGATGACTTCACCCCTCTGGAAGCACAAGTGTCTGCCTCATTTGGACATAAAACACCACACATTGAGAGTGGGAGGATTTTTGAAAGTCCACAGCTTACCCTTCGGTCTCCCGACACGCATCAGAAATTTTTCCCTGACTCCAACAGGAGCAGACTTAGGCCAGCACAGGTTTCCTTTTACAGCCAGTCCCTACAGTCACGCTTTTGCAAATCATTCTTAGCTGCGGATATTTATATTTCAAACATGTCCTCTTTTGTCAATTAACATCTTTCAAAGCCAAGCCTTTGCAATGAATGAATCGTGGATCTTGAATTCAACAAGCAGATTTTAGGCATTTGTTGAAGAGCCAAAAAATATGAGTGAAGAGATAAGGACCTTTATCTTTGGGAGCAGTCACTTGCCATCCTTTTCCTTCTCTCTCTTTACACGTTTTAGCAGAGCTGCATGATTTTATGTCTTACATAATATAGACTGGATAATTACCAAACATCCCATATGTTGTAGGTCATTCCCACGGCTGTTGATGCTTAATCTCTTGTCTCCTGTTTCTCCATCAGTGGGCATCCTACCAAGTTTTGATGCACAAAATGTATTGGGTTGGGGAAAAGGATTCCTCTTTAATAATAAAAAAGGAAAGAAAAAAAAAAGGGGGGGAAGTGTTTTGAATTAGCAGAGCAAAACATTTTAATTGAGCGGAGAGAAAAAATTGGTCCGAAAAAGTATCAAATCCTCTCATGAGATGGCAAAATTTATCCAGCTCTGAATTCGAGGGGTAGATGCTGAGGGCAGGCTGGAATCTGGAACGGAGACAAGAAATTATACAAACAGCAACTGCAGAAGAGGGCGTATTTACATGAGACACCATAAGCAGCGCAGTGCCCGACAGAGCGATTCACAAGGAAAGCATTACAGGACCGTTCCTTAGTGATTGACACTTCAGATCCCAAGGTGAAGAATTCCTGAGGCTCCGACAGTCTCGTGTTTGGGGGAAGGTAATGAGAGCATTTTGTGAGCAAAGTAGGTCACGGCTCAGCAGGAGAGTCACGTCGTCACATTAAAGTATGAAGATGCATAGCTTCCAAGAGGGTTTCTTTTTTCCTGCAGTTATTTTGTTTAGCCAAGTATAATCTGTATTTTAAGGAAAACAAGATGGTCGTCATTTATGGGCCACTCCATTGTTCTTGCGAAGGCTTTGTGAAAGAGGAAAGTGATTGCACCCTCTCGCTACAAAAGATGGTGATTTGGGTAAGTAAGCTCAATTGTCTGAACAATATTCTGCAAATGAGTGTAAAAACTTATATCAGAGAACAAAGCATGAGTCACACAGAATTACTCAATAAGAAACAGCTAGTCAACTTTCATGGGATTTGGGTAATGTGGATATCTCCTCAAGTTATGCTGAGCTGCAGCAGCAGTCATGATGGAGACAAGACACACACAGCAATAAAAATACCCAGTCCTTTCAAGAGTAATAAGTAGAAAATTTCAGGTGACAAAACCCAAAACAAAACTCAGTCACATCGTATCTCTGATAGCTCTCATAAACTCCGCAAAGTGAGTCCAGAAATCATCTGAAGAGGTCTGAGGAATGTGACGCTTTGCCCGCTATCCTGTCAGGAGCAAGAGACTAACGCCAGGAATGATTGAGGCTGGATTTTGACACTTGAGAGTACATAGAGTAGGTGTAGAAAAGATTACAGTTATGCACACAGATGGAAGGAGTAGATCACTGGAGAACAAAAGTGTGACAGTATTAAGACAGATAAAGTAATTTATTTTATAGGAAACGATTATACAGTTGAGAATCATGGGGCTTTTTTTTTCCATCAGAGTGAAAAGGAAAGAATATCTGATTTTCTTCCACACGATCCACAAGATGTGTCATGTGCTTCTGATGGTGTCAGAGAGAAAGAAAATGGTTTAGAGAGTGGGCGAACATTTGGATTTCTACCTGACTGACAATGTGCAAGTCAGGGAATTGGCCCAGCATCAATGAGTATCTAATTAATTTTGGCAGTAAATACCGTCAACACTGCAGGAAAATGGTCATGTAACAGGTTCAGAATCAATACATTGTCCTATATTTAAAGAGCCACCACTAAAGTGAATATAATTTTACTAATTGCCTGTCCCAGGTTTCCCCCTGTAGAAGCTGGAACAACTAATAGGTTTAGGAGTGCTTTTTTTCCCAATGACACAATGCACAGACAAGAAACGCTCTGCATCGGGGTACTAATGTTTTTGTCTTCTACACCAAGTAAAGGCATGCATAAAGCAGGATTCCGACATTAAAAAGGTTTGTATTCCAGCACGCTGAGGCCAAATCCTCTCTTATAGCCAAGCCAGGAGTTTCACATAGCTTGAAAGACCAAATCAGAAATTCTATTAGAAGATGCTGGAAGAAAAAAAATCTCTGACAAGCAGCTTGAGGGAGCTCAAAATTATTTCAGAAATTAAATGACTTAGAAGTAATCGGCAATACTACTTAGGCACTAGGTAAGCAATTATTTATTTTATAAAGTAAGAGCTCAAGTGTATGTTAAAAGTGGAGGGCAGAATACTTGTGCACAATATATGGGGTTTTTTTCCTGCTAATCTTCCATAACATTATCTGCAAAACACATCCAGACAGTACAAAGCTACCAGAGCCTTTCGAAGTTTTTTGTATATTCTTCCTCCACACGTTCGAGATAGAGACATTAAAAGTTGAACAAATCGTCAAAAGGAATGTATGTGCCTAAATTCCCTTTGTTTCAGTAGTCTATGTATTTTCTGAGGATCTGAGTCCAGAGACGGCAGATGGTCGTTTTTCTCAGATATTTAAGCGCCTACACATGCAAATAGGTGGCCAGCAATATTTTCAAGCATGTCCAAACACTTTGCTCTCTAAATAACCATTAAAAATATTGATGCGACATTTCCATCCTACCAGGTTTTTCAAAAATATCAAAGGGAAAAATACTTCTGTGGAAATTTGTCAGTAATTGAAGCGACGTGCACCTCCAGGCTGCAGAGTGGGCACCACACAGATCTGCGATATTGCAGCCCCAAGCGATACTGGGCAGGGCACAGCAATGACAGCGGCTCTAGGAACGATCTGGCACTGGAAGAGTTAAAAACTCAGGCTAAAGCTAAATAAAAACTACAGTTAAATTTCTTCATGTCACAACCCCACAGTTATCTCTGCCTGTGCACACAAGGCATCTGCGCTCCCAAGGTTCAACAGCCAAACATCTCCAGCCCTCCCTACTCTCCAGGATCCCCCCAAAATGGGTGAGAACACAAAAACCCAACACTTGGGAAGGTTGATTTTAAGAAATTCAGCTGAAATTTACCCTATAAACATTCAGCAAAGAGTCTCGAACCACAAAAAGAGAAGACCGAGGCAGCTCAGAGCGGAGCAGACGAGAAGCGTAAACGCCAAACAAAATTACCAAGATTTATCTCCTCTTTCTATGAACGTGGATTCTGTGTACTCTAACGCCAGCAGAGCTCTCTGTTAAAGCAAACAGCCTGTGCTGGGTTTTATTAAGGAGGAATAGGGTGTTACTTTGGTTCTGATAAAGAATATGTGTCAAGAAGAATGTACGATATGTTTTGTCCTAGAGATGTTTTAAGGTTCCCAACGCTTCAGAAAATTTGTTTACAGCGAAATACAAAGGAAGACTTGTCTCGAGGAACAATTGGAGGGTTTTAAAATGAAACAAAAAGTTACAAGGAAAAAATCTCTTAACTATAATTCATAGTTTTGTCTCAAAGGGAATTAACAGGATTTTATGACTTTGATCTTCTAAAGAATGAGTTTCTTAACTTCATTAGTCACTTTGCTTAATTTTAAAAACGGATGCCATGGGAGATAAAACACCAGCATTTTAAAAGGGACGGTCCCTTCTATATTTGTCAGAAGTGCCCTACTGAAGTTCACGTCAGAAGTTCAGTTAAAGAGACTTTATGGCAGACAATTTGTTATAATTAATGAGCATTCATAATTAATGGCTGGCTTGATGTAGCCTTTGAGAAGGATCACAACCTTTTTCTTTAAGATCTCAACATAACGATCTCTCTTTATGATCGCACCATTTCTCTCTACTTAAAAATTTAGCAATGGGGTAAATGATAGCAAGAGTTAGATAATTCCACTATCAACCAAAGTTAAAAGTCCTTTAGCTTGCTGTTCTCGGAGACCGCACTAACTGTACTGATTATAAAGCATGAATTTTAATAACAATACCGTACTCCATTTCTCACCAGCATAGGTTCAGAACTAATTAAAATACAATGGGAATGTATTTGCTTCTATCTAGGCAAGGAACATGACTGAGTAACAACATCTTCCCGCATTGTCTCAAGAAGCAGCACTTGATAACACTGTTTTCCTCTGCAAAGTTAAGTCAGGTGAAGTTTTATTTTACTAAGAGGGGGGCATTAGTTGTAAATATTTTAAGGGGCTGAGATTTGAGGTATTTCTATGGGCTTTATGCTTCATGCAGTTTTCCTTTTATGAACACTGTTATAGATGTGAAAAAGATAATACTGTTAGCCTAAGTGACACTGCTTTTCGGGCTTTTCAAATTTATTTCCGTGAATTTACGGCAACGAAATTAAAGCCAATTTGTTTGCTCCGTGAAAGAGCAGATGTTCCAGAAGCAATGAGATTTTAGATTATTAAAACAACCCTTGTCACATGCTGACAGATTTTCTTTCTAAGTGTATTCCAGAAGCATAAGTTTCAGACCATCTTTGCTGAGGGGATTTGACAGCTTCCCTGGGTGGTGGCTAGTGACCACCAGGCTACTGCATACTTGGAGACGAGCTACCACCCTACAATGAAACACCTCTCCAAGGCTTCCCAAACCAAGAGCTCTTCCAGCATGGTGCGGTCCCATCCCATTTGGCAATCACAGGCAGCTACCTTGCTTTGAATAATAATAATTACAGTCTTAGGTAACGAGAGCCAAAGACACTGAGCCATCAGAGTTAATGAAGAGGGTGAAGAGGACTTACAAGGTTAAGCCACACTAACAGGAGAACCAAGAAGATGAGTAAGAGTGGTTTCCCTTCCAGCAGGTGTTGCCGGCCAGGCTTGTTTCTCGCAGATCTCTTTCCGCATCTCTACGTGGCAACTGGGTTTTCCTCTTCCTCCTGGCTTATACAAACACACAAATAACCGAAAGCAAACCTTCCTTTCCGTAAAGGCCTGACCAGTCACCTCCCACAGACACAAGGAGAGGGTGCTCCGCGGTTTATGGGGAGCCTTAGAAACGTGGAACATGAGAAAAATTGACTGATTTCATCTGATTCAAGGCTGGGTCTGCTCCAGGCAGGGACATTGCATCGTCACTTATACAATTAAATGGAGCCTAAATATAAAGCGCTGATAATATACATCAAGTCCTTCTCCAGGATTCAGACTCTGACACAGAAGAAGGAATAAACAGACACAGAAACCTGACGTACAGGTCTATGAGCCTTTTTCCACCTTTTGGGGCAAATATGTTCAGTGAACAGAGCAAATCTTTCAGATCAGCTCTGCTGTAGGAATTGAAACTACAACTTTACCATTTTCTTCACATCTGCAGGTGGTTTTGGAGAGCAGAAGAAGGGAAGAGGTTGTTTTTCTTAATAAAGGATTTAATCCAAAAAAACCGGAAACAAATCCTTTTGTTCTGCCATCCGATAGATGACTTTAGTTTGGGAGACAAGAGTTCATCCGATGGAAACCTTGGCTCCGCTGAGGACGGACCATCCCTTGCTGTGGGCAGGCCACCCGCTTCCAGAGGTGCTCCGTGTGTTTTACAGAAGGTTTCTATCTTAACACCAAAAAGACCTTCGAGTTAAAAATAATGAGCAATACGATTTGTTGAGTCAGGCTGTTATAAATGACAAATTAGAAATTATAAAACTGTTTTTCTTTATCAAGCAGCGCACAAACAATTAAATTCCCCAATTCCCTGACCCGCTGAGGAACACTGTGTTCAATTTTCCTTTAATTTTTTTGCAGTCATGGATGGAAACATGCCTTAAAGCGGTAGCCAGCCACACTCAGAGCCTGGTACTTCCCAAAATGAAGTTTATCTAAAACTCTGAAGTTTTTGCCCAATCTGAGAAGGGTGCTATGCTGGTCTCTAATTTGATCTGCTGGTCCTACCTCCAAGGGGCACCCAAGGGCCTGCGCGTCAGCCCCGTTTATACGCTCGCTGTTTCTCCGAGCTAATGCTGCAAGCAGGCTGAGCTCACACCGAGACCAATACTAAATAACCAACCCTGAGCAGCACGACTGCTTTATTAACCCAGGTAGGCAGGGAGGCACACGCTCAGCAAACCCCAATGCTGCTCGGACACGAGGGCTGTGTTAGAGCAATGGGACCAGGATTTACCTTTCCAGAGAGCGTCCACACCTATCAAGATTTCAGCTCCATCCTTCCCAGGGTTCGGTTTCCTCTTCCACCCTGTTTCAAATGGTTCTTTAGTCTTTTTTTACAGCATCAGGGCACCTTGCCATCTTCAGTAATTAATCCTCCGGACTCCTGCAAGTAAGGAAGGACTATCAAGTCCGTTTTCCAGACTGGAAAGAGGGTTGCAAAATAGACACCTTGTGGCACAGAACCTGATCAGGGAGATATTCAGGCTTGGCATGTGTGCAGGGAGGCGGGGGTGTCCCTTGTCTGTAAAAGAAACTTCTATATATATATGTCCAGGGGATCACCTGGGTTTAATAACTTACCCTTGTTAATTGGTGTTGACTCCCCTCAGAATTTACAATCGATATTATGGACCTTAAAAAAAAAAAAAAAAAAAAAAAAAGGTAAAATCAATAACCAGAGAAGAAAGAGGAGCCCTGTCTGCCCAACCTGTCGTCTGCTGCCTGATAGACACAGCCGCAGCCGCCCATCACCGACAGACCATGCCCAGACGCCTGCAAGAAAGGAGGAAAAACTTCTGACACCAGACAGGTGAGTGGTACAAGCAAGAAGCCATGAACAAAGACAGGCTCTGCTAATAAAAGAACCCTGCGATGATCTGTGAAGCATCCTGAACAGTCTTTGTCTCATCCCAAATGCTTAACGCTGGCAAAATTAAGGTAGGGAGAAGCAGGGCAGTGCCAGAGGAAGAGGATTTCTAGCTGAGAGATCAACACTTTCTCAAAAGATGATGGGGAGACCCCAGCCCCTCCTGATCCGAATTCCCTACAATGAAGCTACTATTATGGTTAAACATGAAGCCTTACAGCGTACCAGTGGAACAGGCAGGAGGAGGGTTATATATACAGGTGGGATGTCTTTTGTGCAGCAGCCTGGAGAAAGACTCACTTTATTCCTTTTGAGAAAAGACATGAATCAGAGAGAGATGAAAAGCACTATTCCCCAGAGCCTCCCCAAATCCGCTTCTGGTACCCGGAGAGTGTATTCGGGGTGGGACAGACATTGTCTTTCATATTGCAGGCTGGTAAGGGATTACTAGCATCAAAAGCAAAACGTATTCAAAACTAAAATCACACGGTGAGTTGTAACACTTCATTCCTCCTTTTCTTAAATAAACACTAGGAATACAGACAATGCCTCCGGCACATAGCCCTGTTAATGCACATACCTCTTCTTGGACAGATCTCCCTGGGTAGCGACAGCCTGGACCAGGAACCAGCCCCAGGGAGCACCGTTGTGCTGCGGAGACAGGACTGATATGGTCAGAAGGTGACAGGTCCAGGCAGCCCGCAGAGCAGCCGCGTCTGTCTGAGGACCGAGCTGACACACACCCGATGGCCCGGGAGAAGCCTTTCTCCTGCCCAGAGCCGGGCTGTCGCAGAGCCCAGAACAGCGTCTGCATCCCCGTTTGCACCCAGCTCAGCTCACAAACCAGTACCTTGTGACTAGAAATCGGTTTAAGTGTAAAGGAGGTACCAAAGATAACCTTTCTCTACAATTAGAACTTTTGCTTTTATTTCAGAAGTACCCTCCTGCTTGTGTTCTACATACATGGACATACTGATGCTGCATCCCCTGGAGCATCACTGGACACCCACTCACCCACTCCTGGCTGCAGGAAACTCTTTCAAGTTGTGCTTTCCCTTCTGTATACACCAAGCAAGCTATTGCAAAGAGAAAATGTGAGGGTTTTTTTTTCAGGACACAGGGAATACACTTATCTACCACACAAGGACACAAACCTTTTTGCTATGGTGAAGCTCCTAGTGCTGCAAACCCCTTTGAAGCTCTACCGAGCTGCTGCAGTACATTGGACCAGTGATGGGAGGGCAGGGAGGTTGGGATGCTGCCACCACTCACCAAACGGCCAGAGTTATTTCCCTACATCCACTTGAGCAAAGCTTACCTGGATGGCAGGAGGTGCAGGATGCTTACTACCCATCCTCCGGATGGATCATACCTTGGTGAATTGTAATGCTTCTCACAACCCTGAGAAGAACAAAGGATTTGGATGCAGCCTTGATAACATGCAGACAAGTTCCCTTTTCCACAGGCTTCTCTGAAAACTTTCTAAATGCTTCTGCTGGTGCAAACATACCCTGAGAAACCTACTGTTAGAAGTTAGTTTTAAATAGCACACACAAGCTCTTTTGAAACAAAATATTCTCAAGACATCTTTTCACTTTGAGCAATTTCTTCAGGCATCCAGTCCCATATTTAAGCGCCAAAGGCAAGATCCACAGATTAGGTGTCTAGTGCTCAATTTTATGCCCTGGCATTTGAAAATATTGTCCTTAATATCTGATTCTCAGGCACCTGGAAGTAAGCATTTTCCTTTGGAGTGATTAAAAAAGGAAATAATCTCTGTATATTATTTTATTTCCTTTATATGGTTTTAAGGCTGCTTGTACGCAGCACTGGAAAGTTACAGCCTGTGATTTGTTGCATTCTGGTCTGCTAATAGAAACATCCCCCTGACTGACGCTCGCTCCTAAGAGCAGAAGGATCGTAACGCAGATTGTAAATGGTTGCATTACTGAGAAAGATAATGTTTCTTTCCACTTTCATTTCCCTCGGTTGATATTTATCGTGGTAGGGGTTGCGTAAGCATATGAGAGAGAGAGAGAGATCGTGCATTATTTACCAGTCTGGAAACAGGGAAAGGCTCCAGCCTTTCACAGCACGGCTGAACCCCGAGCGGTTCCCACCCGCTAAGATTTGCATCGTGTTTGGTGGTAGCTTGGCTGAAGGATCGTTAAAGCAAATACGATGGCCCTGCCAGCCCAGAGAGCAGCAGCTGAGTGGTGCCGAGGGTCACAGGCTCCGTTTTCCCTTCTTTCTGCTCTGGATAGTTTCTACCACTATTTATTTCACACTAGGGCAAGACTCAGCTCAGGCCAGAACTGCCACCAAGTCACTGCGACCGTTGATAAATTCCTTGGGGTCAACTGGGGCTCCAGGAGGCTCCAACATCTCCAAGATGAAATTTCTTGCTGTTGAATGTAGCTGGGGGAAGACATGCCCATAGGGAAGGGTGAGACTGGAGTAGGTGGAGAGTCTGTCTACCCCCGGGATCGTCCCCATGATGCCACCATGGCTGACGATGCTGACCCAGCTTCCAAACGCGCCAGGAAGTTGCAACACTGAAAAGTTTATTATTGTTAAAGTCCAGCCAGTGTCAGAGGCTCTGCGTTTGTCCTTGCAGCACCACTGCCAGTGCACATTAAAAAAAAAACTAATGAAAAAAAGTCGTTAAATGCTGGAAACCTTAAACAAAAAAAAAAAAAACAAGCAACAAAACCAACAAAGCTACTGAATAAGAAATAAGTTAATGAGGAAAAATTACAAGGAACTGAAGACTTTAAATGCTCTTCCAAATTAAGGACAACAAAGGGAAAGCATCAGCTCTTATTTTTGCAATTAAGGTATTATTTATGGCAATTTAGTTCTTTTAAGATTAAACCTGGATACAGTGCTGCAGAGAACACATCTGATTTAGTCCCAGGGCTTCTCATCAGTTTCTCTATCAGCCTCAGCCAGCCAAAAAGCAGGAGGAGTTTTGTGTGCTCCGGAGCCTGCGTGCACACAGGGCGCTTGTAAATCTCCCAGAGGATTTATCCCAGCGCCGGGCGGTTGGACCGTGACCGTTAGCAACAGTTCTCAACCCAAAGCGCTAGCACTGGAGCTGAACATCTGTACCTTCGGGGCAGAAAATAAATCTTCCAAGAGCAAGAGAGAATATTTTGTAGGAGTAAAAGGGAGGAAAAAAAAAAAAAAAGATTCAGGCTCAGTGTCTGCGTGTGAACAGGGGTGGAAAGAGGAGGCTCAGAGGGGGCACGCGTGTTTGCAGGGAAGAGACAGGCAGCCACAGAAGGTCATAGGGAAGCACTGACCTGGCAGAGCAAACAGCCCATTTGTCCCCTCCTAGCAGTGAAGTGACTGTCCCATTGACAGGACCGTCCCATCCACCTCCAGGGACACCTCCGATGGCTCAGGAGGATGATCCCCGCAGGCTGGAGGGAAGGAGGGAGGTGCAGGATGAGCCCATGGCCACCAAGGAGCCACCCTGACAGAGCCCTTCCTTCCCCACCTCTGCCCAGTTTGAGTCACCAAGCAGAGTGCCACAGGGCTACCAAAACCCACATTTCTCTGCAAGGACGAAATGCACCCACAACTACAAAATTCACACGCATCCTCTATAGCGTTTTTCCCTCCTCCTGCACAGTCGGTAACATTTGCAGAGAAGCTGTTTATAACAAACTTTTTGCTCAAGTATGCGAAACATTAAGACTGTCCACACTATTTATAGGACTCGGCCCCCAGATGCCTTCCCGCTTCTCCTACAGACTAATAAAAACAATACAGTAAATAAATAAGAAAGGACGCAAATTCTGGTTAAACTCAAAAACGGTTCAGGGAAGAGAGAGCCGAAGACGGGATGGTCCTGGAAAGACATCCAGCCTACCAGACATCCGTGCCATGCTGCTGCTGCTCACAAACTCTCTGATTTCAAGAAGACATGGTAGGTAAACCAGTTGCAAACTATATTAGCTTTTTTTATGATTCTGTTGATTTTTCCAACCCCTGTGCTGGCTGCCTGCCTCGGCGTCCTGTTCTTTGAACCTGCACAGAGTAAATAGGTGTAACTACCATGGCTCTGTGGGGAGATGTGTCCCCAGGAGGAACAGGGTACAGGCAGGGAAACCCTCTCCCCTCCACCCCCATCCATCCATCCTGGAGAGCAGTGCGTGGAAGAGTCAGGTCACTTGGGCTGAAAAATGGGCAAGAAGGGGGGGGGGGGGGGGGGGGGGGAGAGAGAGAGAGAGAAACAAAAAAGTCAGGAAAGCCCTTAGAGAAGATTTCCTTGTGAATTCAAAAGGTCCCCAAGACTTGGAGGTAAACACGCGGTTTTCCTGAGGACCGATGCAGAAGGACGCGAACAGGGACGTGACATACTTCAACCACCCCAGCAGAGTCGCTGGAGGCACAAGGGCTTTCACTGGAGCACCTGGAGCTCGGCAAGAGATCAGGAACACGCTGACCGGGGCCTCACAGGGTGTTGCTCTCTAGAAGAGACTTCATTGTATTTTATTTAAATCTAACTGACCAGAAGATTTCTCCTCTCTTCATTCCCCCTCTCCCAGCAGAAACATTTCTTAGGCTAATTGAAACGTTTAACCACCCGGGACTGTTGGCTGCAATATCTCATCATAAGCCGCTTTAAGCGTTTGCTTGGATCGGCACCCTGGGACTGGAAAAGCTCTTTCCCCACTCTCCCTCTGCCCGGATACCCAGTGCCCCTCTCTCTTCCTCGCCCCTCTCGCCCCCCCACCCCCGGCTCTGCCCCCTGCCCCTCTTTCAAGTTGCGATGGGTTAAAAGAAAAGTATTAACGGGGCTTATCTGATGCATGGGAGCGAGAGGCTGAGACAGGGAGCTGGCAAGCAGCCAGCAGCTAATAGCAGCATAAAAGCAATTTGATGAAGGGGAAAAAAAAAAAAGAAAAAAGAAAAAAGAAAAAAATTAACATGCTAATTGTCAGGCTGGAGAGGGTGCTGGGGACCATAGAGATGGAAGAAAGAAGGAAAAAAAAAAAAAAAAAAGACGTTTTCCGATTACTCTAGATTATAAGAATAAAGGTCTGAGGAAGAGAGAAAGGTTTTGAGGCAATTCTCTTCTTTTTGTCCCGTTCTCTGCTGCCCTCCCCCAGCTCAGAACCTCCAGCCGGAGCCTCAGGCGCTCACAGGGATTCAGCGGAAGATCTCTTCCTTTTTAGCATCGTGTCACTGCCAGATGCACCACGGGCTGCGGAGCCGGTCGGCGGCACCACCATGCACTTCTCCCCTTCCCACGGTGGCAAGTGATGCTGCGGTGGAGCTTCTGGCAGGGGGGGAAAAGTCACATTTGACAGAACCCTGCACAGTCCCACCTCGCAGCTCGGCTGAACCGAGGGCAGAGAGGAGGTTTCCAAAGAACTGACCCCCCCCTCCCATTCACAGGGAGGCTTTTTGGCGTTTCTTTTTTGAACAAAGGGATATAGGTCAACTTATTTAATATGGTTTTTTTTAATTTATTTTTCTCAAAGCAATCGAAAGGGGTGCCTGGAATGCTCAAGCAGAAAGCTCAGCCTCTTAACGTGGGCTCCACAGCGTGCCGTTAACTGGGATTAAGAAAGTCAACTAATGCTTCACTGCACCGGGATTTCAACAGCACGGAGCCTCCCGACAGCAAATTCAGTGGGATCTCAAAGCAGCAGCTGCCTCTCCCCACAGATGCCATTTAACCCCGGATTCGTGTGCATCCCACTTCTGAAAACCAGCTGGAAATCCATCGTGCCTTCCCTTCACGGAGAGTGAGCTCCCCTCTGCCCGGCTGCCAGCTCCGGAGCCTGTTCCCATGCAGGTGGAGCGGGGCTCCCAGCAGACTTCGGGGGCTCCCAGTCCGTCCCGCCTGACCAGCAGATGATCCAGCGCTTTTCCCCAAAAGAGTTGTGCTGGGGGAACGAGGGCCAGGACACGAGGTACCTGTATCATTTTTGATTAATATTTGTGGGTGAATGCTGTAAATATGAGCCGAGAAGATTTAAAAGAAAGTCACTGAGCCGTGCAAGTGAATTAATTTGCTTTTAGGCAAAATGCGGCTGGTTTTCAGCCTTTTACAAGCAGGAACATTATTCTTTTCCTATGCCAAAGACTGACTGCGCTTGCTCTCCTGCTTTACTTCAACTGTGGAGGAAATTTGAGCAAGAACATGTATAGTGAATTGCTAAATTCAAC
This sequence comes from Fratercula arctica, assembly GCA_947846985.1. NCBI lineage: Eukaryota > Metazoa > Chordata > Aves > Charadriiformes > Alcidae > Fratercula > Fratercula arctica. The sequence goes on along the minus strand of CANTUZ010000006.1, from coordinate 15,382,399 downwards.
CAGTGCCACTGAAGCTCACCTAATCATTCAGACCAACACGCCCTACCTGAGCGGCACACCGAGACCCGTGAGCTCCTCCGCTTTTTACATGTCGACAGCCAGGGTGTTAAAAGAAGGGGAAATAAATAAGCCAGACCTGGTGACTTACATCATTCTGTTTTTCTTTCTGCTCTTGACTGTGACATTCATTGTGCTCTTCATAAACTGCCAGCTGAAAAATTCTTTTTTTGCTACTCTTCCTTACGACAGATCGCTCCGAGAAGCGAGGAGCCCGTGGAGGACACAAGCTGTCTGACACTAGCGAGAAACTATGTCTTACAGCAGTAGCAGGCACCAGAAACCCTGTGCAATAAGGCGTTGTTGCCATGTGGCAGTGAATGGACGCGACCCTCTTTAAACAGGCGGCAGCGCAGGAAAAGAGTGCTGAAAAATATGCTGTATGCAAATCGGAATAGCTGTAAATAAAAAGCTCTGTTATGAACTAAAGAGAGAATGCTTTAGCAAATTTATGCAGTTTTGTGCAAAAAAAAAAAATTGCCCCGTGATTCCAGATTAAGCTCTGTATGTATGCAAATGTCATCATCCACCCATTCAGTGTCCATACAAGGATATTTGCATTAACAACAGCCTCCAGTTTGGGCATCTGGTGGAGCTTGTTACCCATGTTTATGAAACCATAGCATCAAAGGTAAAAAACAGGGTATATTTACCTAACGGCTCCAAGCTGTGGGGATATGAGTTTACTTTCCAGACCCATTTCTCTCAACTGCTGCTGAAGCTGCACGGTAATGCCGCGGGAGTCCTGCCGGGCAGGAGGAGAAAACAAAAAAATGTTTATTTAGACTTTTGATTGTGATTCTGTTGAGGGTGGTTTTGATGTTTTACTGCATCATCGAGCAGGTTTTAAGTTACCGTTTATGTGAAACACTAAATACCTAAGGAATTTGTTTTCAACTTTCTTAAGCTGCGAAGGACTATCTGCCGTGGCATGAAACTAAAATAATCAAGATGGGGAGAAGGAAGGAGAGAAAATAAATATCATTAATATACGTAAACTAATGAAAGGGGAGAGCAGAGTGCTCTGAGTTGAGCACGCAAAGTAGACAACTTCTGAAAGCCATAAAACACAGCTTTATAGCAGTAGTTGCTTTAATGCACGATATCCCCACTCCTTGCTCGTTACAGAAATGTACAGTTAGGAGCATGCTTTATCAATATAGCAACAGTTTGAGCCAACATTGATCCCTGGCAAAAACCACTGGTTTAAATTATTAGCTATCTGATTTTCTTCTAAAAGCTTCTGCTTAACTTTGTGAGCTGACATGCTATTTTAGAGATGCTGATTTTTAATAAACTTGCGGTTACGGCACAATTCCAAATCAAACTACACGAACCCCAGAACCATATTTCGGTATCCCACAAACAGTGGGCAAAGGCCTTTTTGGGTTTTTTTTTTTTTTTTTGGTTTGGTTTGAACCCCAGTAGCCCAACATACAACTGAACTGCAGCTATCCAGAAACAGAGTCCTAAGAGCTATTTTTGCCCCGGTTTTTGCTAGTGGATCATCTATCAGATGCTGCACCCCTAAGTCCATCCTTAACATGCAGAGTACGGCAGGCGTGCTGTGTGTATATATGTACATAACTTATTTAATCCAAATGAAAAGATTTTACAACACCGTTACACACATACGGGCTCGCACTCAAACACACAGACAATACGTGTATAACATGGGAGCCTGTTTGCAAGCTTTTTTTTCTTCTTTTTTTTTTTTTAACACAGAAATTGCACAGTTGATCACACTTCCATGTCAGTGTCTTGGTTACCAAGAGCTTTTATTATGCTCAAGTAAGTTAAACTACTACATAACAGGCTTAAATATTTTATTCCTTGATACGTGGCCAATTTTTATCTCCTCTGAACCAAATTTCACTGGTGTAATTCCAAGTAACTACTCTAATGTAGAAAGCGAGAATAAATTCAAGTGTGTTTACCTCAGCCCTTTTTGAATAAATCAAGTTTTATCAAATCAGGCATTTCTTATTTATTTTTCAGTAACAACAGCTTGTTTTCAGGTTATCAGCCACCATGAGTTTGGTCTAAGAATTTCTGCCTCAGAACCTGATAAAGCATATGTTGCTTTGCACCCTCCTGTACTTTATTTAAATGTTCAAGAATAACGCTGCAATAATCCTATTTTTCTCCACAGCCTGATAGTTGGAATAATACCCCAAAAGAACCTGTCACGCTTAAGAGTGCTAGCTGATTTTCTGGGAAAGCTTTTATGCATGCCCTGCGTTGCTCTCGTCAATACCCAGAACCACTTCCATCCCAGAAGAAAGTTCTATTAATGCCATTATAACCGATATATGAAATGTATGTATAGAAAACATCTGATGTATTCTCTTTCATGAGGCCCAAAATTCAAGCTGACCATAAAATCCACTTCCCAACCACAGGGACCGGTGGGCATTTATTCACTTGCTGTAACTGGTTTATTAGGTGCATGACACACCTGGGGTCCCAAATGTACATTCCATCCCTTCCCCTCACCTTCTGCCAGTCACACTCCTGCCCAGGTACAAATACACCATTCACCGTGTCTTTATAGCAAAACCCACTTCCTCAATGTGCCTTTCAAAAAAGCCTCTCGACACCCGCAGCCCGGCAGCAGCCTCCTGCCTGGTGGCTTCCCTTCGAGCCAGACTGGAGGTCGATACGCTAAAACACAAAGGACAAGTGAAACACCAGAAATCCAGGACACGACGCTGTGAGAAGCAGGGAGGCCCCAGTTCAGAGAGGCTCTTAATTATATGCTTTGCTTTCAAAGGATGAGTAGCTCTCGTAACGCTTTGGAGAGCATCCATACACTTAAAATACAGGGTTACGTGCCCTCCTGAATCAGGACCTGTGTGTTAAATGTTTTAACCCTTCTTCCTCTGGGCTAGGGAAACAACTCCTCGCTTCCACCTGGAAGCAGCGACATCTTCCGCATCTGATGGCACCCTTCCAATGGATTATTATTACTATATTTCAGTCTATTGGCTTTAATGTCCTAGTCTGTGGCTGGTTGTGAACCCAGCTGCCCAAGCTGTTGGCACAGACACTGCCCAGAGGGAGTTTGCCGCAGCGTCGGTACTGAGCAGCCCAGGAGGAGCCTCCAGCTCCTCTGCAAAAGCACCCCAAAACTGGGGGCTCTCTGATCCCATTGCTCTGCCTGAACACTGGGTTTGTAAACATTTTGGGGACCCAGCAGAACTCATGTTTCTCGCATCTCCTACCCGTAGGTGGGCTTTGCTATGGGCATTCACCCTCCTGCATTTCCCTTTCCCCCAAGCAAAAACCAGGAGCTGAGCGTTTTCTACACCCCATGACACACGGCCATCACAACCGATGCCTGGAAAGGACTCCTCTGCAGGACTCGCAAGTCTGTCAAACTACACAGCAAGGCAAAAGGCAAAGAATAAATCCCAAAGCCTCAATGTTTCACGTCTATTTGGGATGCTTCAGGCTAGTAAATGCCCTGGTAGCGCACGGCAAACCAGAAAGCAAAGCTGCATTGCACGATCATGCTTTCCAAACTGGTGTCAAACCACAGGAGACACAGCGATTTGTAACTGCACTTGCTCTAATGAGCTTTCTTCTAGTAGCATCTTCAAAAGAAATGAAAAGCCCTTATCCCAAGACACCACTTCAGAACAGGAATCACCAAGATGAAGGCTCCTCCGCAACTCAGCTTCCATTAAGAAAAGAAAAAGGCTGAGGACTTAATGCCGTTTGTGAGCGCTAACAAGAGCCAGGGCTTAGTTACACTCCTCCTGAGTTTTTGCTGCCCTTCCAAACTTACAAAGGGTGATTTCAGAGAAGATCTGGAGGGGCTGAGCAGGGTTTGAGCCTCAGTTTCCTAGCGATGAGCAGCTGTCCCTGACACATACACATCTGATCCCGACGGAGGTGTTTGGGCAGGAGGTTTGGTTCTGCTCGGCCAGTGCAATGTCCCTCCCTAAACGTGTGGCCCTCCTTCTCCTAAAGCTTTTGAGAGCTAGAAGCATTATCTACCTGGTATTCGGAACATTTAGAACACCGGCAGATACATCAGACTGAGAAGATGAAATGAAGACACAGCTGGATTGCGTTCACAGCCCATTTGGCTTCAGGAGGTTGTTTCTTCCAAGCCTTAACTCACAGGACCCCAAGCAAATCCAGAAACTACAAGTTCGGTTTAAATCCATTAATCAATACGGAAAGTCTCCTGGTCAAGTTACACAGAGAGTCACATTGTTGTAAGCTTTTTTCCTCCTCTCTCTCTTATTTTTGCCCTCTTCGCAATAGGAAATTCCTCCTTGCGGAGCAGAGGATTTGCCCAGGCAGTGCTTGTAGTAGCCCCAGTGAATAATCTCCACTGAGACAACCTAAACTTGCACTTCCAGGTTTAATATGCTATATTTACCTCTAATTTCTTACAGGAAACTTATGGAAAATTCCTTCTATAAAGATCTTTTAGAGTGAGACCGTTGACCAGAGGCCTGAAATCTCACAGATCTCAGGAAAACTAGTCTCCATTCGGCTCTTACAGAAAAGAGCTTATTTTTTCTATTTTGTGTTGTCTCTCAAATTCCTCCGATCCAGCTCTAAAGCCAGTATCACCCACACAGCTCAGAGCTTTCTCAAGAGCCTCGTGAATTTGCTGAAAGCAGTTTCTATATCTAAGAGACTTCAGAAAACGAGATTTCGCAGGAGCGACTGGATTACACAGCACTTCTTATTTAGTCCTGGAAGTAACCGTGGTGTTTGCAATAGCAGATGTGCGACTTCAAAAAGAGAATGGAAAAACCTATTTATAAAGAACAAAACTGCCCTTAGAACAAAAGAGCTGTTAGTTTTAAAAGCTGCTTTTTTCTTTTTAAATGTTTTATAGAAAAAAGGAAGAGTTGGCATTTATCTTCCCTGTATTTCAAGATCCAAGACTATAACCCTGCTGCACTAACACCACCACCAACACTGGAGCGTGACAAGGAGTAAACCTGACCCCTCTTGTTTAGTAACGTCAATGAGCTAGAGGCAAAAAAAATGCAAAATATAATATCAAAGTCTGCAGGAAATGTTGCCACTCTCCAACCTGGCAGTCTGGGTTCACCAAGGTGACAGCCTGCAAGGAGCAGGAACACGGAACGGCTGGAGAAGACCCAACAGCTTCCACACCCCAGAACCTCACTCCCCAAAGCCCTCACCTCCGTCTCCGTGGGAGTGAAGCAGCTTTGTAGGGTTTGTCTTGGTGGGAGGGCTTTAATAACCAAGTAGACTTATTTCCGAACACGAGTTTGAATTTCATTTTCTTGTACAAGATTAAGACTGAAAAAATTGAGATTTCACATTCATCTGCTCACGTGTATAAGGACTACCTCTCGTTTTGTCTTTATTAGACTTTTACCATCCCATTGCCTGTAGCAGGTATGGACACCTAAAGCATTTCCATGACACTTTGGCTGTTTCTGCAGCCACCACTCGCACTGGAGTGGCCGAGTCGCTGGTTTCTCAGAGCACCCCTTTGATGACAGCCAAAACCAACCCATACCTCAGGCTGGAGGCAGGTAGGCTCCAGGTGATGTACAGCAACGCAGCCGCCCAGGAGCACCCTCTGGACGCGTTGCCTTACTGCTTTCATCCCGCTTCTCTTCCCTCCAGCGTAGCACCAGCCAGCACCACTCAAACGGCAACAGAGAGTTAATCAATTAAATACAGAACTGATTGACCTCTCATAAACCTACTTTGCATCTGTAGCTGGTCTGGCTTTTTAGCCATTTCCCCACATACATTTAAGGGAAACGTGGCCAGCACAGCAAAAATTCTGGATAAAAGAGAATTTAACAATGTGCTTCTCTCACGTGATTTTCTGTAGATCTGTGTCATCATTTCTTGCACTGAAGTGAATACTTTTAGTGTTCTTCTAGAGCAGAGCTCCTTCCACAGAGCCCTTCACACAGAACTGCTTGCTGTGGGATCGCCCAACAGCAACCGCTTGCTCTCCATCAGGTGTGACCGTCATGCTCAGAAAACAGGACACTGTTGTGATGCTGGCTTCTTGCCATCCCTAGGGGAGCAGATGATTACCACTCCAGCACGAACTCAAGGGAGTAATGAAAAAAAATATATATTTATCTTGCCTGTCAAGATATCTCTGCTGGGATAGCTTTCCTGCCTCTAGATTTTTTGGAATGAACTTTTAGATTGTTTTGTGGTTTGGTTTTTTTTTTTCCCCCTCCATTTCAAACGTTACTGTTGTTGTTGGCTGCAATGTTTGCTCTAACTGGACCCCCACATGCCCTACAACCACCAGCTGACGAAACCGCAGCCTCAGACTTGCCTTTAGAAGCGCATCGCAGGATTAAGAGAATCCCAAGACAGCCATTCCCTTGGGTTTGTACTCAACTAGAGCTAGAAAATGTTGCTTAAATACTTCTAAACACACTTGAACATGCAGCCCCGTAAGGCAGTGAACAAGAACAATGTATCTTAAAATAATTTGATGCAAACTGACTGGAAACTGTAAAACAGTGAAGCACCTATCACACAGATATTATACGTGTTTGTGCTCAGGCTAAGGTGTCTTTTATTAAGGCTTGTGCACTCTTTTTAATGTGAATGTGCCTCAAGAACTCCATCAGCCAGAGGATTCTTATTCAGAATCTTGAGTTCGAGCCCTTTGACTGTGCTGGACTTCAGAGACCTCTCAGGATGGTTTTAGAGGAAAACACTAAATACTAGTATACTAAATGTAGAAACACAGGACAAAGCCAGACCGCGTGTTTTAGTCTTCCTGCAACAAGTAGCTAGGACATGCTCAATGCACAACATGCCATTTTCCCCAGCATGTCTGAAAATCTGGGCACACAGTCCCCTTCACCTGGGCAGGGGACACCACTCAAGGTAAGAGGTAAAAGGGACAGAGACTTCAAAATGATGTTTCTTATCAGGCTAAAGGAGCCTTCTTCCAACTCGCAGGAGCTGGAAAGTCATGGAAAAGAACAACTGAACCAAACATCTGGGAGAAGCAGTAAGACATCAGGACTCAGAGTATTGTCCTTCCAGTGGCTTTGGTGGTTTTATGCTGTGAGGATTAACAGTTGGTTCCAGCACACACACATCCCCCCCCAATTTAGTTTCTACTTTTGCTGTTCCCCCAGCACGATAGGAATTCTGGGGACAGATGCTAGACAGCCTGCGCAAGTCTCGTACCTCCACTCTATAGCTTGCGTAGGCGTCATTTTTCAGTCTAGGTAAGCTGCTTTCCAGCATGCAGCTTTCTTCTGCTTCACTATTAAATTTGTGAGTGGTTGGAGTGAGAATTCACACTACAGAACTCCAGTCAACCATCTTTGCTGCGCCTGTATGATAAAAATGCAGAGGATGACACTTCTTACTTCAAAGTTTATACGCAGGCATCCAACACTAAGGGGAATGATTATTCGTCTTGAATGGTACCAACCCAAAGTGCTAACGCTGGCTGACTATAAAACGCTAATCAGCATAAGCCAATTCTCTCTCCAATACTAACTGAGCATTAAGATCCCGAAGTATCTAAAAACATTTACATATAACTGAGTGGCTGACAATTCACAGGTACTTTGGGACTTTTTACAAATGCCTCAGTGCACACAGAAGATAGCTTGCTCTGCATTCTAAATCAGAAGATTAACAGTGCTTAAGTTTTAAAAGGAATCTAGAGCCAGTATCATCACTGAGTGCAGTCCAATGATTTTTTCAATGCTAGCAGTGTCTGGAAAACACACACTCTAAATCACATAGGCCAAAATACTGAATTTGGCAAGTTAAATGGAATCTGCATTTCCACCAAGTGCTTACTTCGGGAAAGCTATTTGGAAAAGCCTGATTTACGTGCACCGACTTGACACTGCAATCACCAATGCCCTCTGACCAGAGTATCTATAGTAAAAGTAATTTCCTAAATTTTCCTAACTTCTAGGAAACAGTTTTTCTAGATGAGTAGGACTTCTTGGGACAGTGTCAGAGAAGACACAGTCCTTGGCTAGAAGAGGGCAGGGAGCACTCCAGGACAAGAAAGGCAGATTTCTCCTGGCACGGGATTTAGTACACGCAAAGTTTAATCACTTTAAATGCCAGTGAGATATTTACTTTTTACGGAGCAGTGAACAGAAGTAGCCTCTGACTCACTTAACACACAACGCAGGTTGGAGAGGGGGTGGAAGAGGTGAGTTTTGCCCAAAGCTTTTTTTTTTCTTCTGAAAAAAACCCCATAAATGAACAATTTCACAGGTTACTTTGGCTAGCTACTCAGAGATATAATTATCAACGGTTACTATAACTTCCCCCGAGAGAAAGACTTATGAAAAACTCTTTGGTTCTAGAAAATAATGATTTAAAACTTTTAATAAGCAAGATTTTCATTTGCTTGTTTGTTTTTTACTTGTATAGAAAGCTACTAATACAAATCCATATAAAGTTTGTGGAAAGCCAACAAGCCCCCGCAACACTTAATGCGAAACGTTACTCACAAATTAGACTATCATCTCAGCACTACTGTCATAGTAAATCTTCTGGGAACTTTACATGGCAATCGTTGCTTTGGAAGCAGAAACATCAAAACAGTATCAGGAGACACGTATAAAAAAAAAAATATTACCTGAGTTATTGGATCCTCCTTTGCATAGTGCAGTTACACATTCAGAGGAAAAAAGCTATTATTATTGAGAAGATGAGGGAACTTCACGGAGTATTACTGCAAGGTGGCAGCCTGCTAGCCAAATTAAATCCCAGCGCAGGAAGCACAGACAAGATCAAGCACTATCAACACTTTTGTTTCAGTTTTATACTAAAATAATTGGTCCTTTCTGTAGTTCTTATACTGATATCCCTGTAGAACTGGGATTCAGTATTTTTGTACTCATCTTGCCAAAAAGAGATTACTTTTGATTTGTGCCCACCACCAATTACTATTTCAACCTCTATTTCTGTAATATCTTGGTAAACAAGACAAAAGTTTTCTCCCCCTCAATCTTAAAATTAAGGCCAATAGACAGTAAAAGAACAGCTCACTGAACTTTTCAATTTCCATTTTATTGGAACAATACTCTGAGTTTCAAGAGAGATTCGAAGAGCCTTCATTTCAACGAAAAGGCCGTCGGTCATCAGTTTAAAGCTCTACACATTCAGACATGATGATGGTTGTTTAAAAACGTTATGGTCAGCCACAGTGACAAAAAAAAAAAAACCCCAACAAAAACCCCAGCCACCTCCAACACAATAATCAGAGTGTTGCTGAAGTCATACAGATAGGCATTTTTTTTTTTTTTTGTACTACTGATTTCAAAACTTTTATAAACACCAACAAATTGTTGTAGTTTTGGCTGGCTGCATTCTACACCAAGAAAAAAAGAACTCTTAACTTAGTGAAATGATTTAGTCTCTGCTTCTGAGAACGCTGCAGCTTTTATGTTACCAAAAAGATATAGAAAAATATTTTTAAAATTATAAGATCACATTTGTCTAACGAAGAATATGAACATGGTAAGGCATCAGCATATCGAGAGTTACAAGAACTCATAAATCAACCCTTGTAAACGAATATTTGAGACGTACTGTGTTATGGATAAAGGAAATCAGAAAAATCTATAGGGTTTTTTTGTTTTGTTTATTGAAATATGACCAGCAGTATGCAAAAAAAAATCTTTAAAAACATAACATAGCAAAACCTAATAATTTTAAAATTAACAAAATAAAAAGATGTTTAGAGTTAAATGAAAAAACTCATCACTAGAACTGTGTTTCCTACAATGTAAACAAAAGCATAAAGGTTATGCTTGCAACAAACACAGAAGCAGGTTTATGGAGCAGCACAATAAAGCAACATTATGTTGTAATCTGATGGTTTGGTCTATTGATTTGAATTCAGAATGGGTTACCTTCCTAAACAGAAACTTCACAACTACAAAAAGTTAGCCGCATGTTTATCTCTTGAAGCAAAACATTTAGAAAATGTTTTCGTTTGTTTTGCCCCTTTTTTTTCCCCCCAAAAAAACATCACTAGGAACACTTTGGGCAACAGAAACAGCATCTTGAAAAAAGTTATTATTTCAAACTACGCAGAAACCCTGACACATTTTAATGTTCTCTAAACTTACACCGCAAGAGTATCTGCCCGAGAATTGACAACTTTCACATTGTAATACTGCAGAGGGGGGAAAAAAAAAAATCATAGCTTCAAGCAAAACCCAAAAGAATTCCAGTATTTTAAACAATTCTATACCAAATCATAACACATGGGCTGTTTCATCATTCTTTTGATTAATGGGCTATTCTGCTAGATTTGTCTCTCATCGGTCAGTCATACTAGAAAGTTTTATTTTGGTCCTATACATACTATAACCCAATGTCATCCCTTCATGTACAACTACTTCATGCCTAATGCAATTAAATGAACATAATACTTACACAAGGCACTGGATTGACTGCCAGCAAGACTGAAGTCCTCTAGGAGGAATATCCAAGCTACTATCTCATCTTAGCGACTATAAAAGCAAACCCAGAAAGAACTTCAGTATATGCCTGTCCTAGGCTCTTTGCTGGTATTGCCAAAGCTGTTAGTTAATGCTGTGGTTGATGCAAAGTAGAAAGATGCCCAAAGAGAAGAAAATACTTACACTACAAAAGCCAAAACAGTTTCAACTGAAGAGTAACATTCAGTCTAAGCTGGGCTACACCAGAAAGGCTCCATCTTCCACTACCACACTACTGGCAGATTCAGTTTCTCAATCCCTCCATCTAGATCAAGAAGTGACTTATCCACAAGCACGCTGCAACAGAAGCGGCACACTCTGCTGTCCCTATACTTAAAAAAACATCATTAGGGTCAAACACTGCACAGACCCAATCCATCCGTGCACCGAAATCTGAATTTTGTATCAGCAGCACAGATGAACTAAACATGATTAGGAACACCATGAACCAGTAGCGCACAAGATTTGCTAACTAGAAAGCTCTCAAAAGTCCTACTTAAAAGGAACAGAAAAGTAGAACATAGACAAGTCTTACTGGGTCTGCTCCTGCAAGCCTACCCTGGCACAATCAGCAGTCACAAGGATATCCCCAGCACTGCATACATTACAGTTCAAGAATATGTACAAAAGCAGAAGAATGCCAGAGTACTTTAGTACTTAATGACAGCATCAGAAGTGGGTTAACTGGATATTATTGCAGAAATTATGGTTCAGTGCATGGGTAGCCAACCTAACCACAATACTAGCACTAAGCACCAGCTCTGGCTCATGAACACCCACTTCAGCACCCATTCGTGAGTCATTTAGTTGGCCACATCTAAACATACAAGTGAACAGAGATGAAGCCAGGTGAAAAACATTTTGGACAAAGTAAAATCTTGTACCTACAACTGAGACCTTTCCTTAATACAATGTGCCATGACATTTGTTATAAAAGCTAATCAAGAAAAAAAAAATCCTGTAGTGTGAAATATGCATATTCAGCAAGTCAACAAGTCAGACCCAGGAAGAAGAAAATAGAAGAAGCCTGATCCCATGGACAACTGACTTCGCATCTTATTTCATCAAAAGAACCATCTGTGGGTTGCCATTCCAAAGAATGAAAGAGAAGACCCCAAAGGCGAGTGGCAAATAATGTTATTCCCCTTCTCCTGAAGATGCACTTGTTTGTTTTTAAACACACTTGAGAAACTGGTTAAAAAAAAATAAATCCCAAAACCAAAAAGAAAACCAAAACACCAAAGTAATACAGAAATTCCTGTACAAGAGAACATTAGGGTTCTGCAGAAGTGTTACAGTTTATTCCTTTAAGGCATTTCATAAGAAACATTTTAATGACACGTAAACAATTTTATTCCTTTAAGATCATTGTTACTTAGGTACCATATGATGCATGATTTCCACATTTGAGCAGAAACTTGTCATTCGATAGAAGACACAAGAACTTGTGTAAGCAATCAATGTCTCAGGATTGCAGTAATTAACTGCAACACATCTTTTAATAACTATTTGCATTTTAGAGTTTTCAGCCTCTCCCCCAAACACCGAACCCTTTTCTGAAGAGGTGTTCAGGAAAGAGAAAAAGGAGGGGGAGAAGTTAAAAAATACAATAGACTTTTTCTGCATGCAAAGAAATTTTGTATATAATTCACTTCTAATTCTCTTAAGAGTATTTCTTTCAGCCTCCTTTTTTATTACTTAAAGGGGAAAAATACACATACGTTATTTAACTGATTTCTTTTAGTGTTTAGTACAGTGTTTAAATTCTCTACCGAGTAATACAACAGCACAGGCAACAGGATTCCTTACGTGTGAAAGAGAAATTTCATCATCATATTAATGCAGTCCTTCAATCCCATAAAGCTGCCAACTACAATTACGAGTCTTCTGATTGAACACCTGCCATCAGAGACAGGATCAAGACCACTGTTTCATGTAGGCTACAAAGAAGTGATTACTTTTGGTCATTACCAACAGGTCTGTATTAAATTACATGATCTGGAAATAAAAGCTTCTGCATTCAGTAACTAATTTGCTAAGCCACTCACAGTCTTCAAAGAGACTCAAACTCATACTGAAAGTGAATTAAATACAGTGTAATCACTAATACTGCGTAATGTCTACTGAGAGATTAAAGAGGCCTAACACAGATCAATTCCAGACAGGTAAAATAAACAGCTAGAACACCAAAAAGAAAACAAACAAAAAAAACTTATTCCTTCCAAAAAGTAGTAAGCACTGTCATTTACAAAAGTAGTGTTTATGTTAAAACAGAGAAGGGTACCTAAAAAGAAATAGCCTTGGCAACCAAATCCAAACGGCATGAGTGTAAATCAAAGCAAAACAAGAATTACTACTCCAGAAATGTGCAAGATGTTTACCTTGTATCAATTACTATTTAAAACGGTGGATAAAAGAGATATTACAAAACTGAAGTGGGAAAAGGCTACAAACTGCTATTTTGCATTAATATACAGTGTGTTTATGACAGCATTTTCCAATAGACAATACAAGTGTTTTTACACCACTCCCATATTTGTAAAAAGTATATTTCATGTGTACACTTAGGAAAAAAAATCACATTGTTCAATCTGAGGCAAATTAGCCGTAATAAAGTCTAATTTTGCTTATAACAGATGCCAACCTTAAGATGTTAAACAACTATGCTAAAAATACAGCTTGCAAGCTGGAGCTGCACGTGTTCAAACAGTTTCATAAACATTAAAAAAAAATCCCGAACTATGATATGTATTTATTTTCTGAAGTCAGTCTTCAAATTCTTGTCCCTACAGGACAAAATGAAAAAAAAAATTTCCAGTTAAGACATATGCCCGTTTAAGTTTTAGGGGAAGGAGGGGAAAAGCGTTCTGAATTTTTCAATAGACTTTTTTCCCTTAGGGCTCAACTGTCACTTAAGCATCACAAGAACAAATTGAAATGTAAAACTGATTAGCTATACACAATGGAATTGGTCACAAAGGGATTTAAAAAAAAAAAAGTCAAACCATAACATCCATTCTCCATATAGCTCACAGTATCCACACTGGAAGTTTCTCTAGAATTAGATTAAGTTCGCTAAAAATAATGCTGAAGATAGAATTTCAGCACTATGAAACAGATGAGATGGGATTAAGAGGAGAACCCATTTGTGTAAGTACTTTATCCAGCCACTGGAGAGGCCCATGAAGATGGATTTCTATCCAGCATGGGGTGCTCGTGACATCTTGTCGGTGATATTCAGCTCCCCATCCCTAAAAAAGAATTAACAAAACGTTACCAACTGAGTTGAGAACATGCTTGTCTTTCAAAATAACTGTACCAACAAGAAGCAGGAAACCATGTTCTAAGATCTGAAGGTAAAGTCACAATCCAGTAACACTTCTTACCCAAAGGAAAAAAACTGAGGTTGGGAAGTAGTGGGAGGGAAGCTCCACCTGGAAGCCTGAATCAAGTCTTGTCTGCTACAGACTTGGCGTGACTACCCGAGCTCCTCTGTGAAAATGACTCCTGCCTACAGCCACACCTCTCTTCTGTTTCTCCCTCCTCCTATCCTCCACACTCAAACTGAGCAGTATTTACCACAATTGACAAAAATCAAGACATCTTTTGGACAAGATGCCAAAAACCCCTGGAAGGCGCAAGTCTAGATTCCATGCAAAATCTGAAATGGACAGGGTCTTGATTTAACGATGTTGAGAAAACAATAGTGTGAGAATAACAGCACAGTGTGATTTCAGAAATTCAAATCATGTCTTTTTTCCATAATCAATTTTTTTAAACCCACTATTAATATCTTTGAAGGAGTTGCAATTTTTTCCTGCAATTGCTTATGCTTCTCTCACATTCTTTCAGTGGTCTTGTTTGTTCCTTCGTATTTAGAGCATGAGCTCAAATCTTCTTTAATAAAATTATAGCAACCACAGTGATTAAATCTCTGTCCTGAAGTAACTAAATACATAGCCAACATTCAATACAGCAATCTGTGCTTTTCCTTTCTTGCATAGATTTCCTTCTCCCCAAATTAACCATTTTCAGCATAATTATCATTGATAAGAACCACATCACCACATTCTTACAGTGCTATGCAATTACTGCTGAATACAAATCCACAATAGATTTAAATGCCCTCAAAATAATTTGTTTACCTTTACAAAACTCATTCGAATGGTGCACATTTTGGTGAGCTCATATACTGCTTCAAATCCATGGTTGACAGACTGAGCTAAAAGCTGAGCGAACTCCTGATTGTTAAAAATTTTCAGACTGCATCCACTAGGAATCTTGCATACAGTTGTTGGATGGAAGCCGTGGTGGTAGTTGCAGTTCCTGCTCTGTACAAATATGCTGCTATCACTTAAACACTCAGCATAGACTTCCCCACCAACATAGTAGAGATGAACTCCTTGAAAACAAAGATAAAAACGTTTCAAATTACTTTTATTTCCAAAAATATAGCACTTAATACAATCCCCTTGAAATCAGAGACAGCAAATTTTCTGTTTGAGGTCAGAAAAGCTCTTTTGCCCACACTATAACATACTTTCTCATTTCAAAATACAGTAGGCTTCATTATACATCAGCCACTAGATGTCCTTCTCTCATCAGTTACAGAATAGAATACTTCCAGACATCAACAGTTATTTCAATCTATTCTCCTAGAGAACTTACGTGGATTTTAAAACTGGATTTATAAAACTCCAGTTTTATAAAACTGGTAGCTTCTGTCTATGGCAATTCCAACAGAAATAAATGCATCCTGGGAGAAGAGGCAGTGACAGACATGAATGAGAAAGTATATCCATAGTCTGCTCTAATTTTCAATGTATTTTTATCAAGCAAACAGAGAGGTAAGACCAATTAGTTGCACAATTTAAATACCATCAGGCTTTACAGACCTTAAAATCAACAATGCCCCTAGATTTATCAACATCTCCCTGGATTCAACTATGTACTGAATAGCACTGTAAGTCTTATCCTCCCTTTATGTTCTGAAGCCTGTATAACACTCTCACTAAAACTTAATATGTGAAAGCTGCTGATCCTTTCAGTATCCAAATACAGATTCCCACTGCTACTTCAGTTGAGATACTCACCTTCCTTCTCCCAGATCTCCCTTTCCCCCACCCACCCCTATTATATGGCTGGAATACAGTTCAGTTTAAGTCTTCCTTGCAATACCCTGGGAATCCACTGCAGACTATCCTGTGGTTTGCCAGATGAGGCTGCAGCAAGTCAACAGATGCAAGTTAATCTTTCAGACAGCAGCAACTGTTGTGAACATTGCTAGAGCCACTTGGGACTAAGGTAGGATGAAGGTTACACAGAGGAGCTTCATCAACTATAAGCAGCTATCAAAAAATCTGGGGCAGGCAAGAATGCATTATCACAACACAACCCTCTTAATTTAAAAAAGACAGAGACCACCACTTGCTACTGAAGTTCTTTTGGGTAAAGACCTTCAGAGAGATTTCTGAAGAGGGCAGATGGGTAATAGAACAGTCTGAGAAGAACACAGATACTTCAAAAACAATCCAATGCACAATTACAAGTCACTTTTGCTTGCAATGCAACACTTCTACAGAAAAAAGCTTAGCAAATAGGATTGGGTAACTTCAAGGAGACAAAAAACCAAGACCTTCCAAAAAAGCCATAAATAGTATTTTATCCCAAAACAATCTTAATTGTTCTCAGAACTGTTACCATAAAGCAAAGTTTTAGTTTAATGATTAGTATTAGAGATGTAGACATTTTAAAGCTCATTGCAGTCAATGCTACTCTACAACATGATGTTGGATCTTTGTTACATTTCTGACCTTAGGTGGATGCGCATCAAAAGGGGTAAGTCAAAACAAAAGAACCTGACAAACCACCCACGCCCCAGAAATCAGTTGTTCCCCCTTAGTAACAATAAATTTTCTTGAACAACAGAATTGCAGAGCCAAGTTTCCAACAGATATTAATAATATCTCGTGGTCTCCAGAGAATCTGCAAAATTTTGCCATATTCATAGCAGTTTAATTAAAAGACTGCTAAGGGACAGGACAGGTCTTGAAGAGGTACTCCAAGCAACAGTGACTTTCATTTAAAAAAAAATGAACCAAAACAACTCAAGACCAACTGTACCAAATGCTTTTAGGTGTTAAAAAGGCCTCTAGATACGTGCAATAGAAATGGGGTTCTCTTCTCAGGACTGACTTAGTTACAAAAAAGGAGATATTCAGAAAAGGAGGTACTACGTTTTAAGGTAATCCAAGCACATCCCATCAAAGATGAAAACCATGCATCTATATGTGCTATCAGCCAAACAGCAGGGGAAAACTAGAAGATCTTGCAAAACCTGCTGTCTCCAGGAATCCCTCCCACACACATACACGCCCCATGGATTCACTCAGACAAATGAGCCCTTGCAGTTTTGCATTAGCACTTCAAAGTCCTGCTGCCAACTCATGCAAGATATTTGAACATACTGTAGACAGCAGCATAATACCTTGCATGAACAACAACATAAAAAAAATCTTTGATATACTGTAAAGTGGTATGAAGTATTTGATTTAAAAAGCAGATATAACATCGAATATCAGAAGTCCTGCAATATGTTTCTTGGTGATGAAACACAAAGTTCTACACACAGACTATCATTAGCCATAACAAAGAAGCCCCTATAACCATACAGTTTGGTAAAGAAGGTGTAATATTTAATGTTTTAAATTAGCGCTAAAGAAAAGTGTATGCAATTCCTAGACTAATTAGAATCAAAATATGCTTAAGTAAGTTGTCTTCAGATACTGGAGAGGTAGATTCACGGATTACTACTTCTATTCTTATCTGAGACTAATCATTGTTGCAGTATACAGAAGCTGTAACAAAAACAAGGACTTAGCTTCTTAATCATGCCAACACAACTAAGCTTTACCTTTTCCAATATGTCGTCTAGTGTTCTCAATTGTTGAGTTGCGATTAACATTTGAGAGCAAACCTAAGCAGAACCTGTTTTTATTATTGGAGGGATCTGTAAACCCATCTACTAAGACACTTGTGGAAGACGCATGAAAAGCCTCCCCAACACGATTATTTAATTCGTAATACACAATCGAACACCAGTGTTTGGGTTCTTCATAGGCAACGGGCTGAACATCTGAAAATAAGCAAAATGGAAATAACAGTTTACATACATGTTAAAATATTGAATCTAAAACTGTAAAGCAGGCCTTCCAAAATATCAACAGATAACTAAAAGTTTAGTCAACAGTTATGAACAGTCCTGATTAAGATCGTAATGATTTTTAATTTCATGCATTTTAGTTAGTCCATTGATTTTATAATTATTTTCCTATTTTAAGCCTGATACTAAACAAAAGAATTGGGACTCAATTTTCAGAGCCTTTGTGCATATACAACTCCTACAGCAGGCAAAGGCAGCAGAAAAGACTAATTTTGAGACACGAAAAAAGTTCAACTTACTGTAAGCCATACTATGCACCTGAGGCTTTAAAAGCAAGAGAGGCAAATAAGCAAGGCAAGTTTTATTTCTCAATTCTTTCTGCTACAGCCCCACTTTGCCCTGGAGGACTGCTTCCATTTACCAAGAACGTTTACTGAGCCATTTGAAGTTACTTGTTCAATTTGCTTATGAGTTTCAAGAAGCCAAAGTATGTAAATTTTGCGTTATGCTAGACAACTTACCTCTGGTAGATATATTTGGCATGATTTGAGGGATCATTGTATTGCTTGTGTCCATAGACTGAGAATTATCCTGCCCCATTTGATCATCAGGGGGCATATATGCAGGAGGTGGAGTATCAGCTACAAACGTAAAATACAAGAATAAACCTCAACAATTTAGAACATTTATTCATTCTACAGTTGTAAACACACAAAAATACTCTTGAACAGGAGATGTTAAAGCATTCGGACCCGTTTGCAAAGTAACCTGAAGACAACCCAGCCACCTGTCTTTACAGTGACCTCCTTCAATAGCTGGATTCTTACCTATAGGACTAACAACAAGATTGGACACTTGAGGAAAACTTAAGAGATGTGCTTTTTTTCTTTTGCCTTTTTCCTTTAACAGCTGCAGTCCTGCAGCTGGGCAAGATGACTATAGTTCCCACTTTTTTCCCCCCGCACATACATAATCATTAGCTTTCTTGCCTACTCTCTTCCCCATATTTAGAAAGAAAAAAGTAGTAGAAGAAACAATTTTATTTGTCATAGCATAACAAAGGCCTAAACCAAGGGTTTTTTGCTGCTTCTCTAGGCTGAGTTCATTATACAAGTGTGTATCTCTTCATTCTTCCACTCATCACAGTAGTCAGTGTACCAACACACTGTTTCAGAAATTCCCTCCAGATACCATGAATGCATCCAACCCAGTGATTGCAGTCCTCATCCAACAGGGATACCCCACTGAATGGACACGCTTTCTGCAGCACTAGGCAGCCAGAAAGAACAAAGACGAGGCCACTGGAAAAATAAATTCTTTAATCTGTTAATTTCTTGGGTTTATAAATTGCACCAATAAGGCTTCTTTCCTTTGCCCCTATCAATTGTTACTTTTTCGCCTATTTTCACCCAAATACGTTAAGTATCTACCAAAAATTTGCTCTACTTATTTCCAGTTATATACCACATGTAAGCATCTTTATTCGGAGAAAGACATCAATAAACTTGTTGCTCAGTCTCTTACACCTGGCTTTCTTTTCATTGCTAGATATTCTTCTGAAGTATGTATCAGTTATTCTACACTGGAGCTGTGCAAAATAACTCACCACTATAGTATCAGTGACAAAAAAACATTTGGAAATATAAAAGTATAACAATTAACTCCAACCAGTGACAAAACTAGAAAGAAACCCCCCTAAAATGCAAATAGAAAAGTAATTTCTTGCAAGTATCACAAACTCCTGAGGTAGTAAGTCACAACAGCATGTGACATATCAACTATTTTTATTAAATTGACATTTAAGCTGTACTTACCCGGTAGCTGAAATGGACTAGATGGTCCAGAGCTAGCTGGGGAGCTTGGGTAAGTGCTGCTGGCTGGAGAAGGTGGATAGGGACTGTTTGGCGAAATGGAAAATGGAGTGCTGTTGGGCTGCTGGAAAGAATCTGGAAATGTTGCGTTGTGTGGCATATGTGGTTCATTGTGGCTTAGGTTCCTGAACTGAACTAGTAGACTGTGCTGTGGATTGAATTCACTATGTCTAGGCACTAACACTGGAGGTAGAACTAGAAAAAAAACAAAAAAAAGTTTTAGATTAAAAATGGAGATAAAAGGAAAGAGAGACAAATAGCGCACTCATACGAAAACCTCAACACTAGCTGGAGTGGAAATAGGAGTAGGGTATTCATCTGCCATGCCTTTGCCCCATCCTCTCTCCTTCTTTTTTTGCATTACACTTCATGGAAGACACAAACTTTACTCTCACAAAATCAGAGCAGAAATGCATTTATCTTTCGTGCAAACCGAAGCAGACCTTTTCTAAAAAAAAATAAAACCAAACAGTCCACACGTGGCACATACCAAGTATTGATTTAGAAGTGCAAAACTCACTGTATGTGCACGTTATCAAATCAGTAAAAATGGAAACACAATCTATATTACTATAGTCACACTATATAGTTACATATAGTCCTTTCCGCTGAAGACAAACAAAATATCTATTACAACATACAAATATTGCTAAGCTGGAGTTTTAACTTTTAAATTCAAGAGCGCTGGAGTCTGGAATTTAAGTGCTACAGCAGAGCACTTGAGCACTACAGCTGGTTGCAGCAGAGTTACAACCATTTTGTGGAACAACGGAAGCAAATTTTCACTATACTTTCCAGCGCAACGTAATTCATCTCTCCCACTCGTAACCACAATCCTCACCTTATCCCATGGCAACATGCCTTAACAGCAGACTTGCTACCTGACACAAATGTGGTATGTACCTTGCTCTAACCGATCATCACTCTTGGTTCTGTTCAGATCTGCTGTCTGCTAATCAAGTGGGGAACACTGCACTCTAGAATTATTTTTTTTTTTTAATCTCCTCAATTCACGTCCCTCATGGATGAAATACTGAGCCCCTGAAAGGCTACCAACCTCCTTGCAAGGACTGAGGTTTTTAAACAAGTTTCTCAAATAATGAAGTCTTTCGTTTACTACTTTCCTATTTTCTTATAAATGAGAATTTTGCCACAAACTTTTAAGGGTAGCAGGCTTAAAAGATCTGTGGGAAAAATATAATTTACCACAAAGAAAAACAGCTAATACAGAATGGACAACACACCTCCCCCAAAACCCCACCAGAAAAATATACTTTGAACATTCCTCTTCCAAACTCCCCCAAAACAAGTGTAATTTGTTATACAGGACTGGAGGAGGAGGAGGGAATAAACAAGGGTGGTCCCTGGAGATTCTGTTCAGTTTTTAGACAGCCGTGTTCAAACATACCTGGGCTCTCCACCCTCTTATAGTGGTATGGATTGATGCAGACTTCCTTCTGTTTAGATCCAAAAGGAAATTCACAAATATCCAATGGCTTCAGCTCATGATGGCTTTGTAGATCAGGCCAACGCCAAACACGACAGTAAATTACATGGGGAAGGCCTTTTCTGTGAGAAACCTGAAGTCGTCCATCTAAAGAACGAGGAATAGTAACACACTTGCTGGGCTGTCCTGGACTGCTCAAGGCTTTCTCCAGTTCTTCCATAGCACCCTTTTTCTTTTTCAGCTTTTTTACCAAAGCATCAACAGCTTTTTCTGCCCATTTTTCCTCTTCATCTCCTTGTTTCCAGCCCAACAGACGCTTTACAGCTGGGCTAGTAAAGGAGAACAAACTGGCCATTGACGTCATTTGACACAAGTCTTCAAAAGGTTTGTTGGGTTTTGTCTGTTGGGGTTTTTTTAATTTGTTTTTTCAAATAAATGTCAGTGTATACCAAAAGCAGTTATTGCCACTGATGAGCTGTATTATTTCTTGGAGGCCGACAAATGAACATACAGATGTCAACGATGAAGTCTTCACATCAAAAATAACGATCAATTCCTCCAATTTAGTTCTATCAAAAAGATAAGTTAACAAGTAATTAGTAAACAAGTAAAGAATGTGGTAAAACAAAAAGGCAGATATTAAAAGAATGCCTGTTTCAACCCTAGCATTGCACCCGATTCTGTTGTCAAAACAAAATCCCAGAAGTACTAGGACCTCAACCCAAAGCTAAACAAAGTAAAATGTGATCAGAGGCCTCAGTTCTTGCATTACTGATTAGTAGGAAAAAGGACAGTCAAGGGACAGCACAGTTTGTTAAAAACTTTCCTTAAATCCATGAGTTTCCTTCAGAAGACAGGCTTGGGGAATATGCTTTAAGACTGGTATTATGTCCCTGTCACAGTGCTTCACCAGAAGACTTAAGCTTGCTATGACGAAACAGAGATGAGGTACGGTAGAACCAGTAGTTCCATAGCTAGTACTGCACAGAAGTGGTGAGCTTCTTAAATTAATCTACTTCCCAAAAGGAGAAAATACTAAAGCATCTACTTGCTCATGAGCTCTAATTAGGTAACCGATGTTTTTTGAAGAGTATTAAAAAAAAAATAAAATGAGGAAGAAACTGTAGACAACTAAAAGAAAAACAAAACACACTTAAAAGAAAAACCCAATAAAAACCTCAAACCAGCCCCTCCCCAGACACTCAGAAAGGTGGTCAACCTTTTCAGCTGTGGCTATTTTTATGCTACGCTTCCTTATATCTTTTAAGACGAATATTTGAAGCACTGGATATTTTTAGTCTTTGGCAAAAAAAAAAAAAAGTTTTCTTTTCCCCAGAAAAAGGGAGGGGGAAGGGGGAGGAAGGCATGGCAAAGTAAGCACTAGAAATGTGACCTTTACTACAAACTGCCTCAGAAAGGAGAGAAGCAGAACACTGTGCAGCTCAAACTGCCTCATGAATGGTGGTGTTTTCTACCACTCACCAGCTCTAATGCAAATCCTCCCCCCCCCCCAATTTAAGGAGTAACGATGACAAGAGGAAATGATGTGCTGTGGCAACGAACTGATAAGAACTTGTAAAATCCCTTGTGAATACTAAATAAGCAAGTACAGACAATGAGCAGCTGGCAAAAAGCAAGAGCAGAGCTAAGAGAAAGGATGTCAATAACAAAAGATGCTTCCTTTCTTGCTACAGAGACTGCCAAACAACATTGTCTCTCAACTTTTGATAAACTGTGGTGAATTCGAACACCTAACATACCCCCAGACACCAAATCTGCACATAAGAGAAAAAGGTGTGTATGGGGTGGGAGGGATGCAGGATTTAAGTGTTGTTTCTCTTAGATTACTACCTTTAATCAAGGGGATCTTTTTTCCTCCCATCTTTGATTAACTAAAAAGTCATCTGATAAGGCTTTTCTAAGTGTCTAGGCACATTTACAAGCTCACTCAGACACATGGATGGGTACTTTCTTGTAACAGGCCCATATATTAAGCATCACTAGCAAAAGATACAGCAAACATCTCTAGACAAAGCATTCTACATTTAATCATCCCAGATTTTCTACTGAGGGGGTGGAAGGTGAGGAAAGGAGGGAACAGACCCAAGGACACTTGGCTACAATGAAGAGTGTAAGTTTAAAAAAAAAAAAAAAAAGACACACTTATAAAGGTCCTTTACAAGGAAAAAATCCATTTATTTCACACAGTAGCTCAATAACACTGCTGATACTTTGATTATTCGGCTTTGTTACAGTAATATGGAAAAAACTGGGAAAAGCAAAACAAACAGAAGAACTGAAGATCTTTCTTCCTAAGCCCTCATAAAAAACAAAATGAAAAAAATTAGAAGTCTCTCACTGCTTCAAAAAGTCCTTAGAAGAGAGCATTGCAAAAAGAAAAGAATAAAACCAATTATGTATCCCCTTATTTCTTCAGAAATAAGGACGTTTGCACTTTAAGTATAAATTTAGTTCTCCAGAACTATTACACATGACAACCTTTGCACCCTTCAAAGTAACAGGAAATACATAAAGGGAGATAAACTTGGCCAAGAACACAGACTAAATTTATTCTTTTACTGAGGATAAAAGTTTAGTGTTCTAAAAAGTAAAAGCTGTTTACAGTCACAATTAACTTCCAAGCCTTTCGTACATTCAATAGCTGTAAGATATCAGCAGTTGCTCACACCCCTAAAAAAGGAAATGAACCCACCTAGAATCTCAGACCAGCAAGAAGACAATTAAAAAGTTCTATTTCTGTTTCTCAACTATGCTTTCAAAGAATCTTAAGAATCATCAAGGCAGAACATGCACCAGAAATTCCTATACTTAAGGCGAGCCCATAAGAGATTTCAAGAAATGTCTCTTGGCTGTTGCCACTCAGATCTATTCCATTACAGCTGTCCCATCTATATTATGCAATCAAGTTTACAGCTTTATGATTTCTATTCTATGTAATTTATAATTTTTTTCCTTTTTTCTTTTTTTTTTTTTTTTTAAAGTATTTTGCACACAGTAACATGCAGCAACTAAGAATGAAATTTTACTGGTTGTGTATCATTTCAACATCATTTACCCACAAGTATGCTCACGGAATAAACAAGCTAACTAAAAGGAAAAGAAAGCTGGAACAGTTCTACTAAAATGATGCTTTGCAGTAAGTAGTACTTGTAGGGCAAGTGTCAGGAGAATTTTGATAAATTACTGTTGTATAAACTATGATTTCAGAAAAAATCTGCTTGGAGTAAGTAACATAATTAGCTCTAAAAACTTTACATTATTCTGAATACCTATCGATAAAAGCAAAACCTAGTAGAACAAGTATTCCAGAAGCATCAAAACTGTTTCAACTTCTTTAAAAAAGTTTCCATATACATGCTTGTACTGTAACCACTGAAAAATGAGACTGTTGAAGTTCAAAACTTTAATAGCATTTACTGTAAACCCATTCTGGCCACCCATGAGGCTTTCAAGACTCTTCTGCTGAAGTGTATTTTTACCTGTTCAAAAACAGCAAGGGCAAAAAAGAAACCCTGCAACAAACTGATAGGCTTTGGGAGGTAACAATGACACCAAATTTATCTCATTACAGGCCTTTCAGAAGTTCATTCTGGGAGGCAAAAATACTGAAGGCTTACAGCTTTTGCTTTTTCTTAAGAAAACAAGGCAGTATCAAAAAAGCTTCATGAATTATTTGTTGACTAAAAATATTCCTTTCTTTGAAGCCACTTGAGGTCGCAAAGCAGTAGGTTCAGGCATTTATGTAGAAGCCAAACATTTCAATGTAGAAACTGCAACTCTTGCAGGGTTTTAAGATTTCTGAATTAACGGCATAAATCACATTTAGAACATTTACTTGCATTTAACATAATTTCAGCATCTAATTTTTGAAAGGTTTCTAAGTACTCATGATATCTGCTAGGAACAGCTTCAGCAGATCATGTGTATTTACAATCAATTTATTCTGAGGCTTTGAAAGCGCATGTTATGAGCTGTGATTGCAGTACAACAGTGCATCACTAAGATTTGAGCACAGAAACAAACGCTTTAAAGAGCCACATTTTCATTCACAGTGTTGCACAAATTACTTGCATTGTTGCACCTCTAGACACAGCTGGTAACAACTTTCATGAGAAAAAAAAAAGCTTTCTTAAATTTTCTTAAAGAGGCAGAGGTTCTATTATCCATTACCTTCTTTTATTGAATAACTTTTCAGCTGAGCTACAAGAGAACATCGGCTGAAAAACATGTTATTACAGTAAAAAAAAGTTACAAATGCTCTTTAAAGAATGAGCGTAATGCATTGCATGGGGTAGCATGAGGGGGCTTTTAATGGGTGAATACAAAAGGAAGTAATCGCTGAATCAAAATTAGACTTTGAGGCAGGCATTATTTAGACATTTAAAGTTCTTGTTAATGACTACAGCAAATGAAAGGAAACTAGTTGCGTGAACAGGTCCATTGTTTGAACCCCTTCTTAATACCTCATCACGCCAACTAGATACAAACAAAGTCGGTTAACAGCAGAACTTACAAACCACATTTAATTTGTGAAGCTGGGAGAAATAAACTATCTTTCATCTACCATCACAAATGCTAAGCAACTCAACTACCTTTTGGTTCCTCTTTTGAGATTTTCTTAGCCTACTATATTAAACTATCAAGTTTAGCAGATTAATTTGATTCACTATCAAGGAATCTTCTGGCTAAAAGGGCCTGAGTGGGACTCACAGCAGAACAGATCAATACAAAATTACGTATGGTGTATTTATTTTAATGAGATGCATTTTTTATGTAACATGTTCTGCCATCGATTCCAAACTAATTTCCCACCAGCAAGATCTAATTTTAAGTTACCATTAACCAAGCAACCCATCACCTCAAGCAGCATGGCAATGAACGATGCTTTTCACAAGCATAAGAACAAAATGAGTAACAACTACATGGCCTTCATCCTTTCCTGCTGCCAATACTAAGCTTGTATTGCAAATGTACAAGCACTATTCTTTTCCTGCTCAATTTACTTGTTTGCAAATTAAGAAAGCTTCCTGTAGCATCATACCCAATCTGAAATAAGGAACTTCACTGCTCACGATTAGAAGCTGCTTTGAGACTCAAATTCATAATATAAACAAACCACCACTTATAACTACACAATCGGTAGTTCATTACAGCTGCTGCAGACTTGCAGTTAAAACTGTGTTTTGCAGTCAGCTCTTGTGCCGAACTTTATTGCCCCTTCAAACTTGGAAATGCTCAAATATTTTGACTCCATACACACATTAACACATTACACATTCATAGAGAAAGCTCAGAAACTCAGTTACAGTACATTATAGCATATCACACTATATTCAGTTATCAATATTTTCTTTAGAACTACCTAAAACTACAGCCTCACATATAAATTTTCATCTGGTTTTATTAAGGCCCTTCTTTCCTTATAAGTTTCCTGAGAGGAATTGTACAGGATTGCGCTTGGCTTTTATTATCATTTTCCCAAGTCTACACCTTACATTGTAGCCTGGCACAGGGTCCCATGCAGCAGCATTCATTACAGCCTTTTCTTGAGGACAGATACAGGAGAAACATTGGCTCCACATTTCTTCCATGCACACCAAGGATAAAATAAACCCTAAAGTTACAGAGTGGTTAAAGAATTTCAGCAATAAGCTTGAAGGGCCTACATATTTCCCCTACCATTGCCATAGCCTTTCAACAACAAAAATCTCTCTCAATTATCCTGTGCAATATCTTACTCAGGGAATATAATCAATGACTTAACTCTTCTTTTTTTCCTGTTTCCCTTAAGGGTAAGTAAAAGATGAAAGGAGATTTTATGAACAATATCAAGAAAAGAACTTTTGGTATTTTCATCAGAACTGGGCTTGCATGTCCAAATGCACATCCAGTTGACCAAAACCTACGATACATGCTTTTACACTAGCACTAGATTTCTTTGCTTCAAACATGTCTTACAATGCAATATATTCTAACTAATAATACATGTAAACAAGAACAGAAAAGAATTGTTTGGTATCTTCAAAAATTTTACTAACTGTGACTGCTCTCCACACAAAAAAAAGTATTGACAACTTCAGACATGGCTTTCTCACACAATACTTGCTCTTTTCATTTCCACATCTGTACATCATCTAACACAGCTTAAAAAAAAAACCCCGCAGCATATAACTCTGTCAGCTGAGAAGTATTTAACTAGCACTCTCTTAAAAGAAACATAACAAAAATATCTGAGGCCAAGCACAAGCAGCAAGTAAGGCATTGTACACAGAAAAACTGGTATCATAAAAGCCATATAGCTCAGATTGCAAAAGTGATGCTTCTGTTTTTTTCTTAAAGCCTTTCCAAAAATCACTATTAAAAAAAAATACAAATGATAATGATTTATATCACAAAAAAGGTCTAGTCAGAAAGAATTTCAAAAGCACACTCACTTCCAACTGATGCCAAGAAAACCTCAGAAAAAGTGTAACTGAATAATAGAAAGTTTTGAATTTGTTCTGCATCATGGCGAAACTTGAATTTAACTGTGATGGAAGGGAGTGGAGAGGGAGGGAGAAAAACCAAACACTTCCAAAGCCTAAAAAAAGTTAGTATCTGTTTCTTCAGGCATCCACTTAGAACACAAAAATCCAATGCTCACATGGCCCTGGTCTCTGCAACTACTCTAATTACTGAGCAATTAGCTTTTGTACAAGTCCTCAAAAACGACAAATTCCATCTTAGAACCAAAATCTCCCTCCCTTAAGGGTTTTGTCAGAACCGTGCATTTTCTCACACTTCTATTTCAGCTAATTGGCACTTTCCAACAGAAGCATTATGTTGAAAAAATGCCATCATCAACAGTAGGCAGCGCATCTGAAAGTCAGCCCTGAAACTGTCTCATGTTTTTGAGGTTATTTAAGGTTTATTCTAACCACAGCAGATAACTACAAGTTAGCATCCATTTCTTAATTAAAATTACATACAAGAGCATCACTACAACATGAAAACAAAAGCCTATGCCTTCACTGGTAGGCTGGTGGACACAGACAGGCAAGTGGGTGATTAGGAATGACCTCAGTACTACACCTGGAGGAAAAAAAAATGGGACAATAAAGGTCATCTTATACTTTTCACAAACCCTGAAGTATGTTAAAAAATTAACAAACTGGACAAAGCCTTCCAAATATTTAGATGTTCATATGCAAGACCTTCATTACTCATTAAAGAATAAGATCCTAAATGCTGCCCATAGGAATGTGAACTGGTAACAAAAAGTGTAACCTGAAAGCAGGGACTGTACAGACCTTCAAAAAGGTTTAGAAGAGGGGAAGAAAAATAAAGATGTATATGTGTGTGTGTGTATACACCTCCACTCCAGCTGAATTGCATTAAGACTGTGACAAGTTTACAAAAGCTACAGGATTTGGAGGGAACACTGACAATAGTAATTCAGCAAGCTTTTTTCCCCCCCTTCCACAGAATGAATGAATGGCAAAGTATTCTAAATTTGTCAGTTTGTGACATCCACTGACCCAGAATTCAGAGACACTACCTCATAGTTGGTGGATCAGTAGCAGCGATTCTGACAAAGATCCTCTGTCAAGGATGACAGTCCTGGCAGGCTCAACCTTGGTGGTAGGTCAGTAGGGATACAGACTTGGCAGGCTGTGTCCTGCACCTTGCCAACCCACACTGGTCAAGCACGCCGATGTGCCAGCCAAACTTTTCTACGTGGTCACAGGAACATGGCTAAAAAGGCTTCCAGAAAACAGTGCAGGAACTTGCACTGTGACTAATGATAACTGCAAAAGTCTTAAATTACTGTTCGACTTGCTTTTAATGAGCTGTTTATATCAATGTTAGCCATGAAATATCTAAAGTGTTGTCAGCTCACACAAGATCAAGTCTTTTTCTTATGAGCACACACTGCTCTCCTCACCTGTTACTATAAAACAATCATGTAAAGATCTTTAGAGAAGAAACATTAACACATTAAAATGAATTTCAGCATATCTATCATAGACAAAAGTTGCATTTTAATCAACATGAAACATTTAACTGGCAGTGAAGGCAAAAATAGGGACCTGCACAGAATTGCCACAGCAGTATTTCTGCAGGTATATAATTCAGCCAAGAGCAACAAAAGAGTTTTTAGAGTTTTCTTTAGAGAACTATAAAGAAAATATAGAGGATATTTTTCTGAAATTATAAGCGTACTCTGGAATATTAAAGATCACAAGATAATTTGCAAAGACCATTCAAATAAACCCAAAAACTTACACTACACTTAAAAGAGCACAAGCACTCCATCTTGAGACAGAATTTCTTCCAGCTCAGATATCAATATGAAAACCCTGCACAGGACGTGATCCACTCAAGGTGCAAGATTAAAAATCTGACTTCATAACAAGAACCAAGTAATACACGGTGCACAGTTATAGTTCCTTCAGGTTCCATCGGAGGCTGAAACTCCAAACCTCAAACAAAAAACACCCACCACAGCCGTACACAGCATCATAGCAGCACACCCTTTTGTTGTGATATTTTGTCATCAAGAGAAAGAAATACACAGAGGAAGCCCCTCTTCCTCCTTTCCCAGTTCTCATCTCCATCACAACTGTCCATCTTGGGTTTTCAGTAGGAAAGTTTTCTTTAGAAAAAAAGAAAATTCCTTCCTCAAGTGTATTTTCTCCATATTTGAAAGGAAAATAAAGGCTTGACAAAGGCAGATACCCCAGTAAGCACATGGTTTGTTGGGGTTTTGTTTTGTTTTGCAAAAGTGCATGCCATTAAGCACTTAGCAGCAACTTCAAGGCTAAGTGAACAAAATTTTAACATCAGAGGTAAGAGTAAACCACTATCAAACGGTAGGGATTAAGACACTAAATCCAACACCATCCTACACAGACAGGGCACTCTCAAAAGTTACAACACACTAATTATGAAACATCTTCAATTAAGTTATTTGCTGCTTCTATTAACTTCCACTACCACCAGCTGCCAGCTTCATAAAGCATTACAGCTTTTGATGAGCACAGGCACATGACTGCAATAGCGTGTTTGCACCTTCCCCCCGCCTCCTTCTCTTCAATCAAATTCTGTGATTCCTCAGAATATCAGAGGGATATTCTGTGCAGAACTTCCATAACAAGGATACACAACACAAAACGCTCATTTCAGTTTTCAGTATTTTGAAGCCACTCAGGGAAGGTAAATTACCTGAAATTAACAAAGGAATGAAAACCAGCAAAAGATTTCATCTAAAACCATCACGTACTGACAATCTAATTTCCCCTGACAAAACAAAACTTACAGGCTGATGCAAATTTTGACAGTTATGCCTTGGAGGTTTTCTTAAAGCAGAGAGCCCAAGTCATTCACTGAGTAAAATATCTAAATCCCTACAGATTCCAGCAAAAGATTCAACAACTATTACTGAACCTATCTAATAATGTATTACACAATTACTGATGAATCAGTTCTTCCCTACCTCGTTATACTGAGAAATACCTTCATTTAATTCGCTTAAAGTCACATCAGAAACTACACAACTGGAAGAGAGCACAGATCACTTGATTTCCAGTCTTGTGCTTTCAACCGCAAGACCATATTTCCTCTATTAAGTTTACAACCCGCAGAAAACAGAAATTGCCATTCTAAATCACTTAAGCGGTCCATCTGTTGTCAAGCAGCTGTCAGGACTTGGATACACGCACCAAAGGCCAAGGTGGACAAGCATGTGTGTGCCCCAACAAACATCGCCTCCGAACCGACGGGTTTGAAACGTGCGGGTTTGTTACTCTCTCCCTTTCCTTCGGTCAGGCCTTACTACAGCTCAGAGCAGAGTTCCTCGTCTTTTTTTTTTTTTTTTTTAAAAAAAAAAAAAAAGAAAAGAAACAAAAAACACCGAGCCTCTTAATAGCGTTGCAACAGTTTGCTGCTACAGTTACGTGCACAGACTTATTTTTACCAGCACGAAGCGTGTTTTAGCAGCCCGGCCCGCGCTCTCCTTCCCCTCCCGGGGCTGCTCCTTCCCCCACACGCCGCTCCCCGGCCCCTTCCCGCCCGGGACGCCCCAAACTCTGTCACGGCCGGGCCCGCGCAGCCGGGAGAGGCCTGGACCCCTCCAAGTTCCCGAAAAGGCCCGCTCCCCCCCCCCCCCGAAAACGGGAACGGCAGCGCCCCGAGGCCGCTGAGGAGGCGCCGCTCCCCCCCGCCCCCCAACCGCCCTCGGCCCCCCGGGCCGCCCTAACCCACCCGGCACGGAGCGAGGCGGCCTCCCCACCGGCGGCGGCAGCGGGGCTGGGTGTCGGTGAGGCTGGAGGCGCCGGCTGGGCCGCGGCCGCCCGCTCGCAACAAAACTTTATTGGGAGCCGGCGGAGGGGGGACAGCGGCGCGGCGGCGCCGGCGGGGCCAGCGCCGGGACCCGGATGTGCGCGGGGGGGAGCGCGCGGGCGGGATCCTGCGCCCCGCGCATGCGCAGCGCCCGCAGCGGCGGCGGGAGGAAGCGGACGCGGCGGGAAGGGACGGGGCGGGCTGACGGGGCCTTGTGGGCCGGGCTGTCGGAGCCCGTACTAGAGGAAGACAGTAAAATAAGCAAGAACGCGAGGCGTGCGGTTTTGTTGTCGAAAAAGTAATTCACCCCAAGGTGGAGGAGTGAAAAAGTTGCCTCAAGCTGAGCGCGGGCCTGCGGTGGCCCCCTCAGGA
Source organism: Fratercula arctica (assembly GCA_947846985.1). NCBI lineage: Eukaryota > Metazoa > Chordata > Aves > Charadriiformes > Alcidae > Fratercula > Fratercula arctica. The sequence continues at coordinate 15,350,671 of CANTUZ010000006.1, read as the reverse complement.
GAAACGCCTCCGACCAGGCCTACCCAGGGCCCTCACGGAGCCGATGCAGGGGCTGAGATCATAGAATGTGTTGGGTTGGAAGGGACCTTTAATGGTCATCGAGTCCAACGCCCCTGCAGTAAGCAGGGACATCTTTAGATCAGATTGCTCAGAGCGTCATCAAGCCTGGCCTTGAACATCTTCAGGGATGGGGCTTCCACCACCTCTCTGGGCAACTTGTTCCAGTGTCTCACCACCCTCATTGATCCAACGCTCTTTCCTGCCCAGTGCCCTGTGCCACATCTTCAAGAGGCTGACACCAGCCCACCGGCCTCAGCCCCTGCGCTTGAGGGTTGTTCTGCAGCACTGATCGGGTTTTATCTGCAGTGCTGAGGGACAGTTAGGTCCTTCAGATGGTTAGTTAACTAAAACCACATGGTAAAGCTTGCAGAAAACATGTTAGCAGTGTTAGGAATGACTAGAAAGAACCGTACGGATGAGGACTTTCATACTGTATATAATGCAAGTACAGGGAAAACTCATGCTTTTCTTACTCATTGCATGGAATGGAAATGATCACTGTTTCCTCAAAGCTACTGTTCGATCAGCACAGAAGAAAGTTTCAGAGAGGTCCCAGGCCCAAACCACCTCCAATATGGCACAACGATGCCTTGATTAAGCATACTGCAGGTGTAATTGTTCATTTCTTGCCATTTTTAACTCAAGTAAATTGATTGATATGAGGGTAAATTAAAGAAGAATTGGGTTCCATGCTATGAGTTGATGTCAGAATGTTTTAATTTTTTAAATTACCCTCAATATATAACTGATTTTTGGAACCGCAAACACCTAAATTTTCAGTAGATCTGAAGAACGTGCTTACTTCCACTGAAATCGATAATATTTAAAAATGACTTATGCATTCGAAGGCCTCTCATCGTAAGGAAGGACTGGCAAAGCCTTGTTTCCCTTACAAGAGACAAGGTAACTTAGAGCAACGTGTGGAAGGCTGAAACACGTCCCGCTCTGCTCGTCTTCACTGGGTTCACAAGCAGGGGGAACTGCTCGCCACGAAGTACGGTCAAGGCCCGAACTCTGATGGCATTGAGAAATTTAGCTTTATATGGGCAACGGGGACATCTGCAATTAGGAGAAAATAATTTATCCTTCAGTCCACAAAGTGATTCTAAGAGGAAACTTCTCCTACAGAAAGATTACTTCATAACCCATACTTCATAACTTCATACATACTTCAGAGGTTGCGTTCCTCAGAGGAGGCCGATCAGAGCCTGTTTGAGACACACCACTGAACTAAACTGAATCCTAGTCTGATCCACTATAGAAATTCCTACAGAAGAGTTTCTCCCTCTGGCAAAATACCATGTAGGAACAGATATATGGGGCAAAATCGTAATCTGTAAATTTGTATCTCCGTTGTAGGACATGTAAGTACACCATCTTGCAGCAGTTAAAAGTCTGGCATGCCAATGGCATCTGGCATGCCAACTGAATCTTGCTATCAAACAGATTCATTATGGAAAAAAAATATTAGAAACAAGGAAATGTAATTAAAAGTGATTTTATATATACATATATATATGTATATATATAAATACACATATAGTTAAGCTAAAAAGAAACCACATGAAACCTCATGTTTTATTTGTGTAAATTAAGGGTAAAACATCTACCAAAAAAAAAAGAAAAAGCAATGTAAAGTTTGTAGAAACAGGGAAAAATATCCAGTGGGCCACACTGAAGTTTCAATTTCAAATATATTTGAGCTTGGAAGAAATTTTCTTCTGGTTCAAAACTACGTGGCTTTTGGTTATTTTTTATGTAAACAGAAGTTTTTAGCACCAGTGTACTCTGGTCAGATCTATACAGAGGTCAATTAATAGCTCAACAGGATATCTCTACTAAAGTTCATGACAGCGGTGAAGGAGCAAGGCTTTGGTGTAGCTTATTCACAGAACAGAGCTAACCTTTGGGGACTCCTATGTATCTCTGCACCAGCAATTGTTCTGCTTTGGCCAGGCAGTCCAAAATATGGGACAAAAAAAAAACCCTGTTGGTCTTTTTCCAAATCTTTTGTGTAACTTAATTAATAAACCAAGTAACAAACAACAAATTGGCAGCAGGCATTTTAGGTGTTGTTCATGTGCCAGCCGTGATGTCTCTAAAAAACAAAATGTTCTCTTATTGAGAAGTTACAAAACAGTCGTATGTTGTCAGATGAAGCTACAGCGCAGTGCTCTGATGTGCTTCCTCCTGCGGAGGTTTTAGAGTTCCAGTGATGAGGAAAGCTGAAGGTGTGCATGCAACTGTATGGGAGAGGACAAGGAAAACTGTAAGTTTTCCAAAACTAAGTTTTCCAAAATGTTCTCAATTTAAAACTGCAGGCAAGTTTGGCTTGTGTGGTTGCAGCACACCACTCCTCAGAAAGCAGTGATTTTTAAGTACAATATACAGACTATTTTGGAGTTAGGTAATAATGAATACGATCTACCAGCTGAAAAATAGTTTTCCTATTTCTTTTGCCATTTTGTCACAGACTAATGTTGAATGGCCAAAGACCAAATGTCTAAAGTCAAGTTATCTCCTTGTCAACCAGACAGAGTAAAGAACAAAGTAAATTACATTTGCTATCTAACGATTCAAGTCTGTATATTCTTAAGATCACAAAAGAATTAACACCACTTTCAGTGCTGTCTACTTCATACATGGTTTCCATCACGTAAATCCCTAGTGCCACGCTCCTGTGGCCCCACTCTAATAACATCAGGCTTGCAACAAGGAGGCTCAAGGCAGCCTGAACACAGTTTCCAGAAATCATGTGATGTCATGTATTCATGAATTTCCCAACTCATGGAACCATCAATCATTTTTTAGCACTGGCAAACTTAGATTTTCCAACACATAGATGTGCAGCTGTGATAACCTAAGGAGAAATGACTAGCTAACCTTCTACTTACCTGAATGTTTTAATTATTAATTGCGCGTTCAGAGTCTGCAGAGACAACTGCACATATGTTTATACTTTTGGTCCTGCCTTGTAAAGTCAACTAAAGTACAAGTACCTGTCTGACATTCCTTTGCGCACAGCCTGATGGCAATGAAGACAGAAAACTGCCTTCTCATAAACCCACGTTATGGTAGATGTTTATGTTGGAGCTCGCTATAAGCTTCCAGTCTGATCAAAGTATAAAACAATCAACAGAAAAAACTACCACCAGTTTGCTTCAGGCCTTGCTTGCATGGTTGAGAAGCAACCATGAAGTTCAACAAGTGTCTTAAATTACATTATTTTGATTTTTCTCTCCAGATTTTGAATATGATCCCTGTATTTCTTAAAGAGATTTTTGTTTGGTTAGAAATTAATAGTTTGAAAATCAAATAGATTGTTTGAATTATAAGGAAATAGTCTTGAAAAAAGTTGCTTTATTATGAAACTTTGGCCTTCCTGTGACTTCTAAACTGACTACATTGTTCAACTTAATTCCCTATCAACTTTCTAAATTGCTGGGGGGGATGGGGAGATCTGAAAAAAAAAAAAAAGCAGTTATGGTGTCTCTACCCCTATGAAACATTTGCAAAGCACTTTACAACTATGTTTAAAAAAATCCTGTGGTGTGAATGATGGCTTGGATGGATGGTTTCAACCAAATCTAGGTTAAAATCAGAAGTGGGGGAAATGGATAGCAAAGCTGAAGAAAGTTTCACTCCCAGCTGTCAGCTGAGAAGAAATGGGGGAAGGGGGAAATGCTGAGAAAGGAATTTTTTTTTTTTTTTTTGGCAGTGAAGAGAGGAACATGCCATCCCTGTTTGAGAAGTTTTAGGGTGGGAAAGGCTAAGGAGGGGCTAACATACTATACATACCTTTACGTATATTTTTGAGGCAGAAAAACAGCGTTATGTTTGAGCAGGGTTCAGCAAGTAGAAAGGGAGGTGGCATTCGCTCTGGCCGTTTGGTCCTCAGAAATAACCCCACAATTTACAGCTTGCTGAGAACAAGCACAGTGGATGGTAAGTGGCCGCCTCACAAGGAGAAGGCGATGCAAACGTTGTGTGCATCGCATCACATGTGTAAAAAAATGAAACAAAAAATATGTTTAGTGTCTGGAGGAAATATATTAAAAATGTTTGTCTACAAGGCCCTTGGTGGTGTGGGCTCCTGTGAAGTTACACTTACCCGCTCATGATTTGAATTCTAGGAGACTAAATTATGTCCCCTGTTATTGTTACAAACACACCTCTGGGTACCTTGCGTGACTCAACTCACACAGCAGTACAGAGAAAGGGAGAGAAGAATTAGTCTTCTTTCCCGAAGCTACAGATATAAGATGTTAACATGAAATTGTAGACCAGGGGAGGGAAAGGCCAGGCAAAGGTATACTTCCCAGCAAGTTTAAAGCTGCAAACTTTTCTTCCTAGACTGGAAGAATAAATGAGATGAGACACGTGTAACTGGACACTGGTACATCTATGGAGATGTTAGAAACATAGACATCATGTAGAGGTTTAGTAAGTTCAGCTCAACAGTGTCTTTTCACACTACAGAATAAAAATGTGAATATATTGGGGATGGTATAGCTGGTTTGACAGATCCAAGAGACAACTAAGGGTGCAAAACTGAACAAGCAATTCAAGAAATTAATGTTTGAAAAACATAAAAAAAAAGGCAAAATCCTAGGAAGGGGAAAAGGATGCTTCAGGAAGAGTAAGACAATTAAGAAGTAATGAATTAGAGAAGCCTTTGCCTGAGAACTGTCGCAAAATCCACATCAGAGTGTGAACCCTCTTCCATTGACACCTGCAGACAGGGTCTGGTCAGGGCAGAGTACTTCTAAATTGGATCTGCTTCTTGGAACAGGGGGTGGAAACCTTCACGGAGGAATGGAAAAAATGTCCCAGCTGATTAACACAAAGTAATACACCGCTCTCTCAGAGGAAATGATAAAGAAAAGAATTTTACATGGCACAAATCCTTTGACTATTCCTCCAGCATTGCTACTTTTCTAGACCATCCCGCAGCTTGCCTTCACCATTGCATCAGCAGTACGGAAACATGCAGTACTCTCATTCTTCTAAATCAGTGATTTTCAGCTATTTCCAGAACATGACCTCATATTATAAGAACACTTTCTGGAGTCTGACACCCACTACCAAGCTCAGAAGAAGGAGAGCCCCTGCCTCCTAAAAGCTGTCTGCAACAACCAGACCAAATATCTGTAGACAACAGAGAAGCTGGACCCTAGAAGTGGGATATAAAAGGTAGTACAGAAAGAGAATGAATCTAACGTCACGGTTAACTTCCTTCCACGTACCACAACCACGTGATCACTACGAGCTTTTTTCTTTTATGAAAACTCTGCTCAAAATTAGCCATCAGCAAAATCGTGTCTTATTTTTTTAAAGGTTTACTCCCTTCCCTAACACTTCTTTTACGTCCCACACCATTAGCCATCCTGGGTGTATTCTTCAATGTTTTCGCCTGCATAGACCCAATTTTTCCTAGAGCTGTTGACTCCTCAGCCCAAGCGCTGCCTCCTGAGCATGGTCCCTTTTGGAAGGGACTGACATTTAGGTGGGACACATTCTCGCTTTGGAACCGTGAGGAGATCTACCATGCAGCCCCACGCTCAATGAAATGAGCTGCTGACACGGTCATGAGCTGGAATTCCATTTCGTGTAGCAAGAGTTGGGACCAACATCCACAATAACTGTGCACTGAAAACTTGTGGCTCCATGGCCAAAACCACAGGAAAACTATTTTTAGCCCAACGGAGCTCTAAATAGTGGAAGCACTGAAAACGTAGCTCACATCATGGGCCAAATTCTTCTCCTGGTTACACCCACTCTATGGAGAAGCTGCAATATAATAAGCATTCTGCAACAGAAATTTTAAAAAATTAAAAAAAAAGGAAACTTTTGCTTATGAGTAAAATCGGTATTTTAAACTTTAAATGAAGAAAGGTACACATCCTCCAGCGTTTCCTCTGGAAATAAATAAAAGGAAAGGAAAAAGGAACAGTTTGAAATAGAAGCGATCTATTACAATAATTGTACCTATTACGATAAAGGTAATTCATCCCACTCTGTATGTCTGAACAATACCTATAGCTAAAATCTCTCTCCATTCATTATGCAGATACTTTTGGCTTAGACCAGTGAAAAGGACACTGAGTTTATCTGTATCTCGAGAGAAGACGCAGCAGATGAGCGCAGCCTGTGAGTAACAAAGCACGTTGTAATGGCTAGACCTACACTCGATTACTCACAAGCCAACTTTCTAACAGCAGTTTATCACCTCGGGATTTCACAACACAAACCAATTAGTGATGGCAAGGCAGAGTGCTCCAGCTTTCTCAGGTAGGAACCGACAGGACCTGACTTTCTCCTTCTGGCTGTATTTCTGCCAAAGTCCCCACGTTACAGGACGCTGGGCCTTTACAGCCTGTATTTAAATTTCGTGGCACACTTAGGGACACAACTTTTTTTCCACCCTCCTGACCAAGTAATTGGGTTTAATAATTTCCTCTACAATATCAAGATCTGCATACACAAGCATAATAATGCCTATTATAAAATTAAAGGGCTTTTGAGCATAGTGTAGTGCAGTTTTTGGATAGCGTGTTTCAAGCTATTTACTTCTCTTTGCAAAATTTCCACAGAAATTTTATTTTTCTTTCTTTGCTTTTTGTTAGGAAAAGAGGGAACTAGATAATTTTCTAAAAAAAAAATTAAAAGTTTTTTGAGAAGCCAGTAAGATGAGAAAATTACAAAATATTTTTTTTTCTTGTCATAACAGTAAAAAATGTTATTTTTCATTCACTGTTTCATTGTTGATGAGCTTTCTTCCACTCTTTAAGCACTGCCTTATGACATATGTTTTAAAAGAAAATACAGGAAGGAAAATCAAAAGGCAAACAACACATTTTCAATTTTGGTTACATTTCTGCAAATCTGAAACAAATTAGGATGATTGTTACTGTCTAAACAAGTTCATATGTCACACAGTAAAGGAAAAAATAAAACGTTCATAAATGCTCCAGCTGCTTAGATGGGCCCCATGTAAGGCACTGTCACTAAAATAGTTCACAACCCTAATTACAATTCACCGCATCTTGGGAATGACATTTAGGATTCTCGAGGCGCTTTTAGATAATTTTTAGACTCCGCGTAGAAGTTCAGCTGTCACGAAGTCGGTTTTATTTTGTAACAGATTTTATCCTTTGGAATGTTATGTTTGGATTGAGCTGAAGATATGGAAAAATACATGCTATATAGTTTGCTTACCCGACTGAAATATAACTCCTAAAACAAAGCTGAAACTTTTTGTCCTTTAATGTTCATATTCTAGCCTGTGCTTGCCTATAGCTATTTAGATTGGGAGGGCAGGAGAAAAAAAACTCTCTCTTGCTGCATTATTCTGACTCCATTAGTGTATTCAGAGAGAATTCCTGCTCTCTATCCAGTAATTAAATAAATATTTAACATTGCAGGATTTAATTGGAATCCCAAAAGTTAACAATAGCCTCTGCTATCGGTGTCGCTATCTCAGGGGTTCTGTTTTCACAGGCATATATTTAGCTCTCGGCCACATCGCCCACTTCCATTACAAATAGTACAACCCCCCTCCTTAAAAAAAAAAAAAAAAAAAAAAAAGAAAACAAACAAGAAGCTCAGTAAAATCTGGAAACTTTTATAAAGTGACGCCATCTCCACGAATCTCCTTCCCCCTGCTGCAAAACTGCACTTCAAAGCTGAACAAATTAAGCAGCAGGCAGGCTCTCGTAAGAAAAAAAACAATCAGCAATAACAAATGAACAGAGCTTTACCTTCCAGAAAATTACTGTGGCTCCATTTTCCGACCCTTTATTTTGTCACTGGCTCCTTTCTGAGCAATTTCTGTTCCTCTCTGCCTCATGCTGGCGCTGGGGAGGAGCCCTGCGCGGAGGGTCCCCAGCGCAGGGACGGGATCGGGTAACACACCCAGCAGCACACCCAGCGCCGGCTGCGCAGAATTCAAATTCCCACTTTAGAAACTTTCTGCAATACTTGTGTGTCAAGTCTATTTTTGCTGCCTTCCTTCATCCTGTAATAACGCTCTTCAGTCCGATGTGACGCAGCCATCTTTTTGTGCTGCGTCTTTTCGGACAAATCTGTAGATCAAAAGCGCTTTGCCGGGGTAAATCCTGGCTTTGCCAGAGCCCGTTGATCCCTTTTGGTGAATAATTTATCTAGTTTGCAAAATGGGAACAACTGCAATCTCAGGGTATTGACTCTTTGCATTAAGTCTCTCGGCACAAAAAGAATACTCGCAATCTGAATGCATTTAATGGATATAAATGTGTATATATATGTATAATACATATAAATAGATATACATACACATATAAATATATATGCACACATATAAGGCATTCAGATGGTATGTCTGTGCGCACATGCACACACACAGAGCTCAAAATGGGCCACTTTAATTAGGATAATGGTGCTTTTCATGTAAAAAATACAATTATAAAGTACAAATGATCTTCATACCAGGCCTTCTACATTTACATTTTGCCACTCTGCATGTATATACAAAGATGGCAAAAAATAGAGAGTAACATTTATGAATGAGAATGTAAGTCTGCAAAAGACGGATCATTCGCTGTGACTCTACTGAGCTAAGCACAATAAAAGCCGATTAGTCTTGTTGACAACAGAGCTCATAGAGGTTTCAAAGTCCAGTTAATAGCAACAGCCTGACAGCTGCACGCCCTAGAAGAACCACTTAAAACAGAAAATAAAATTCATGCGATTAGGTGCTTGCAGAATCCAAGCATTTTGTACTAAAATAACGCAATTATTATGATTATACCTAATCATTAGCCATTGGTCTCATGAAGATGATGAGGGTTGTGTCTAAATGAGCAGCTCAGCCCTCTCAAACCCTAGTTCGTGAGAAACCTTGTGTCTCCTTCCCACTGTGAGCTTGAGTTCCCGTCCCAGAGCTCCAATTATGCGGCAAGATTTGAGCCAACAGTAGCAAGGAAGGTTCAGACACCCCCTGTACAGCATACGGTGGGGAGGGATGAGTGGTGGCTTGTCAAAGGACAGTCAGACTTTGCAGATCACTACTGGGTTTCTTTGAAGGGTTCAGCCAGAGTGTGAGGACAAGAATATTCTTCTTGATGTATTCTGCTTGGATTTCTAAAAGATTCTTGGTGATATCTCCCACCTTTCTCAGGGAAGATAATCTGCCGGGGGAAAGGAGGTGATGGTCTCCTAAGAAGGTATAACTACTCAAAGGAAAGGCAGCAGAGAGTGGCAATATCTGGTTACTTTTCACAGCAGAGGGAAATGGAATTTCACAGATAAGCGTGTGCACATTGGTGCTGCTCAGTGTATTGCTGAATGAGCTGGAGAAGGCAGTAACGATCTGTGGATAACGAAGTGAAGATGAGGACTCAGTGTGAAGAACTGGAGGAGGAGTTCGCCATACTGAACTCAAAAGGGAGATGAAATTTGCTGTAAATATAAGCGCAAAGCTGCACACGTGGGAGTGAAGTCACATCCAAGATAACGTGCTCTAATGTGCTATTACTCACGAGCAATATTTTATAATAGTTTGATGCAGGTGTTGAATGCATTTTTGATGACCAAGGAGTGCGCTGAATGTCAGGAAGTGCTACAAAAGGAATGGCAAACAAAGCAAAGATGGCTCTGACGCTGTGAATTCCTGCTGCACCTGCATCTCAGATTCCATGGAGAAGGCTGGTTCTCCATCCCAAGAAGAAATACTACATCTGGCCAGATGTACAGACAAGGCCCTAAAGAGGGATCTGAAGCATCAAATGGGTCCCATGCAAGGAATGCCTAAATAGTCTTTTCCATCTGGAAGAGAAACAGCTGAGAAGGGATATCTGCAAAAAGCCCAAGTGGAACAAGGAAGGTGAAAGAAGACTTTGTCTTCCCATTCTGGAGGAGGTGAGAGGAAGCTTAGCTGCAGGCTTTAGAGAAGAAAAAGGTAGTTCTTCACACAAAGCATAATAAGTGGTTCAAATCTCTGCCACCAAACATTGTAGCTCCTAAAAGTTTACATGAGTTCAACAAGCAAAACCAGTGACAGAGGAAATTCACAAAAGAAAAACCCATTAAAGTTCACTAAATATAAAGACACCGACCTCTGGCTCTGGAACTCCCTCGGCTGCAAATTGCGGGGCGATAATTATTCAGTGCCATTACTGTTTGCCCTGTACTTACACTCTTCCTCTGGGCATCCCCTGTTGCTGGCCGTCGGACAGGACACTAAGCCAGCCCGCCCTTTGATCCCACCCGGTAAGGTTATACTCATGTTCTTCACACGCTATTAGGAGAATTGCTTCTCATCCTGAAGCTCCTGTCTCACTGCAGTCATATTTTATTGTCTAAAATATCACGAATTCTGGTCTGCATTTTTTCCAAATTGTGTGATACCCCAGGTCAAGCTCTCCACAATTCTAAAAATATCCTTACATATTCACAAATTGCATCTATAAATGCATCTATTAATAGGAATAAAACTCTTCTGTCAAAACCAAATTGGTTTTGTTTAGCGTACCACTCTGGTTTTCTCAATGTGTTGAGAAGCAAAGCTTCTGAAAAGTCAGTAATGAGTTTACACTATGTAACTCAAAAATGCATTAATTGTTCTAATCTACATTAAGAAACTATTATTAAGAATGCCACATTAAAGGTAATTTGAATGGAAGCTTCAATTTAGTGAAGCTTCAGTATGGTAGAGCACACCTATGCAGAGCTTATAGCTCAACGCAAATATTAACTGAACTAACCATATAACATCTTTTCATCCATGTTTTTATATCATTATGTACAACAACAGACGTTATGTTTTGAAACGTGCATCTGGTCTCTTCCACTGACACCAGAGCTGTGGGAAACTTCCCTTCAGACCAAACAGAGGAAAAAAAAAAAAAAAGACTTTTTTACATTTTCTGTGAAGGGAAAAGGTAGCAGGGAGGACAACCATTTGAAAAGTTGTGCTTTGATATAAAAAAAGTATCCTTTTAAAACAATAATGCAAATGAGGAATATCTAATGGAAAAGTCATTTCCAAAACATGTATTTTGACAGTGATAAGATGGGATTGCAGCTGAACTTTTCCATTTGTTCATTCTCCTCCATCCCTAAACTAACAGTAAAATGCAGTGTATTTCCCAAGGCATTTTAACAAATTTATATATGCCAATGGGACAGATTTAGGCCAGAATTTCTTTGGTCTGGCTCAAAAGGACAGCAAAATACTTGATGAATATTTCATTATTACACTGTCTAAGAGAAAGACATTTCCTATTAGAAATACAAAGAAAATTAAGTTCAGATAAAAAACACCACGTATCCAAAATCAGTCAGATATATCAGTGGCAACTTCAGAGCTGAGATTTTTAATTTAATCCCCCAATTTTGAATTCCAAAGACTAACCTGATACAGGGGATCTCGGGTGTAAAACCGCAGAGGAGTTGCAGTTGCACAGCGGTTCCCACTGCCCCATAAATACTGGCATTTGGGGGATTTCATAGAAAACAGAGATGTTTCCATTCTGGAGTACCAAGGACGTGGGGCTGAGAAAGCCACACAGTTCAACTTGAAATAAGCTCTTTCCTGCCTTTCTTATACATAACTCATCACACCCAGATTTTAATATTTGTGTTCTTGTTTCAGACCTACTCTGACAATTTATTGTATAAGCAGCACCTTGATCTTCATTGTGTTGAACAAATTTCTTAGAAAAACTCGGATTTTGATGCCAGTTTTTCTGAGTGGGAGAGCTGGAACTGCTGACAGAAGGCTATAAACCTCAGTTTTAGGGAAACACTGATTCGTGCACACATTTAAGCATGAGAATAATCTCCCACATATTCAGCAAAGTATTTATGGCTATGCTTTACTTTAAGGACACGCTTAAATTCAATTAACTTCATTTTAATCACGGGCTTAAGTGCTTTGCTCTCTCAGGATAATAAGACCATTGGCATTTCATTTAGCTGGCTGAGCTTGTTTTTAAGTAAATCTCATACTCTCAAGCACAAACTGACAAACATGCAAATAAGAGTTACCTTTTTGCCTAAAGACAGAAAATGATAAACCGAGTAGTTTTCCAGTCCATGAGGGGAAGCACCTAGGCATGGAAGAGATTTTCATTTCCCTGATACTATCATATTAATTGTCTGGTAGTGAAGCGCTGCCTTGCAAGAAGAGGTTGTGCCATCTTTGATCTCCTTCTGTACATGAGCAAGGAGAGACGTAAGCGTTATTTTCCATTGAAATGAAGAACGTTTGTTTGCTTGTTTGCTAGACAAAAGCAAGTGTCTTTGAGACATTGTGGGCCATAGCTTCGCTTGAGATAAATTGGCACGTCTTTCTCATTCCAGGGGAATTACACTAATTTTACACCTCAGAGTACATCTCGGAGACTTTCCACGTCATGTATAAACTTGAATAGAGAGAGATTCTGTATCATGAGGTGAGATCATAATATACAAGTGTTTCACAGACATAAAACTATGAGGTCTGGGAATGCTTGACGGTAGCTAGTAAATACAGTATGGTCTGGTCATTAAGTGGGACCAATTGTTTATAAGAAGAATAAACCAGTTGGTAGGCAGAGCCAAAAAGCAGTTTTCTTTGCCATGGTGCTCCTAATTAGCAGCTTTTCCCCACCGAAGCAGTAAAATGCAAAATTATGGTTTTATTAAATCTTACATGGCTCAAAAAAACCCTTTCAAACATCGTTAACATTTGATCTGTTCACCGGAGAAGTGGCCGTTTTAAAAAGAAGTAAAAAAATAATTGAAAAATTTGAACATAAACCAGCTTCCACCACTGGCCAGAATATTTCTGATGCAAACTGAGACCTGACATAAAATAATGCCAATTTTACTACCATTCAATTTTAAAGGAAATAAAATGTGTTATGTTGTCATAGTTACTTCAATTAACGTGAAATAAAAGATTTTCAGAATTTTCTGACACTGTTAGTGTTTATGGAACCAGACCAAAAGCAAACCCAGCAAAATTGGAATTTCTGTTTTACACACAATTACTTCTATGAATAGTGATAGTAACGAAAGCTTGGTATAAAAAATTACATTGAATGCATATAGCATACTTCCAGTTTTATCTTGTGAACATGACTGCAATTATTTCCATGTACAGGAAAAAGTTTTGCTAGCGGAAGAACAAACAATGCTGAACAGATACCAGGAGAACTTCAGCCAGGAAACCTGGTACCTTCAAAACCAAGAGTTTTGAGAAGTTTTGGTTTAAGAGGAGAGCTGAGAAACTGCCACCGGCTGCTCATCTCTGCAGGAACTGGAAGGTGCCAGTGGGTACAACCAGGGAGCTGTGGGTGTCACACACTTTCGAGGATGTCCCAAGCAGAAGGCAGAGCCATCGCTCACACCATCCTGCACCCCAGGGAGCTGCTCCAGCCCAGAGAGGTGGAAGGAGAGTGGACTTTCCCTCCTGCAGGTCAGTATTGCTGCAGGAAACAAAGATGAATGGTAATGAAATGAGACTATGAGAAGCCTGCAATGAGCACTCGAGTTTTCTCTCAAATTACAACATAATGGTGCTGCAGATGGTGGCTCCAAAAGTTATGGACAACAAAAACTCTGAGTGGGACAGCTTTCCCAGGTCCTACCCTTCACCAGATGACAAATATATTTTTCCTAACTTGAAGAAATATCAGGCTTGGTTTGCAGAGGTCCGTCTCTGGCTGGTTGCTTCCCCTGCCAGTCTTTTGTCCTTTCCACTTACTTTCGCAGGCTTTGCATTGAGACGAGCGTAATGCCATGTATAAGCCCTAAATATATTATTTAGTCCTTTCTTCTAAAAGGAAAAAAAAAAAAAACGTCCGGGGACAGAACGATTTCAGGCTGTTCAAATTCCTGACATGGAAAACCCTGTGGTTAGTCAAAGATAATCCTGTTATTTCCACCAGTTTTACAACACTATAACCATCACTTCCCGTTGGGTGGTTATGAAGCTACATCAATGCAAAGGGAGAACAAAGTTAAACCATCCCAGCTTCTGAGTACAGAAAGGCTTTTGGACCTCCGTAAAAGTTCACTTCCTTGTTGTAAATGACAATAATTCGGGACAATTCTTAGGTTCTTTACATTTAAACATCAAATAAGATATAAGGCTTCAGAAGCGCTTTCAATCTGCACTGCAAATCAGAGGGGAAAAAAAAAAAGCCGTAAGAGTTAATAGCTGCTTTGGAGCAAATTATCATTTACAGCCGGTTCACCATTAATGTGTACCTGAGCAACCACTCTGAGTTCAAAAAGTTCAGTGAATTCAGTAAAATTTAGATGAGTTATTGTATATTAAAGGCCAAGTCATATGGGGTTTTTATGCAGGCAAAAGCCTCGCTGCTTTCTTTCTGAATAGGGCCTGATTAACGACAGCAGAATTCAGCTCTATGTTAATGCAGCATTTAGTGCCCCACTTTTGCTCACTGCAATGCTACATCTGTGCCCGTTTCATGTTCTCAGTTAAATTAGAAGAAAAAAAAAAAATGGTGCATTCCAAGTATCTCTCACAGTCTTGCTCGTAAGCTGAACGGCCCTTTTTTGTAACCAAAAGGATCAGAAACGGCCTCCTTTCCCAACTGGAGGTCTTTTTTTTAAATCTGGCTTTTAAAATTCTTTATGGTAGCAGAGAGAACAAACTCCATAGTCTATATTGATTCTCTGCTTGCAGATTGTCCTCCATTGCAAGGGGCACAATGCCCTTCCCTGGCCGATGCATGGTTGCGCGAGAATCATCCATTTTTATCACTTTCAGTTATTGTTTCCTTCCCTCGCCACAAATATTTCCCACAGTGCCACTGTTTTCTCTTGGCCTCCTTACTCATCCAAGCTAATAGTTAGGGGCACACTGGGCATTTTGTTATGCTTTTTTTTATGTTCTGGTAGGCACGAAAACACTCAGTAGGGATTCCATTATGTTTTAGCACTTGTGTTGAAGGGTGAAATAACTTCACAGCCTGTCAGAGGAGTGATGCATCATGAATAGTTCCTTCTTTATTCTACATATTTTTATTTAAACATTCTTAACCATGTTTTGTAACAAGCTGCTTTCACTGTACTAGACTGTCTGGAGGAGGAGGATCTGTTTTAACTTTCAAATGACCGTGAAAGATTGGAGAGAAGCAACAAACAGGAACATCTCTGTATTAAGTTATCAAACTTTTCCAGGGATCTGAGGCTGGAGAGCCAAATGTTAGCAAAGAGTTTTTACCTTCATTCACTGTTTTGCTGCCCTTGTTTTCAGAAATTTGCATTGTTTTCACCTGGGTATTGATTTCATCTTGAACTTTGACAATTTTGTCTCTTCTGTGATTTCTTTGAAGACTGAATGTGTCAGAACTTACAAAGGGCAAATCAGTGTCAAACCCCACAATGTCTGTGCTCCCCATTGGCACCCTTTTACTGATAATCTTCAAATTCTTGTCAACAACTCCTGTTCCCAGCACAGAAAATGTCAGATTTGCTATTTTTACTGTATTACTAGAGCTCATCTCATTACCACATTCAGCTAAACAACTGCACCAAGACTTTGGTTAATGGGCATCTCTGATAAGTTCATTTTTGTGAAACACTCAAACCTCCTTTTACAATATGAAATTTGTGAAGGTCATTTAGCCTTAGTGAGTGGCCCTGCCTGGAAGGGACTGTGACACAGGTCACGGGTGGAGCATCAGCAAGGGAGAAGAGGAAAGAGCATTTTCCACCTTTCAAAGCTCCTTACAGTGCAGTTCAAGCCAGAAGTTATTGGGTATTGCTGACTCTTCCTCACCTCTTTAAAACAAATATGTTAGCGATGGAAGGATTTTGTACACCCACAAGATGAAGTCAAGTCACAGAAAGTTTGCAAATTCTTCTCAGTCTGATAGCCTCCTTCTGACTTACCCCAGCTCCCTTTTGGAATCTTTCAGGGGTTGGCCAAAGCCACCGACTCCGATGGTACATCAAACTGGGACGATGCATTAGCAGTAGGTATAGCCTTCATTATCTTGCCTTATGCACTGACCTGTGCTCATCACTAACATTTCTTAAACAAACCATGACACGTTCTCCCAGATGTCCACCTTTAGAAACAGTCTAGACACTAAATTCTAGAACATCAAGTTGAAAACTTATGAGAAATTTCTTCAGAGTGCTTCAATCAGGAACATCTGTTGTCACTTTGCCCTAAACCCCTCTCATGGTGAGCAGGACCACGTGCTGCCTGGAGGCAGGCTAAGACTTGGGTCATGACTCAGAGTGTTGTTAATCTTCCTTCCTTAGGGTTTCCTTCCTCCCTGCCTCCAGGATGTGGGTCCTACACCAGCTTTCTGCCTGGAACAAAGGGTGGCCACACCGCGGCATCTCAGGCTAACCTCTTGCAAAGGAAAGGAGTTCACTGCACACACAGCCCCACCAGTTCCTGCTGACATCCAGGGAAGGGACAGAGCTGCCCTGCTGAGACCATTGGCTTTGATGCTGCTCCTGGTAGTAGTGTCAGGAGCATCAGGCCATGGAGCCCATCCAGCGGTCTGCTTAGCAAATCCAGACCTGGCCGGGTTCAAGCACTCTGTGCAAGGTCCTTCATGTCACTCAGCATCCACAGTCCCAGGATGCTGGTAGCCATCAGCTGTGAAAAGCAGGGTCACGAAGTACAGAGACTGTAGCAGTGTGCTGGCTTCTGCCTTGCCAGAAGTCACAGGCTGTGCCCATCGCCTGATGCACCCCCAGGAATCAGCAGTCTCATACCCCTACGCTGAAGCCAAAGCTCTGTTTCCCAGCCGATGCACCATATCATAGAATCATCTAGGTTGGAAGGGACCTTTCAGATCATCAAGTCCAACCATCAACCTAACACTGCCAAAAACACCGCTAAACCATGTCCCTCAGCATCACATTACGCGTCTTTTAAATACCTCCAGGGATGGTGACTCAACCACTTCCCTGGGCAGCCTGTTCCAATGTTTGATAACCCTTTTGGTGAAGAATTTTTTCCTAATATCCAATCTAAACTGCAGTCTGGCCTGTACAATAGATACCAAGTTACTTACGTGCAATGACAAGTTTCACATCCCATCTTCTGTCCCTAAAGTGAAAGGCAGAGGGGAAAAAATATTTCAATCAGTCCATTACTCTTCTAAAAACATGGCAGTGAGCTGGACCTATGCAGCCTTCACAGTAAGAGGAAACATGAGAACCCCCTGTTTAAATCTCTGTTGTTCTGTGCTGATTTACAAGCCCTAAATATGAAGTTCATTAACAATATTCCCCTTACAACTTGACTTAGGTTGGAAATTCTTTTTCTGCTATTGGCTAAGAATATATCCTAAGAACAGTAACACAATATTTTCTTATTGACCCAGCAGAAAAAGGATTCAGGAGTCATTAAAATAGGTAGCTATATGGATTCAGTGGCATAGATGCGTAAACTAAAGTGCTTGCAATAAGATAATCCCAAGCAGCTTTAAATAAGCAGAAAAATACTTTGGAACTATGTTTTTACTGATTTTTCATTGATTTCCTATAATGTGAAGAGCTGAAAGGAACTTTTAGCCTCAAAACCTATAGTTTTGAGGCTAAAAACCCCTCAAACAATAACAAGGTTTCTACAACATGATGGCAAATTTACACAAAATAAGGAGAACGTTTTGGGAAGCTCTGCACTGGGAATCTAGACTGTCCTTCTTAGAAAAACCACGTAGTGGCTGGGGTTTGCAGAAGTGATTCAGTAAATTTAGCAGCATGAAGGTAACAGTCACTTGTTTCTTCATCGATTCCATAGTTTTGCTAACAGCCCTCTTTCCTTTTTTTGAATTTTCTGAGAATTTTGAGAAACTCTTTTGCTGATCCATTTATTAGGAGAATAACCGTGAACTCCAGGGAAAAGCTGCTGGCTGCATGCAGCTTGTGCTCAAAGGACACGGGACCAGACGCCATGCTCCCTCCTGCCTCACAGACATTTTATCAGCTGGAAGAAAATTAATAACATCCCAGCACTGATTTGCATTCACGAGCTCAATGAAAGAGAGGCAACGCAGAAAAAGTAATCACACAGGAATGTACAGAACATTAAAACCAGCAGCAAAAGATGGCGTATAGTCAAAACACAGGTGCTTCATCATCATATCCTCACTCAAGTATCCATATCCTCAAATAACCTGCACAAAAATCCCTGGACGAGGTGGTGGTGGGAGGACTCCAGAGGATCAAGGAGACAGTCTGAGGAGAACACGGACTGGCGCCGGAGGATCGGAGGCAGCAGGAGGGTTCTGGGTTCAGCTTCTTCATGTCCATGCAAGGCTGACAGATCACAGGTCGGGCTCTCTGGTGGGCGATCTGCTTTTGCTGTCTGGAAAGAACAAATAGGACCTGTGAGTTACACGCACGACAATTATGGTGGTTTGTGAACAGAGAATAAATAAAATACACTCTTTGGGCTTGCTTGGCCATGAATTTTACAGCTAATAATTCAACATCAGGTTGAGAAGCGGCCCCTTGCTGAAGAAGGGGAGAGGAGAGGGCAGGGCCGGACACCTCAGTGCACAGCAGCACCAGCTGCTGTGAAGAGTGGCGTTCTTAACGCTGAGTACGCCGGAGCTGAATCACAATAAAACAGATAGCACGAAAGTCTAATAGTGTCTTCATAAACGTTATTCTGGTTACATGCTCCCTTTGTCAGGGTAAGAGAGGTGCTTGAACAGACAGAGCTGTTGAAGAGCAGATGTCTCGTACGCTTCTTTACCATCTCTGGTCACAAGAAGGAAGGAGAGAAGCCATGTATGCTTGCAATTATAAAACAGGGGCCTGATCCAGAGCCTATTGAAGTCAACAGAAAGGTTTCCATTGACGTCAGCCGGCGCTGGGATGGGCCCCCAGAGCTTCACTCCATGAGCACAACATCTTGACTTTTGTCAGCTGGGGCTTCGCTGGGTGAATTTCGGGACTGGCTCAGGTGCCCAGGTTTCCTCTGCTCACACGATGGGTAAAAGGGCAGCCTGCGAGCACGGGGCTGCAGGTTTTAAAGGCTGGTTCTAAACAAGGACCAAGCTTCAGCACATTGTGCAGCAGCCTTGGGCTGTGCTAAATTAATGCCATCTGCTACTGGCCTTCCTCCCCACGCCTCCTCCCACCTCCTCCCTCAGGGGGCTTCTGACAGTGGAGAATAGCTGGAGTACAGTCACAAGCCTCACGCCTCTTCCTGTCCCTAACACACCCTTTACACCCTTTGTTTCTCTCTAAGTGTCATGGGTGGAGTAGGATCCCAGTACGCTGGCTCCAAACCAGCTGGCAGCATCTGGCCAGGCTCGGCCCCATTTCTCCCAGACTTGGAGGACCTGGAGCAGGCAGAGCCTCCACTCTGCAATCTCCAGGGGTTAATGATGTTTTTTTTTTCACCCAGGAGAGGAGTTATTTTCAGTGACGTCACCGCCCTCCCTGCTGAAAGCTTATGAACTTTCCAAATTCAGAGGAGAATTGCAAATACCGTGTGAAATCGCTTCTCGCCCTGGGTTGAAACCTTTGCCAACAGCCCTTTGAGGGGAAGGCTCCCACCCTTAGTCTGAAAGTTCAAAAGGTAGGAACCATTTCTCACCATCAGTGTTTGTGAAACACAATTGAAAGTAAAGATCCTAATTACATTTGGCATTTCTAATAGTCAGTCTCCCGCTAAACAAATGACATCATTTGTGGCATTGGCAGTAAAAGAGCCCACTGTAAGACTGTAAACAAGAGGCCATCCAGAGCCTCATTCTGCTCTAACAAAAGGAAGGGGAAGGGGGAGGGGGAATCTTGCTAAATGACCACGATGTTCACATTTTTTTTTCAAGTATTAGAGATATCCTGACACCTCTGCAAAACAGTTTTGAAACAGGGGAAGAATCACGCTCAGGACCCGGGGCTTCTGGCAACCATAAGGAAATCACTGCACTCAACAACACGCAGCTGCTCGGGCTGGGGGCACGGTCACCCCTTGCCTTTCTGGATCTGAATTTTGTTGGTGTTAAAGATCTGCGAGGTTGGATTGAACCTCCTCCTGATTACTGAATGCCGGATTTGACATTTCCATGGGATGCGTTTTCCAAAACAGGACTTATATTCACAGTTCCTCTTGGCAAAATGGTGGCATATCATTGCTCTCTTCCTCATACCACATTGCGTGCTCCTTGCCCCTTCACCTGTGGTTGTCACAGCTCCCACCACTGTCGAAGGGAGAAGAGATGGTTGTATTTAAGCCTAGAAGGAACTCCCTTTGGGAAGGAGCAAGACAGCTTTTCCCCAGCAGGGAGGAAATCCGCACAGTTTTGGTGTAGCGATGTATCAGCCTGGTCTTTTGGGGAAAATACTGGGATGCTTGAGCGGTGCACCAAAACATGATTGCAGGAACAGACAAAAATCCCTTCCCTCCTTAAAAAAACTTAAATATATATATATATATATATCTGACTGCTGTATTTCAGTCTCAGGCTGTGCATTTTCTAGCTTGCCGCTGTACAGCAGTCTGTCCCGTGGCTGTGCTGGGAATTAGCACAACGCCAGCTCGAAGCGACCCGCGCTGCCAACACAGGAGGATTCTTCAGAGCTCTCCTTTCCTCGTAACGATCCTGCTCGACTCTGCTTAGTTTGTGATATTTAAGGGCATCACAGCGTGAAGTGGTATGAACACAGACCATTAATTGTAACAGGATGCAGTTAGAAGCTTTTTGATATCTACATGCCCGTAACTGTAACCTGCGTTCAGCTATTTTCAGCCCTTCATGCAAATAGAAGCAACATTTGCATTCAGATTGCCCTTAGTGCATAGATGTGCTGGATGATAAACTAAAAGTACAGTGTAAGGGCAATACCCATCTGTTCCATGTCAAATATATATTATGTTTTCCCTCGTCAGGTAGTGTCCATGGATGCCCTTTGCCAGATTTCTTTTTAGGCAATTACACTCACCACTGACACAACTGCTCGTTTGGATTGTGAGTCAAACTACGATCTTGATACTTTCCCACTGCTCAATTTTTGAAATCTCCTTCCTAGCTGTGCTTCTGATAGCTTCCTTACCCTAAGGAAAGGTTTTCTCCCTGGTCTTTCTTTTTTTTTTTTTTCTCTGCAAAAGTAAAATAGAGGATGCATTCTTGATCCAAGCATATGGAAATATCCCCTCGCCTACAAAGTGAGATGGGTTCATAATGTTCCTTTCTCTTATTAATTTAGTTGCAAGATGCTTTCTGAATCACTCACAATATCATCCTGCAAACCCTTTCATGGTAGTTAGGCGTTATTCATAGGAGCACTCGCCTTGCCGAGTGTGAAAGAGGCTATTTATGCTTAATAATGATAATAACCAGCAGTCAGAGACTGGGAAAAGAAAGGAAAATAAAACCAGGCAGAAGTTTACAGGAAAGGACATTTAGCGTTGCCAGGAGGGTGAGAAGGTCAGACATCTGGTGGTTCGTCTCGCCCTGGATTACAGGCAGGAATGCACGGCCGCGGCGGTGGGGCTCAGCCGGCCGCCGGGACTTTGGGGTGCCCTGGTGTGTCCCCTCTTTTGTTCGGGGGTGCAGGGCACAGAGCGGGCTCATTCTGCGCAGCCAAACTCCCGGGGAAGGAAGGAGGAGGAGGAGAAAAGCGCACCCTGAAAAAATTTTGGAGATCAAGCTGGGGTAAAGACTACCAAGGGAATATTTAGGAAATCCCTCAGAAATCATGTCATCTTCATCCTCATTAATCATGAAAAAACCCCAACAAACAGGGATCACAGAGACCTGCGTGCTCTCAGTGGTCCCAAACTTTCTGGGCATAGACTATCAGATGTTCATAAAAAAGTGTGTGTTTTAGGAAGCCAGCTGCAAACCACCTTGCTACTTGTAGATCCTTCTATAAGGGGCCACAGACATTGCTGCTTTCTTCTCCTCTGGTTAGGCAAAAACATTGCCGGCGTGCTGAAACTGCGAGTAGCAAAACCATGCAGTGTCCCGCTGTGAAAACAGTGGGATGGAGAGCTCAAATGGTCAGCTCTCACTTGGCCACAAGTCACTGAAACATATACAGTAAGGGGATCTACATTTCCCTAAAGGCCAGAATGATGCTGGAGTTTAACCTTCAAGAGCTCAGCTCACAAGAAAAGGAGCATCTTATTATCAAACCCTGTAAGATCTTACAATGTTTTTCCTCCAGCACTGCAGTTTCAACACTCCCAGCATTTATTGTAAGTTATCTCAAACATTCACTGTGTTCAGTTTACGTTCATCTCCATCTATTTTTAACAAAAAATAAACTCAAACGCGCACTGGAGCAGTACAATATTTCTCTTGAGTATCATCAGACTGCTTGATCACATCTTTTCCTGGCACTTATTCCATTGGTTTATGAATTATTTTGTTACACTGAGTACATAGTTGATAGTTTAATGGCTGGAAGTGATTGTTCTCGAAATATGGATGGAGTTGTCATGGCAATACATCGCTAGGAAGATTAAGGCGTGCTTAAATTAAGGCATGCATCGAATTCTCAGTTGTTTGAGCAACTCTTTCCTTGCCATGTTTGGAGAACATCCTATCTAGTGCGATCCTCCAAGACGTCTTACTGGATTCCCAGTCAAGTAGTGACTAACCCAATGCTTTGAGTCACCAGTTTGCCATCCCTGGGCTGCGACCAGTCCCGTGCCGGGTGTGTGGGGGCCGGCGGGGCAGCGATTGGCCTCCAGCTCCGCCTGTTTTGCAATACCAGGAATTCCTTAGAGCCCCTTTGAACTAAACCCCGAACAGACTCACACGCCGCCGCAGCATTTGGCTCCAAGACACACAGGAAGGTTTTCAAAAGCACGGAAGAGTTCAGACAACAGTGAGAGCTGGTTTTCTAGAATTTGATTTTTAAGGGTTTGAAAAGGAATTGCTAGTGATAGATGGGGCCTGAGGAGACTTTCAGAAACACGTTTGGAAAGTGTTGCCCTGAGGTTGCTTCCCACACGCCCCACGCAGCAATTTGTTGAGAGAAAGTCACCAGAGCAATTCTTATCAGAAACTCCGACAAAGAAGATTTTAATCAAGTATCTCAGTATTTCTGATAGACCGATAGCATTTCTGGCTTCTGGTGAAAGACTTTGGCTGACACCAGTTACATCTCGCGTCATGTGTGACCTGTCACTGGGGACTTTTTCACCCAGCCTCACTGACAGAGACGGAGATGGCGTGTGTGGGTGGGAAGGGAGAAGCATCATTTCCCCAAAAGCGGCTCCCTGTAACCAGCCCATTCAATGTTTTTGGTAGACTTAGTCTGTGCCTCGCCATCCACGCACAGTGGTAAAGAAGATACTGTACAACCTTATCTGTAAGAAAATTTGCATGGGAAAATAGCATTATTGGCAGTCCCATGCAGGGTCTCAAATCCATGCTGGTATTTGAAACATGAGAAAAGAGAAATGTTCAGACATTGAAATGCAGGGAAAAAAAAAAAAAAGGCTAGTCTATGAATATGTGGAAATACAATTTTCAGAATTGTCTACATGAAATGGAAGCCCTATATTTGTTTCTGAACATCCTATTGCTGTGGACAATGCAAATCCACAGCAATAAAAGTATATTTATTTCTGAACATCCTATTACTGTGGACAATGCAAATCCACAGCAATAAAAGTATATTTATTTCTGAACATCCTATTGCTGTGGACAATGCAAATCCACAGCAATAAAAGTTTGCAAAGAAAACAGTTTATTGTCAACTCCACTGACGTGGAGTAATAACAACTCATTGCAACTGCAGTCAACACCTTTCTTGTAAATCCAGAAAATAAATATTCACTGCCCTGTACGTGATCTGCAGCTTGCAGCAAAGATGACCCCAAGCACATGGGAAAAGGATCAAAACAAAAAGCACGTGATGGTTCTTAACAGAAACTACATTATCCATGGAAGGGACAAACACACATGGCCTTCAGATCCGTGTAAAACAATACCAGGGCTGCAGAGGGGCTAAAACCGGGAAAAGCAGATGCTGCCCAAAGCAGAATCTGCTCGAGAAGTTTAACATGCACAACACATACCAGGAAATCGAAGCGCTTTCATGTGAGCAGAGGGGAGCTCATTGCAAGCTTATTTCCAGCTAACATCGATGAACTGAATGACAGAGAGACTGAAGAGGCAGAATTCAGACCAGGATCTGAACGTTCGCTGAGTCTGATGGAGTTACTTCTTGTGTTCAGCTTCTTTTGGAGCCAGGAGCAAGCTACAGAAACGCGGCCTGGCTTAAGGTCAAGAGCTACTGGAAAACATAGGAACAGTTCTGCAGCATTTCCTCTAAAAGAGACGCTATTATCCACAGCAAGGACCAGAAAATTTCAGCTGGTGCTCATTCATGGGAAATTAAAAACTCACACAAAGCATGAGGAACCCTGAGACATGGTGGGAGGGGGAAAATCCACCCCAGGCCACGTGTTTTTGACTCCTTCAAAGATGCATTGGGTTTAACCCTCAAATCTAGAGCTGTTTTTGCAAATGTAAGAAAACCATCTCTAGCTTTTAATAGGTGCCAAATCCATTATTTTGGCTAGAGAGTCAAATTAGCTTTGGGCCAGTGGAACAGACTAGATGATTTACAATCCCTTTCACAGTGCTTGTCATAATTTTACAAACCAAGTACAACACACAGAGTTTTGAAACCATCCAAGGGCAATATTGGCCCTGCCGTGCAAAACAAACCTATGCAGATTGCATGGAAATTACCAGCGTTGTTTTAAGGACTAATACATCTTAATTCCTTTGGTTATTCCAAATTCACAGTAACAGACATGGAAAATTTACACTGTGGTTGCAGCTGATTTAGAACTAAGACTCCACTTATGGCTCAACCATGAAAAAAGTGGCAGATAAATCTCGTTAAATAGATTGGACAAATATCGGTGGTGTTCACGTAGGCTGAGCAGCCCGGTCTCGTGGGAGGTGTCCCTGCCCAGGGCAGGGGGGTTGGAACTAGATGATCTTTAAGGTCCCTTCCAACCCAAACCATTCTGTGATCTGTCATTACTAGGCATGAGAAGGTGATGCTCAGAGTCCCAGCAAGGAGACGGTAGGCATGCTGCCCCCGTGGTCCTCACCACAGCATCACCCCCAGCCTCTGTGGATCTCCTCTGGGATCTTGCAGAGGAACTGCAGTGCCACGCAAAGAGGGTCAGGTGAACGACAAAGCCCAGGCCAAAAGCGACGTGGGAAGCAGCTGGGTCCTGCGCAGGGGAGGCGGCTGCAGCGCTGGTGTTGCTGTTGGCTGCCCGCCCTGCCCCGTGCAGGGGCTGCAGCGGATCTGCAGAATGGAGTGGGATGCAGCTACCCCGCGTTCAGCTGGGTTCAGCGGCGGTTCCGTAATCGCGTCTGTATATTTCTCTGTCGGTGTTATTGTTGTTGTTTTCTTGTTCCCTTTGCTGTTCTGTTAAACTGCCTTTGTCTCAACCCAAGAGTTTTGCCTTTTTCTTTTGATCCTTCCCGTACCGGGAAGCGCTGGGCGAGCGACACGTGGTTCTTTGTTGCCATCTGAGGCCAAACCACGACAGATGTAAATGTCAGGGTGAAGGAAAAGCAGCTTGTGCCCTGAGGCTATTCTTCCCCTTCCTTTCTAAAAAAAAAAAAAAACTAAAAAACAAAAAACCCCAAAAAACAAAACCCAAAAAACAACGACCAACCAAAAAAAACAACAAACAACTTGCCCCCGAACTCAAAAGATTATTAAAAGCATGGGGTTGACACATTCTCTATAGGGAGAACCAAAATCTACAAAAATTCTCTAAACCACCAAAAATCCTCTGCCTTTTCAGAGTGTTGTCTCAGGGAGAGTTATCCTTTAGGCATCACATGAGGCTAAAACTCCCCCCGCCTCATCAGGAGCGACAAACATCACTCGCACAATTAACGCGGCTCTGGCACTGGCGTGGAAGCTGCCAGCCAAAGAAACATGCAAAGCAGCCACTTGAAAAACAAAATTCCCCACTTTCTTGTGCATGTGGAATGAGCATGATTTATCCAGGAAGGAATTTGCCCTCAGTGTTGATCTCCTTAAAAGAGACGGTAACTAAAATAGCTACAGGCTGCTCGAAAATTAACTGGTTGTCATGTGCAGTGACAGTGCAGTCTCCTCTTTTGTACTCATCCTAAACCCAGACTTTTATCCCAGCATCCGTGTCAGTACTTCATTAACCCCTATCCCGCAGCAGATCGTGGTGGTGTTTCTACACGGAACAGAGATCGATATCACTGTTGGATGATGGCTAATTCAGTGGAGGAGCCGGAAGCCCTGCTGGCGCGGGCTACTGGGGCAGGAGAGCCATTCCCAGTTTGGCCAAGGCAGAGAAATGGAGAAATTCCCAGGAGTGGGAAAGAAGATTATTTGGTAGGCAGGGAAGAAGCCAGCTGACACAAACTGCTCACCCAGCCAAACAACCAGGACTGCAAATATCAGGAAGCAGGATTAGAATCACAATTTGTTGGCGCAGACATTGTTGGCTTAATATTGTTTGTTGAAACCTAAAGTGAATTGGTTGGGGGGGAGTGAGGGCAGGGGGAGGGCGGGGGGGGGGGAGGCAACCAACCAACCACCAAAAAACTTCCCAAACAAAACAGTCTGTCTTTTGTAGGTTCGTGTACAAACTCTCCCACACAGCCTGGGACCAAGCTTTGGATTGAAGCCCCAGCTTGGCTTTTCATTTACCAGCCAACAACAATGGAGCGGATTTAGGGGAGAAGGGGGGCAGGGCTGGGCGATGCGAGGGAGGTTGTCATCTCCTTGGGTTGCCTGGGTTGGTTTATGTTTCCCTGTGTGCATCCCAGCTGTAGCCGCCTTCGCATCCCCACGCGAGGAAGAGGGAGGTGAATCCTACTCCCTTCGAAGAGCTCCTCACCCCTGATGGGTGCCCAGGGCTGGGCAGGATTTCACCCCTAATGCCTCCAGCCGTCTATCACCAAGAAGTGGTATCAAATATGAAACCCCTGAGGAGGACAAGGGCACACCTTGGGCAGGAGAGCTGCTGAAGGCAGCGTATTCACAGGGAAACTCCAGGCAATTAGATGCTGTCCCACACCGAGACATCGTAAGAATGATCCTACCATCATTGTAAAGATGATGAGGTACCACATGAGGTAACAGAGGTTTTTATCATGTCTTTTTGCTGGGGTTATTACTCACAAAAATCTTTGTTTTGGTCTTCTGCTTAGAAAAAGCAAGAGTTCATTGACGGGTTTAATGAACCTTTAAAGACAGCACTGCAAGGACTGCCAAATTAACCTGCCAAAACAGCGTTATTGAGCTCCTGGAAATTCACGACAAGGAAGTGCGTGTTTAATGTACCTCATTTAACTCCGATTATTCAGAGGAATCAGCAGGTGTATTTCTCTGAAGCACACGAGATGCTAATGGAGACAGCGTGCAGTCATTCAGCCTATGCCTTTCTAGAACTGAAGAAAAACAGTCGGAAAGAAAAATACTCTTTCCCCTCTCCCCAGAGCCCTCCAGAGGCAAAGAGGGGTTTTCAGTCTGTCTTTAAAGATCCAGCATTTTTATTCTTTTCTGCTGCTTCGACCAGCATTTATCCCCCGCTTGCTGTGTGCTGCGCCACAGCTCAGGTGCCCCATTCCAGCAACCCCCCGCCTTTATGCACCAATGCCTAAATATAGAGGTACTTATTTATGTACTACCCTTGCAGCGTCAAAGTGAATACTAATAAATAAGTGAGTTCCTGGAGCACAGCTCAAATATCTGCCCTAAACAGCTGATTATTGCTCTTGTGGCCTCCTGTAGCAAAGCAGCGCAGACTGGTTTGATTGAACAAATGTCCACAGAAACCAAAACGGCGGCAATGTCACTGGTGAGACAGGACAGGTCTGTGTTTGAAGCATGGGCAGGACCCTTGGCTGACTCCCAACATGCCAGGGACATCCCTGAGTCCATCTGCCCTGTGCTCCGCTCCCATTTTGTGCTCTTCAAACCCAGGCTACGACCCTGAAAACTCTTACTGCTTGCTCACCTGGGGAAGCGCTTTAACACCTCACCTGAAACATCACCAAACACTTAAACTTCTGAACGTGCCCCGAATTACTGCAGTTCCCGTGGCCCAAGCACAGCACCTCCCCGGTTTCCCCACTCACACAGCAGCCAGAGGTCCAGGCTGAATTCCAGGGTTTTTTTTTTTGCATGAAGAAACTGAAAGCCACAACTTCCACTTCCTAAGAGAGTGCCAGGGCTACCAAACTATCGGCTGTTATTTGTGAAGACATTATTTTACCCTGCAGATAAAGGTGCACGGACAAATAACTGAAGCTCGACTGATGCTGAGAGCAGAATGCTATCGCACGCTGCCTGGGTCCTGCGCTCAGGCAGGGTGGAAGAGGAACAAATCTGGTCTTTGCTTCCAAAACTGCTCCATCTGATGGCGAATTGATGTAAAACATATCCATTACCGTAGAAGCGAGAGCCCAGGTCCAGCCGAGAAGCTGGCCCTTCGCTCTCAGCTTCCACCTCGAGCACCAGCTCCTTCAGTAGCGTCGCAGCAGGGTGCAAATGCTCACACCCAGCACTGATAACGCCTTCAACAACAGTGGGGATTCACCTAAATAAATCCCTCTACCTTTAGCTCCCGGCATCTCTATGCCAACACTGCTTCTCTGTAGCGGAGCATTTCTAACACTGTAGACTGCACATCCCTGCCGTATTCTTCTCTGTAAAGATGTGAGCTTGGACAGAAATGGAGCAGAGAAATTGCCTCCATCTCTCACAGTGAAAATGGAATAGCTACAAGTTGCCTATCAATATATTTTCACTGGAACATAGAAGATTGCTCTGATTTTAGGAGGCTGTGGAAAGCCTCTAGCAGACTGCAAAAACACCACGGTGCTCTTATCACAGCAGCTTGAGTACTTAGGAGAGGGACTGCATGAAACTGCCCATGGCAGCTGCATCTGGAAGGGGCCTTCCAAGACCACTGACTCCAGTCCGACATCCCCAGGGCAGCATCCCAGGATCTGGGCAAGACATTTCAAGTGGGGCGATCTCTGTTCCCTCCTCCCCAAGCCTGGCAGTGCTCCCACATGCAGTCTGTCACAGAATGATAGAATGGTTTGGGTTGGAAGGGATCTTAAAGACCATCCAGTGCGACCCCCTGCCCTGGGCAGGGTCACCTCCCACCACACCAGGTTGCTCAAAGCCCCATCCAACCTGGCCTTGAACACATCCAGGGATGGGGCAGCCACAGCTTCTCCGGGCAACCTGGGCCAGGGGCTCACTGTCCTCCCACCAGAAATGCTGTTGGTGAGCCTGCAAAAACCAGTATCACCCCAGGCTTTGCCAGAGGGACGTCTTCTGCAGAAATGCTTCTGGACACATAACAGCAAGAGAAGGGTGATAGGAGAGTAAGAAACAGATTTGTGTCGCTTGGTTTCGCGTTCCTGATGGAAAGTGGCACTGGGGGGCTCTCCCAGCTGGCCAGGGCTCACCCTCCCACTTGCTGCTGGTGCCAGACGTGTGGCAGCAAAGGTCAGGATTGCAAACAGAGCCTCGCTATTGGGCCGGGTAAATCCTAATATAAGATGTCAGAAGTAGCAGATAAGGAGAAGAGATAAAAAGGGGATTGTTCTGCTGTTTCCCATAATGTGACTCTAGATTGTGCTAACGAGAGACGAGGACACCTTCTGTAAGTAGAGCAATTTGAAGCAATAGCGCTGTTTCCCTTGTTTCATTAGACCTTCCTGTTTGACACTGAAGAGGACAATCCTTCCTGATGTCCTGTATCTCCATTCCTCACTATCCAGGTCCCTTTTTTCCCCACTTATCCTCGTTCCCATGCAGGTATTTGCAGAGCAGTGGAACCAGCAGCTGATGGGCACGAGCTCCTCGGCCCCTCTGCCCTCCATTTCCCTCGGTGCCGTGGATTTCTGGAAAACAATGTTGGATTGCTCCCGCTTACTAAATCAGTCCCGGTTTTTACAGCGCCATTTAAACTACTTCCTCAGGAAATTTCACAGGCGCACTGGCAGGCATTGATTTCAAGCAGAAAATATCCCGGCAGGAAACTTAAAAAGGAAAGATGGGCTGTAATTATATCTCTCCTGGGCTGGCAAGACGGAGGAGGACAAGATATAAACTAACACATGCACCGAAGCTGTAATGCGCAGTGATGCTGTAATTAATACAATCCAAGCTTTCAGAGCACTTTTCTTGCAATCAGAGTTTTGAAGCCGAAGCGCCCAGCCTGCCGTTTGGTCGCTCACACCATCACAGCGGCAGCATCGCACAGACCACCCCATCTCAACCCTCCGCCACCCGCTTAAACAAGCGCAAGCAATTAAATCCCCGTGCCAGCTTCTGGTTCACAGAAAGGGCCCGAGATGCAAGTCCAGGTTTTCAGTCAGTTTCTAGAAATAATAAATGCTTTAATAGAAGAAAAACAACTGTGGATAAAGGCTCTGAGAGGGTCTGAAACTACTTCACGCCGCCACAGCAACAGGCATTAATTTTATTATTTCTTTGACACCACCTTTTCTCAGCCAGTTCAGGATGTGCACACGCGCTCCCCCCTTTACCTAAATGAAAATAGATCTGTGGTGTCTTTTTGCTGCAAAGCACACATGATTTACAAAGCGTGGATGGGTTTTAGGGTGATAATTATTTTCAAGTGAAATTCCCAGATGCAGAAATGAGGGTTGGAGGGGGAAGAGCCTGTTGGACTGTGCTACTGCTAAGGGGCTGCTGTCCTCTGGCTGCAGAGCAGACGTAACACAGATGGAAAGTCTCTTAGTGTTAGCTTGCTCTCTGCTTCTCCTTTGAAAGGAGAACACGGCGAATAAAAAGGGATATCCCACTCCTCCAGTGTCCCAAAGCCACCCCTTCGTGTTGGGCAGCAATCGGGAAAGTCGGGATTAGGACAGTATCACATAAAGATTTAGCGAGGGATTAACCCTTTTAGCTGAGGTCGGTCGGAATGAGGTTGCCACCACAGACTGTGCCAAATCAGCTGCAAGTCGGCACCAGGAGCCACAGAACAAGAACTGTTCTCACTTTTAACGACACAGGCTGTCCTTGGGCTTGCACTGCAGGAGACAGTCACGCTGCAGAGCACTCCCGGGCCCTGACGCAGCCAGTCCCGCTCTGAAACAACAAAACCAATATTTTCACCCAAAGGAAGAACACAGCGAGGATCTGTGTTTTTCTAGGTTTCAACCATACTGTTGAAAAAAAAAAAAAAAAAAAACACTACCCAGTTTTTGCATCTGCAAATTTGTCAAGCAGAAACTTCAGTTTTACTATTCTAAACCTGATTTTGCAGAAGCATTAAGCAATAAGTAGCTTTTTGTGTCTCACTTCTATAATTCAAAGCCCATTTTGGCTTTGCCACACACTCAGATTAAACATCCCATTTATTTATGAAAAGGGGAAAACACGCTTGTTATTTTACATCTCTCCTCAGAGCAGATTTACCTGTTGTGCTTTGCCAGGGGGAAAAAAAATAAAAATTAAAAAAAAATCTTCATTATTGGTACAAGCAGGATATTCAGGCATAACTTTATAACTGCGTTTTATAGATCTGATCTACGGACGGGGAGATGCTCCTTTCTCGCCCTGCGCTGTGTAACTTGTTCCACTTTCCTCACCTCAGAGCTAAAGAAGAAACGAAGCTTTTATTTCAAGGCTCAGTTTTGCGTTATTACCAGCATGGCTATTTATAATCCCTGGAACAATAGCTGACCTTGGCCCAGCGCGAGCACTTGGATGCCCTGCGCCTGCATTGTCCCGCAGCATTCCCACCCCGCTGCCTCCCCTCCCCAAGGCTGCCGAGCCCTTGGACGCAGGGTGGGGACATGGCAGGAATCATAAACAAAATGAGGCGAGCCACCGCACTCAAGGCTCGACCAACAACGCGGCCAAAGCCAGGGAGAGGTGATTTCTCCCTCCCTCCCCCCCAGCAAGAGCAGGGGAAAACTTCCCCCGCTGACCTCTGTGATGAGATAGAAGCAATTGCTGATAGCACAGGAAACTTCGAAGTATAAAGCAGCCTCTTTTCCCTGGTGGTTTTCTTCCTAGAAAATCAGCCAGGTGTCCTGGTTTTCTTCCTGGGTTATGTTTGCAGTACGGAAAATGAGACTAGAGAGGGGCAGGGTATGCACTGCTGCCTTGACCCTGCGGAGCGCCGGCTGCCAGCGTGGTCCATGGGTAGCCCAGCTATGGATCAGTGGGGGGAATCCTGCTCTGCTGCAAGGGAGGGGGATGCTGCCAGCCCCCACCGCCCTCCTACAGCCAACAGGGCCTGGATCCCCTCGCTCGGTGCTTATCTGCCAGCCCTGGCAGGGCTCCTGGGCTGCTCGCTGGGCAAATCCCCCGGCACGTCTGCAAAAGCGGAGTGATAAAGCCAAGGCCACCGTCCAGCGCGCGGCCAAGGGGCTGGGCAAGGAAGGGTTAGTGAAGGAGGGGCAGGGAGCAAAGATGAGTGTCAGAAATCAGCCCCAGAGCAGGGGCTTCCCCTGCTTGCTGTGGGGTCAGATGGACAGACATGTTGGTTTCCAACAGGGAGCAGGTCCAGGGGTGCAGGGAGCTGCCGGTCAGACGGGCCAGAGGTCCAAGTGCTGCTGCCTTGGGCTTGGCTTTTGAGCAGAGATCCCCACCAGAGGGACCTCTTGCTCAGAGCTGGGGAAACCAGGCTCCAGCCATCCTTCTGGGCTGGCTTCTGCCCCGAGGAGAGGCAGGGGCTGGCCGGATCAGCTCTTGGGCTGTGGTGCCCGTCTGCTTCTCCCTGGATCAACACTTGGGTCCAGCTCTTTCAGAGAAGCAGCCTGGATTTGCTGGGGAAGGGGTGGGAGGCTCATACGGGCAGGACCCCATCTCCCACAGGCACCAGGGAGAGAAGGGGGGGCAGCCCCCCGCTTGGCTGTGCCCCCTCAGTACGAGCCCATCACGGCTACCATGGAATTCGGCTGTTGGCTGAAGTCCAATCCCTGCGCAGTGGCAGCCAGGAGCAGCAGCCCTTGCTTTGAGCCCAGGCTCCGGTGAATATGTCGGGATACAACTACCGAGCTCCCAGGAGAGCAAAGCCCTGTTCTCATTTTGAAGGAAACAGCACATCCTCCTCGTTCCGGCAGCAGCTGCCGCCGGTGCATGCGAGGAAGGAAGTGCAGGAATGATGAGCTGCTTTTGGCCTCAGTTCTCAGCAGAGCTGCCGAGGAGCTGCCGTGACCCCGCCGCCGGGGCACGGGACCTCAGCATGTTGACAGCTTCTACCTTTCTCCATCCATGCCAAATGAAACCTTGTCACACAAAAGCACACATGCACAGTCCTTGTGCCACACCATCAGACAGCCCGAGATGCGATAACCATTCACCGGGAATCGTGTTCCTTTTCCACCTCATTTAGACCAGATACTTGAGTTTGCAGCTTAAATCCAAGGAGGGAGGGAACTTTTCACTCTTCACACTAACATTTGTGTGGGAATTTAATTTAATTCCTTCTGATTCTGGGATTTCCCAACCGTAGTGAAATCAAATCAGTACATTTGCATAAAAGTGTTTGAATAACTGGATTTCTTGTCTCCCATTAAAAACCACTTCAGTGCCGGAGGATCTCCCCATCCATACCTGGAGGGGAGACAGAGCACCCATCTGTGCCCAAAGCCACAGAACCACACACAATTAACCCTTCCGTGGGTAGATACCAGGCTGCATAGACTAAGTGGACTTTATCAGAATGGCTATTTCGGCTGAACGATTTCCTCCTCCCTCTCCTAATAGGATCCTCCGCTGGCACGGGGCCCGGGGGCAGGAGGAACCTGCCAAGGAAGCGGTTCTGAGCCCCGTCTGCTCTGCTGGGAGATTTTTATTTCTCTCTAGCATGACTCTGAGTATAAATAAGCTCTGATAACAATTGGATTCGAGGTTAGTTTGCCTCCCCAAATCCCCAGGAGAGCAACAAAAACAACAAGGGGAGGATATGGAGTGCCTGAGAGCCAGTTTGTGCCAGCACGTACCTGTAGCAAACCCCGACCAGCCTCACAAACAACCCAGCGGGTCACATAACGGGGTGAGGACGGGTGGCCCAGCAGCGCCCACAGCAGCCATCGCCTCCCATTAACACTGCATTGCTTTTTCACCTTAGCCCGCGTTAGCATGAGCAACCTCGGAGCAGAAAGGCGGGGATGGGGTTTAATTGCTGATACTGTTTGGAGAAGAGGTTCAGGGGCAAGAAAACACACACACACAAACATTTACGAGCAGAAGCTTGCTATTAACCCTGCTTTCCAGATGGCTTCCTTGGAAACGCACCGGAATCACTGCTCTATTGCAGCATGTATGATGCTATCAGGCAGCACCAGAACTGAATAACACCTTAAAACTCTTTCCCTGCAGCCGGTTAAGCACAGAGGTTTCCTTCCAGCTCCGCTTGCCCATCATCACCCGGTGCCTCCATCCAGGCTGGAGCTCCAACCCGCATCCCCAGTTTTGACAGGATTCAGTTTAAAATGCTCCTTCCTCCCTCATGTCATTGCAAAAGCCATGTCGAGCAGCCAGCGGAGTGTAGCTGCTTGCTGGGCTCTGCCCGAAGGCGGCGACGCTGCCAGCGCTCTGCCCGGGGGCTGCCAGGAGCTCCTGGGCTGCAGCTCAGGGGTACCCCGTTATCTGGCATCTAGTCACCTGGCTCTGCACCGATCTAGAGTAACTACCCCTGTAAAGTATAATAATAATATAATAATATATAATATATATAGGAAAAAATATTATAATTAGGTATAACTCTGTGTAACTACCCATTTAATAAATATATAATTACTATTGCAGCATCAGATGTTTTATTGTCATCCCAGGGAGCATCCTTTTCCCTGCTCCCACTGAGACCAGCCACAGGCTGCTCCTTCCTCTTTCCAAAAACCCTTTTTTTCTGGGAGGGGAGTAAAAAAAAAAACCCAAACATCTCAGGTCATCCTCCAAGAGCAATGGTGGAAGCAGGGGAACCAGGGAACTTTCCCACCTCTGGGAAAACCTCAGAGAATTAATCCTATCCCTGCAGGATGGGGACGCTGCTCTCCAGCCTCTCCTAAGGCGCTCCAGGTGGAAACACCCGGCATGGTTAGACAACAGCTCACTTGAGCCCTGGACACAATATTCATTTATAGTTTGATAATAAGAATGTGGGCATAACCATTCACTTCTAAAAATCTTTTTGGGCTTTATGGTTTATTTCATATCAAAGAAACTAAACCCTCGGGAATTAACCCACATGAAGAGCAAGAACTTCCCTGTTGCATAGGCACTGGACACAGATGGACACAGCTCTTGACTTTGGTTGGCTCTGGAGGGCGTTTTGAAGCACGAAGCCATAGTCAGAGCCCACGCCTGATTGCACCACCCTTCAAACGTGCTCTGAATGCACCATGAATCAGCTATCGATTTATTTAAATTTTTTAATACACAAATAATTTTGCTGTGGAGCAATTTTCAGTTATAAAAAATGGTAGTCCTAAACGGTGCCTCAAAAAAGTGGTAGACACCCACATGCACGACTCCACCTGGTTACTAATAAACTTTGTGCTGAGAACTGAAACGCTTAATAATTATATGGTAAAATTCCAACCTCAGAATTGTCCCACAGCCTTTGCAAACAGCTTGTGCTTCCTTGCGTGAGTGGTGAGGCCCAAAGCGAGCCGCTTTTCCACGAGCAAGAAACAGTGGCTGCAAGCTAAGTCTCACAAGTGCTCTGAATTATGTGCAGATTAATTCTCGTATTGATGTTAAGGGGGTTTCCTTTCTTGATATGATCATTTCCTTTAACTGCTGAGCTTGGAAGGGAGCCGGCCTCTGTGCCATTGTGCAGGGCTGCGCCGCGCTGGCCGTGGGGTGGGTGTTTTCAGGAGGGCTGCATGTGCCTATCCTGGCTGTCCAGCTCCAAAGGAGCTGCTGTGTCCCAGGGTTTCATCGTGTGGCACGGGGAGTCATTCTGCGAACATCAGCAACGAGCTGCCCTGGCCACGCTCTGCTGCCAGGCGGAGGAGGAAAGGCCCTGAGATCTCCCTTGGTTTTGCTGCTCACGCAAGGAGGGGTCACCTGTGACAGCCCCATGCCAACTCCCTGCCCTTCCGTTAGGAAACTCACGTTTTGTGCTGTTTAGTCTTAGTTTTCTCCTTTCGGGCAAAGGGCAGCTCCTCCCCAGCCTTGCCTGGTGTCCTTGAAACACCCCATTCCTTTCCTGACCCAACACTTGTTGCTTGTTCCAGCCTTTTACCTTTCTGCCCTGGCACCATCCGGGTCCCTCTCCAGCCCCACAGCTTTCGCCCAGCGACACACATGTGCAGCTGCTGTTTCGACGGGTGGTTAAGCAACATCTCCCTGCAGCAATCTCCAGGCAGCACCGCACCAACATCTGCTTTGAACCCTATTTTCCCAGTGCCCCAGACATGATTTCAGCTCAAAGCAGCGCTTCATCATTAACAGAAGCAACAATGCTCTAAGAATTACGTGCCTGGCTCATCACGCTGCTGCTGATTAACACTCCGCAGCCTTGGAAGAAACAATTCAACAAAAACCGACGAGCTACAAAGGGAAAAATATTCCCTATGGCCAAGTTGAACTCCCACTGAAATCCCTGTAAGTGTTTCCACTGGCTCCAGGGGGAACTGGGCCAGTCTCTATCCAGGAGACAACCTATAAATGGATGAGATTTCTGTGTGAGTCATCTCTACATACAGCCAAATTTAGCTCCTTTCTCCAGTGCGCCTTTTGTCTTGTCAGTGCTGTTTATGTGAGGAACTCTGTCCTTCTGTCACCTCAATACTTCAATGGCAAGACACCTGGCATCACCCACAGGGTGGTTACCGCAGGCTGCAGAGCACAAAGCATCACCTCCCGGCTTTCTGCATGAACGTGAATTCATTTGTTCCTTCACGTCAGCATTTGCTTATGAAGATCACCTTCCACAACACAAATCTTTTCCCCTCCATTTTGAATTAACACATCCCCATGAACAAAAAGCAGGGCTTCAGGAGACCACATCAATTTGTAAAGGCTTTTTCTTAGATGGCATTAAAATAAATACCATCCCAGACTCACTTCCCAAGGAACGCACCCAGGAGGAACGCTGCTCCCCTGGTGTCTCCAGCCATGCTCTATGTCAGATAGTTCTTGCCATCCTCCCTCTGAGGATGATAAGTTTGTCAGGAGGCTGGTAACTTTGTCTAACCAGCAACAAAAGAGCATGGAGTCTGGAAAAAGATGTCTGAAAAATCGTACTGGAAAATGGCTTTCAAAGACTTTACGCAGCCTTGACCTGACATCTGAATGGGCAGCGATAGAGAAGGAGCTGTACCACCACCTTTGTAGATCCAGACATCAGAAAGTCATCAGCCAGTAAATTCTGTAGCTGGACATCTTCAAAATGTTTAAAAGAAATAAGAAGCCTTATCTGTTACAAGGGTTTAAGGAAACCTAGGCCAAGACAGTTCTTCAAGAACACCCAGAAAAACAAGCAGATCTAAATCCACCCTTGTCTGCTTCACCAAATTACCACTCAAGTAAATTTAAAGGGATTTAGGAGCACCTGATGTGCCTTAAGAGGGGTTTGCTGGCTGAAGACACTGGCAGAGACAAGAAGTGCAGTAATGAGAGGGAAGCCCTTAAGAAGCAACGAAGCCTCTGTCACACCACGTGTTTGACACAAAGGAACAAACAAAAGCTGTAATTACTAGAAGGAAGCATTTCCAGAGCCAACAATTATCTAATTAAAATAAAGGCGGATATTACAGGACAGACCTTAGGACAAGCAGCACGTCTGTGTCCCCATATAAATGCTTTCTGCCCGAAATTGGGCTTTCTGGCAAGATGCAGCCAGTCCCCACTTTGAGGGATTCTTCTGGGCAGACAGTTTGCGTTTGTTATTGTCATTCAGTGCCCTGAAAATGTCACCGTCTGATTTGCCTATCTGTAGACAACCCACCTCCACCTCAAGTGCATCACACCAAAGCCAAGGTTTCTACCAACCACATCCCTCCCCACTCCAGGGCTCCAAAAGGACCCATGGCCTCAAAGACTCACAGATCTGATGAAAAACAGGATGCTACCAGGTGATGACCAGCGATACCTCTTCATCTGCTTAGTGGGTGTTTTTCCTTTAGGAGATGAGAGTTGGGTTCAGTTGGCTGCCTCCCATGCTTGAAACCCATACAGTGTCCATTTGGACCTGTCCAATCTTCATGGACTATATTACACTCCCACGCTACTCAGCACGATTGGCCAAGTGTAATCCTAGAAGGTGTTTAACTCTCAAATTTTCATAGGCTACAGCCAGAGGCTCAGCATTAATGTCAGAGATGGTCATAAAGTCATTGCCTCGCGCTACGGAAACTGGGTGCATAATGGTTCACTGTCACCTTCCAGGGTCATCTTCCCCCCACATCCCAATGCTTTCACTCTGCATTTCATTTCTTGGTATAATAAATTAAATCGTCCTCACTCTGGAAGATGAGAGAGCAGATTTTATGTTCTCTGCAGTTAGAAGGAAAACATATTAAAATATAAACATTAATGTAATATTACCTCTGAAAGTGTGGTTGAGTGACAGCTGATTTTTTCCTAAGTGTAATTTTCAACTTTTCAAAAAATCCATTTAATTAAATTCATTTCTAGCAACAAAATTAGAATCCAGGTAACTAGGGAAATTTCCTTTCATTTACAATTTTTTCCGCTTGGCTCAGAAGCAAACAGAGCTTTTCTTATCAGTCTTCCATGCTTATTGTTGATTTTCTTCTATAAACTAAACTCCAGACGTCTTCCCTTTAAAACCATGCCAGAATTTACAGTGGCACCAAGCTAAAGCAATAATTCCAGCAGAAACTAAGCAGATTTCGTTACTGTCAGCATGTTTTTCACATCAGAGGAAAAGGTTGGACAATTCAAATGTCATATAAAAGGTGGGATCATTTTACTAGGGGAGAAGGCTGGAGGATCTCAGTCCCCTTGGTTTTAGCAGCTATAATTCCTCCTACAAGGCAGAGGACTGAGCTGCAGAAATCTAGAGTCAAAATATTGAAATAAAAGCTTTCTCTTGATTTCGGCAGAATCTGGACCAGCACAGGTATGCAGAAATGAGCTCGTTTTGTATCTCCTTCAGCTTTTACAGAAGGTTTTGGCATCTTTTAGCTGGAGCAGACTATTGCCACATAAGATAGGTCTCCTGAGGAAGAAGTAAATAGTCCTTCAAAAGAGAAATCTGTCCTGGAGACCAACATCTAAATTTCTCATTAATTCTCTAATGGCCTTGGCCAGCCCTCAGGAATTCATCCAAGAGCTCAGGGGCATCGGGCACTTACCTTTAACTCAAACCCTGTCCTATCAGCACCCCATTCCTTTTATTTTTTAATTAAGTCTCCCTTTTCTCTCTCTCTGGCCTCATTTTCACCGCTTGTTTGAGTGTTTGGGGACAACAAAACCGGACCAGCAGTTTCTCAGAATAGCAGATGGCGAGAGTTCTCCTTTCTTTAACCTTGAAATATGTTATTTGGAGGAACTGCAGGAAAAACAAACAAAAAACAAAACCCAAGACAATATAGGAGAAACCCAGCACACAGAGGGGAATACAGAAATGTCTTTTTACCCTCACACAAGAAGAGAGACACTTTCAATCTGAAATCGCTAATGTGGACAGGCAAATTCAAGAAAACTCCTTAGAGCTAGAGCCCGTTATTAAAAGATAGAAGGGTTTCTTTCCCCAAGGAAGGCCCAGAGGAAAGGCAGGCAGGCTCTAAAAAAGCCTTGAGGGGCTTCACACCTTTGGGCTGTTTTCCTGCAAGAGCAGCCAGAGAGAGGTGCCTACAGACCTACATTTGCCCACACTGGAGCTGAATTTGGTCCCCACAGTTTACGTATACGGTGCTGCTGAGCCAGTGGCAGAAGAAGGACTTAGGAGAATTTTTTTTCCATTTACTACCCCACGCCCATGTTCTTCCACTTTTCAGTCGAGTAACAGGAAGTCTACCAAGTCCTGACACTGTTATATAAGTGAAAGTCATCTTAATTACATGGTAACGGACACATATTTACCTTGATGTTTAACAGCTGATGAAGAAATGAAACTTGAGATTAATAGTTGATTTTTGAAGGAATTCATGACTATTCCATCAGTACTGGCTCTGGAGGAGGTTCAGTCCCAGAGAGACTAAGGCTCCAGTGTGCCATAACATCACACCGGTGATTGATTGCTAGAGACATTAAATTAGGAGCCAGCTGGTGCGTGCATGGCCCATGCCTGGCTCTTGGTCTGCATTAGCGTTCCACGTTACACAACTGATGGTGGAATAACAAAACCACATGGAGAGCCACAGCCATTGAAAACCGTGGGACCCAGCCAAAGTCCTGGGCTTTTTGGTTACAATAGAAAGAAAAATATTTTCTGAGTAAAATCAGAGGCAAGTGCTTTCTTCAGGACCTTAGGGTCACACTTAGAATTTAACATGTTTGCTACAACTAAGGAAAAAAATAAAAGGCACATGGTAGAGCTACATTCAAGAATCCTAATGGTGGTACTACATTGCTTTTGGTTTTGAACATGAATGTTCCTCATCGCAACAAAGTAGTTCTCCATCAGTTTTATTTTTTTTCTAATTCAGAATTATCTGGAAAAATTTCAAGTTAATATGCAAACTATCAGCCACATCTTTTTTCCACTAAAACCACATTCAAAAGTTTTTGTCTGACATCACTCCAACAACCTCACTGTTCACCATCCATTTCTGTTTGACATCCAGATGCACTAGACTCCGATCCCTCCAGCTTCCAACAGCTAGCAAGAAATAGAGGGGCTTTTGCAAGAAGAGGGGAGTCCAGGACTCTTTCCGGGATGTTGGGGAGAGCTGCCCTGATGTGGAGATCCACAGGGAGCAGAGGGAACAGGAGTGGAAAGAAAGATGGTGCTGACAGACCCATGCTCACGGGGTGCAGTGCTCCATTCAGGATGTTCCCAAAAGTGCATGGGAAAGGGAACTTCCAGCCATTGCCTGACCTTCGGGCCAACCCTGCGGCCACCATCTCTGCAAAGCCAGGTGAGATGCCCTGGATGTCACATCACAGCCCAAACCTGGCCCAGGCTGGTCTCTTCCCTTCTGCAAGGTGATGCTGTTCAGATCCCCAACACCTCTGCAGAAAGGACGAGGTGGCCTGGGACTGACAGGTCTTGGGCTGAGGCTCAGTGAAAATCAATCCTGATCCTGCAGGGCAGAGCAAAGGCACTTCTACTTAGTATGAAACGTTGGTTATTGAGGAAAAGGATCAAGGTACAGTAGCACATTTAAAACAACTTTGCAGATGGTGAGTAGGCTGCAAAGGAAAGCCCAGGACACACAATATTATAGACGAAATCAAAGCTTGAAACAGCAATAAATTTAAGGAAACGATTTCTGAAATCCCTAGACTGTCTGTGTACAGTCTGACTGTATTAAAATGACTGTGCTCTTTCCACAGCTAAAATACTTGACGTGCCTGAAGAAACCTTATGTAAACAGGCAAATATACTTGCTTACATTTTATCTAGCAAAACTGCCCTTTGTTGTGGCCCCGTGCTGTGAGCGTTGGCACAGCAAGTTGTTTTCTTTTTCAAAATAGAACAGAAAAGAGGAACAGGTAGTGGAAGAGACCCTCCCAGGAAAACCACACAAAAACCTGCAAAATACCCTGACAAGCAACGCTCTGCAACACCTACCTTCCCTGCTCTGCTTCTGTAGGAGAAGCTTTGATGCCTGGAAAGAACAGCCAATGCAAAGCAAAGGGCATTTCCAAAGAACAGTTCGAGTTTCCTTATCTAGGATTAAAATTTGCAGGTTTGTGTGAAACACCTTCGTGGCCTCTCTTTCCAAGTGCTTCAAATGGATTTTCTTTTTCCATTAGCTGCTTACCGTTTGCAGGAGATGGTTGCTTTGGAGAAACCAGCAGTGTGCCAGAAGCCTATCCAAAAGGCTACAGCTTGGACATGAATGCAAGAAGGGAATAGCTTTCAGTATTAAAAAAAGACATTTTCCATTGATGTTTGGATGTCAAGTGAGTAATTTCAGCATGTGGAAGCTACTGCTGGGAAGGGATGTTCATGTATTAGTTAATGAGCAAAGGTCGTCTAGCCCATGCAGCCTCTCTGGAACGGACTGGGTGCTGGAGACGGGACAAGTGGTGCTTGACTCAAAAATAATATGGCCTGAGCCCAGCCTCTGCTAATGAGTCATTTTGATCTGGGAACATTTCTTCAGTACAGCTGCCTTCGGATCTTAGCATTGACATGCACGGTTGATGCCTTCAGAGACATAGGAGAGTCAGACACAATTTCCAACAGCCCCTTCAAGAACAGGGTGTTCAAGTGCTCCAAGCATCAGGCTCCACGTATGGAGCCTTCTTACTTAAGTGGCACAAGTGCTGGAAATGGCCAGATCTTCTCAGTTCTTTCTCCTCAAAAAAACCCCCACATCCGCAGATGTTTCCCGCACAGAAGTTGGAAGAAAAAAAAAATGACTGTGAATATTCATTGTATAAGATACATATGAAAAATATGAAAGGAGGGACAACAAGTTGTGGCAAGAAGAAAAAAAAAAAAGTAGGCATTTCTGAGGTGAACACAAGAGGAAAGGAATGAATCTTACAAAAAAAGTGGCACGAGGGAACAGATGCATTGGTAGATGCTTCTTGGAAGGCAACCCAGCAGGGAGGTTGCTCTTCTGAAGACTGTTTGCCAAGCCAGCTTAATGCAATGTTTAACATTCTTATAGCCCAGTCAGGCAAGATCGACGATGAGGAGACAGATGAAAGGGAGGGAAGGCAGAAGGGCCAACATTTGTAAGTCACAGGTGAGGAAGCCAAAGCTGAACAACACAGACTCAGCAGCAACAGAAGAAAGCTGCATAGATGCTCCACGGGATCCCAGGGTTTGAGTATTTGGGCTGAAAGCCACTGGTGCCCACATTCTGCGTGCCGGTAGCTGCTGGGGGTAGCAGAACCACTTGAGGAAGCCACAGGATCCCAGAGCATCCGCCTGGGCACAGCAAGTCTGTCTGTAGGATCTCTGGGAAGAGACAAATCCCACAGACACCTTTACTAGAGCCAGTTCTTTGCACCAGCAACAGAAAGGAGGCTGAGGACCTGCTCCCAAGCAGCAAGAGACCCCTGGAGACCAGAATGACCCACTTTAAGAAAGTTTTGTGGGTATAGAATAGTTCACAGCTGCCCTATGGCAGACCAAGGCCTGCTCTACCGAGTGTGACTTAATCAAATAGTTGTACCTCTGCTCCCATGATTTAATGAATGTAGGAGTAGCAGGGAAAAACCCAAGTACCTCCTACATTCAGCCAAACCTTCCATTTGCTTCTGACATTCCTTCTTTCCCTTCTCCCCCTGGCCTCCCAGGGCCAATAACGCTTCCATGCCATAAGCTGGAAACAATTAATGCAGAGACAACAGAAAAACATCCTTTACAGATTAGTTCACATAAGTAATTGCATTAGCCTTCTCAGCAAAACTGTGTTGAAGCCAAAAGGCTCCTGGCTTCAGTGACTGCAGGTGGTTCCAATCATAGTCACCCTCTTACAAGTGAAAACATAGGCTTGCTGCAAGTGACAGCGATTCTGCTCCTCCAGTAATGGTGTGACACAGTTATGGTATTTGACTGCCAGA
Organism: Fratercula arctica; assembly: GCA_947846985.1. Classification (NCBI taxonomy): domain Eukaryota; kingdom Metazoa; phylum Chordata; class Aves; order Charadriiformes; family Alcidae; genus Fratercula; species Fratercula arctica. Next base: position 15,306,988 of record CANTUZ010000006.1, on the reverse strand, counting down.
GACATGGCTATCTAGTCCCCAGAACCAGAATGTGGATGGATTTTATAGTAAATATAATTATATTTACTACCTTACAGCAGTGGTATGTTTTCTACATAAGGCTCATAAAATGCAAGGCATCTGCATGTGCAAAATGTAGAGTGATGGAGAAAAATACACATTAAAATCCAACAGATGAAACACAGAACAAATTCCAAAGTCTTTGCCAGTATTAAGCTAGCAGCAATTACAGCCACCAGAGACCAAAACTTTACAGACGTCTGCATCCCATCAGTGCAAGTTGCAAAAGGACAGGTAATGTTTCACAAACAGACCTTGTGCCATGGTTTGAAAGGCCACACTAACCTGGACATACACTTTCTATCTGGGTGGAGCTGCTGCTGCTATAGATGTAGCAGTGGTGTTACAGTACTGCATTATATATTTATTTAAGTACATTAAGTACTTATCTATTTAGTTAGGCAGTTCACTTAAACGGAGAGGCAAGTTTGCATGGCTGACAACACCAGCCACAGCACTTGCAGCTGAGCTTCAGCATTGTCCCAAGCACGATGCCAAGGTCTACGGCTGAGCTTGATGAAGTCAAGATGGGGTAGGGAGGGACCATAAACCAGAAGCTGTCTCACACCTGCTCCAGGCAGGCAGGGCCAGTGCCATCAGGTGCACTGCTCGCTATCTCACATTTGCAAATCCTTGTTTGAATTCTGGCCCTGGTTAAAAATAACAAGGGACACAGAAGGTAAAGACATCTTTCCACAAAGGAGTGGGCTGGAAGTGGGTAACTCAAGGGTACATCTATGAATAGATCCCTGGTGGGTGGAGCTCTTTTGGAACAGCAGCACTAACACATGTCTTTGCTTTTGGACCAATGTGTGGCACACACAAGTCACCAAAAGGCATTACTGTTGGGGCTAAGTCAGCCCAGTAAGTCATATATGGCACAATCCATACAGTTAACAAGCCCAGAATTAGCAGGACATGGGTGCTCGGGCATGCTGAGTTGCATGCGAGTAGGTTCGACTGCAGCCTCCAGCTGCAGCAGAGCCTTATTCCTCTGATGGGTCCAGTTCTAACAGAGCCTTATTCCTCTGACGGGTCCAGTTCTAAGAGTCTGTCTAATGGGAACTTTGATTAATTGACAGGATAAACTATTTCACAGGGCTGTCCCGCTTCCTGCAGGACAGCTTCTCTCAGCTAAGCCCCCAGCATGGAGCAGAAAAGACATTATTTGCAGAGCAGTCTGAACTCCAGGAGTTAGTAGATCTTCCTCTTTTCCATCCCTCTCTAATCAGCTGCTGTGCCTAATGAACAGCTGATACAGTCCCAGAAGTCAGGGAAGAAAACAGTTTTGAGGTAAGAGTCATTGCTTTGGGGATGAATTATTAGCAGCAGGGTGTAAACAGTCATGGTACATTTTAATGTATGTAGGGATTTAATCAAGCTTAATTTCCTCTTCCACTATTGCAACTGGGAAGCTCCTGTGGAACTGTAAGATGTCAAATCTTTAAACCTGACAAGTTAATTCCTGCGTTGTGGAGCCAGGAACAGATGTGAACCCATTAACCTCCACCTGTTGTAAATCTCCAGCAAGTTCTGTGCGCTCAAGGGATACCTCATGACCATCGAGCATCACATGGCTGGTCAGGGGAGATCCTCTCCTCTGGTCTCCAAGAGCCCCCTTGGGCTCTATAAGGAGCCAGCCGGCTCTGATACTCCCTGACGTTCAGTTCATGGCACTACTCGAGTCCATACGAGGAGCTGGGAGACTTCCAGTATCTCTTGGAGGGGAGGAAAGGGAAACCACCAAGCTGCGCCTGAGGTATGGGTGAGGTCCTTTCTAGCCTAAATCCAGCCTAAAATACCAACCTCAGTTTCTTAAGCCAGTGTGAGCTATGCTGTGATGGTCTCCATGTCTGTTACTGAAAAGCCCACCCAGTATATAATGAAAAAGCTTTCTCATTATCATTACACTAAGTTTTGGGTTCAGTGAATTGACATTTCCCAGCAAAGAAGAGTTTTACTGGAAAACTCCTAAACCAGATCTAATTTGCTCCTGAATATAATAAAAATTCCAGACCAGATCTTCAAGTGCTGCAGCTGCAGCACCCGAGGCAGGGTGGAGTGATGCCACCTCCGCAGGGACCTGGCACACAGTGCTTTGGCCAGCTACTTTCCTCTCGCTCTTTATGGATGTTCCAGTTTGCCTTTACCTTAAACAACCCAATCTGCAGTGGACAACTGTAATATTAGACCTGTAGCTTGCTCCATTTTTCACATCTTGCTATTCAAATTATCGTGGTGGTCTCTCGCTCCTGTAATCTTGTGTTTAGCAGTGGATGGTGCAGGGCAACGCATTTATGACTCAGTGTTCGTCTTGGTCTGGAGTGAGTCAGGTTTGCCTTTCAGGACACGGTCATCTACTCCCATATGGTGTTCTCCCCCAAGCCCTGCCAAAGGGCTGTCAGCATTGCTCTGTTCCTGTCATTCCCTATTAATCGTGTGGAGGTTGGGAGAAAAATACCGAAGTAGCACCTTAGTACTTATTTATGTTAAGATAAATACAATAAAAAAAAATTGGGTAGGAGTCGAGCACGACCCATCCAAGCTGATGGGCAGAGACTTAAAAGTAATCGACAGCCCAAAGATATACAGCACCACATTCTGGGAAGAGTAAAGTTCCTTCAAAACCACCCTCTTATTTATAGCTTAGTGAAAGGCAGACAGAATTTTCTCATCAATTATGCAGAAAATGAGTTTAATTGCTGGCCTTTCAAAACTAGGCTTGTAAATGGACCTCCTTGTCACAGCAGTGGCATCTGACTGTAGCTCAATTGCTTTGTCTTGCATCTGCATGTTTAAGATGTTGCTGTGGTCAGAGGAAGACGTTGACCGTGGAGACATCTGAATCTAAACAAGAGTCAGAGGACAGCAGACAGCGAAGAGCTGAGGCTGTTCCAATGCTTCTGATGCACAATGGCAGGGAAACACAGACCTTAGGTCATCTCCTTGTCTATGCATGCAAGATCCACATCAAGGCTTTGACCAACCATTGGCTGAGGCCGTCACTAAGAACTTTGAAAAGCCGTACATCTGGAGGGAAGGTATGTGTGAAAGAGCAAGCAGTTGAGTACCCCAGCCTCACACTATTAGATCTGTATCTTAGAGTGCATCAAAGAGCTCAGAGACTCACCCAGTGGCAGTGAAATGCCTTAACAGCATTTTCAAGCCTCACTTAGTGACACTTGGGCCTCTTAAGCATTAACTAAGAGCAAGACAAAACATTTCTCTCTGCTAAGATGTGCCCCTTCTGGCTGCCTACGCATCTGCAGAGGCTCAAAGGCACATTTCTTTCCCACTAAGTGTCTGGCTTAAATTAGACTCAGAAACACGTTCCAGATACCAGAACATGGAGAACTCATGACTCATGCTCCGTCATGCCTATTCTGGCCCAGGGGAGCCTGGTACCTCCTGTCAAGCAGGGAAAGGAAAACCCAGTGATGCTTTAAAGGGTACGGCAGGAGGGTGCTGCAGCATCAGGGAACTGCCAAGTGGCCTGCACATCACGTATCTCTTCAGCCAGGACTTGCAAGCAGAAGTCAAGCCTCTGACGCAGGTGATTTAAGGTTTAAGATAGAGATTCACTGTCCGCAACAGGACAAACGCACACTTCTGAGCAATTCCCAAAGGAAAAGTTGCTCAAGCAAAGCAGACTGTACCTTGGCAAACCTGTGCACTGAGGGAGATTCCGCCTTAAAGGGAGCTGGAGGATTGATTATGTGGTGACAAACAACTAGTGGGATACCCTGTTTAAAACTCTTGTGGTCAAGAACATTTACGTGGATACTATCCAAAGGTCCCCACCTTTCTTTTCAGCTGCTATGGTGTCTTTCCAACTGATGAAAAATTTAACTTGGTTTTCCATATAGTATCTGCAGTGATAGCATTAAAAAAAAAAAAGAGGAAAATTAATTACAAAGAGGTGTTTTCTCTTATGCATGGAAAAATACAGGTAGGATTAATGCCAATACCAGCTGCCTGTGAAGGAAGGAGACTGAACCCTTTCTTTTGCCCCACACGCATCCTTCCAGGGTGCCTGAGGAAAGGAGAAAGGCAACTGAGAAACAGTTCAGAAAGACCCAACCTAGAAGCCAAAAGTTTAGTAGCAACCTCAGCAGAACGGAAAGCAGGATTTTTAGGGATAAAACTTTTGCAGTTCTCATGTAATGAATTTCTGGATAGTGAGCTTCCTAAGGAAGCTGGCAGGGACCTCTGAGCACCATGGATGTCTCTGACCAGCCAGTCAGCAAGGCTCCCCTTCATCCCACACCAGGCTGAAGCTCTCCTTCATCAGTCTCATAATAAAATCAAGTGCTCACAGGGCTGCCCACCTGGGTGCTTTATTCCCCCCCTCCACCCCCAGAATTAAACCAGATAGAATCCATTCAAGTAGAAAAGCTATGAATAAGTTTGCCGCTGAACTCCACATTTTATCCTGTAAAAAAGCCTTCCTGAGATCCTGCTACTACTAGTTGCTAAAATTTACAGGAATCCTTAAAACCTCATTTCCTAATACGATCTTTTTACCTCTTGAAACGCATGCTGCTCACCAAAAACCACCCAGACAGTGAAATGCAATTCAGCCTATGCACGCCTATAGCCAAGCTCACCATACGCCATTGACTCGTTTCAAAGAAAATAAACTCATCTAAAAGAAGTGGATAAGGATTTGCTACCAATGGCCAGAAGTTAAAAAAAAACAACAAAAAAAAGTTTCTCAGCATCAGAAAACTCTTCTCTTTCCATTAAGGTACCATGGTGAACAGAGTTTATTGAAAGAGGAGCTCAAAAATATCTGCATATGAAGGTAATTGTGAGGATGGTAGAGACTGAGTTATTTCAATAATTCGTCCTTCAGAAGACTCAAGGTTTTAGATCTGTACTTCTCCATTTTGAAGATGCTTGAACCGAAGAATACAATTTCAGAATTAATATGCACGTTGAGGATATTTGCTTCATTTCATCTCTATTTCAATACCAGTGACTATGAAATGAATCAGTTTTTTAAAGCCTAGTAATGCCTTTTGCCTGAAAATGAATTTAGTGAATTCATAAATGGCCGAAGCTGTTTAAAACAGCTAATTCCACAAAGATTTAGTATTACATTTTTTTCCATGTTTTAGTGCTCCAAAATATTGCCTCAATGCCAAGTAATGAGTGAGCAGAAACAAGAAAATCCTAGAAAAGAACTTGAGGGGGAAAAAAGCCCAAAACACGAAGTACAAGACGAAACAGGACTCCTTTCCCTCGGGTGGCCACTGCTCCCACCAGCCTCATCCCTGGCTCATTGCTCTCCATTCAAGTTCTATATTTTTATTTTTTCCTTGAAACTACACTAACCAACAGTTAAGTGCCAGCTCCCTGAGATGGGTAAGTACCATGTCCCTTTACTGAAAGCTTCCCGATGGCCTTTCCCACTTTGAGACAGCCCAAATGTAAAGACTGTCCCATCGCGTGGGGCTGCCACGTCACACCGCACAACCGCCGGTGTTGAGGTATAATCCAATTTTCTTTTTTAGAGCCACCTTCTATATTACTGCACAGACATCATGCTTATAGAAAATGGCCTGTCTGGGAGGGACCAAGACTTCTGAACTTCTCTCAGGATATGGAACAGTAGAAGCCTGTTGCTATTTAGACTTTTTTTTTTTTTAAATAAATAAAAATACTGGTCTTAGCTACAGTTTACTTTTCCCACTTAGAAACGTGGAAAAGTTTGTTCAGCTTAAAATTTCCTGTTTGGCATTAGCAGCTGCTGGCTATGATATTTATAAATATTTCAGCAGACGTTTCTCGGGGAATCTGGTTACAATTAAGCAGCCAGCGACGCAGCTCTGCAGTCCCTCACTCCCAGGCAGGATTGGTGCCGCCCGAGGTTACCCGCGGGAGAAGAGGGGCTGCTGCTCGGCGAGCGTCAGCAGCCAGCGGTGTCACTTTGGGGGGGGATCTGTTTTTAAACAGGAAAGTGAAATCACTTGCTCGTGGTATCCAAATATAGCAGCTCGGGAGGCACATTTGGTCAGCAGGCCTGGGACCACCTACTCCGAGCGTTACTCATGGCGCTTCCCTCGCTCCCCAAAGCCCCCGAGCATCCCCGGGTCGTGCAGTGCAGAAACGCGCTTCTCCAAGCTAAGCATCCCTCCCTGCCCATCAGCCCCACACATCCCAGCATTTCGTGCTCTTCTTGGGTACACCCAGCCTCAGTTCCCCCCAATTCTTGTTAACGTGACCTAAAGCTAAGCAAGTTGGAGTGAAGGGCAGAAGAAAGAGATGAAGATAAAGACAACCCAGGCAGGTCTGCCCGTGATTTTCCAAATCATTCACTTCCACTGAACCAAAGGCAGGTTATTTCTCCCCAGGCAGCCACCACCTCACTTCAGGGCTTCCTGGGGCAAATTTCTTCCCATCTTTTTTAAATAGCCTCTGATATGATCTGGACTGTTCTGATCCTTAAAAAAAAAATAAAAAGAAAAAAATGCTCCAAACATCTCGGCATCTCCTTGGACTCAGCAAGACTTTTGCACATTTGATGCGCAGCATGCTGTGTGGACATGCTTTTGACCCTTGGTGCCATCATCCATTGATGGGCAGAGGAGGAATAGGAGAACGTGGCTTCCCAATGAGCCAGCTCACTCTGAGGACTCAGGAAACTCAATAAACAATGAGGCAACGGTACAGAAACCACTAACCTGAAACAGCAGCTGCCCTTTTTACTGTAAAGGTACTTAGCAGGGGATGGATTACTCAGAGGAATGGCAGGTGGAGAGGACACATGTGCCAGTGAGTTGCTTTCACCCAGACTGTCTGGGTTTTACCTCCTTAACGCTACATCTTGCTCTCTCCCTGTGTGAAGCCAGGGCAGCCCCAGAGCCTCTACACTGTGCCCCAGTGACACCAGCCACACAGGTGGGACCTCACGGCAAGCACAGCTCCCATACCCAAGCCTGAGCATGGGATGAGCATCGTTCTTCTGCACACCCAATGGAAAGCATCTCCCAGATCTGCCCCAGGAGCTTTGTGGGCACAGCACAGGACCACCTCTGAGCCTGCACAGCTCAACCAGCCCTACTGTGGCTCATGCTTCAGTGCTGATCCAGCTCACAGTGCCCCATCTGTTGGGACCTCAACTCAGAGGCCTCCACAGCTTCACAGGCATTTCAGAGAAGCTTGAAGCACAGGTCATTTTATTACTCTTTCCCTACATTTCAGGGTAACAGCAGCAAGAATGTAAGGCAGAAGCAGCCCAAAAGAAGAAAGCCCATAAACAATTCTGCAGTCAAAAGCTTTTTATGGGAGAAGTGACTTTAAGTTCCTCATTTGCTGATTTTACATAAAAAAAGGCAAAAATATGCTGATCAAATAAAAGGCATAATTGCACAGCCTCACCCCCAGTTTCCGGCCGAACGCAATAGCACCGTGAACTTCTTAAAGAGCAGCATTTCCTGAACCTCAAGTGCTCGCAGATGGTGTTGTCCTGGAGCACTTTCTGCTGATGTTCTGTGGTTCCCTTTGCCTCGCGTGACTACTCTGCAGCTTTGCTTTGTTTATTCCACTTTTTCCTGCTCTGCAGTTATGAGCTAAGGAAGGGAACCAGCCACTTTTGCTAGTTTAATCACTTGCTGGTGCCAGTGCACATCCGCGGGGGTGATTAACAGGGTGTGTCACTACCATTCATGCAAGCGAAGATTGCAAAATTGGGTCCCTTTAGCTTGAGTGCGGGGATGGACGTCCCGTTGTCAGGGACAAGTCTGTAAATATTTCTATCTGAGCACTTTGGGGTCTACGTGATAGGAAGGGTGAGGGGACCTGTTCTCTGTCAAGGAATAGGACCAGACAGAGACAGACTTGCTAGGGCACCCTGTCCAGCCCGACCCACAGGCTGAGCTCTGAGATGCCGGCCATAAGCCAGTTCCAAGCTGGAAGCCACATCACCACATGAGCCTGTCTGGTGTCCAAAGCCAGGAACACCACTGACAGCATCACTCAGAGAACGTACACCATGCTGGGTATGGGGATGCCTGCAGCTTACATCAAATGGATGTGTCTTCAGACTAGTGTTATAAAATCAGCCTTAACTATCAAGCCGTGACTGCTGTCACTGGCATCATGACACTTCACCTTTCTTCAGAGCCACCTTCTGGCTCTTTATGGGGCTTGGTAACTCCACAAGTGCTGCATGTACAAAGATAGTGCTGTAATACTTGGGGGTTATATGGGATTGCCACCTAACGGCCACTGAAAAAGGTCACTTATACCAACTGTATACTTTGAAACGAAAGCACAGAGCCAGAAGACCTACACAGAAGCACTGGTGGAAATCCTGAGATCTATGAATTCATCATCCCGCCTCCACAAAACCACAAATTCAACAAGTGCCCTCAGAAGGCCTCCAGGTTTTACACAACTATTTTCCAGACAGGACGTGTCTGTTGTTCTTCCAGGAGTAGCAGTAAGAATATAGCCAGTTTTGCATAATAGGGCTTGACGCACAAGCTGCACGTGAAAAAAAAAAAAAAAAAGATGCGACTTCAGAAGTCAGATGAAGTCCCATGGAAAAGACTGACCGAACAGACAAAGAAGAGACAGGTTGCAAGTGAAAAGGCTAAGAGGCAGCCAAGCTCTCTGAAAAGCTGCAGAAACGTCAAGGCGAAGCCTACCAGGAAAGAAACATGCCTGGGCCAACTCATGACAATTCTGTAAAGAATTTTTCAGCATACCACGAATGGCAGCATCCAACGAACCCTTCCTGTCACCTTCCTTTCCAGGAGGTGATAACTGATCCTCAGGAAAGTTATTCTACCTTAGCAGGAGGATGCCTTCATACGCCATCGTGTGCTGCATGGCTCACTGCTCACTTGATACCCCCTCGTGCTCTTGCACCAAATGACTTCTAGGAAAAGCGCTGAGCTTTTGCAAAGTTTTTACTCATAAAAAGATTACAAAACAGTAAGGCATCATTTGTTGTTGGAAAGAAAATCCCCCTAAATATTTTTCTTTGGGGAATTTGCAGATTTCTGCAAAACTTCTCAAATGTCTCACCAAAAAGAACTCTGAAGAAAAGAACGCAAGAGTTGCCTGAGCCGCAGCTGGATGCTTCCAATGCCAATTGCTCCTTTGAGCCCGTCTTTCACCAGAGCTGTATTACCCTTAGTTTTCCTTTTTGCTCCTCCTGAGACAAGAGCTAACAGGCGCAATGACTTTCCAATAAATCACACGTAGAAGCAAGAATTTATGTACAGCGGAAAAGCAGGGAGTACAATTTCTTCCAGTGATGGCATGTGGGTGGCTTCACCCCTGCCTTCAGCTTTGGCTTTCAGGGGTCATCCTTCTGCAGCACATCTGGCTGCGATGCCTTGGCTTCATCCAAGCCTCTGCCTGGCCTTTGACACCCACAAAGGCTTTTGCCTTTCCTCCTTTCACATAATGAGGCGCAGGGGGCTGCCATCACAGCCCTCCCAGCCTGATCCCCCCCGCCAAACCCCAGCACATGGGGCAGGTCAACTCCAAACCTCCTTCACAAGCCAAGCAAACAGTGCTCCGACATTTCCGTGATGCTGGAAGAGCACATGTTTTCCACTACGGCGCTGCATGCGAGATCTCTCCTGGGACAAAGCACAGCGCTGCTTTTTCTCTTGCTTTAAACATATTTGCAGAAGGCCACCGGAAAGCAAAAGAATTTTCTAGAAGAAAAGCGTCTCTGGCTCTTGTCTCATATGTAAATGAGCAAAACAACCACATTAAGCTTCCCGAAAGGCAGCATTTCACATTCAACATTTGCTTTCCCAGCCCTTCACAGGTGCTGCTTTCCTTTCATTCCTCCAACCCAGGAGAGCACTGGTGCTGAGCCGGCACAGGAGCCACCCACCAGCCCAGCCGCGATCGCTAGGCATCAGCGGGATTTCAGGACCTAGCAGAGCACGCGCTTAAAAGCTGTATTTTTCCTAAATGGATTTCTGCATACATTTAATTATTTTGTTGAACTGGAGCCACTGCGAGTGAAGGAATCATTATTCTAAAAAAGTAAACAAGGGCGGCTGCGCATTCCTGCAAATTTTCAATAGAAAAACACTCTTGACTCCGGAGGAGGAAAAAAAGCAAGATTCTCCTCCAAAAGCCTCATGTTTGCTCTCAGTTTGGCTCTTTTTGCCCCAGCCCTGCAGGGAGTTCCTGCAGAGGACAGCCCTGGTTCGAGCTTGTGGTGGCACGTCCCCACACGCTCTGGGTTTCAGGTGGAAAATACTCTGACAACGTGAGAAACCAAAACCCACTCGTGCGGTTTGGTTTTGTGCCGAACACCCCAGTGGTGTTTGCCATGAGAAGGCCAGTCCTAAACGCTGCTTGTCACACAGCTGCCCCAGGGACTCCGCAGCCCGGACCCTCACCCAGCAGCACCTTAATCAGGCTTTGCTTCTTCCCCCCCTCAAAGTGTTGCTGCCTGGAGACTCCTGGAGCTGTGGGGTGGGATGCGGTGGCTCCCCAGCCCCTCCATCCCACCACAGCCCCCAGTTGGGGCATCCCTCATGTTCCCACACCCAGCCAGGCTGGCAGGAGCTCTCTGCCCCTCAGCCAGCACTTCCCCAGGAGACTTATGTTTCGCTTCAGCACCAGCAACTTCCTTCTTCCTTTCACTTCCACCTTTTGTCACATCGAAAAAAAATAATTAAAAAAATGTCTGTAGCAAATGACAGATAAGTTTTATATTCCCATCATCTCAGCACTCCTCATTTCCCCATCTTTCAGCTGCTCTCCCTCTCGCTTCCTCCCTTTGCTCCCCTCGAGGGCTGAAGCAATGACGTCTCGCTCCCCTTGGTGGGGTGACTGCCAGCACCCACCGCTCCACAGGGATAAGCTACAGGGCTGAACATCCATGGGGGAAAACGCCCCCAACGTGTCCCTGAATGAAAGCAAGGGATGCAGTCCTTGCTGATCAACGAAAGCAACTCAACCATTGCTGTTGATATAAGCCCTCTGGGTAACCCTCCCTGAGCACAGTGGGGCAAGAAACCAACTTGGAGCAGGGAATGGGAGGGAATTAAGTCATCTCAAGAGTTGCCACCAACATGAACATGAACTGTCATCTGGAGACACCAAAGCCCTGGGGGGCTTCCAAGCACACAGCCCGTGGGAAGGCACCCTGGGATGGCTTCCCAGGATGTGGGATCCCAGGGAAATTATAGAGGCAACACAATGGGGACACCAGCCCTGCATCCACGGCACTGCGGGGAGCTGCTGGTGGTGCCCACAGCAGCTATGGGGGTGGAACAGGCAGCAGGAGGAGCAAGGGAGGGAGCACTGACAGAGGGCCAGGGAGGATTAGCAATGGGAGAGAGCAAAAAGGGAATTGGATTGAAATGATAACGCACCTCTACCTACTGTAAGCTCTGCTGGGAGTTGTAAACCTGGTATCCCCCTCAAAGCAAGCCTAGCAACGTCAGGCCATACACAAAACACAAAGGAGATCATCACTGCGCCACCACCAGCCCCAACACCTGCCCATAAACCAGGCAGGGGAAAGCCAGGGCTGTATTCCCAGGAGATGAAAACTGCTCTCTCAGCAGATGGGACTTCTTGCAGTTACTAAGGAAATTTTCTCCTACTCCCATCTACTCAAGTGGGTTCATTTTGCAAAGAAATTCTTAGTTAGTCACTAGGCCAGACACCAAGAAGGTACAAGCAAGGGGCACTCACCTAGATGAGGATCAGATCTGCTTTCCACCTTCCCAAGTCGTGAAGAACTTCATATCACTAAGTCACGAAGCATTACGGAGGACAAAAAAAAAGCAAAGCAACAAAAAAAAAATATATGCAAGATTCTGCCCTTGCAATTACATGTGCTACTACTGAGCAAGATGGAAAGCAGTTTTCCTTCTCTCTCAGGCTTTTGTAGGAGTTAGTAATGAATTATTCTGATTGCAAAAAGCTGAGCCTCCCCCAGGAGCCAGTCCCCTGATAGGACTCCTCTTCCTTGGGCTCCTGGGAACAGGTGGCTCAAAGGGTTCTCCATCACCACTCCAGCCTTAAATAACAGGACTGCATCATGCCAGAAAAATAAAAAGATGAGCTGGGAGGTTGGGGAAAGGAAATAAAAGAAGAGCTTGATTATTTTTCCCACATTTGAGTTACGCAGATGGCTCACAGCACATGGGATTTCACTTTGGGCTTTTAATAAAAGAAAAACTACCATCCTGTTTCTCAGCCAGAGAGACCAAAACAATCTGGATTTTTTGTATTCTGCACTTGATCCCCCTTTTGGGGTTTTTTTGCCTCATAACCCTGGGTTTCACCAAGGTAATAACTGTCCGGGGAGTGAATATAAAGCCCTGATGGGGTGAATCAGTGCTGTCAGCATCGTGCTGTGGAGCGCTGAGCTCCAGCTGTTGGTGAAGGTGGCTGAGCATCAGCGGGAGGATGCGCACAGCTCCCCTGGGCTCCTTGAAATGTGTGACAGCGACTGCTCATGAAAATACCACTGAAAACTGGTGACAGGCCAGGATCAGAGAGGAGAAATGCTTTGCCATTCCTCACTAGTAACCATCAGACCTGTAAATACTGATCCAACCAAATCTGAACCCCCTCTCCTTACTAGTGATCAGATGGTCAAACTGTGCCATCAGGTGATTCAAACCAAACAAAAAAAACCAAACAAGCATTATCAATCACTTGTCATATTTATATTTTTGATTTTATTTTTAATTTTTTATTAAAAAAAACCAACCATTATTAAAAATGAATGATTTACTGGAAGGCTTCAGCCAGGGAGAACTCTCACTTCAATCTCGTGAACAAAACGCAGCACAGTTAAAATCCATAGGCATAAACAAAACCCAATGAAAAAAAAAAAAAAGAGAACAGCTCAAACCATAGCTTATAATTATGCCATTTCCTCAATGTCAATAGAGAGGCTTTTGTTAAAAGCCTTCAATTGAGAATTTCATGGAAGACTTTTAAAACACAGGGGAAGAAGGAAACGTGCTTGTTTAAAAGGAAAAACAACAAAATAAACAGACAAAAAAAAGAAGGAAAAAAATTGCTTGGGTAATGGTTAATTAATTCAACCAATTTACTTCCTCCAAAGCAATCGCTGTTTGCCCAGCCATACAGTTGGCACCCAGCGATGTATTTGCTCAGAAAGCTGAACATACGTGATACCCGCCAAGTCATTCTGGCCAAAATTTCCCAGTTCTGGCACTGGTTTGGAAGGGGGTTTCAGTGAGATCATACCTGGCTTCCCGCTTTGGGAGCCTGGGGTTTGCAGTGCCAGTAGGTACCACTGGGAGCCTTGAAAAGGGGCTTTAGTCCAGCCCCTTTGGGTCTCCCCCAGTGAGACAGCACCAAGGCGACCCCTGAGCTTCTCTCTGAGCTCCTGAACCAGGGTGCAATTAAGCACCTGCCCTTGTACGAACGTATCGAGCCCAAAACTGGGTGTGTTAAAAATTGCAAATTAGTGACTACTTTGTAAAAAAAAAAAACAAAACAAAACAAAAAAAACAACAAAAAAACCCCAAACAAACAAACAAAAAAAAAAACCAAAAAAAACCCCAAAAAACAAACCCAAACCCTATCCTCAGTGTGGGAACTTTAAGGTCAAAACCAAATAAAAACGGTCTTAAAATATATACATATATATATGGCTTTTCATTTTTCCTATCCATTTCATTGGAAACAAAAATAAATTTAAGGGTGATATTTGGTTTTTAAAAACGATTCTGTCCTTCTCTTTAGCTGTCAGCCGGAGCGGATGGGATGGAGGCGCTGACTGCGGTTGCTCACGACGCGGCTCAGAATCCACCCGAGTTCTCCTTCATCCTCGCTAGTAACCGGGAGTAGACAGGTGCTGCAAGGAGAAGACCGAGTTGGGTGGGACAAATACACAGCATCTCCGTGTCCCCTCCCTTCCCGGTTGGGCTACATCTTTGCTTGGAGCAAGAAAAAAGAATAAACTTCTCTTTAAGGGACAGGGACGCGCAATAGAAGTTAGAAACAAGCTAGAGAAGATGTTTTACCTAGTCGAGGATTCCTCTGAGAAACCTGCATGGACAGAAAATACAAGGTTTGCATAAATACAACAAATCTCCGACAGCTATAAGAACAGTTTGCATGTGAATAGATTTATCCCTAGTCTGCAAAAGCTATGGATGAATGACTCTTCATTATTGGAAGGTGACATGTGTACTACCGTGCCAAGGTTACATTCACAGTAGGCTTCATGTTGCAAAATGTATTATTTCTTATATAATTAAATCATGTAAGAAGAGAGGATTGGTCATTCCATGAAACACACGCACTCACTCTCTTTGGAAGTCAAAATCTTAATGTGATGTTATTTTCCAATCGTTGTTACCAAAATGTAATTTCAGTAGTTCTACAGTGAGAGATTTTTTGTCTTTTACCTTGGATAACGCAGATGCCTGTTTGAAGATTTCTAACGCGGGATCCGCAGGCTCGTCACCTCTCTCTTGCGGCCTTGAAGCTATGGGTGGGACATAGATAGCATTGAAATACTCTTCAAAGCACCCAGGCTGCTTCCTTCTGATGTTTTGAAGGGTGTGTTGAAAATCCCAGAACAGACTAATCCTCAATAAACTGAAGCAATTGCCACGTGTCACCTCTCCCTCCCAAAGCAGCTCTGCCGTAATGGTGTAGCTCTAGATATTTCTAACCAAAGACCTACCCTGAGGCTGTAAAACAGAGTTCACAGCATAAATCACACCATTCGTAGCCATGATATCACTTTCAGCAACCGGCTCCTTGTTGATATGTATTACATTGTTTTTCTGTTCAGGAAAAGAAAAAAAAAAAAAAAAAAGTAGAAAATGAGAAAATTTTGTCATCAGTGGTTTCCCATTTTATTAAAAAAGCCCTCACTTTGCATTCCTTCATTTACTGGATGGCTGTAGGCATTTTCATTCCTCTTGCCAATTAAGGAGAATATAAAAACAAATCATAGCCTGAGCAGCTTGTCTTGGAGTGGCTGGTGGGCTTCGGAGCACGGACTTTCTCGATGCCCTGGCTGGGAATGCTGTTCCGCGGCATCGGAGCACATCCACCAGCTCCCTGGCGGCAGCGGGCGCTGCTGCTCGTGCCAAGAGGGATGGCTTTGGGGATGGCATCAGGAGAAGGCAGATCAGGACTGGACACGGGAAGAGCCAAGCACGCAACTTGTCCAACTCAATGCCCTTGGAAACACTGGCCTTTCCATTTTTATTCTGCATTTTCTTCCTTACCCACAGAGTGGGTCTTGAGTTATTTATTTTCTGAATTATTTTTTTTCCTCAGTAGAGGATCCTGTATTTTCTCAATGTAGTGCAGAATTTGTGAAATGAAATTATATATCTAAATAAATCCTGCTGCGTTAAAGGAGCCCATGCCGAGATCATTTACGTTACACTAAAAAAGATGTGTTAGCTGAACAAGCTATTCATTTAATTTATTTATGCTTTTTCCCCCATGACTCAGGTTTAAATTTATAACAGCTCCTGGAAATCATTTACAATTGGCCTTCTGGGGAGAAAGTTGAAGCAAACCACATTTCAAGACTGCCAGCTTGTTGAATTGAACACATGGCAACAGTCCCTCTGCTACAGGCCAGAAAACCCTGTTTGGTGGGTCTGTGCACACATTTAGAAGAGGTTCCCACACCATCCAAGTGCACACAGACATACTTTGGTCCTCGAGGTGGACAGCTAAACACAGCCCACAGCCCCGCTGACCGCAAAACCCCATCCCAGGTGACTCACCATGCTGACTTCCAGTTTATCTCCCTGCATGGACTTCAGCCTCACAAGGGCATTGACTGCGCCGCTCACCAGGATCTCATCAGCCACGTGGAACTTGAGGATGTCAGCAAGCTCCTTGGCATTACCTGCGGGAAGAAAACGTTTACATTTGCAAAAGAGCACCAGCCCTTGCTTCCCGTATTTCATGTGCTGGAATGACTTTGCGTGGAAAATACCATAATTTCCTGAAACAAGGAAAAAATGTAAAATTGAGAAGACTGGGCAGAAGGACCTTGGTTGGAACTGGTTAGGACATTGAGGCTATCAGGATCCCAGCAATTCCAGAAGGATACTCTTTCAATGTCCCACCTTGGTACATACCAAACCTGCCCTGTATATGAAATCCCTCTCTCATTTTTTCAGTCCCTCATTCTCTCACTGTGCACAGCATGAACCTGCTTCTGTTGCTGCTTTCACTTCCCAAAGACGTCTAGGAGGGCAAAAAAAAAAAGGCCCATGCGAAATAAGGAAGCAGATAGAGCACACTGGGTATTTGCAAACGTCAATCCTTTCGCCAACGCCAGTGTCACTTGGCAATATTCCTCACGGCTGAAACTGCAGGATTCCTGGGTAGGAAGGGGAAAAGTGCAGGAGAAATGTCACTAATGGCTCGCAGATTGCTGGCCTGCTCCCCACCCCACGGAGTGTCTACTCATCTAGCTGCGCTTTGAAACAGATCTTGGGAAGATCAGATGCTTCCCCTTCGCCATCTATTTTCCAGAAGAGGCAACAATGTGCACAGCACAGGCCAGCAGTCCTCCTCCATCTTCTCCTTTAGAGGATGCAGTGTCACTGACAAAACCAACAAACACGCGATGGGGAACAGCTAGTGCGAAGATGGCCTCCATCTACAAAACCAGAGCAGCTCCTTCAGCAAGGGGGACTTTTTGTTTCACTGCCCATAACTAAATACACTGTGAGCTTTTTTTTTTTCCATCGCAGTTTTTCTAGGGTGGCCCCAGTTCACGCTGCACATGCTCACCAACATGATTCACTTCTTCATCAGGAGTGTAAGCTAAATATTTGCGTGAAAAAAGAAGAACATCTGAAGTGGCCGCATCTGGGATACTTCACTCCTGCAGCCGTTTACAATAGCTGCAAAACAGTTCTGAAATATTTATATATTAAGCACTAGACTGGATGTACAGCCTGATACTACCAGTTCCTCCATCCCTGCACTTAAAAGGATAACCAGCTACCATGGGCAGATGCTTCCCAGATTATGATGTCAATGTTTGGTTCGGGTTTAATGACGAGAAGACATTACACTCAAATACCTGACATTGTTTCCAACCACAGCCAGTTTTCAACATTTATTAAACTTTCCCATGCATTTTTCCACACCCAGCCTGCACGCCTGTGCTTTTCAGGATACTGATCTTCGTCTGTGCTAGACTGGAATATTTGTTGTCCTCTCAGGATCAGACTGGACTTCCTGCTTTGTCCGTGTACACATAGATGGAGCAACAGCTCCATCCTTTAATAATTAAATTTCATGCAGTGCAACTTGAAGCTGAATGTGGGCCATGTTTTCTATTTGCAAAACTTCCTTTAGAGAGCCTGATCCCATGTGGTTGACTGCCACATTCTCACTTCTTTCACCCCTGCCTTGCAAGGCAGAGATCTCGCTGGTTCCTCTAGAAACACCTGAGGGTTTTCTTGCTTACACCAGCCAGCACAGCCAAATTTAAGTCATAGTGAGTTTGCAGCACAAACAGGTGTTCCAACCACAAGAAAAGTATAAGCCCATGCCCACACTTTGTGTGAGAGTTCAGTGCCATCCTCAGCTTTCGGCTGGATAGGGCTTATCCAAATCAGTTGTGTAGGAAGCCCATGCTTCCAACAGACTGGGTAAGAATGAGATATGGCAGAGAAACTTACCCTTTCCTCCCACACCATGCCAATAACTCACAGCAGCTGTTCATCTAAACGCTCTAAAAATGCTCACCCATTAGTTTGTTCAGTTCCCCTTGGGGCATGGCTCGGAAAGCTTCGTTTGTTGGAGCAAACACCGTGAAGGTACCTGGCCTGTTCAAGTTCTCCGTTAGACCTGCAGACTGGATTGCAGCCACCAACGTACTGCAAGACAAACAGACACAAAATGCTTCACTATAAATTACTTTTGTTGGTCTTTGAGCAATTGCATGTTTTGTTCAAAAGAGAGCTGTGAAGTTACAATTGCAAAATCCTGCTGGGGTCCAGCAAACCACAGAATGACAGGATGGTTTGGGTTGGGAGGGACCTTAAAGATCATCTCGTTCCAACCTCCCTGCCATGGGAAGGGACAATTAACCAAATCGATTAACCAAAAAGTTGATTAGGTAGGAAATGAGCCTGTGAGGTCCAACCAGAACATCCGAGAAATAGCAAAGCAAGCAGGGAATGCTGAACCCTTGGGGACCGAATGGTAGTGAGGAGACAGAGAGGGCTGGCCAGAGTGGCTGTGATGGGCAGAGAAGGGTTTGGAGCCAGCTTCTTACTGTATTAAGCGGGACCACACACTCTTGGCTCACAGTTCATTGAAGGGTTATTTGAAGTCTCACTCCCTATAATTTAGGCATGAGACCATGGTTTTGGATGCTCTTTCTATCTTAAAAAAAAAAAATATATATATGTAGTCATGACTACGACCCATAATAAATAGAAACTGCTTTGCCAGCTCTTCTGCTCCTAGCACTTAGGAAGAGCAGAAAGGTCACCTGAAGCGATGGTCTGCCTTGAGAACATCCATCACTGTGCCAGACGGTGGAGTCAACATTTTGTCCACACTAAACAGGGTTCCAAACCTTCCTCTCTTGTCGTGGGCAGCAATGCAGGCGTTTTCAATGCAAAGGTTCTGCAAAAAAAATTGCACAAAAAAAACTTTGTTAGCATACGCTTCAAAAGAGAGATTTCTATACTTTCCACCATGCTCAATTACGCTTTTTACATGATAGCCATAACATTACAGACATCAAGCATCATTCAAGCAGTGCACGCTGCAGGAACTTACATTGCGGTACACAAAAACTCTCAGTTCCCTGTCACCCAGAGTCTGCAGTTTCTGCCCATGGTAAAGATATTTAGAGGAGAGCTGGTCTCTAACAATGTGGTTCAGAAGCAAGTTTTTCATGTTGCTGTCAACGATGGGGAGTCTATCTGCAGCAAAAAGTATGGAAGCAACCAGTGATTCACTTAAAATGACCATTGGGACACTAAAAATGTGCAAATAGAGAGTATTATCTGCAGCAGGTTTTAATTTTAAAGCTAGACGCCACTGCCTGTAGCTGAGGCATTTGAGTGAGGATTTCCATGCGCCTCCACTGAAACATGGCTGAAGACTGTTTGAAGCAGATCTGTGGCCCAAGCTGATGGAAGAAAGGGATTTACTCCCCGGTTTACCTTTGAACACATCATTCACTGGGGCAAGGAGGGTCACTCGCTCACTGCCCGTTAGATGAGAACTGAGACCAGCTTGTCTGAAAAGGTCCGTAGACTTGGAAACTTCAGATTCTTGTGCCAACTCAAACAGGGTCTTAGCTGAAAAGAAAAGCAATACGTAGTAACCTTGCGTTAAAGGCAACGCCCCCATCACTACAAAATATCTACACCCTCTAAATCCAGTATTTCCTTGGCAAAATAGACAAAAGAAAGGCAACAGAAAGAAAGATGCAGAGAGGCACCAGTACCTGAGTCTGGGATCAGCAGCTCATTAACAAAATGTACGACACCGTTGGTAGCCAGGACGTCCTT
Source organism: Fratercula arctica (assembly GCA_947846985.1). NCBI lineage: Eukaryota > Metazoa > Chordata > Aves > Charadriiformes > Alcidae > Fratercula > Fratercula arctica. Next base: position 15,287,423 of record CANTUZ010000006.1, on the reverse strand, counting down.
GTTGGCAATGATGGGCTTCCCGTTGAGGGTCAGCTCTTCCCCACTGCAGCCCACATCCAAGGTGGTTCCTTCCAGCGTCTCCATCGTCAGGCCAGCGATGATGGCCTCAGCACACATGGCTGACTTCAGGATGTGATGGTTCAGCAGGTCTGTAAGAGAAGCAAGTGTCTTAGAGAGCTGGAAAAACCATCTATGAAATTATTGCATCTTTTAGGGGTCCTGTTCAATGGCAAGGGCCTCCTGTACAGCACTGCATGGGGCTCTACTCCAAAAGATGTGAGTCATTTTAAATTAGTCTGGTTTTAATTCAGTAGCCTGGGAAATGAAGTGCCTAAAAAGAGTAATTTTTACACACCTTTGTCAGCTTCAAAAGGTTTTGTGTGGTTATTTGACTCATTTGTTATGGGGAGTTACATCGAATAGATGCTAGTTTTCTTGCACGTTGCTGGATCGATAGCACATAAAGGAGAGCTACAAGAAAACTTGGAAAATGGACTGCTTCAGCTCCCTCCTCCATATCTGGATAACACTCTCCCTGCCACATCTACATGTCTACCATGTCTACATCCAAAGAAGTCTTGGCTGTCCAGTTTAAAAAGCTGGAGTCTGTCAAATGTGTTTACTGCAGCTGTTGTCAGAGTGTATCAAGGAGCTGTTCAGATGTCTTTGAGAAGGAATTCAGAAGAAATGAATACTCCGCAGTCTCTCAGTGGGCTCAGTCAACAAGCACTTACCCCTCAGGGCTTCTGGGTCCCCTAGGATCCTGTTCAGTGTTTCTCGTGGGATCTTCTCAAAGGCTTCGTTGGTTGGAGCCAAGAGCGTGTACTGGCCTTCACTTTCCAGCAGGCTGTTGAGGTCAGAAGCAGCCACAGCAGCCTTCAGAGCAACGAGAACAGAGGGTAAAAAGCATTCAGCCAGAATACAAAGGTCAGCAACTTTGTCCAGGCGCGCACACTAAGGGCCAGATTTATTAAGGCTTTTATAATTTCAGAGGACTTACAAAAAAATCATGAATAGCTTCTTTCAGCCCTTTGGTGCCTTTATAAATTTGACCTGGCCCTGTGGTTCTCTTGTGCTCCAGAAATTTGAGTACAAGAGCCCTTTTTGGCAAGACTGAGTGCTAGTTTGAATACCGTGATATGCCTGGAAAGGGTCACAGGAGTTCCAGTGAAGAATTCAGATCAAAACCCACAGCTGGCTAACTGCAAAACCCCTGTGCTTTTTAAGTTATTCCTTAACTTGGCAGATACCGAGGCAAATAAATTGGCGCTCATAAAATCTGAACAGTTAATGTCTCCTAAGGCTAAGATTCCTACAGAAAAGTGAGAAGCCAGACGCAGTCTACATCTCTTTACTGACAGCAATAGCAGGGGGGCAATTATTCTCATTAAACCCTACTTGCATTGATATCAAACGCTTCTCTTCCTGAAGCAAAATAAATTATATTGGTGCAAGGATTTTTATCAGCAGCTTTGGGGTCACAGCACCTAGGCATTAGCAAGCCCTTCATGACAATCCACTGGGAGTGGGATGACTGACCATCTTCAAGGAGCCCTGGAGCACGCGTGGGGTGGACTTACCCGAAGAGTTTCCAGGCTTTCCTCAGTCTCAATGATGTGCTGGATGCTGTTTGTCGTGGTGGCGATGACTTTGTCGATGACATGAACCACTCCGTTGGTGGCATGGTGGTCAGCTTTCAACAGCCTGGCACAGTTCACGGTCACAATCTGCAGAGGGAAAGAGCCACGGGGTGTTATGGCACTAAAACAAGAAGGTAAAGCAGCCTCCACTGGTTTTCTATTTCAAACGCAGCGAGCGCTGTAATATTGAATCAGCAGGAGCCGAAATGTGGTTTCCTAAAAAAACACACAAAGAATGAGAATGCTCTATCAAGAATGTTTGAAACAGTTCATGTTTAAAGAGCTTTGAAAATAATCAGTGGTTTTGTCTACCCTGCATCATCAAGACTAAGAAAATATGCAAAAGCCGATACTTGGGCAAGCATACTGTTATACAGCAATGGGGGCAACTTCCCTGCAGCAGCATCGATGAAACTATCTGCTTATAAATGTTATTTTCGAGCTCCTTCTAAATATGTATTCTAAATCAATAGCTGTCAACCTAAGCATTACAGAGTCCTGGAGGTCCAAGGACAGCGTAGGAGGTGCAAGGCAGGAGAAAAGCAAGTCCGCTGTGGGTAGGTTTAATACAAATGCCTTACCCCATTGGGATAGTGGTGAATCTGGATAGGCAGGTCCTGGTACATTGAGTTTAGTGTTGTCCCGTGTTTCAGATCATCCGTGAGGATCCGTTTGTTCACCATGTGGTAGCGAAGGGCATTGAGCAGCTCAATGTTAACGTTACTGACTAAGGAATCCAGAGTTTCCTGAAAAATCAGAAAAATTCATTTTTCAGTGCTGAGTGCAATTAAGCCAGTCATTAAAGAGAGACAAGAGGTCTGGCTGCATCCAAGGTACTTCCAAGGGGGGGGTGTGTGTGTGCATCTGTGTTAAGTGACGTATTCAGCCTTAAGCCATCTGCGCAAATTAAGAGCTCTGACGTTCATAAATCTTTACCTTTTCCCTTACAACAGCAGGAAGCAGCTCTGGCACCCCCACCCCTGGCAGACAAAGGGATGATGGCAGCAAGCTCCAGCGTGGGATCACTGCATCGAAATGAGCAGCAAGGCAACAAAAGGCATCGCTCAGGGCCAAGGACAAATACACCGCGAGACCTTCCCCAACAGCATTTTCCTCGCAAGAGGCTCAGCTGGCGCAGGTTTGGGGTAGAGGCTTGGTAGTGGGGGTAGCCAAAGAGATGCCCCCTCCCTACCCCAGTAGTTGTTCTTACGTCTTGATGGACAAGGGATTTAAATGCGGGATGTAACTGGATAGGGCTTGTACAATCGGGACTCTCCCCTGTTCGCAGAGATGCTCCGCTAGGATCGGAGCACCAGCAGGACAGCGGTGACGATTTCAGGAGTGGAAATTTCACAAGACACAGAGTGAGAAAATAAAAACCAACGTGAAGGAAATTTATATGTAATTGAGCATAGGAACACTCTGCTGCAGAAAGGCATCAGTGGCAACAGAGGCTCCAGCTGGGACTGGCTGCTTGTGCAAATTAGTAAGAACAACCAGAGTGGTGAAGTAAGGGTCAACAAGAAAAATCAAAAGGGTTGGAAAGTCTCTTGCTGTGGGGTCTTATTGCAATCCCTAGTGGTAAGAAGGCAGGGAAAACTGAATTAGCCGATTTTTACGTCTACCCACTGCAGAGTATCCACATCTCTCTAGTGTTAGGTCATTCAGAAACAAAGCTCTGGAGCTGACGGACCTGTACAGTGATTCCCATCCTAGAAATTCAGTCTTTCCCACATCAGGACTGTGCCTGTTCTACTAGAGAGGACTAGATCCAGACCCCTGCAGAGCTGGATCTCCACTACAGAAAGCCAAAGGAAGAGGAGAAAGAAGAGGAATTTTATCTTACAGCAGACAAGGATGCCCAGGCCTCATTACTCGGGGCAAAAATTGTAAAACTTCCAGGTCCTTCGATTTCTGGCCTTAGGTTAGACCGGTCGGAGTAGAGCTGCGTGGTGGCAGACCCAACAACTCCCAGGGTTTCGTAGATGTTTGAAAGCGGCAGCGCTGAAAGAAGAGAAGGTTATGCTCCCAACACATCATTCATCCTTCCCGCACTGCGCTGAATTAAAGGAGAGCTGCTGGTGAGAACACTTAGGGAAATGAAGCACGTCAGGGAACTCGTATCTGTTCATTAATTAGGTAATAAATAATCATAGCCTGACAGCTCCGGCCTCCATTACCGCAGCGTAATCCAGGATCTACTGCATCTCTGCAGGTTTATATGGAGTTACTCTGGATTTATATGGATGTGAACTGAGGCAAGGAAAGGCGTTCATTGCTTTCACCCAATCCTTGTTTGTACTCAGGCTTTTGGTGTTCGGAGCTGGCAGCTCACCGCTGGTCTCGGTCCCCACTGGCCCATCCACACCAGCCCACATGGTTAACTGGGCGGCATCAAACTTTTGTGGAAGGAAGCGTTCAGAAAGCAAAAGCAGAATATGTCTTTCTTCAATAAATCCAGTTAATTCCCTCCCAACCCCCACCAGTGGCTGAACTGTATTTTCTCCTAAACGCAATTTTGCTAACCTCATGCTTGCCAAAATAAAAATGAGCAGAGATTGGCAGAGCTGTCTGCTACTCTATCATTCCTTTGTATCGCATTTCCAATACTGCTATATTACTTGTTGGAATAAGTAGTTCCCCATGGCTCTCCTCTGCTTGATTAAGTTTAATTATAACCAAGGCTTTAAGTTGTCTGGACCATTTTGCATGCTTTGGAGCTGATCTGGCACTCAGCTGGTGCTCTGCTGAGTCCATTTTTGACTTGTTCATGGCAATATTGTGCACAAATTGCAGAAATCAAATCCACTTTGAGTAATTTTCTAACATATCCTTTTACTAGGCAGCTGTATAAATTTAAGAAGTCTAAAAAACATCAAGCATATTTTTACCAGCTGGGCAGCCTTTTTCTCCAGGAACTTTTTCATATCCAGGACAGCACTCGTAACTGATTACCCTGGAATAAGAGATGGATATGGCAGATTAACTGACGGCGGCTCACTGCTTTTCCCCCTATTTGCTATAGTTGTGTTTCCATCCATATTTGGTGATGGCTCTAAGCAGACTCTTCATTAGAAATATAGACTTGAACAAAAGACAAACCACAATTTTTATCTCCTTCAGGGCTGCGTGTTGCCAATTTCTCCCCAGAAAAAAAGCAGACACGATTTCTTTTCAAAAACCACACTTTCCAGGAGACTTTGTACAAACAGTGGATGGAAACCAAAGCCACGGTCCCAACAGATAACCTACGTGAGACAATGCGAGTGCTGGTTCCTTTGGGCACATTTCCCGCGGGATTTGGGGATCTCCCCGGCTGACTGCTGCTGTCACATCTGATCACTGTTTGGGCAACACACTACAACTCCGGTACGGCTGCTTGACCAAACCAGCCAAGCGTTTCCCCTTCATTTCCCCCCATTCCTGTCCACCACCAGAAATTATTCGCTTACTTATGGCAAAATCCACAAGACAGCCCTGGAGGGGAAGGAGCATCCTTAGTCTTGGATGTAGTGGCAGAAAGGCTTGCGATAAACCTTGCAAAGACAAGCTTCACCGGTGGTGGAATGCACATCCATGGGCATCCCTAGGCAGTACCACAGCACATCCATCTTTGCTAACACCGGATACATCCGTATACCCTCAGCACAGCTTTTCCTTCTGGCTGGCAGCAAACTGCTGCTCTGACCAAGCACTAATCCCCCAGTAAAACCACAGGGGCCACAGACCCCATCCTGGGGACCCGGGGCCATCCTGCAGATTTGCAGACCCAAAATAAGCAAGAGCCGCCTGAATGCTACATCCATCGTCTGCAGCTCAATGGGAGATAAAAGTCCTCTGATTCTCAAAGCTGGCCATTTGAGAGAATATGTTTTGATGTTAACGGGCGGGGGAAGAAAAAGGAAAAAGAGAATCGATCCAGAAGTTGCCCATTTATTTCTCACAGGGGATTCTTTCACCTATTGCTCTTATGCTTGGTGTGACAGGAGCAAGGCCATCTGATCGATGGGCTAGGACAGGCGGGGAATAGGTGTTCCTCCCAAAGACAAGCATTTCGTCTGTGCTCCCGGTTGGATTCGAGACAAGTAGGATGCTGTAGCGCCGAGCCTCAGCACACTCACTCAAAGAGAAAGGAAAATCCTCAAGCTTCAGGTATTTGTCATCATTTTAACACTGTTAACAAACAGTGGAAATGCCTGGGGTTTAAGAGGGAATTCTTCAGGGTAATTAAGAGCCAGTAAGTGAAACAAATACCTGCTTTTCTGTGACAGAAGCAAATAAATTCTGTGTCACGGTTTCCTAAGAGAATTACAAAGCAAACCCAGACTGATTGTCTAGACATTATATATTCCATGTGGGAAAGAGTTTGCCTAAAGCAATCCCTTCCTTTGACTACTGGAGATCTTAACACCCTGCTGCTCCGCTTTCCCCAGCCCCCCCTGTCTCATGTTCATTAGAAACACACACTTTCTCCCCCCCGCCACTTCCCTCCCCTACCTCTGATTTTTCTTTTTTTCACCCTAGAAACTAAATCCAGTCTAGACAGTTCCCTTGGTTCAGACCTGTAATCAAAGACGAAGAGCTGATTAAAGAGAAATCATTCCGAAGTTCAGCATAAGTAATTCCTGAGTGCTGACGTAGGCTTTAAAAGGCTTCTTTATAGATTGATCGGAGATTAATGAGCTGTGACAAAGGGGCAGGACGCTGATGCTCGCTGGCTCAGGGCTGCCCCAGCAGCCAGGCGCCTGCCGGGAGGGGAGGGCATGGGAAGGGATGGAGGGAGGGCACTGGGAAGGGGGTGGAGGGACCACACCACTTGCTTCTCAGCAGGTTCGTGGGCATCTCCAGCACCACCCCACAAGGGAAGCTAATGGCAAGGAGCACCGAGGCCAGTAGTGGGGCCAGCTCCACCCGTGCAGGGGCTTATTCAAGCCCCAAGTCTCACTCGCCACTGGAGTTGACATACCAGCATCATCTGATACGCGTTTTGCATGCCAGCATTTTGAGTTGAGCACCAGGAAACTTCTGCAAAGGGCCTGGTGAACACAGAGGTGCTCAGCCAAGTGTTTGCACCTACAAGGAGCAAGGGTACTTGGCTTTTTTGCGCCTACGAGGATGGGGTTTGTAAAAACAGCTTCAGCCATTTTTCCTCCCGGGGCTTGTGGTCTTGGTGGAAACACAAGACCACCCAGCCCACCCAAAGGCACACGGGCAGCATTTAAGGGGTCGTTCAGGGCTGGGCAAAGGGCATCCTCCCAGCTAGTCCCGCAGCCACCTCCAGCCCTCGGGGAGGAGGAGCATGGCCATGTTTGAAGGCTGCTTTGCCCCACTTGCAGGACTCTGCATCCCGATGCTACAGGACCCTAGACATCCATATGGGAGGAAGGCTGCTCCTTTGACATGTCCTCCTCCAGTTGGGTCGGAACCACAGTCTGTTGACTGGGGAGGAGTATTTCTCTTACATTGCTGGGGGCAAACAGCTCACAGGAGAGAACATGGAACACTCTCATCCACTGCACCATGCACCGGGTTCTGCACAGAAGCCTTTGGAGTTGCCAAGTCCATCCCTGTTTCTGGTGCCTGCTCAGCGGCTACAGACTGCTACACCGGGACACGGTGGGTGCCAGCGATGTGGGTTAAATAAGCAATACCCTCGTACAAAGAGTATTTGTCATCCACTCTGCAACGCCTCTGACCACAATTTCCTGACCTCCTCATTGAGTAATTTTGAGTCACATCTCTAGTTTTTCAGCCGCTAGTTTTGAAACACTGTATTTCTTAAACGTCTATCTGGGCCTGGCTGCAGAAGCAAGCTCCCTGGCTTTTATTAGTCATTGTTTCACTGCTGTTGCAGTCTTAGAATCTGAAATTAAATTTTAAGTGCATTTTTCAAGGTAATAAAAATAAGCTTAGGCATATATTAGTGCATAAAGATCCATTTGTAATAATTTCCTGTAATAAAACCCATATGTTTTGTTTTTGTAAAATAAGTGCCAGAGAGTAATTTTTTTTTTCCTGAACTGAGGAAAGTACATCAGACAAGAAAAGGAAAGTTAATTTAAAAGTTAAAAAAAAGGAACATATTTAGGGGAAACTTACTACCACTAGTTATTGCTCAAATAATAATCAAACCCCAAATTTCTGTAAGTTGTCTTTTCATTCTCAAGACAAAAAAGTGTTTGGGGACACGTTCAATTGCAACACCAATTCTGGAAGAATGAGTCCAGTGCATAAGGGAGGTAGAAAAATATAAAAAAGACACAAGCACAACGATGAGAATATACTCTAAATAAACTATTTCTTTGGCTTTGGAATAACCAACAGTGGAAAATTACCTAATTACCAAAACAATCTTGTTTCAGTGCTCATTAAAATCAAAGCAGTGTCAGACTTGTTGCCAACTGCCTTATCTCACTTCATCAGCAAGTAATGCAACGATAAAAAATGTACATAAATCCTCTATCTAATTTCTCCCTAACTGTGTGAGCCAATACTTCTCAAAGAGAAGAAAAACGAAGAAAAAAAAGCAGATAAAGAGGTAAGACTCCTCTATCTGATGTATGAGTTGAAATTTCCATCGAGCACATCCAGCCCCAAGTAGAGCACTCCATCTCCATGGGCCAAAAGATGCTGCTCAAGAGGAAAGCCTGCAGAGCCTACCAGCCTCTGCCTTACAGCCGTAACCTATGTGTTTCTGGTTAGAGCTATGGAGCAACTCAGCACGGCGCCCGCTGCACCCCAGGGTGACTGTGAGCACTCTCAGACGTGAGCCTGGAGCAGCGACCGAAAGCTGATGTACCTGGAGACAAGACCAGGCACATCCAGGTCTTTTGAGCTGGCTTTTCCTTGCTGCTCCAGTCACTCTGCAGGAGCTCAGCTTTGCTTCTCTGCAGTACCTGGTCTCTCACTGATCTCCCTCCCTCTTACCTGTTTGAAACAGTGCTCAGAGCAGGAAAAGAAAATAAATCAAAGCAGTCAAAACTGTCTTCCTGGAGCCAGATATTTGTACCTGCAACACACATCCAACTTATGGCACCACTGACCCTTTCAGCAACTGAGGAGGATAACAGCCAGGTCAAATGTGAAGTAGGTGAAATGGGTCAAGCATCCTCTATCCCAGGACTCCTCACAGGTCAGAAAAACCTTTTAGGAGGAGGAGGGCAATGACCATGCTCATCCAGCTCCACCGTCTTGCCTGGGCTGATGGAATGGATCCCCTTGCAATAAGAGGACTGAGCGCACAGCTTCAGGAGAGGACTTCTGACTACGGATCCCAAACAAAGGCTGGACCCACCCAGTTATGCTGATGAACGTGCCAAATCCTGACTCCTTCTGGGATTTAAAGACAGCTGGTATTCTCAAAACCTCTCGTGGACCAGCTTAGTCCCACACAATGGGCCAGTTTCGAGGGTTCATGCTGAGCACCATTAACTGTGCCCATGTACTCTCTTGGGTGCTGATGCACTGAGCGTGGCACAGCATCAGGCCCCTGACACTGGTTTAAGAATTTGACTGCTGCAGCATAACGCATCATGTCCTTTATGGCCCATATGTCTCCTGATTGTTTCCATACACCAGGAACGCTATGTCCAGTGGGAGCCATCACCAGCAAACATTTGTAATCAGAGCTGTCCCAGGGTCCTCTGGAAAGTGTGAGTCAAGGCACGTGCCTTTTGTTCTGCACAAGCACTGCTAAAGGGCAAAGTAGGGCCCAGGCTCAAAAATGACTAGGAAGAGAGAAAAAGACAATAACACCCATTGTAGAGATGATGCAAAGCGAAGAATAGTGAGCAAATTCCATGTATAATGGGAACATTAGCTCATAGGTTAACAGGCAGGTTAATGCTGTGTATGCTTTTCTCTCAGCGAAGCATCATTGGATTAGACACTTGGGTAAAAGCAGAGAAAATGAGGTTAGAAGAGATCACCCCATCTCCTCAAATGAAATCATGAAATATTGCCAGATGCCAGTTGTTCCACCTCTTTCTGGAGATAAGCAGATGAGTTTGTCTTTGCCAAATACAGCTGCACACTTGGGTTACTTGAGTTTAGTTTCTCATTTGCTTCAGAGCTCAAGAAATCCGTGGCTGGATTGCTTTGCCTTTCAGTGACTCCAAGAGCAAAGCCATCCCGCATCCACCGCTGAGTCATGTTTTCTTTGGAGACCTACTAAGCTACTCTGTTATCAGAAGGGGCAATGAGGATTCCATATTGCCATTCCATAATCTTCTCCATTTTACGTCAAAAAAGCCACCATTCGTCCAACGGGAAAGCCTGAACTCTAATCACCCAAGTGAAGTCTTCCCAGATCTGGTGGTTTTGCAAAATTAAAGGGAGGGACTTGGGGTTTTTTTTGTGTGTGGTTTTTTTGTTTGTTTGTTTGTTTTTTTTACAATATTGCCTCTCCTTCCCCCCCCCCCCCCCCCCCCCCCCGTAAGGACAATTGGACATATAAGGGAAACCACTATACATGCTCACTATACGGTACATCCTGCAATATATCCCCCTGAAGTACAGAATTTTCCCCTTTCAGATGAATTAATGGGTAGCATGATGAAAGGCCGAAAGCCATTCACAGTGACCATCCTTGTTTGGCGTCCCTCCTTAGAATACCAACATCAGACACGTGAAACAAATCCTGATGCCCAAACGAATCCCATCACAGCCAAACCCATAAAGGCAATGAAAATAAAAGCCATATAAGTTATGGCAGTTCAAGATCTCAATGTCTGCTGTTTACTACAGAAACAGAATTTATTTAATGTGCAATAAAGAACAGCATGTTCCTATAGATCTAATTACATGAAGTTCAACAAGACCAAGTGCAGAGTCCTCCATCGGGGTCCGGGCAATCCCAAGCACTGATATAGGCTGGGCAGTGACTGGCTTGAGAGCAGCCCTGAAGAAAAGGACTTGGGGGTGCTGGTAGACGAGAGGCTCAACATGAGCCGTCAGTGCGCACTAGGAGCCCAGAAAGCCAATCGTATCCTGGGCTGCATCAGGAGAAGCGTGGCCAGCAGGTCGAGGGAGGTGATTCTCCCCCTCTACTCCACTCTTGTGAGACCCCACCTGGAGCACTGCATCCAATTCTGGAGCCTCTACTACAAGAGAGATATGGACATGCTGGAATGTGTCCAGAGAAGGGCCACGAGGACGATCAGAGGGCTGGAGCACCTCTCCTATGAGGACAGACTGAGAGAGTTGGGGTTGTTCAGTCTGGAGAAAAGAAGGCTCCGAGGAGACCTTAGAGTGGCCTACCAGTATCTTAAGGGGGCCTACAAGAAAGCTGGTGAGGGGCTTTTTAGGATGTCGGGTAATGGTAGGACTAGAAGGAATGGATTAAAACTAGAGATGGGTCGATTCAGACTGGACGTTAGGAAGAAGTTCTTCATCATGAGGGTGGTGAGACACTGGAACCAGAGAGGTGGTGGAAGCCCCATCCTGGAAGTTTTTAAGGCCAGGCTGGACAGGGCTCTGAGCAACCTCATCTAGTGGGAGGTGTCCCTGCCCATGGCAGGGGGGTTGGAACTAGATGATCTTTAAGGTCCCTTCCAACCCAAACCATTCTATGATTTTATGATTCTATGATATTACATTGGACTATACCAGAAACAAATGAGATGATTGTCTGCTGTTTGGTCTTCTTGACCGTGCAGCTCCAGGACCAGACCTGGCCCACAGCTCTGCTCCCCACGGCCAGCGCTCCCCAGGGCATCTTTGTGCTGATGTTGGGTAACGTGGTGGTGCGTGCTAAAGTGTGGGCCAGCAAACGTGTCTGAAAGCCCAGTTTGGCCTATTCCAAGGAAAAAGATTCTCTGCTCCTGATCTACAGCCTGGCAGATCGTCAAGCATGCAGATCCTTAATTATCTGCTGACTACATCTTTCAAAAGAATGTCCCGAGGCTGCTTACACAGATACTTTATGCAACAGCTACTTGAATATTATTGTTTGCACTTTTAGACAGGGAATTGGCCTGCAAGTCTAATTAACTTTCCTGGTGGAGTCATCAGAGAGCGTTGGCTAAAACCGACATCTCTTTCCCCTTATTTCTGTTTTCCCTTCCAAAGCAAACATGTCTAGATGAATTTTATGTTCCCTCCAATATCCATCAGCCCTGGGTTGCCTTTTCGTCTGCCCCTTTTAGTTTTTTTTTTAATCTAGGCAGCATGGAGAGAGACACAGCGAAGTACTAGAAAACATCTGGTACGCACTTCATTACAGCACTGAGAGCTATAGAAGTATACATAGAAATGCAACTAGAATAAACCATCAGCGTTTGTATTTACATGGTACTTTCCATTCTTAACATCTAAGCATTTTAGGATCATGTTTGCCATTTGAGAAAACAAACAAGGCACAAGTATTTCTTCGAGAGTAAAAGGCTAAAACAATTCTTAACACCTATACACATTAAGCCCATGCCATGGGCTCTGACATCCCACATCTGTCACACCATCTGCTTCTCCCACCCAGCACCCACCTCCGCAATGGCGTCTCTGGGGAGACCCTGGCCGGCACTCGGGTACTTACGTTGACTTCCCGCAGATCTTTCTCTGGTACCACTGCTTGCAGTTGGTGAAGTATTTCCTGTTCGTGCCGATCAGCTTCTGCACCGCGCACACGTTGGGGCTACAGGGGATGAGAAAGCAGAAGAGGGTCTGGTAAGCCTCCCTCCTTTTGGTGCTGACCCCCAGCGTGGAGCCAGACCCCACCTGACAGCACCCAAAAAGCCCTGCTGGGGTTGCAAAGGAGGAAACTTAGTGCTGCAAGACAACTTGCTAGATCTGGCTATATAATGACTATCATGAAGTGGAGGAAGCAGTGAAAGGGTTCTCTCTTCACTCTGCTGGGGTATCTTTTTCTTCACTGAGTGCAAAAATCTTGACTTCTTTCCATGTTCCACCTCTCACCAAAACAGCAAAAAATTAAGTTAAAAATAACACTTTGGTCAGTATTTCTATGGTGAACAGCTACTTACAATTTGGGATCCCAGCTAAAACCTGATTAGTTTATGCAATAATTCAAATCCATCCAAAAAAACCCCATTATTTTATTGTTTGGGACATAAAGAAGGACAGATATTTATCAGCCTCTGGACCAACTTGCACCAAAACTGCAATGGGTACTTTTGCTGTATCAAAACGGACTCAGCCCATTCTGGATGTGGATGCTGAGCTGCTGATGGGGAAAACAAGCAAGTGGCACTGCCCACTCCAGTTTCGACACACCAGGTATGACAGCACAGATTGACAGTGGCTATCATAAGGTACTGAGAGCTGCTTCTCAACCAGAAAAGTAGACGCTTGGCATTACATGTGTGACTAACCTCACTGAGAGCTGACTGCAGCCTTTCAGCTTTCTGAGAAGTGGGATCACAGTGAGCAAAGACGTGGTCAAACAGGAGTTGGGAGTTTACTTGCCTCTGGTTTGGCCAGCACAGCATTTCCCTCCTCAGCCTGGCTCACCATCTCCATGGTTTGTGGCCAGCAGCCCTGGCCACGGATGTGGGCAACGCATGGCCAGTGCATGAGACATGATTTATGGATCCGGATTGTGAGGCCACCGACTGCCCCTGGGCTTGAGACAGAGGTGTAGCAAGCACCCAAGCAAGCTGGGGATGCTCAGGTCAACGGAGACTGGGTTCCCAACAACAACACCATGTCCCAGTTGCGGCAGCGGCACCAAAAGTATGCGCAGTGTTGGCTGCCAGGCAGATGGAGGGAAAACAAATAATTAAGCAAATTACATAAATCATCACTTCAGCCCATCAGAAGTGCTCTGCACTGTCCAGGCCAGAGCTTTCATTTGCACAAATGAAACTCCGGATGGGGTCTGGAGATGCTGTTGTAAAGGTCTTGTTGGTCTGTTTAGAAAAAACAGACAGCAGCCTGTTTCCCGCTGGGTTTGACCGAGACGCTGCCCTCTTGCCTACCAAAATTAACAAAAGCAGAATTTGCAGCCCGACCACCAGGTCTTCCTGCGGCTGTGCTTGTTTTTCACCGGCATCCCAAATTCGGCTCTTTCCAAAACGGGCCAGCCCACCCATCATTAGCATGAATTAATGCGAGGGTCTCCTATATGTTGGCTAATTCCAGCAGGAGCCTCAGCAGGAGCTTGGCTTGCCTTCAATGAGCCTTTGTTGATGTGGCTGCTGCAGGGCCCTGCGGAGGCAGGATCCAGCCCTGGCACCTTCGTCCTGCCCCGAGGGGAAGGCGAGGGCCCGTGGGACCTGGGGGAATTAGGCTCACCGTTTCCCTCGTTACTGCCATATCCAGTAATGGTGGCTTGTTTCTGCATGAAAGCATTTATTTCCCCCTTTCTATATATGAGGTGAGGGACACGGAGAAAGAATCGACTGAAAAAAAAGTTAGAAATCACAAAGCCAAACTTTCAGCTGGTGCAAACTGGCCCAGGCTCAGTAATTTCCACGCCAAATCATCGCTCAGAGAGACGTCTGTGCTCTCTGACTCAGCCCACCTCGGCTACCCCGGCCCCGCCGTGCCGAAATATGGTTCCAATTACATCGAAATTCCAAACCTTGCCTCGATTTCAGCGTCTGGCTGACGGCAGTGGACAATCCCCCTAATATTCATCTTGACAAGCCTGGCTACTGAAGGACTTGTTTGATCATTTCCCCCGTATCCCCAGGAGCAGCCTGCCAAGAAAACCCTTGCGCCTTCAGGACAGTATTGAACCCGGCGCTGCCTTGCTCCCTCCTCCCTGCCTGGGACCGCAGATCCATGGGACTGCTGCTCCGTCACCGACTAATCGGGGAAAACTTCTTCCCAGTTTTCCCTCAGTGTGGAAAAATCCCCCCCCCCCGCCTCCCCCGGGGGCCGTGTTATCAATGATTCCCACAGGCAGGCTGTAGTAGCGACTCCCCGCGGTGCCTGTTCTGGTCCTTTGCCCAGTCTGGCTTAAAATGAATTTGTCAACACTCTCCCCTCTCCTCGTTGGAGTTCATCACCTCTGCCATGCCGTTCCCAGCCAGCCACGCTGACTCGAGGATAAAACTGCCTATTGTTCCCTTTCAGCTGAAGCCTTCCACTTGGCAGGCAGCAGCTGGGAGCTGCTAGGACAGGGGTTGCCCTTCGGGAAGGGGCAGAGAAGAGCAAGATGTACCAAACAGCCCCAGCTACCTGCCATAAACATGTCCATGAAGCTCCCCAGCATCACGTAGTGCCCACAAAGCCAAGCGGGTTTAGGGAGAGCGCTCCTAGGTTTTCACCTTCAAATATAAACGTTCCTTATATACTTCTCAGCTCCTCTCCCAGACTAGACCTGATTCACTTGTTCAAAAAAAGTTAATTAAGATGTACAAGTTTTGCTGCAGAGTCAAGCTCTGCCACCCAACTTGCTCTCGGCTCAATAGGAGCATTGATGGTGGGGGGGATGCTCACAGCAGAAACGGTGGCAACTCTGGTTGCACATCCCTCCGGACCTCCCTCCTGCAAGCAAAACAACACGCCTCACATCCAAGAACTTTTTGGCTGGTTTTGTGTCTCTCTATCTTTTTGGCAAATCATTAATCAATGTTCAAAATTCAGTCAATGTTTAAAAATTAGCTGGGTATAAATTGCGCTCTCCATCAGAAAGGGACCAATGCGCAAAGTGTTGGGGCTGGATTTACCTCAGCGTAACTTCACTTCATCTGAAAACCTCGGCATACTAATTCCTTGCATCTCCCAAAGATTTCAGGCACCAGCATGGACCGCAATCACATCTTACCCTGTGTTTCTATTGATTGTACCGGCAGTTAACAGGCTTTTCTCTGCAGAGATGAGTGCACTGATTTACACCGGGACTGCACTAACTTTCCAAGTCCGAGCAAACTTCTGCCTCAGGACTATCAGCAGAACTGGATATTTACTTCATTTCAGATCATGCAGAGATGAAGAACACGACTCACTATATTTGTACATGAATCACTGTAATTCTTTCATTAGTGAGATTTTACAAATAGACATTAGCCCAGAATTTGTCTGCTGGGTTCTGTACCCGATTAGACACATACACAGCATACTCCTTTTCATAAATACTGACCTGGATCCTTGCCAGGTAATGTATCAAATTGCAATATTTCAGTCTTGGGGGTTTTTAAAAAGCGTTCCATGACCCTGCCTTCAGCAATCCATTTAAATGGAAGCTGCAGTTCAATCAATGTCACCATGGTGAGAGACAAAAGCCAGCTGAAAGGTCTGTCATCCTTTCACTCTTCCTAATTCCCAATAATTTTTAAAAACAGTGGGAACAACTATTAACCTCGAGTTAGTTTTCTATCAGTGAAGACTCAAACTACTCAATCCATAACACGTTGTCCATCTAGAGAGGTCTACAAACTCTTTTTTGGATATTCCTTATCTCAGAATGTTTATGAGTAAGTAAGTGATTACCCATGTCAAGAAAACTTTCAAGACTTACTGGGGGTTCCAATCAGGAGTAAGCTGGTGCCCACTCCACAGACACACTCCTCTGACATTGAACCAATTTTCTTTCTTTTTCTATAAATTCGTGAAAACGATAATTCCTTCCACAAAATGTTTAACTGCTCAAAATCTGAGGTTTCCCCGCCCTCCCCGCCTTTTCCCTTAATGGGGATAGACCGATAAAGAATCATTGTGGAGTCTGAAGCGACATCTGGGATATTAAGCATCCTGAAAGAGAGGAAGGAAGTTATCCAAAGAAGAAAGTGATTCCAGGATGAAAGAAAAAGTTGTTATCGGAGGAAAAAAGAAAAAGTCGTTACGGAGGAAGAAAGAAAAAGCCGTTTTCGGAGGAAGAAAGCCCCCAGCCAGGGCTCCCCCGCGGCAGGGCCGAGCTGCGGGATGTCCCGCACCGACCGCGGGCTCGGCGGCGCCTCCGCACCCGCGCAGCGGCCGGAGCCCGGCGGTGCAGGGAGCCGCCACCCCCCGCGGGGTCGCTTCCCACCGGGATTTGTGCAAATATAGGGGAGAAAACCGTTTCCCCCCAACTCTCATTCTACTTTTCCCCGGGGGGGTGGCGGGGGGCCGCCGGCCGGCCGCGCTTACCCGTGCTGGCGGCCGCGGAGCCGGCTGTGCTGCAGGACCTGCTGGTACGGGGACTTGGCGGCGACGGCGAGGCCCAGCGCCAGGGCCAGCAGCAGCAGCGGCCGGTTCGCCATGGCCGGGAGGCGACGGGACGGGCCGGGACGGGCCGGCGGCGGCCGCGCTCCCCGTTAAATGCGGCGGCGGGGCGGGGGCGGGGAGCGGCGGAGCGGCCCCGCGGGGGGAGCGGAGCCGCCGCCCGGCCCGGCGGGAGGGGAGGGAAGGGGAGGGGAGAGGGGGCCGCCCCCCGGGAAGGGCATCCATCCATCCATCTATCCGCCCACCCACCCGTCGGTCCGTCCGTGCCCCGCTGCTGCGGGAGCCAGGGGCGTCCTCCCTCCTCCCTTCCAGCTCTGCGTTTCATCCACAATCGCTTCTGCTTCTGGACTTTTTTTCCTCTCCATCCTCCCCCCGCCCCAGTCGGGACTCAGAGCGGGGCGGTTGGACTGACACACTCCGGGGGTCCCATCCATCCCAGCCCCTCTGTGACCGCCCCCACCCCAGGGAGCTTTCCTGGCTGCCCTGCCCCACAGCCTGGTGTTAATGCCACCCCATGCTGCCTCACCTGGCACCCTCTCAGCGCCTGCTGGCATCACAGCCCCCTCCCAGCATCTTCCAGCGCCGTCAGGGGTCACACGTGTTGAGAAGTTTCTGGTTCTTTTGAACCCTTGACCATCGGCATCCCCCTTGGCCAGGTTGCTTGTGTTACATACGGTTCAGGGGTAAGTTTTGCAGCAAGCCACATGCCACCCCATTGCTCTGATGTGTCACAGACACCAAGGTGCTGGTCCACCGTGGCCGGTGGGAAAGGTGCCCATGAGCCAGCCCTGGCACTGCAGCCATCCTGACAGCTCACATGGGAAACCCCCGTTCCAGCCAGAGGGGTCTTTGGTGCATCTCCGCTAATGCCAGCAGAGAAGCCAAACCTCACTTGACGCTGTCACTGTGCTCGTCACCGTGGTCTTCCCAGGAGAAGTCCCAAAGGGGCCAAAATGTGGGCGAAGCACAAACAACAGAGGTTCCTTGTGCAATGCCATGTGCAAAGGGGCAGGGAAGACTGAAGTCACCTAGTTGCCAGTTAATCCAACCTGACTCACCGTGGCATCCCAGTGTTTGTAATGGATTTGCTCTGACTGGACTGACACCAAAGTCGAAGGGTTCTTTCCTCCCTAAATCCTCCTGGGAAGTAGAAGGGGTCCTTTGTGGCCACTTGCCCTTAGGGACAGACTTTTGCAAAACCCTCATGTGGCTTTGCAGACTGGGCAGTGGCCAGAAAGGGCAGCTGCTTGGCAAAGGATGAGGATGGGAATTGAAACATATCCAACGAACAGCCACCAAACCAAAGAGAAGTAGTCTTTAGCAATAATAAACACTTTGAATTTACAAAGATTTTTTTCCCCACAGTAAATAAATCTGATTAGTGTAAACAGCATTAATGCTTCTTGGATAAAATACACAAAACCCTTCCTCAGTCAGGTTTCCTCTCCCCGGGGAGTGCCTCATCGCTGCCTCCGTCTAAGTGGGTAAATCACAAAGTCATACCTGCAAAGGCTCATGACTCCTGCCTAATAGACAAGAAATAGAGGTTTTGAGTCTTCCTGAGAAAAAGGTGAGGTTTTGAACCCTCTCAGGTATAACCCAAGCCTTTCTCAGCTGCACCTCTGTAAAATGGAGGTATTTTATGAGTGCCTCCAGGGAGGAGTGATCTGCACTTCCCCCAGAAAGGGGTGACTTGGTTCCCTGGCTCTGGGAAAGATTTAGGGCTGTGAAGCCTGATCTGATGGATGTGCATTTTTCCAGGTCAGAGTTAGACCCCTTGGCCCCAGAAGGGAACAAACCTTAAAATTCACTCCTCCTCCACCAGTTATCATAATTTATTGCCAGGGAAAGGCTTAAAGCTCCTAAAAAGTGAAACAAAAAGAGGAGGGAGATCACAGCAAAGGCATTGCCAACTGCTGAGTGCTCCAAAAGCAGCAGCCGCTTGCAATTTCTCTGCGAAGAAGAACAGTGAAGCTCCCACATGGTGGCAGGACCAAGCACCTGGACATAGGCTCCTGCCTTGTCTTCCCCATGCTAGCTTGCTTTTTTGGGAATGGCAACGTCCCTCTCATTCATGCAGCTGATTTATAGACCCATGAACTTCTTTCCTGGACACCCCCAAGGAGCAGGAACCCCAGATCCTGGGAAGAGCATCTTCCCCCAGAAGCTGCCTGTCCTAGGATGAGCTCACCAGGATTACCATGTTCCATCATGACCTTCCAAAACGAGGGTTGATGTCCTCGAGACACCAAACCCCACGCCCTAGTCCACAGAAGTTTGTTGAACCCAAAATGTTGCAAATGAACTTGGCAAAGATTTTTCCCAGCGAAGTGTTTTCCTGGAGACGGAGCAAACAGCGGCGGAGGAGGGACTGAGCGGCTGCGAGGGGTCAGGGCTGGGAGGGCTGGGGCAGCCCTGCCGCCTTCCTGCGCCCAGCACTGGCAACGCGTCCTGGCTCCCCTGAGTGACACGCTGCTTTTCCTGCCCCAAAAAGTCTGGATTGCTTGTGCTGAGATACACAGAGCAAGGCAAAGGCAGGGCTGGAAAACACTCAAGCGCGCAGGGAGATGGGCAGAGCTGGTGCATTTGCCATTTGGGCAGCAGAGAACTCACGTGGAAAAGCATCTCCCGCAAACCCCACGGGCGAATTCACTGTTTCTGTCTACCACTGCTGGTTTCCTTCCTCCACATCCCTCCCTCCCAGTCCTGCTGCCTCCTCGTTCTTCTCCAGTGCGTCCTTACTCATTATTCCTCTCCAGCAGGACTCTCTGTACTGCCTGAGCCTTCAATTATCTCCTGTGGATCTGCTTGAGAGCAGTTCAACTGTTGCAAAGAAATATTCAAATATACTAAGGCTATCAGACTGTGACAAACTTATTTGTGAATGGCCATTGCTTTGGTTTGCACTTGTTTTAACCTCTGCTTTCAGACGGATGTTTAGCTTGAAATGAAATCCATGGGCAGTGGACTCTCTGCACATTCATACAAATACTCTAAAATCAATCACGTAGAAAATTGCACTTACACAAATAGACACTTCCATACACATTCCAGAGTAAGCAATAAGCAGAAATAACAGCTGCTCCGATAAAAGGGAGGAATCTCAAGACATACCCTAAGCCAAAACGAAGAAATCTTCAGCAATAATAAACATCTATTATTTAAGAAGCTTTTCCTCTATAAACAAATCCGAAGGCCGCAATTACTAAATCATTAAGAGCATAAATATTTTTTACATTGTTCTGTGAGCTGCACAGAAAGGCCAGAAGGACAGCTTGTGAAAAAACTCCACCTTTCCACCTCTCTAGTAATAGTTGCAGGAGAAATGATCAACAGCATAGAATTAAAAGGATTTTTGTATTTGCCTGCCATATTACATTTCTACTATCCTCATAATAGTATAAGCAATAATTCCCATAATAAAAAGTTATAGTGACATTTGGTAAAATCCACACCCCTGCAACAGGCTGAATCTCCATTTCATTTTGATCTCTAATTAATGGTGATTTCAGGTCAGATTTTTTTTTCCCCAGGCTAGCCTCCGCTCTCCTTTTCACAGACTCTGAGCAAAAGCACTGGAAAAAGCTCTGAGCGTGTTTTAAACTCAGCAGAATTTATTCTGAAGAATAAATAGGTGATCCTTTATTCATTTTACTCTCGGAGCCTGGCTTGGGTCAGGAGTTCAGCAGAGGATTCAGTTAAATGATGGGAAATGAGGTTAACCATGAGCCTGTCAATATGTTGGTATGAGATGTATCCCATCTCATCCCACGCTGTCACTTTGTTACCCGTTTTCACCATCAGTGCTAATATCGAGGGAAAAGATTTCCCTTCTGTGTCTTTTTAGGTCTTTTTTGAACAACTTCTTCACCCCAAATGCTCCCGCGCTCGCCTTTTGGGTCTTCTTTCCATCTTCTATGTGTTAACGACGTGGCAGATGCTCCTTCACGCCATGCTCTTGCTTTCACACATCAGTCTTGTAAAAAGATCCCGATAAAGATCTCATAATCCTCTTCGTTTCCCTTTGTAGACAGCTCAGCTCCATTTGACGTGTCCAGAGCCTGCTGAAAAAGGAAGAGAACTAATCCCGCTTGCCTCCGCCACACACGGCGGGGAATTCATGGGATTTATGTTCCAGCTCCACTCAAAAGTGTGTCCAAAAGGCCCTCTGTACACGTAAAGTGTTATTATTACATACAGTAACATCTAGGTCAGCGAATGGAATAGCGGGAAGCAGCATGAACCATCTTTGAAACCTCAGAAAAGCCTGTCCAGCCCTTTGGAGAGGTGACATACGGTGGAAATTCAGAATAAAGTACAAATCAGGGTAGTGTTTGGGGGGAGGCAGAGTGGAGAAGAGCAGAAAGAAGCAAAAACGAGACATGCTTTGGCTATGAAATGTAGTGTGAGGGACCAGCGCTTCATTAGAGCCCAAGAAATTGAAAGCCTCCTGCTCGCTGCTGCGGTGGCACAGCTGAACTATCCCTGTCAAAAGGCATGAAACTGCCAGTTCTTCAGCCTACGGCATCCATCTGGGGCCTTCACCATGAGCTACAGATAGTTTGGGTACCCAGCAGTTGCCAGACCACGCATTTGCCCGGGACGAGCCGGGATGCTCCGTGGCGAAGGCAGCGCAATCCCAATTCTGCCGCATCCCCCAAAAAGCTGCCAGAAGGGAATCAGGTACGGTTACTGTTGGTTTTCTCTCTCCTTTCTGATTAAGGGCGAACTTACTCCTTAGGTCTGGCCAAATTAATCTACTGTGAGCGATGCTCAGCTGCCTCCCCACAAGAATTTCGTCAGGGTAGATGCCCTGAGTTAGCTCACGGGCTTTAGAAGGCACCCCATCGTCTTGTCCTTGGGGGCCTCGGGGAGCATTGGCCAAAAAGGCAATTATACACAATATTCTCCTTCCTTTATATATATCATTGCGATGGAAGAAATATGTGCTTTATCTTTTCTGGTATAAACAAAACAATTCTCTTACCTCATCGTATAAGCTTGTAATTATCTTCCCACATTAGATACTTCGAGATAAATCTTTTTAAGAACGCCTCTCCGTTGCTCTCTGTTTCTCTGTCGGATGCCGACAGGCACACACACAAAATAAACCCACTGGAACTCCTGAGTAGTGCTATGGGGCCAAACTGATATCCCCTCATCTGTTTTCTATTTTCCCCTCCTTTCCCCTGCCCCATATTGCAGATATATGATACAGTAAAATTATAGAGCAGGAAGTCACAAGAAGCAGCAATTCAGCTTCCAGGGAATAATTCAGTGTCACTTACTCATATCATCCATATATGAAAAAGAAAAAGGAGAGATAGAAAACAGCTCCCACAAGGCATTTCTAGCTCTCACATGTTCTCATTTTATTCCTTATCCTGCAATTTATCTTCTTGTTTTCAGCAGGCCAGCAATGAAATAGAAAAACCCTAAGAAATCTTAGTCTGAGATATCTTTCTAGGGAGTATTCGTTTCCATGCATAGCTGCGTAAGCCATGGAAAACTCTGTGCCATCACTGGAGAGCAAACCACTTGACGAGCAGAGTCTACAGACCTTAAAATGGATAAAAGCAAGTTTTTTCTGGCCTGCTTCAACTGATTTAAAGGTCTGATAGACGCCCAACGTCAGTGCGGTAATCTGCTGAGCTTGGCTGTAAGCCATTCTGTAATGCAGGAAGAGAGCAAACGTTTGAGCATCCTGAGCCAAATTACAACAGACTGTTATTTTGGGATGTTAAGCTTTGAAATCTGAATTCATTTAGTTTATTATGATATATTGGAACATCCTATAGAAAGAAAGAAAGAAAGAAAAAGCTCATTAACTTCAGTTAAATAGAACAGGCAGGAGAAACCACTGCCTGCCAAAAAGATACACAAACTACGTTGTGTCAACAGACCATCTCGTAAGGGGAGATGCTTAGCCAGAAGGCTGCTTCTGTTAGCCCATAGACGTTGAATGAAATTCAGGTCACTGAAAGCAGGACAAAACCCTGACTTCAAGACCAACCTCAAAACAGCCCTCCGTAGCTCAGCACAATAATTTCTTCAGCAAGATTTGAGGAGCCATTTGCTTCTCCATCTCTCTGTCATAACAATGAGTGGCACCCAATGTGACAAAGGTGGTCATCACCTACTGACGACAGGGCCTCTGCACAATCATCTCTCCATACGTTTCACGTGGTGTTAACGAAGCAAAGCAAAAGAGACAGTAGGGCATGAAAGTTCAAGCATGTTCCCTGCTCTACATCTTCCAACATACCATCCGCATTTCTGAAGTAAACCTGAGGATTTATACAAACCCTGGGGGCTCTCGCAGTGAGGAGTATTTTATTAAAAGTATTTAGAATCACAAAGTGCTGGGAAGTCAAGAAACTGGAGAACAGCAGGGTATTCCCAAGGCTGCAATGCCTTGTCTGATTCACACCCTCATCAGCAGGAAGAGATGCTGCGTCTAAGGGCAGAAAGAGAAAGAGCCAATAATAATAACAATAATAATAGTGTGATTGGTAGCTATTTCGCATAGCATTTGCACATCACTGATGTCCCAGTTCTGCAGAGTTACACAAATGCTGGGTGGGTTTTTTTCTGGTTACTCCATTCTTCAGACAATGGCCTCCTCAAGCACCCAGGTGAAGCAGGTATGTAACAAAGCTCAGGACAGAAGACAAAGTGAGCAGCAATAAACTTTAGGAAAACCAAGTCCTAATAAGGAAAAGTCTCCCTTTTTAATGAAGAGAGAACAAACGTCAATGACACCAATGACGTCAATGACGTCTCACAACACACCCAGTCGCGTCTCGCACCCGGCCACCACCGAGGAGGCACAGCCCTCTCCCACCCTGCGACAGACCAAGTGCTTGGACCCAACAACCACCCTCCTTCTGGTCCCACCACTTCTCTCTCGGCTCTGAGAGCAGATCCAACCCACCGTGCGGTTGTGTGATCACAGACCTGGCATCGCAGAGGGTCTGCACAGCTGGGAGGGAGGAAGCTGAGCAACCTCCCCTCTTGCTTTCAGTGACAGCTCGGGCAGACGTCTGCTGGGAGGGGAAAGGTAGCGCCGAGCCAGCCCTGGGATAGGGAGATGGACTAGATGACCTGAGCTGTCAGTGGGGATTAGATCCATTTGCAGACTCCTGGACCAGTTTCTGCTGGGTAACCTTCGACACTACGGCTGACTTCCTCCAAAAAGGATTCTCCTCCCTCTCCCATGCATCAGCTCTTCTCCTGCTCCATCAGCCCAGCACGGAGCTCCCAGGCAGCTCCTTTTCCCCCCAGCACAGTGGGATCCTCTTTGCAGGTCCAGCTTCCTGCTGGATTTATGGGCTGAAGCGGCTCCCCAGCAGTAAGAGCGTTTGTGGAGGAGCAGGCACCCCAGAGCAAATGACACCAGCAGTAGCAGGGACTTGGGCACAGGCTCTGCCTGCCCCAGCTCTCCTGTGCTGGCCACCTCCATAGCCATCCCCACAGGACTGGACCGTGGTAGGTAGGAGAGCCAAACAACCCCGCTCGGCATGCTCTCCTGCCTGGCATCACACCAACGGCAGCAGAAGACCTTCTCAGGCTTTCCTTCAGCTTTGAGACTCTGCATGCTGAAGGTGATTATGTACCTCATCACCTCCTTCATGTCCAGATTTTACCTTTTCCTCCTGCCTCCACATGGCTAGAAAACTCAGACAGAGACATCCCATTGACCACTGTCTGCTTTGGGGGGGCTGCACGCCAGGCAGAGCTTCACCCAAACCCGTGATTCTAGAGCATTTCTATGTATTGTGTGTTTATGCGCATATACAAACACAAAAACCATACGCACACGTACGTCTCGATTAGGTATTGCGAGTTCCTCATCACTGCGAGGAATTATAGAGGACATATGGCTTAATTTAGTTGCAGTGGTTTTGTAGTTACAGCTGAGCAGATAACATGACAAGGCTAGTAATCGTTTCTAAGAGGGAATGATTTAATAATATAGTCTACAGCACTTGTAAAGGCTCCCTGATAAAGGGCCAGGGAAAGCTGGAACAGTTTGGATCCATTTCCTCACCGCTGCTGAGAACGAATGTTGCAATATGTGTTAGGAGGGTTGAATGGAAAATAATTGCCTTCGTTATGCAAGTTCAACGTACAGACATATGTTCCTGGATAAACCCCTTCTACAACCAGCCAGGTCCACGTAGCTTATTTTCCATAAAATATCAGGAGCAGCATTTCCTACAGGTTTCAGTCAAATATTTGAAACAGGCATATGCACATTTCTGAGGTCCACATGCACGTAGGTTTGTTGCTTTTTACAAGGGAGGCAGGTGTGGGAATAAGTCTCGTAGAGGATGTCTGAACACGCACCAGGACTTTGGCCTGTCCAAGACAGAGACAAACTGGAGACGTGGATATTTATAGGAGACACTGCACATTGTAAAGCGAGGTATCTTGGGCCAAATCCAGTTCCTCTTGTTTAGGCAAACTGACCTCTCGATTTCAACGGTGCTTCTCACTCAGGCAAGGTAAACAGAAACTCAGCCTTGGGCATTTAGGGGAAGAATCAGAGAAGTGATTTCTTTAGTGTGATACAATAGAACTTTGTATTAGCATTAGCCCCAAGTGCCTGGAAATCTGGAATTCAAATGAAGCAAAACCTCATTACAAATAAAGAGCTTCTTAAAACCAAAGCTTTTTCCACCACTACTTTTAAAAAGCAGAGTTGCCAGCTACTGAGAAAGTGAATAAGTGATACTCTGGCCTGGGAGCATTCCAGTAGGATTAGTCTGGCAGTTGTAATGCAATCAAGACAGACTAATTTCTTCATTATTAGTTTTTAATTCTTCTAAGTCTGCTTTTCACAATGGTTTGGCACCATCCGCGCTCATCGCTCTCCGACTCTGAAGCTGGCAAGCAGACACATTTGCTTTCTTCTTTCATTATAGCGGAGGGATGGGCTAATTTACGCCGGGAGTCCGGCGTGCCTGCGACGCCGGGAGAAGCGGGAGGGCAACGCTCCCTCACTCCAGCTGCCACGGGAGAGGTGTTTTGTCCATGAGCAGGAACAAATATTTATCAGACAGGCTTTCCAGTCATATGGTCCTAATCCTCACAGCAATGTGAAACTCCCAGGATGAGGTCATGGTTGTTTAAACCCAAACTGTACTTTTTTTTCCAGAGGCCAGTTCAGGTAGGTAGGAGATGGAGCTCACTTCTCCCCTCCTGGGGCTCGCTGAGAGCAAACTGCGGGGTTTTAGGAACATGATGTGCAAATACACATCCACAAACACGCACAAAGGCTTGCTCCAGAGCACAACAGGGCTGCCACGGTGCAGCATTCAGTTTCCAGCACTGACATGGGGTACCTTTTGCTCTGAGTTTTCAGAACTCGTCAAAATCCAATTGTCAAATTCCCTGAAAGATCCTTTAAACAAAAACTCTTCTCAAAAGTGAAAAAATTAATAAGATAAAACATTTTTTTAAAGGTCATCAGAAGTTTCTCTAAGCTGATTGCTGCTGGGGATCCTTTTTTAGGTGGTTGAGGTATCTTTGGTTTGCTCATTAGCCTTTCGCTGGCCTTTGGTGATTCACACTTTAAACTGAAGAACCAGGGAATTCCTCCTCCGTATTCCGCCAGGGACTGTTTGGATCAGGAATTGCCCAAATTAGGAATTGTATCTGAATCCTACTGAGGTCTGAGCTAACAGGCTGGCTCATGGCTCCCGGACAGACCCTTATTATTTTAGCCCACATGGTACTAAAAAAAGACCATCTCAAAACCATGAGACGTGCAATGGCATATTTTAGGACTGCGCATTAAACACACAGACCAGTTATATTCCTTCAGTTTTCTCCTTACGTAAAGAGAGGCGTGCTATGTATATGATAATATTCCAAACATTGTGTGGTATTAAGTAAAACAACTTAAAAGATGTTGCTCATCAGTACACAATGTATAGCAGCACTGTGTCTAGGGATGAGGTTGTCTCGAGCAGGACTGAACCAAGGGAAAGAGCACAACCAACGTATTGTGTGTTGCATTTTCAGCTGGAAGGTTTCCCAAACCCTGAACAAGATGAAATTTGGGTTGCTCCCAGAAGAAGCTGACAGCCAAGTAATCAAGGAGGTTGGAAAGTCAGGTCATGCCTCTTATTTTGACCCAGCCTTTGGCTCGGCAGTTTTACGTAAGATTGAGTAATTTCTGAGTGTAACGAACCTGGAGCAGCCTGTTTCCCTGCGGCCGAGTGCTTTCCGAGAGGGGAGCTTGGGTCTCCCACAGCCCAGGTGAGCCTCAACTACCAAGAATCAGATTTGGCTTTGGGAAATCTCTCTCTTTCTCTGCATAGCTTTTTCCCAGAATTCTTGGGGTTTATGTCCCACCAAAAGAAAAACAACAATTAAAACCTATGGGTTTTCGTGTCTCGCCCCCATGTCTGTGGCAGGACTCCCACATTCATCTCTGGTCAGCGATGGGGTCTACGTGGGTCATGCCATGGAGCAGATGCACAAGGCTGCTGAGCTAAAGGCAGGGTCACAGGCTGAGCCTCAAACGTATTCAGAAAATCTGGATGAGAGTTTGTACCAGGTGGTGGTTTGGGCTTTAGTTAGAGCTCTGCTCACCACATCCCCAGGACGAGCACCACCGAGCCCCAAACACTCAGTCCAAGAGGGGAAGGTGGCCGGGGAGCCAGGGTGGGGGAGAGTTCCTGAGCCCCACAGTACCCTGTAGAAACCTGGACCCCGCACGGCTGAGCACGTTTTCTTTCAGTGCGTTGCAGTCACCTCTGATAAATAATAGGAGAAGGAAAAACCAAGAGAAAGCAGTTGATGCTGCAGAGCTGGGTTGTTTACCCCCTTTTCTGAGCAGTCCTTCATTTATTTCACATGTGGCAAGACTCAGCTCTTGGATCTTCAGTTTTCTTTTTTTCTACTTCATTCCCTTTGAATCCATCAGCCAGAGAGATTAGCAATGTCACAGGAACCAGACCTTTCTGCTAAATCCCTTCCAGATGTTCAGAGCCACAAACATGTCAGTCATTGACAAGAGCCTAATGACAAGTTGCTCCCTGTTCATTAGCGATGGCTACTGTTTCCTGGCAGAAAAGGTTTTTCTTCCCACCCCCCAGAAAGCTCTGAAAGCAGTTTTTGCAGGGAGGGTTCCTTCTTCCTTCCCCAGGAACGGAGCTTCTGACGGCTCACGAGGAGCTCCCTGGCCTGACTGCCGTTGAGAGCTGCTCGCAAAACCAGGCACAAGGCACCACATCACGGAGGCATTTTAGGCTCTGCAGAGAAGAAACAAGTGCCAGACCTGGAGGCAGCTGGTGGGGTTTGACAAGCCCCAGGCCGTGAGGATCTCCAACAGCTTCGTGGCATTAGATGGTGCTTTTTCTGTGTTGGTGTTGCCAGCCCCAAGGAACCAGGTATGAATTCAAGTAGATGCTGAGGTCAGGATGGCTTTGGAAAAAACAAGAAGATAGGAGGACTTTCTGGGAGCAGTTCAGAATAGAAGAGAGGGGAATCATCTGGCTATTTATTTCTCCTAAGCAAGGAGAGCCATGTGTCGATGTTCCTGTCTTGCTAATGGAGAAGGCCAGGAGCTGTGTGTCGAGGGGCTCTCTCAAACAGAGGAGGCAACAGGATTTTGGCTCCAAGCCTGGAAGCCAGGCTCCAAGCCTGTGCAGGTCCTTTCTTTCTGCTTGCCCAAGGACGTGCCATGGTTTTCTCAACCTGTTGCAAAACATTAAATTTCACACCCTTCTTTGAGTGCATTTTGATCACTCTGTGATTGCTATGTTGGATTTGTCTTATACACCCAGCTCCTCGCAAGCTCAGGACGTACTTTTCCAAGCTAAAAGTATCCTCAGAAAAATCAATGCCATCCGTTGTGAAGGTTCCTGACGTTTGTATTTTCCCCTTCTTCCATCTCAGTTAATGGATAGAATTAAAAAAAAAAAAAAAAGGGCAACTTGCCAGGAAAGGCCGTTTCTTCCATGGAAAGTGCCGGTCTCCTTGCTGGGATGGGCAGGCGGGATGGACTGAGGCAACATCCTTTGCCATGCTCCCAACCACACCACCGCAAGGAAATGATATTCAGCAGCTTGTCCCACCTTGGCACAGAGATTGCAGTGAGATGCCAAGCCAAAACTTGTGCTGAAGTCTCTGAGAACTGCTCTTTTAATGTAGCTGCTTATTAGCATGACCCTACTTGGGGAGATTTCTTCCTTTATCCTTTGAATTATGAAAACCATTTCAAAACTTGATCCCCACGAAGGCTGGGCATTGTGTCAGCTTTAAGAAGTTGAAAATAGCGATGGGTTCTTTGCAGAAGCAGAAAAACCCACTTGGAGTCTGTCATTTGGATTTATGAATGTAAAGTCTGCTCTTTTGACATAATCTTCTTGATTTAAGCTTGTGGTTTCCGCACACAGTTTCCATTAAAATTAATGTAAGTCATCTGGGCAAATCTCTCCCAGGTTGACAGGATGAAAGATTCAACTCCTAGAGCTTTATTTCTCGTTTATGGATTCACTGCTGACCTGTGCAGGATCCAGCCTGGGTTGGAGCCTCCCACCCCTGCTCCGCAGGACCCTCAGTGATCAGGTACGAGGTGCCTCATCTGGACACCCAAAGCACCAGGGAAGGTTAGCAAACGCCTCTGGAAACTGCTGCTGAGCACAGCCTCAGAACAAGCACCAGATGTTTGCTAGATGAAGCAGAAGCTCAGTCCTTGCTCACCTCTTCATGCTGCAGAGCTGTTGTGGGTTCAGGTGTCCTGCCTGGTGTGAAACCAGCTTCAGCATCACCATCACTCCCACAGCAACATTCTGTGAAAGGGTGAATCAGAAAACAGAGCAACTCGGCAAAAATCCCAAACCAGGAGGTTTGGTTGCAAAATGACGCAAACATACATGCCATAAAAGAACACACAGGTATCTCCTCAAAGACATTAGCGCCTCATTTTTAGTCAAACCCACCAGTTTTGCAGAGGATTGCTCACATCACACCCATTTGAAAAGCAGCTGGAGGCTGAATCCTTCCCAGATTCAGGTCATCCACGTGAGCCCACCGCAGCCAGCCCAGGAGAGCATTGCTTGAGGATCAGACCTCCAAATTTCCCCAGATAAAACCACTAGAAGATGCAGCTCTGTTTGACAGTGAGCCCACAAGTGCTGACTCAGCTCATTGCCTCTCACACAGTTCCCAGTGATGATTTACTTCTTTTTTTCCTCCACTACTATGACATTCTTAACCCCAGGAAAGGACCACTAGCTCTCCCTAAAACAAGGCCCGTCTCTCCTTCCCAGCACACATTAACACACATTCGCTGGGCACTCAGAAGTAGGGTGCTTCATGTTTTCCACAAGGAAGTTTGGAAAAACCCATCTCCCAGAGCCCTCTTCCTCCTCTCGCCCCTGGGAGGTGGGTCTGTTTCTCCATCCCACAGCCCCCAGCCCTCCCCCATGCTCCTTGTTCCCTTCCCCAATGCCCTGGGAGGGATGCCTCTCATGGAAATTGTTCCTTAAAGCAAACAGACATAAAGAAAATATCACCAAAGCCCCACAAACTTGCAATATTGGCATCCCCCTGTGCTAATGTAACAGCAGTTCTCCTTTCCCTTGAGCCCTGTGCATCCCCAAGCCTGCACCCACCCAGACCTGCCACCAAATGCCTCCCAGTCGCTCCCTCCTGTACACCTCAGGCTGCTTCCTCCTCCTCTTCCTCCCACAGCTCCTCTCAGCGATGGAGAGCCTGACTGCAACCCAGTTTTCTCCTGAGGTGCAGACAAGCATGGTGGAAAACACAGATGCAATCTTATTCTTCCCCATGAAGGACAAAACCGTGCCAGTAAGTGATGCAGTTGATCCAGAAAACGCAGCACCCTCCAGGCGTTGGCTCCAGTTTGGGGAGTGAGGTGGGACAGAAGAACAGAAAACCAGAGTGAAAAATGAGATGAAACCAGGGAGCAGAGCTCTCTGCAAATGTTTTGCTTTGACACTTGCAACAGTGGTTATTCATTTCCCAGTAACTTTATACTGCTCTTAACCAAACTCGTCAGTGCAAAAAAACGGCATCACGAGCTCTTGAGGATTTACGTGAATTGTTTATATCGGAGCACTTGTGTGTGGGGAGAGCCCTGCGGTGGCTGCGATTGCTCCATGGCCTGGGGACAGCCTGCAAATGGGGACCTGTCCCCACCAGGAACAGCAGCCCTGGGGGGTCCCACCATGGCCCCCCAGATTCGCACTACGTCTGAGCACATGCCCAGCACTGAGAACGGGGCAAATAACCTCCACCAGGTAAATGTTTTGGATTCCTCGGTCATAGCACCAAGAGCCTGATGTGCCCATATATGTTGGTTAATGGATTAATGAACAACCACATTACATAATTGCCAATTATTATATCTTAAGAATGAGTAATTAAATAATTTTTTGTTTGGGGTTTTTTTTTTTTTTTTTGCCAAAGGCTCTAAATAGCCTAAAGGAAGAAATGGGGATGTGTGGCAATACAGATTTTCCTAGGAGGGTAAGTCCAATGCCATTGAAGTGACTGAATTTAAACTGAAAATCAGAAAAGGAAGCAGGGTCCGTACCTACCATGGGCTATTTATTTCTTGCCGCCCTGGCTTCCCCGCTGTCCTTCAGCTCTCTTGCCTTTTACATTGCACACACTGCGCTATTGTCTCGTAAAAGCCTTAGTTCAGCAAATGAGAAACATATTGCGCAGTCTGACATAATTGCCGGCCGTGATTCATCCGCACCCTGGTACCTACAGTAGGCTCCGTGCTGCTGTCGGGGGCTGCTTCTCATTCCCAGCCGCCGGCGGAGGCGGGGAGGGGACCCGAGGCTGCGGCTCTGGGTATTACGTGTGGGAGAATGAAATCATCCCTGTTAGCACGGACGGCGAGAGGAGAGAGAGAGGGGAAAGTATCACGACTGCTTATTGCCACGGAATATCTGGAATTAACCTATTACATCAAAATGTCACCTGAAAGCGTAGACCAAGCCCGTGCTCTCCGCTATGAGGGGGTTCACCAGACTGTAAATCGCGGTGTAACACCAACGACCCAGCAGCACCATGAAATGGAGATGCCTCACTGGTGCTCACCAACCCACGTGCACTGGTGGTAGTTGAATACCCGGCCCAAGCGCTGCCTTAGACCCTTGGGCATCTTCACTGAGGAATTTTCATTTTTCACAGTTAGAAATCAACTTTCCCATTTTGCCTGCCCGCTGGGAAAACTCTGGCACTAACGTTAGTCCCTGATGCTATTGCCTCATGTTCTGCTTACACTGTAAAAAGCAGAAAAGGAGGAAGAAAAAAATCCTTCCCATTTAAAGGAAAAAAAGAAAAGAAAGGTAGAGTGAGGAGAAGCAAACTCAAAAGCATAGAAATCATGAAATCTAGCCTGTAAGACGCTCATCCAGAAAATTTCCTGCAAAGTCATAGCTCAGATTTCTCTTTATCTAGGAAAAACATTTCCCTTTCTTCCAAGGGCTATCCCATTTTTCAGAATAAAAAGCAAATGAAGAGCAAATGTGAGGAATCTGAGCTAATGTTGTGAACCTTGTAAGCTCTTAAATAATTAGAGACCTTTATTGGTATTACATGAAGATAAATGATTCCATATAGTCCAAAGCTGATCCATACTCCTGCTAAATACCTTAGTCTTGGGTAACTGCAGGAATAAAGAAATACTGTATACAAATCCTTCCATGATCTTTTCATATAGAAAAATAAAGCGCAGTTGGTTTTGAAGACGATCAATGGATTTGCTATTTTCTCCTTATTTTGTTATGCAACTATGTCCTGTAGGAATTTGGACAACAAATGGTCTGTGAAACGTAAGAAATAACCTTTGTTGGCATTAGAGTAATAAGCAAGATTTTTTATCAGTGCTAATGTATTATTTTCATATATATATATATATATACACACACACACACACGTGCATGTATGTTTGCAATGTGTTACCATAAATCATGTGAAAACGTAGAGCAGATGTTCTGTAATAGGTGGGATTATCGTGCCTTGGTTGTGCTATCATGGGAACCGACCCCCAGCGGGCTCAGCGGAACGTGCCTTGCTTATATAGTAATGGGGCTGCTTGAAAAGAATATTTATACATGGGGCTAACCTGTTTTCTTTTAAACATGAGGGGTGACTTGTCTTCCTAGTCTGCTTTTAGATGAGTCAGACTGTATACAGACGGTGTCATTAGAAGAATATTTCCCAGTAATTGGTCACTTGTCATTGTCTGCTCATCCAGAGGACGGGTTTTCTCAGCCATTTCCCCAGCCCCGCGTACAGGGATGCGGCAGGTTGAACCACGGCTGTATTTGAAACACTGCTGGACCCAAAAGATAAAAAGCCAGAAAAGACCGAGTTAAAAACGACTGATCAGAAAGAGGTTTACACAAACTCCTGAGGTCTACACCTTTGTTTCTGGTGGGAAACTGCACATCGAGTGGAAACTGGTCCTACTTATCCCCACTGCTCCTATTTATCCCCATTGCGCCCAAGCCAAGGAATTTGTGTATCAGCATCCCCAAAAGCCAGCCTGAGGGAAGACCAAAATAACCTGTTCTCCAGAATAAACTGCTTAAATTATGCTTGGTTGGCTGCCTGTATTTCTAAGGACAATGCGGTGACTGCTGCAGAGCTGTATGGCTTTGCCGTTTCTCCACAGCAGAGGTTATAGGGAATAAAATCATAACACACTATATAAATATATAGCAATTTATAAGGAACTAAGGATTAATGCGGCAAAATCCCCAGCAGCACCAAATAAAAGGCAGAAATAAATGCACCTTTAAACAGCTTCAGAGAGAATATACCACAAGAAATTTTTAGAAAGACTGATAACTTAAAATCCACCTTTCTTAGATTTTTCCGGTCTAGAGTTAATCTGCCATCGCAGCTCTCACATTTGAAAAATGATCAAAACACCATAACTGGATGTTTGTGAGGAACTGGGGACAACGGGAGACCAACAGAGTGATCAAATACAAAGATTTATGTACGGCAAGAGAGGTCCCGGCTGGGACGGGCAAAGGAAGGGGTCACACCCCCTCAACGTGCCACTTTGGCCCTTTGCAGCATTTCCAGCAACTTTTTCCTCCATGTTTGGGGATCTGCCCTAGAGAATGTGAATTGGGGCTGTGAAGAGCACATTTCTGTCAGACGGAGGGGACAGAGGGACACCCCGCCACGGCGGCGCCCATGGTGGAAGGAGAGCCCATCTCGGCCAGGCGAGGCGGGACCGCATACGAAACGTGGGAGACAGTGCAACACCCCTGCAAATATTTTCCACATCTCAGAGCAGACAGTCAGCGATGAATGAAAAATTAGAAATTTCACATGCATACATACTTTTTTTTTTTTTTTTTTAAATAAAGCAAAATAAGAGAAGAAAACCCCCATTAATTTCTATGCCATGCCTGCCAAGGGGCAGCTCTAATTCATCCCCTTGGCCATCTCGGTTGAATTTTCCTCTCTAGAATTTGCTAAACAGCCAGATTTCCATGGTTACCAGGGCTTGCTACTGATACGCCTCAAACATACTGTACATTTTTGCTGAGGAGACGCAGACACCGAGCCGTTCCCGCACGACTGCCTGGAGAAGCGGGCTGCAGCCGAGCCCCGCGCCGGTCCCTACCGGCGGCACAAAGGTGATGGAAGGGACCAACCCAGGCGAGAGGTGATGGGAGAGATGGTACCTTGCTTCTCCTTGCCTTGGCCAAGAGACAACACGTAGCCACCCCACGCAGCTTTAAACGTTTGGCACGGGACACAGGATTGTGCCATGGGAACCCCTGGAGCCCCTCTTCTGGCCTTACCCCTTGACACACACCAGCATCCCTGGCTAAGGAATCAACACGGCTTCGTGTGGCCAACTCCCAACAGCCAAATCTTTTTCTCCATTTCATTTTTGGCACACACGTGCATAAACACACACACACGCACACACATGTATTTCATCGGTGGTGGGTTCATAGGAGGGAACTGCTATGTTAAATTCAGAGTAGTTTTTTTTTTAAAAAAAAACCTAATGCAATAATTAATTTCACCAAGAGATCATATATTTTCCTACTTTTGATGTCTAATAAGCTAATTTCAATCAAGCGGTGGTATAATTTCCTGCTTTTGAAGTCTAATGAGTAAACTGCATGGAAACCTCCATAAAACAGAGAACTCATTAATAAATGTATAGTCCCTTTGTCCAAGACTTCCAACTTTAAATCAAACGCACAACAACCAGATGTTTTTCACATTACTGCATTTCAAGGTTTTACTGGAAGTGATCTCATCATACATACTTAATGTAGGTGTCCAACTGTGCATGTTATTCGTATCACGAATCAGACCTTGCAGCTTTAGGACACTGTGTGGCAAACCCAACTATTGTTTAAAGCGGATAAAATTTATGCTAAGCTTGCCACGGGAATATGAAGGAGACCAAATTGGATAGAATATACTGATTTTGATGAGTGTCAGAAGCGAGGAAATTATATCATTCAAACATTTGAACTTATTGTTAGGAAACACTGAGCCACTGTTTCTGGGAAAGATATTGAATTTAGCCAATCTAGTAAATCAAAGACTTTTCTGTTTTTCTTTGAAGTAGGAAATTAACTGCAAATGCAAAAGATTGAGACCAGGACAGAGACAGAACTGAAACGAGATGTACGTTTTTCAAAGAGAAGGAAAACGAAGGCTGGCTTGCAGGGAGGGGTGGAATAACATTTCAGTAGGAAAACATTGCTTCATCGTTTTTGAAGAAAATGTATACAGTTAAGTTACGATTTAAACTTTTTGCTAGGAAGCACGCTGAGCTCGCTTGCAGCTCAGTTGGCATGCTTGCACACCATGGCTTCGGCTTGCTTTGGTCATTAGGGAAATACCCACTATGGATTCAACCTACGAGTACTAATTAGTCACCTTTTAATTACCAGCAAGAGTTGGCTGAAGGTTATTCCGGACGGTTTATCACCCAAGCTGTGCAGTGGGCAGCCTTTTGCCCAGGGCAAACTCACGCCTCCAGTTCATTGCAGAAGAGCCCTAACAACTCCCCTCCTCCTTCCCCGTGTCTGGATAAGATTTTGAGTTTCCTCAAGACTGTAAGAAAACTTGCAGGAAGGTTTCTCAGGGGTCTTCATACACTTTTTGGTTCCTTCTCCCATTGGAAACAGCATCAGAGCTCAAATCATGCAAAGCATCCCGGGGGGCTTTTGCTGAAACAGAGTTGCTGAGGCACTCGCCTACCTTGGCTCCACTTGGAACGCAGGGGTCATGGGAGGCAAGGCAGAAGGAAAACAAGCATTTAATTTGAGAAATGGGTGAAATTCTCATCTTACCCTCCCCATCAATTCATCCCAACCCGCTTCAATCAGGGAATCGAGGAGTGTAGCTATAATACGAGGGGGAAGGGTTTTACACTGAAAGAGGGGAGATTTAGGTTAGAGATTAGGAAGAAATTTTTCACTCCGAGGGTGGTGAGCCCCTGGCCCTGGTTGCCCAGAGAAGCTGTGGCTGCCCCATCCCTGGAGGGGTTCAAGGCCAGGTTGGACGGGGCTTGGAGCAACCTGGTCTGGTGGGAGGTGTCCCTGCCCAGGGCAGGGGGTGGCACTGGATGGGCTTTAAGGTCCCTTCTAACCCAAACCATTCTGTGATTCTATGATGTAATCTTCCTACAGAGATCAGGTTCCTCCGTACTGCTCTGCCACAACTTTCTGGGACACCTTTAACAGCAAAGGGAGGGCTCACAGCCTTCCTACAGAGAAATAACTATCAAAAATGAAAATACTGCCATTTCCTATTGGGTCAGCTTTGACTCACAGCACAAGTAATGGGGAAGCAGGAATACTGACCAGCATCTGGCTGGTTTCCTCTTTCAGAGATGTGGGAACTTCACCCAATTTCTCAGCCCTTTCATTGGGAAGGAAAGGAAGAAGTAGAAATGACTCATTTTCTCTTTCTACCAGGAGAACCATGCCAAGGAGCTGCTGAATTTGTGCTTCTTACTTGCAAGCAAGACCGTCTGAGCCCAACGCATCTGAGCGGGTTCAGTGGAAGGTGTCCAAATCCTAGTGTAACAACAAGGATCACGTTGGCACATATAAACACAAAGAAGTGTCGCATTTAAACGAGGCGATTTTGTCCTTTTAGAGAAATAATAGGCTTTTCAAACACACTAGCAAGCCCTTAAGTGATGTCTAGAGGCAGCTCAAAATAAGTCGATAAATCACACAGCCACGAGCAGGAGAGCGCATGGTCCCAGGCTGTACCCAGACTAAGATGTCAGTGGGAGCGGCAGGTCTGAATATGGGAGCTGAATTGCTCAGGGCAGTTCCTGCAGGAATTAGATCACTTTCTGGCCCTCATTAGGTTAGTGCACATGGCTGTTAGAGCAGCCGAGGCGATGAGGGGTGCTCTGCCTGGGTGCAGCCAGCACGCAGCATTGCCGACGTCTTGGCTCTCTCTTCCTTTGTAAAAGGAATACATTTGGCATGTTGCTCACAACACACTCACCAATACCCCGTCAATAATCTGTGTAAGAGCTGTAGCTCATTACAAAGAGAATATAGACTTGAATTAGGAGGCTGAATCCAATTAGGCTGCGCTGAATTGCAATGCTCCAGGTCTTAAAGAGACCGCGAAAGCCCCATCCCATTTGAGATGTACAGTTTACATGCTGGATGTTTGCAAAGAGCAGATTTTGCGAACCCTCAGATCATTTTTTGCAGCAGTCCTCATTATCCCCATGCCAATTCCTGTCAATCATAACTGGCGCTATAAAATAAATAAATCCCCACACCGCTACCACGGGGTTGGGAACCTCCTGGAGACTTGGCACTCGTGTGGCACTGCTCGCCAGTGGGTGAACTCGGTACAAAAGCCCACTGCTACGAGAATAACAAGGCCCTGATCAACTCAGACTTCAGCATCAAGCCCCGGTCTGTAATCTAGTGAAATTATCCTCTGCCCCTTTTCACCGGGCGCCGGCATCCAAAGGCAGCAGCGTGCCTGGGCCAGCACGTAGCGAGGCTGCCCAGCTCACACCAGCGCTGCTCCTGCCCAAGCAGGGGCAAAACGCCCCCCGGTTTTCCTTTGTAGGACCAGTGTTTGGGTGTTTTGTTCGGTTTAAGTGTGAAAACAGACTTTGCCGGCCAAAGCAACCGCTTGATCCCTGGCAATTCCCCGGCGCTGTTTGGCTGACCCTTGGTGGCAGAGAAATTATTCACGACTCGTTGATATAATGAACGTAACCAAGTGACTACTGAACCCGGTCCTACAAAAGAGAGCTTCATAATTGTAATATCAAGTTTCTCCTGCCCAATTTTGCGTATTGTGCGGGTAGTTTTTAAAGCCTGTAGTTCCAGGGGGAAAAGCTCATGTCAGTTCACACACACAATGGAAGGAGCAGCCGTTGAGCACTGGGAAAGTTTTTGTACCTGGTATAAAGGAGAGCTAATCTTGTGCAGTATTTGCATTTTGAAAGCAAGAGCCTAAAGCTTCAAATGATCCCCCGGGTAATGCTCTGCCCTGGCATCTGTGACGCTGAGAACTCGTAACGTGGGGAAAGCAATATCCTGCCCTTGCTACAAACACTGGGAAGAGCACACCACAGAAAGCATGACAAAATTTTAACAACCCTAAGACAATTTGATATGCAAAGGCTTCATAAAACCATATAAAATTAAATACAAAAGGACACTTATAAACATCCTGTCTGTTGCCTCTCAACAAGTGTTTCACATAGTTGGATATCAGTGTTTTCTGAATGAATTATAATACTGCTATACTTTTCTCTAAAATTACGTAGACATTGTTTTTGATATGGACATTACATAATTTCGGGTTTCAGACAGCAAAAGGCCCCTGCAATCTCTTTTTTCCCTGAAGATAAATAAATAAATAACAAAAACAAAACCCCAAACCAACCGAAGTCCGTGATGAAGATATCCTTTCCCTCAAAACCAGCTGTGCAGACAGGAGAAACCACTGCACCCTCTGCCGGACGCTGCTGAGAGGAATCCTTTAGACAAAGTTTAGGCAAGCTGCACACATCGTACGTTGTCCTGTACAAGAGAAATTAATTTTTTCCTGAAAATGTCTTTCCAGTTGTACAGCACAGATGAAACCACAGCATGGCTCAAAGCAGTTTTCATCCCAGTTAAGACATGACCAGCGGTGCAAATTGTGCTCTAGGCACCAGGACCGATACATGTAGCATCAGGCATGACTACAATGAATGGGCAGCTGACAATTTTGCTTCCAGCAACAATTAAAATTAAGCATCTTTTAGCCTAAGTATCACTGAGAGTGGCTCAGGGGATAGCCTTGCAGCAGCATCCAGGAGCAAACAGTTTTGGGGAGGCACGTCCCTCTGTGGACTCACCCCACACCTTGGTGGGACATGGTCTACTTCTGAGGGGCAACGCAGCAAAATTGGGAAGCATCATCCAGCTCCTGAGCTGGATAACCATGGCCTGAGATAAAAGGCTCTAGGTTATCCATAACAAACCATTAGTCCGTGAGGTTTTCCAGAGCCACAGGTCTCCCCCATTTCACAGTACAACCAACTAAACCAAAGCTGTGTGTCCAAGAAAGACCTTGCAAACAAGTAGGAATTTCTTCTCAGAGCTGCGGGACCGTGCAGACTACCTGCAGACACTTGATTGTTTCTTAAAAGGAAAAAAAAAAACGAAAAAAAAAAAGCTTCCCTAGTCTTCATTGCATCAAAGCACTAAAGCCTAGGGAGGTTTTAGTTAACCCTCATGCGCCAACGGAAGGAAATGCATAGCAGGAAAGACTGTTTTCCGAGAGAAGCCATACAGGAAAGTTATCAGCAACCCAAGCGATAAAATACAAGGGCAAGGAATGAACTGTGGATTTAATGGCACAAGGAGGAGTTTTTTTATGAACCCTCTCTTAATGGTGCAGCAGTTATCTAACCTGAAGTACACATTCAACAGCAGGGGCCTGATACCCCTGGAAGTGGCATTTAAGGTATCACAAAGCAGCTGAGACACCTCAAATGCATCAAGGGAGACTCTGGACATGCTCATGTCCTTGACTCTGAGGTTAGTCGCCCAGAAGAAAGAATGCTGCTGGATACTCATTGGCAGTGTTTAAATTAAATGGGATAATTTTTCTAGTTTATACTAGAATTAATTTGGGTGACCTCAATAGTCCACTCTGGTGTCAGTGTTTGCAGCTCTGAGGTAGGATGTCTTCTTACTCAGAGCAGCCTG
This sequence comes from Fratercula arctica, assembly GCA_947846985.1. Lineage (NCBI taxonomy): Eukaryota > Metazoa > Chordata > Aves > Charadriiformes > Alcidae > Fratercula > Fratercula arctica. The sequence continues at coordinate 15,247,438 of CANTUZ010000006.1, read as the reverse complement.
GGCTCATTTTCTGGCTTGTCAACATAACCACATCACTCTTCTCTCCTTGGCTCCCCCTCTGTCATGTCAAACATGTCAATTCATCTCCATCTCAAGGCTCTTCACAGCTCATCCCTGCACTGGCTATCTCCCACGTGCTGTCAAGCCATCAGTGCCCACCTCCAATCTGCCAGCACTGCTCGCCTCCGCTGCCAACAGCAAACTCTCCAGCCGGTCCCCTGCTTGGCTGTGTGCAGAAGACCTCTTCTCCATCACCCAGCAACCCTCCTCAGACGTCCCCTGGAGATCTGCTCCTCCATGACACCTATGAAAAAGCAGGCTAAGCCTTCCACCTGTGGTGCTGGCCAATGTGGCCTCCCTGCTGCCTTCACCCTCCTGCAGGTCCAGCCCACTCACCCTGTGCACAGATCTCCTTCGGTGGGCTTTCACACAGCCCCGAGCACGAGGGACCAGAGTGGTGTGATAGGGACCATCAGCCTTGACCACGCAGCGCTAAATCTCCAAACACACAAACAGGATAACAAATAACATGCAAACTTCCAGCTTCTGGCTTTTTTCTTTGCTGGGTGAGCGACAGTTTAATGGTGCCTTCCCATCGTTACAGAGAGACTTGTGTTAAAAACAAACAAATCCAAGCTTTTGAGCCAGCTCTGCCGCACAGCTGGATTCACGAGCCATGAACGGCCTTGGCCAAGGCACTGCCAATGGAAGCAGCTCTTCTGCTGCTTGCCTCCACTCGGGCAAAAACAGGCATGTGCAATGGAAGTATGTCAGACAAATGATATTTAGACAAATATTTACATTTTAGCAGTAGCAGACTTTTCTACTTTGAATGTTAATCCAAGCCGGTCTCCTTTCTCCATGCCTGTGCTCCAGGCCCAAACCTCTTCCATGGAAAGGCAGAAGAAGGGAGAGAGGCTTCATCATAACATTTAAGCAAATGGTTAATTTTCCTGAATCAGGACCATAGACTTTAGGAGGGATTACTTGACCTAGAGTCAGCAACTTTTTCCACCAACACTAAAAATACCCTTGAACGAGCCGTGGAAATACGATAGCTTAAACACTTAGCAGTACTTTAGGCTAGACAGTGGTTTATAATTATATGGTTTCCGTTCAGAGACCTGCCAAGGGGCCATTCCCACACAGTCTTTATTTTAGCGAGGGCAGGGCTCTGCCAGCCCCAAGGTAAGGGCGATAGGCGGCATCTGCCTTTGCCTATCAGCAAAACCAGCCTCCACTCCTGCAACCACATTTTCTGTCTGCAGCTTTTTAACATCCAACAACAACAACTCTTAAACCGTAAAAGAAAATCTGCTGAACACGAAGGAGTAACAAACACCACAACAGCCGTATCACTTATTTTTATAGTCATCTTTATATTGCAGTTCTCTCTGCTGCTAATGCCGAAGTACTGAGAAGCTGTTTGTGAGCTGATCCTGGAGGCTGGAATACCTGGACGGGGGAGATCTGGGATTCTGGGCACCACAAGGGGTTGTGGATTTCAAATTAAACTATTTGTGGTGAGATAAACCTCTCTCTTCCCTTTTCCAAATGAAAGCACAGCCCTGGATGGTGGGTGCTACAGGAGCATGTAGATGCGCAATGAAGGAAAAGCAAAGCAACTTTTCCACTTCTGCCCACAAACCTCTGCTAAATGCAGCCACCAGGTCAGCATTTCAGGTCAGACAAAGAGCACGTCCCTGGAGGAGGTAAGGGACTCATTCTGCACTACACGCCTCATCCTTAACACGTGGATGTGGGAGGGATTGCATATGTAAAGCAGAAAAAGAAAGAAAGAAGAATCATGGGGCATCTGAGCAGCCAGTGGGTTACACGTACCAGTTCATCCCAGTCCCAATAGGCAGATGCTGATGAGCATCCCCATAAACCCCAGCACTGGGACTGAGCTTCCCCTAACCCGAGAAGGAGCAGTGCAGGTGGCAAATATACACACACAGAGACATTTTCTCTCTCTACACGCAGATATGAAGATGCGGGGAGATGAGGAAGGGCTGCTCGGCAGGACTGCGTGCGCCTGCTTTCCATCAGAGGGCAGTGGCAGCCCAGCCATGGCCACCGTCCCCAGCACAGTCCAGTTCAGCTGACGAACGCCTGGATTCTTTGGAGGAGCGGCACTGCCTTTCCCTGGTCCTCCTCTGTTTCTCAGGTGTCCAAAGCCAAGACCAGTCTGCGACCAGGTTTCCGCAGGCTTCTGGATGAGCCCAGCTGTGCCAAGACAAGCTCTTGCTCAGTAGGTTTTTCGGAAGCAAAAAAACCAACCTCAAATACTCCCAAATCCAGCAAGATTTCTGACAAGAACAGAGACAAGGCCACCGATGGAGAATACACAGAGGGTGACCATCTCCCTGGAACACCAAGGGGCATCTCGGGGCCGATGCAGCACAGCGTGGAGGAAGGGACCCATTGCACCCTGCCATGCTGACAGGGACCCGGGACCCCAAAGAAATTACTTTCTGCAAGAGCCAACGGGCAGCTGTGCACAGTAGACTGCAGGTTTTAAAGCTAACGATGGCCTAAATTAAATACTGGGCACAAACCCCCACAAATGGCACCTCGCCTGGGTTTGGAGGGGCATCTCCTGGGAGAGCCCGGAGGCAGCTCTGCGGCAGCCGGGGAAGCGCTGGAGGGACAAGTGTGTTCTCATGATTGCACACAGCATCTTCAGTTGCTCACATTAACTCATAAAAAAAACCCACTCTGTGTTTCTACAGATTGAAGCAAGGCTTTTTTGAGGAACCACAAAACCTGTCTTTTCCACAGGCTGAATGTTTCTAAACTATTTCCGGTGAAATTCTGCAATAAAGTCTCTCTCTAAATTACACTCATCAGTTAAATTGGGTTTCATTACCTTCCTTTCCCTCAGTGCCCTTTACACCAGCTGGACGCTGCATTTCAGGAATCCATTACGTGCCAACAACAAAAATGTTTCTTCCTAAAAAAAAAAACAACCAAAAAATAATAAAAAAAAAAGTTTTTGGTGATAAACTAGTTCCTATTTCTTCAAAGGTCCAAGATGTTGTCAGGGAAGAGGAAGCAGATGGAACAGCTGCTTTTGGACCCCAGAGTGCTCTCTAAAATGCCCTGTTCTTCCAATTTAGTTTTTTTTTATAAGCATAATTAACAGAAGCAATAAGTTGTTATCCACATAGACAGCTTTTTGACTAAATCAGACCCTCTTTTGTTCACTTGGCAATCTCTAGGAAACTTGGGCAACACAACCCAGCACAGCAAGGGGAAAGTGTGCTGGCACGTGGGATTACAGCTCATCACCTCCTCAAATGGCTCATATGTGGCCTTTGCCACCATCAAAAAAGAGAAGGAAAATAAGATGCTGATAATAGACATCTGCAGTACCATGCCTCGGGACTTGCTTCCCTTAATTTCATGTTAGAAATTAAACTAGTATCTTGCAAAACCTGGCTATTTCCAAAACCTGACATTTAGGTAACCAAACTGCCCTCTCATCTTTACTGCAATCTACCCATACTCAGGGATTTTGCTCTATTTTAATCTGAAGGTCTTCTAAGCATATTTAGGTGTTTCAGGTTGTTTAAAGTGATGAACAGAAGAAAATGAGAAGGCTCCTGTCTTTTGGGTTTATACATTGGGTAATTCCAGCAAAGCAAAAACCAAAGCAGGCTGTGAGCTTCCTGTGCCCGAGTTACCAAAAAGCTCAAAATTCAAGGGGTGGGAGAGAGGAGCAAAGAGCATTTTTAGCATAAATTAGTTTGGCTGAGAATTCACAGCCTTTAGAGCACTGCCAACAAACTCAGTTATGCCTTGGTGCTTGGTAAAACTGAAAGGAAACTGTTACAGCTACTTGCACCCCTTCCCTAACAGGGGAAAACAAACCCCATTTTGGTAAGTGACAGGCTGAGTCGAACACTTCCCCTTTAATGAAAACTTTATTAGATCCCAGCATGGTTACGATTTTGGAAATTGCTTTTAGTGAGTTCGATGAGTTTCAGAGCTAGGTTTTAACGTCATTGTCTTTTAAATTTAATCTTGCTTGAATTACATTTAATTTGATTGCACTGTGGTACTTACTTGCATATGAGTAGTTTAAAAGTTTGCTACTTTTTCACCCCTTTGCAAGATGCCCACCTCCCCCCGGCGTTACCCCCAAACACAGCACAGTGGGTGTTCAGAAACCACAGGGTGTCCTGCAAAGCCTACAAAGCTGCAGTGTTTGGGGGTTTTTTTCCATTTTTTTTTTCCCCTCCAGACATACATGCTATCTAGGCTCTGCAGCTACCACTAAAGAGGATTGCCTCCCCCACCCTCATTTTACCTCTGTTTCCCAGTGGCTCCCAGCACCATGTGAGATGAGGAAAAGTCCTGTCCTGCCCCACTTACCTCCCACACGGTATCCCCCATCCTCCCCACTGAAGGAGCCCTTCGCTGCCTGCATCACACAGGCTCTGCCCTTAGTTCTGCTCCCCCTGTGCTGCTTTAACTCTTCCACGCACCTGCCATCAATGCAAAATTAAGGAACTGCTCATCGCTGCCACCTTTCTGCGACTGGATTTTCTGCAAAGAATCCTAGAATGGTTTAGGTTGGAAGGGACCTTTAAAGGTCATCTAGTTCCAACCCCCCTGCCCTGGGCAGGGACCCCTCCCACCAGACCAGGTTGCTCCAAGCCCCGTCCAACCTGGCCTTGAACCCCTCCAGGGATGGGGCAGCCACAGCTTCTCTGGGCAACCTGGGCCAGGGGCTCACCACCCTCACAGCAAAGAGTTTCTTCCTAATATCTAACCTAAATCTCCCCTCTTTCAGCGTAAAACCATACCCCCTCCCCTATGGCTCCCCTCCCTGATCCAGAGTCCCTCCCCAGCTTCCCCGGAGCCCCTTTAGGGACTGAAAGGCCACTATAAGGTCTCCCCGGAGCCTTCTCTTCCCCAGGCTGAACCCCCCCAACTCTCTCAGCCTGTCCTCACAGCAGAGGGGCTCCAGCCCTCCCAGCATCACTGGGGCCTCCTCTGGCCCCGCTCCAACAGCTCCGTGTCCTTCTGCTGTTGGTGCCCCAGAGCTGGAGGCAGCACTACAGGGGGGTCTCCCCAGAGCGGAGCAGAGGGGCAGAATCCCCCCCTCGCCCTGCTGCCCACGCTGCTGGGGATGCAGCCCAGGCTGAGGGGGGTTTGGGGGCTGCCAGCGCATGTTGCCGGGTCATGTTGAGCTTCTCATCCACCAACACCCCCAAGTCCTTCTCCTCAGGGCTGCTCTCCAGCCATTCTCCACCCAGATTGTTTTGTGCCACAGCTAGCAACAAGCAAAATGTGAAGAAACTGGTAGGCTACATGCATTGATGCATTGCTTCAGTCCTTGAGATGTTCTTCAGACAGAGAATAAGGCTGTAACCCCCATGAAATGCAGCGTGGTGGACACAGAGAAGGTGAGAGACGCATCCACTGCTCTTGCACAGTTCACACAAAATCTACATGAGTCACTCTTTACTTCCCCGATCTTTATCTCAGGATATAATGTAATATGTCAGCAAACAATTTGGTGTTACCATGTTTAATTCACTCAATTAGCTCTGTAAAAACTTGTCAACTCAGCTAGCAAAATCCAAACAAAGGCAAAAAATGTCACAGAGGGGTGGAGGGAGCCATGCTTCGTCGACTATTGCAGTCTTCCCATCCTCCACACAAAGGCAGCAAGGCATCAGATTGTTAAAAAACCCTGGAGAAACCAATATCCAACCTGGGAATCCAGATTTCCAAAAAGCTCTTAACCCAGATTTCCCAGTGTGACACAAGAGCAGGTGCACATTTTCTCCAGCCTACATGGCCAAGTGTATTGGTGACACCACTAAATTTAGGACACGAGCAGGAGTTAGCTGTTGTGGCTGCTCCCATGAATCAGGGAAACATCAGAGATGGCATGTGCCGATGGCCAAGAGACCTTATTGTTGTGTTTGAAGAATGCCCTTGAAGCTGGTGGGTTTTCCTGTTGGATCTCACGATGGTACTTTCACCTCCGCTGCACTAAACTGAGTCTGCAACTTGAAACTGAGAAAGTATCCAGCCTTCAGGATATCTATGAGAAACAGAATTAGGAAAAAAAAATCTTATTTTCTGAGCTTCTGAGGAAATGCACAGAACTACTTCACTCATTCTTTTCTCCTCTTTGATCTTGATTGGTAGGTCTCTAACAAAATTAGCAATTAACAAAATGAATTTAAGATAATGCAATTTTATCTGGTTTAGCTGAGCCCTGGGCACAAGAAGCATTGCAGAGAGCACTAGGTATTGCCGTATTTTTTCCCCTCCATGCTCTGTTGGAACATCTTGTTTCAAAATATTACTGTCAAATAGCTTTTTTCCCCCTCTACATATAATATCTGACAAGCAGGAAAACGGGAAACCTGTTTCTCCTGGAGAAAAAATCGGGGGGGCCTTGACTGGGAACAGAGGGTGTGGGAAGGCAGCAGTGGGTTTAAAAGCCCTCATGTAGCAGGACTGGCACGACTGTCCTCCTTGTCCTCCCAATTTGTCTGGAGTTGAAACATCTCACATGGTCTCCACCAGGCCGTGAAGCCCACTCCAGCCAGGCTTCTGCTGGGGTCAGGTGTTGGCTTTCTTCAAGCTGTTGCCCTGTCACTGTGACTATGCGACAGACACAAGTGACATAGTTGGATGACACTTCACTGGGAGAAGGGGTAAGGAGAAGGCAGCACATGTGTCTGGAAGACATCCTGATGGGATCGCTTTCTTTTCCCGTGAAGTACAACTTCTGCTCAGCAGCATCCACCGGCAGCTGATGTTTCCATCTCCAGCAAAGATGGGGTTTGAATCCTGTGCAGCAGAACTGCTCCTGCTTCTGTTTTGGGATGTAAGACCAGTCTTCACCCATCTAGTGCCACCAAAGAGAGACAGCGAGGACATGGCATCCTCGCTGAGAGCCCCGACCCAAAGCCGTATCTAACCTGGGCTCTCAGTTTTGAATTGCGCAGAGAAACAAAACGCTCAGTGGCTCCCAGTAGCACAGACCAGGCGGCCAAAGAGTCTTCCAGACAAACAACTTCCAGCTCCTGACTGTAAACCAGGACATCACATTCCCTCCCTTCCCAGAAACAACACTCGAGGTGGCCTTGTTCGTGCTCCAGCGTTCTCCTCTTCTTCAATTTCCTGTAATTTTGCTCAGCCACAGTATTACAGGGTTTATAATATTTTCTGTTCAGGGACAGCGAAGATTGTAAACATGTGTCTCTCCCACTGTTAATGCTGAAGGTTCAGCAGCAGCAACATGGCAATAGCTGGGATGTTGTAATGAAGTTGGCTAATAAAAATGGGGTACAAAGGTCTCATTTCATCGGTTGCCTAATCAGATTTCTCCACCATGAGGCTGGGTGTGATGCCTGGCACCGAGCTGCGTCCACCTGGCTGGATTTCTTTCCATGAAACAGCAGCCACGGTGGGAGGGCAAAGTACCCATCTGCCCAGATATTTATTTTTTTTTTTTTTAAAGTTCATTTAAATTCTTCTCCCCTTCTCCACCAAAGTAATCTTGCTACATTTCAGGATTGTGCAACAGGCAGGAACAGTTACAAATTGTCCTTAAAATTTGGCTTTAATATTCATGGTTTCATTGTAAACAAACCCACGTAGCTGCTATTGCTAAATAGTTTGGAACCTCTACACCGCCAATTAGCCAGGCCGGAGGTACACCTCGAGGGCTGCTGTCGGGACTGGCTGTTGGTCTGGATCAGCAAGCAAAAGGCCACCTAAATTTTCTGATTGGCTGGAAAAATTTGGATACAGCCTCTGTTGAGGTGTATAAATAGAAAGCAAAGTATTTTGTTCCTCTCGCTTTGCAAGCAGAGCTCTCAAGGCACATGAAAATGCACAGAGTCACAGCAGTCATCCTCGTGATTGCCATCTCCAGTGGTGAGTTAGCTGAATTTTAGTAAACGTAGTTCATTGTAACCTGCCTTCTTTTTCTTTTTAAATTAAGTGTATCTGTAAGGATTTAGGAACTGATTTGTTCTCTGCCATTTTTTTGCTTTTTGAAAATAACCCCTCCCCCCTTGCATAAAAACCTCCACGGAAAAATGCTTTTTAGATACGGTAAAGAGTTGTGGTAAAAAAATTTGTTGGAGTTAAATGTTGATTGAATCGGAAAGAGTCGGCTGAGGCATATCAATTACTAACAGCACGCATGTTTTCTTAAAAGCCTTTTGCTTAAAGATCAGCCCGCCGAGCATAGAGTGTTCCCGGAGATGTTTCTGTGTTTAACGTCATCACCTTTGATTTCACAAAGAATATGCAATTTGTTAAAATAAATGAAGACAACCGAGAACAAAGGGCTGTTTCGCTTGAGGAAGGCATTAGAGATTTCCTGCACCCTTTTAGCACCAGACCTTCAGCGCCAGCACACCGTTTCCCTTGTTCGTGAATACCCCCAGAGCCCCGCAGGGATGGTCCCTCCTGGGCTCTTCACACGCGAATAAACCTCAACTCGTTGCTTCTTGCTGGAGCAGCCCCATTCTTCCTAAAGCATCCCCTGGAAAACCCCAGAAGTTTTGGTGGGGGGAAGCAAGGCTGTTAGAGGCTTCTAGAAGGTACCGAGGCAGGGGCTGCCTTTCCCCATTTCTCCCCCATAAATGTCTTCCCTCTCTCAGACATCGCCGGGGCCGTAGGATCAGCGTGGGTTTGACTCTGGGTGATGATAGCTGGGGTTTGGAATAAAAAAACGTGAGGATGTTACCCTACTGGCTGCTACTTTGAAATAGTAATATAAAAAACATCGGGAGATAGAAAATGCAATTAGTAAAAGGTAGATGACAGCTTGTATTTTTGACTGGATCCCACATTAGGGAATAGGGATGGACTCAGTGGGTCTCTCTCAGCCTTATTCTTTTACAGTTGCATTTCAGTATCCCAAGATCCTGGGTGGCTCGGGTCACCTTCCAGGCAGAGACATGCCGTAGCTCCAGCCCCACGCCTGCCCTGGGGCAATGGGAGGGGAGGGTGTCACGCCACAATGTCCCCTCCAGATCTACTTGTTCTTCATTTTTCCTTTGAAGTCCCTGCTCTAAGTACCCTCAGACATCACCGGACAAAGCATAAAACAAAAAAATGCTGTTTCATTGCATCCCTAAAATTAACTTGCATTAAAAGATGAACAACTCTCTAGTTCCCTGAAGCCTGATCCATGGTTACAGCAAAATCCAAAGGGACCTTGCTATTGAATAAACAACACAGGCTGGGAAATCCCTTTTCTAGCTTGTGGTCTTTCATCTTCTGTTCTTTTTTTTTCTAGCTGCTGCAGCACAATGGGCAAAAATCTGCTCAAGTCAACCTGCAAACAAAATCAGAGGCTGCGACTCTCATGGCTGCGGGGGATACAACGTCCCCAGGTCCTGGGCTGGGCTGCTGGGAGATGGCAGTGCTTGAGATGTTAGCGCTTGAGATGTTCTTAAAAATAGAAATAAGCATGAAAAAATGGGCGGGAGGAGGGTTTCTAGCTGGTAAGGTGCTCCGCCGCGGGCTAACCTGCCTTGCTCCTCTTCTTCAGAGGAGGGAGGAGGCACAGGGGAGTGGACGTGGTGTGTGAGGACGGCTCGGTGGTGTACGCACCCTTCACGGGGAGGATCACCAGGCAAGTCAGGCCCTATGGAAACGGCAACGCCATCGACAACGGAGTCCAGCTCTCAGGATCAGGTACCAGAGCTAAAAGATGCGTGTCTTGCAAAGCCTAACTGCGAAACGCTCTGATTCATTTATAGAGCTTTAAACTGAGCCAAAAATCATTAATCCAACCGAAACTGCAGTGTGCTTGCACGTGAACCCAAGTGAAAACTGTAACTTTGAAATCCAGGTTCTGTTAATGCAGGGAAATTGATTGAAGGGATTACAGCATTTCACCTCTATTAAAAAAAGTCAAAGGATGAAGCTGGTCACTTTGCACATTTTGGCTCATTAAAGAACCAGCCTCTGACTTGCTCGTGCAGTTTTACCCATCTTAATCCCCTTCCCCAGTCTCCTCCATGTTAATTTATTTCTTTTCCTATTCTCTCTTCTTGGTGCTTTAGGAGCATCACAGCATTTGCTGTAACTTTTTCTGCTGCTGAATCGCTCGCCATTTTATTGTCATTTGCATTTTGCTACTGAACATTCTGATTTGCCAGGCTTTTAAACCATTTCACAGCAGCAACGGTTTTTCCCTCTCTCCTCTCCACCCCCCCCCTCCCCCCTCCATTAACAGGATTCTGCATTAAGATGTTTTACATCAAACCCGTCAAGTACAGCGGCCCCATCGAGAAGGGAGAGAAAATCGGCGTCCTGCTGCCCATGCAAAGGGTCTACCGAGGAATTATATCCCATGTCCATATCCAGAACTGTGACTTAACAGATCCTACTCCCAACCTGTAAATGGGAGGCTGCGCATTCGGGCAAAGCCTTCAGCCCCCGGCTTGTGCGTTCATTAAATTGCTTGGGCATAGGTAGTCGCCCCAGTAAAGTGGAAACCGCTGGGCCTCAAACAGTTGTTCCACCTAAAAAGTGTCCCTGACCAAAATGCTGGTGGTTATCTGAACATAAAGAGACTCAGAGTGAGCTATAACACGCGATTTAAAGCGGTTGTCGTGTCTTGCACATCACTGCGCCCGTCGATGGAGGCTGAGGCGGTGGAGAGCGGAGTGGCCGGGAGGTGGTGGCTCTTGGTTGCCCAGCAGAGCCCCGTGCTGCAGCTCCCTCCTCTTGGACTTCTCTGCTGTCTTTGCAGCCAAAGACGAAGTTTTCTTCGATAAGCCACAAACTTCACTCGTGCTCGCACATGGAAAAATCACATTATTAAAGGGCTGCTTCGCTACAAATTGCTTTGAATTTCTTTGGTGCTGTCACAGGGTTTGGGCTGGGTTCTGCTTTTTTAATGCAGCTGGGGAGGAAAAAAAAAACCCTGTATAAAACTGAAACCCACATCTTTCCCGGGGGGGCCATGACACAAAATATAAAACACCATTAATGAAGTAACTCATTCCCTTTCCCCAGGCTCCTGTTTCAGGAATGCCTTGGCACACCCAGCTTTCTTTTGGTCCAAGTGAGGCATTTCTTTCCATTAGTAGATCAGCTGAAGACTTCCCTGGGACAAGAAGCTCTTGTTAACAGGACAAGGCTTTTCAGGCCAAGGCTACCAACACGCTACTGGGAGTCTCCACAAGTGCTGCAGGCACTATTTAGTTAGGATTTACTCACCCAACTGCAGCCTCAGACAAGCAGGGAAGCTGCTTCCATGGGAGCTGTGTGTGTCCCGACAGCAGATTTATTTCTTCTAAGAAACTAGAGAAGGATATTTGCTACATCTGTGAGAAGTGCTTAACCTGCTGTGTCCCATTCACCTTCCCCAGCAACCACTTTAATTTTTGCTATGAATGAAAAACCAGCATGTCCATAGACAGGTACAGCCCAAACCTGCAGACAGCAACCAGACATTGGAGGTGAGTCGATCCAATTGAGTTGGCTGGGAAAAAACCCTTTTCCTTACACTGAAAGCAGAAACATTTCAGCAAAAGAACCCAGTATTCTCTGATTTTGACCCATTTTTAAAGTTTTTGTTATGAAGTTAGTTGCCTGTAGAAAAGACAGACTTCTCACCTAAGTTTCGCTTGGTTGAAATCCCAGGTTTTAACCCAGTTATCGACTTCTCCCATTTGAAAAGGGAAGGTCCCAATCAAGCCCCCCCCCCCTTTTCCGTGCAAATCCTAACGGAAGAGTGAGCTGACCTTGCTGAGGGAGCAGGGCTCTGAGCCTCCAGCCAGCACACCCGCTTTGCTCCTCTACGAGTAACATTTTCACCCGGGCGTTGATGGCGACAGCCCAGCACTTTCCCGGTCTGTCCCCACAGACTGGTTTCACGAACCTTTTCAGCGAGCCACTGTTTAACCCGAGTTTCTCCAGCAGCCCAGGGAGGTGCAGCGCTTGGCTGCGGGGATGCGGGATGCTCCTGCAGGCGCCTGAGGGAGGTAGAGGGCAAACACTAAAAATTCCTGGTTTAGCTGGGGCTGTCACCCAGCAGCAGAGAATAAAAAGTAAATACCACTTCTATTTTAGGCTACAGAGCAGTTGGGGCAAACAGTGTAAGTAAATCCAGCTTTATCTTTTCAGTCTGGTGAAAAAATAACTGGCTGTAGAAGAAGGGAAAGTACAATTTGTAGCTGACTCCGGGAAGGAAATAAAGGGCTGGTAAAATACATAGTTCTAGAAATATTGAAGGTGAGGGGAAGTAACGGGGGCAACCAGGCTTTTCAGGGAAGAGTAAGCAAACTCGGGCCATGCAGAATTGCCATCCCAGTTCTGCGGGGATCCTTTTCCTCACTACCCCTTTCATTTTATAAGTTTGCACTCCAAGGTCCCAGACTAACTGCCTGAGGCTGCAACCCAAATCTACACCATACCCTTCTATTTCCCTGAGCATCAAAGGACTTTTGGAGGATTCGGCCAGAGCTTTATCCTCCCCATGAGACAGGGCGTCGGTAGCAAAAAGGTTTTATTTTGCGTTCCTCCATCCTCCCCATTAAAACCTGCCTAACTCAGGCTTAGCGAGTATGTTAATAACGGCAAAATAAATCCGAGATGGAGCCGTCAACCAGAACTGCGCACCAGCACAACCGCAGCTTCGCCTTCAGCTCATACTTAGCAAAGGCGGCAACTTGCTCAGGTCTCCCAGAGCCTGCTGTCTGCTTAAACCGACACGGCCAGCCATGCCTTTTGGCTGCTCAGCTAGCGCAACCTGCTGCTTTTCCAGCGACACTACAGTATAAGCCGTCTACACAAAGCTTAATTCATCATCGTGGCAAAACTCCTCTTACCTCAGCCTTGTCAACGATCAGAAGCTTGAATATAAATAGCGAGTGCCGTTTGTTTTTACGCTGTGCCAGCTTGATTTCCACCGTGAAAGCCTCCGCTGCTAATTGCACAATTCTTCTGCAGTTAATTTTTAAATCGTAATTTGATTTTTAATGATTAGCACAAAGTATGTTATTTCTTTTCCAGAGAAACAGCTTTCAAGCTTCTTTAATAACATAATACATGCAGATCAGCCGGGAGGCGAGTGCTCAGCATTGTCTTGCTCCCACACTGAGCACGCCAACCTCGCCAAGAAGGACAAAGCCAATTGTTCTGTAAAATATAGACAGGAAGAGGATTTACCTTTTCAGTTGCCCACTAACAAGCCTGGCAAAGCTACAGTTAACGATACTCGTACATTACCAAGAAATAAGATGCGCAGCTCTCGTTTATCCAATTCACCGGGGCCGCAGCCCCACAGCGGGTGCAATGAGGAAGGTCTTCATGGACCAAATCATCAGGTTTTGGACGTTGGTTGAATCCCACCAAGCCGAAACGTGTGTCAAGGAAATCATGGAGAAACCAGCCCTCACTTGTGGGCAACCAAAGGAGGACGGCTGCATGGCTGGAAGGAACCTGTGGCCTTGGCTGGGGGCTGGATTTGCTCTGGCTCAGGGTTTGGCCCTGGCTTTTGCTGATGTTTCTGCTCGAAGGGTCCACAACCGTTGCCTGGGTGTGTGTCAGTTTGCTGGCTTTTTTCCTCCAAGAACCTGATTCCACCATTCTCCCATCCGACTTTTCTTACTAAGAGATAACGTTAAGATAATTCATATGTTAAGAAGGACGAGTCTAATGTTTGCAAGGTTTATGGACACGGGCATGGCAGGTACCATCTATCCCAAAGCCCTGGTAACTGGCAGTGGACCCTCCTGAAACACACGTAATTAAAACAGGAGAGTCACAGTGTCTTTGGAAAGGCTGAATAGCAAAGTCGGGACTTCTCCTGGACAGCATCAGGCTTCGCTCATTCCCTGCCTGTTGATACCAGCCCAAACGCTCGCATTTGCCTACTGCACTCTTGCTCGGTCCATAAGACGACCTCAAAAGGACTTGCACAGCCAGGGAAGTTGCTACTGACATAAAAGGGGCAAAACAGGGAACTCACACCGTTCATACAAGAGAAAGAGGTCAGCATTTCCCAGGTGAGCCCACCTGCTCTCCGGGTGCTCCTCGCAGCGCTGCACGCTGGCTCCTCTCCATCCACCTCCTCGCCCGCTTCCTTCTGCAGGGAAGGAAACGGTGCAACTGCAGCTCCCGGGGGCCGTGCAACGCCGGACGGTTGTTCCACGTCCTTCTGTTGGTGTGTGCTAAACGGACAGTTCGGGTCTTTCACAACTGCACCCACCAACCGTTATACCGACATCTCCATTGCCCAACACAGGAATGCCACCGGTTTCAGTTCAGAGCTTCCTCAAGCCCAAGGTGGGAGGTGTGCCCCTTCCAGCTCGCCCAGGAGGGATGGGGAATGCACTGGGAAATCTCAACTGCAATATCATACGCTTGAAAACTGTCTTGTTAAGAATACTTTACCAGAAGTGCATTAGATGTGTTATTGTAGCAAATGACATTTTGATAGAAAGAACAAGAGCTGTTAAGATCTCTTGTGGAGAAAATATAAAAAACATACACAGCCACGAGCAATTTGGAGTCAGCTCTAACACATAAATGAGACGGAAAAAAAATAAATCACAAAGAATGGGTATCTTCGAGCCATTTTACAAAATACCAGACTGCAAAACAGGTCTCAAAAAAGCTTCTTCAGTGTCTGTGCGCCTGTTACACAGTTGTACGTCGCTCCCCACGCCTACCTGCTTGGCTGGCTTTACACCCAGCCTTTCCTTGGCCAGACTTTGTAGAGCGGATTGAGGTGCTGCGATTCCTTCCTTGGTAAAATTCAGAGCACGTGAGCTCACAAAAGTCTACAAAAATCATTAGCTTTTTAAGGCAGGTCTGCCCCAGCTAAAATCTATATAATGAGATATTTAAAACTTTGCTAATGCAAACGGGTAGCCAGGAGTAAATCAGAAATAAAATCTGGTTGAGAGACATCATTATTGCAGAAACCTCACTGGAGACCCCTCAAATGGGAATGGCCAGGCACCACCCAAATAAAGTCTGTGTTTTTAAACGGTTTCGTTTCCAGCAGGGAAAAAAAAAAAAGCGTACGGCAGCTGGTCTCAAGCTAGCCAAGCTCAGGAATACTTTACTACCTTTATGCTACGAAATCTCAGTGAAAGCTTCCACCCGCACCACCTCCCTCGCTGATTCTCTTTGCCAAGGAGAGCTGAGGGGCTTCGTGGACAGCTTGTGCCACACGAAGGTGAATAAGCCTGGAAAGAACATTACACAGGCTCTCCCAGCCTGTAGTGACAAAAGCTCTTTCTGGCAAAGGTTACACAAACCCACATGCCCCAGCTCTCAATTCGGGGTAAGCAGCATCCCCAAATCCTCAACACCCGCTAAGAGCTCTTACCAGCACCTTGTATCATTTGTAAGCCCAAACTTAGCAAACAGACTATTAGACTAGCAAATCATAACCAAAAACCCCATCAAAACTAGACTGAGGGGATGTAACTTTTATATAAATATTTGTTTGGTGGCTACGAGCGTGAAAACCAGCAGCTCTTTCTGGCAGGATGGGGGAGAAAGCAGCAGGGGTAAAAACAGCAAAGCCACTTGTAATAACACCAGGGAGGGCTAAAAGATTGCAAACAATAGTGGGGTTAAATAGTGGCTGTAAAAAAAACTTGGAAGCACGAGCAAAAAATACATCTCCAGCTGCTTGTTCCGTGGCGGTTTTCAGAAAACACAACGTACCGATGCTCAAGGCAAACTAGAAGTGGGGCAGAGGGACATCTGTTTCTGCTCCGAATAAGATGTGCAGGACTTCCAGAGGTTTCTGTAATTTGGAATATCAGATAGGTTATGCGAAAGCGCCATGACTCGTTTAAATTCCATGTTAACTAAGACACGTCCATAAAGAAAATCTAATGCTTTTCTGTAAGTAGCGTGGAAAACTCACACCGAAGGATTAAGAGAGACGCTAAGGAGCCTGCTTAATAGTACAATAGCTGAAATCAAGCGGATACTAAATGAATCATCTTAAAAGCTAGATTTTTTTAACTCCATGTCAGTTATGCCATGCCACTTGGGTTTGCAACTCTTTGTTTCAGAACTGGAAGATGTTTTAAAAAGAACTCAGTTGTCAAAAATTAGGGTTTCACTGAAAAGACTTCATGGATTTAAGTCCAGGCTAGGTGGCAATTTCAGCCGAACAGGAAAAATGACACATTTCCATGCAAAAGCATCTGTATTTCTTAGCCTAAGTGAATACTCATGCTACACCGAACATTGCACCTCCATGTGTTCTCTGTCACTCTGTTAGAAAGCTCTAATGGGCACGTACAGCTGGGGAGGGGTACTGGAATGAGCACGAAAGGACAAACTGGCTACATCCACCATGGAGTTTTGCCTATCTTTTTCCCTTCAACTCGATCCTCTGGACCAGATTCTTGGTTCCAACTATTTCCGGCCTAAGTGCGCCCTTGCTTCAGGAGGGGGAAGAAAAGGTGTTAAGAAACAGTTCAACCAAAGCTTCCTGAAATGTGGGATTGTCCATTTCCATCTGTTACTGTGTGCTAAGAGACTATTTTATCCCTCTTTCCCAACCAGCTCTAACAACTGTTAGAGTTTGTAGCCATCCTCAGTGCCTAATATGGCAACACCATCTCTCCGGGGCTGTAATACTTTGCTCAAGATCGATTGGCCAAGACATCCAGACTTGGCTTTTCAAAAACACATAAATACTCCAGGCAGCTACTGCTCAACGTCTTTGATTCGGTCAAAGAACACCGGCGAAACAGCCACAAGATGCCAGCTCTCAGTCTGGTCGCTCTGGTCAGCCTGGTGTCCACTGGTGAGTTGAGATTGAAATATTGCAGTCAATCTTGACTGGTTTTAGACAGATGGGAACGAATTATTGAAATTTGCTCTAATAAAAATAACGCAAAGTTTTTTCCAGTCTAGTTTTATGAAGAATTATGGTGATGTATGCAGTTATGACTATTATAGAATATGGAATTAGGTGTGCGTTTGGAGTCATTTGTTGAAGCCTTTAGAGGTTTCATGAAGAAAGTCAAAGTAGTTTGACTTATTTCACAAACTAATATTAAAAATATCTATCTACAGCTTTGCTTTCATTGTAGTGTACATACCTTTAAGACCTCAAGAAAAAGGGATCAAATCTATATAGCAGGTTGTACAATGTTCTTTTACCTACAGTTTCTGAAATTATGAACTCCCATGAGCTCATGTCTTCCACTTTAAACACCTTATTTTGCACCTTAACACTTTCTGGTGTACTGTACTAAGAACATGGTTGAATTTTCCCCATTCTCCTCTTTCGCACGTGAAGTTTTTGCCAAGCAGTTGGACGCGCACCCGCCCCAACAACAGCACAGACACTGGGCACAGATCTGCAGCGGGAATCCCACCAACAAGATCCGGGGCTGCGATAGATACGGCTGTGGCTATTTCGGCGCTGACAGGTAACGCAGCGGGAGTCCGGAACAGTGGGATTTGCTCTTGCTTTCCTAAATTAAATATTCACAAGGGAGAAAGCAGAGTTTAACCAGAGTTGACACGTAGAATGAGAGAATACTGTTGTCTGTGGGATCTCTTGCTCACTTTTGGGACATTACTTGGCCATCTCGCAGTACAGTAATACCACTGCTACTAACCTGATGCACAGGGGAAGAAGCGAGACCGGTACACGAATTAGCAGCCAAAGTAAAGGAAATGGAAAGTTTTTCAAGGATTTGTGTCATTTATTCTTGTTGTTGATGGACCAGATATTTAACTAACATTCAGCAACAGCTTACAGGAAGGTAAGTAGATTCATTTGCACAAGCTAAAGGTCTGCCAGCATCATTGGCTTTAAGTAGGTACCTCATAGCAGAAGAGGTTATATTTCCCCGAAAAATGCTTTTATATGTAGAATGACTCCCCCCTTCCCTGTGTTTTCCTCTCGTCTCCTCTCCCCAGGCGCTGTAAGTGTCCATCCTCATCATGCAACTTCCAAATTTCTAAATGAGAAAACACCAAACATAAGATTCTATTTCGCACCGGTACAGATGTATTTTGGGGTACAACAGGGGTACTTCTCTAGCGCAGCTTGAAATAACCCCATGAACTTGGGAAAATAAAAATACGCTTAAAATTTCAAATTTCACCCCCCTTTTTGAAGAACATCAGAGTAATACAAACATTTTGCAATGACAAAAGATGGATCGAAGCCACTATTTATTTCCGAGTTGCAAAAGTTTTGTCAGCCGAGCTTCAGCTATCGCTCTGTGCTGACTGATCTGGCTGTACATAACGTTAAGCCTGACAGACTTCTCTAAATACATATTTCTGTTTTCAGGCACAGTCACAAAGGAAAGCATGCGGGTGTGGATGTCATCTGTGCTGACGGAGCCACAGTGTACGCTCCTTTTAGCGGCCAGCTCTCCGGACCCATCCGATTCTTTCATAATGGAAATGCCATCGATGATGGAGTCCAAATCAGGGGATCAGGCAAGTAATTAACAGCAGATGCGTTGCGAGGCACGCACAAGTAATCATTTTATTTACTTGAGTAAGCTTTCTGTGGCTCTTCAAGAAGCGTTGATTAATTTTACACCCTCTCTAGTTCCTCCACTGAAGCACAACTGGACCGCTGCTAAAAGATATCGGGAATCAGCACCAGCAGGATGTATTCCTTTTCCTATGCTTTTCTTGGAGAGGAGGGAAGAAGGGAGTTGAAAAATAGGTAGCAGGAAAACAATAACCTCATCTTAAAAAAAAAAAAAAAGGAAATTGTAAAAATAAAGTAACAGAAATACGCCTTCAGTTTTGCTGAGAGGATGTTTTCCTGACCCTGCTTTCCACTCCCCTCTTTTCCTCTTTTCTATAACAATCCAAGTAATTTTGATTTCAGGACTGTTGGCACCTTGACCACATTTCTGCTTCATCATTACTGACTCCAGCAAGGGGCCAGCACGGAAGGTTTCTCGCTCACCCCCAGAACAGATGCAGCTGCTTTTTCCTGACCTCGCTTCCTCCCCCGTCTCTTCCAGGTTACTGTGTGAAGCTGGTCTGTGTTCACCCCATCCGGTACCACGGCCAAATCCATAGAGGGCAACAGCTCGGGAGAATGCTGCCAATGCAGAAAGTGTTTCCTGGCATTATCTCTCACATCCACGTTGAGAACTGCGACCGCTCCGATCCTACTCAGCAACTTACGCCTGGTAAAAAACGAAGAGCAAACACCACCAACCAGAATAAGTAGTATAATGAATGAAAATTAAGTTATTAATTAATTTCAAATAAGGACAACACTATCAAATAGCAATAGTCCCCTCTGTCTTAAGTTCTCCCTGACAGCAACATCCAAAAGAAAGAAAATATGCATTATAAATACAGCATAAGAGGACTGTAGGCAGTGTTCCAGGAAGGACAATGTATCAGCTTATCAAGTTGTATTTCTTGCCCCCCCCCCCCCCCATGACACAGCAACATCAAGTCTCGGCAATAAACCGAGTCAGACATCTCTTCTGTTTGCACGCTTTTACCTACTAGCAATGCTTTCAGTATTGCATCTTAGCAGATTTTAGGATGACGCTTTGCAATTACAAATACTACATTGGTAGCAATGGAGAAGAGGACTATGACTTGAGGAGTCGAGTCCCATCAGCCTGGGCATAGAATAAGAAACAAAACTAAATGTTTTCCAATCTCTCAGATACTCTTTTTGAATTTTTCTTTAAAGCACGTTCCTCATATGAGATAATCCTAATCTAGAAACATTACAATCCAGTTTTATGTGTACATTCTATTTACATTTCCTAAAGGACAACAAATTTTGTGGAGGGAACAGCTAATTATAGGCGTGGGATGTAAAATTCCACTATATTCCTACCTAACTGAAATTAAAACATAGTGGTTACAAACATGCAACACTTAGAACCTAAAAATCAACTTCGATGTGCTGTGTTTCTCTATTTCCAAGTTGTTCCACCATTCCCACAACAAGACAGTCACTGGGCAACAGTGTGCTCCGGGAATCCTACAAACGAGATAAGAGGCTGCGATCGCTATGGCTGCGGATACTACGGAGCTCCAAGGTACTATATAATTGCAATCTGTCGGCTTTTATTGCTTTTCCACTGAAATAGAGCTGAACTCTGTTGAAGCCGGTTAAGAATTACAGCTTTGAAGGTTTAGGTTGGACATGAGGAAACATTTTCACTACAGCACCAGAACAGGCTGCCCGAACTGCTCATAAAACCTGTTTGGAGGTTTTTATGGCCCAGGCTAAGCTGTGCCTGACCTGGTGTTGGGAACAGGCTTGACTCAAGTGGAAGGTTGGACTTGATGTCCACAGGTACCTGCCAACCAATGTTTCCGAGACTCTAGAGTTCTATTTAAAGGCTTGGAAGAAAGACTCCCCCCCGCCGCCGCCTGCCCCACCTCCAATTTGAAAAACCACAACTCTACCAGACCATCAGCCCTACATGGCATTGCATCATCTACGCCAAAACCCTTTTTATAGATTCTTCAGCCAGTCAGTCACGTCAATGCTGTCTCAGTACAAACAACCCATCTCCAGATCTTGCAGCCTGCTAACTGATCTATCTCTGTATAACTTTAGGCCTGACAAGAGACTTCTCTAATTACACATTTGTTTTCAGACGCAACGGTAAAGGAAAGCACACGGCTGTGGATGTCATCTGTTCTGACGGAGCAACTGTGTACGCTCCCTTTTCTGGCCAGCTCTCGGGACCCATTAAATTCTTCCACAATGGAAACGCCATTGATGACGGAGTCCAAATCAGGGGATCGGGTAAACAGCTAGTTTTCATTTACTATGTCTTTAGGTCATACAGGATGTATTATCTTGCTGCTAGCCAAGCAGTTAAGCAAGGTACATGTTTTGAAACACTGCATCATCTATCTATTTACATGTCGAACTTTTGGCTCCTGTGTTACAATGCAAGTAACTCAGTTTCGCAGAATGTTTTTGAGTTCTTCTCTTTACTGAAACAGGAATTCCCACCACCTCCCTGCCTCCCACCTTCCCTCTTCCACCAAGCCAACAACTCCAACCATTATCTCTATTTTTTTTTTTTTATGACGACAGTGTCTTTGCTATGTTGGTATTCCCTCTATAGCTATCTCAGTGGAAAGGACAAGACAGAAAATATTAATATTTCAGAAATAAGAGTTAGTACAGATGAACAAAGGCTTCATCGGTCAGTTGATGTTTTCCCTCCTCTTGTTTTCACCAGGTTTCTGTGTAAAACTACTCTGCATCCATCCCATCAGATACAACGGTAGAATTTCTAAGGGACAAGTCCTTGGGAGAATGTTGCCAATGCAAAGAGTATTTCCTGGGATCACATCTCACATTCATGTTGAGAACTGCGATCGCTCAGATCCTACTTCCAATCTTGAAAGGGGGAAAGGGCATAGAGAGTGAAATGGAAATGCAGTAAATTCCAAATAAATTCATCTCAGCATCCAAAAGTTGTTTTTTCTTTATCATGTGGACAGCCCATCTCAGTGAAGGAAGGAAAAAGTGTATTTTACATAATTAAAAAAGTTACACAATACACACAACGTTACTAATGATTCAATATTACTTTGGGCCTTACACAATATTGCAAGGTGCTAACATTGATACACACTCCAGATACCAGTTTGGTACTGGTTTTTAAGTACCTGTAATAGTTGCAAGCATTGTATGTTGGGCTAATTGACGAACTACACCTTGGCAAACAAGATTACTTTAGAATTTCAAGGCACCTGAACTGAGGAAAAGTAGAAGGAAATTTATTTAAACACTCCACAAGGAATAAAATATGCTGTTTGGAGTTGTCACGCCAGAACCACCAGTGTCTCTATTGGGTGGGCAAAAGGGACTCCACACAAGGAAAAAGAGTCGGGTTTTTGTTGGAATTTGCATTTACAAGAGAATCCGGAAATTAACAATAACTAATTATAAGCTTTCTCAAGGAGTCTGAAAAGTCAGGGAGCATGAAATCTATCTCACCCCCTCATGTGGCAGAGGAGGTGCACTACTGTTAGCTTCTCACTGCGACTTGGGACTTCTTAGTGACCCTACAAATCTCCTTAGCGCATCAGGGGGAAGTTCTGTGCTTCATTTTGAGGGTTCTTGTTACTCTAACAAACTGTATGACTGCATTATACACTTCAGAGATGGGGTTGCAGAAAGCCTTTGCAAGGCAGCGAAACCGGGAAAAGCCAATAAAAGAGCCAAACCTTGCCCTAAATAGGACAAGGCAGAGCTCTGAAGTCCCAGCTATGCAAGGGACACTAGAAAGTAGAGGCAGCAGGCAGCTATCTGCAGGTTCTTGCCAAGCACAATACCTCTACCAGGGTCATTAAGGATGACTGACTAATGAAGGAAAAAAACTAAAATTAGCTTCCCACACCACCAGTTAACGATCACTATTTCACATTGAGGCTAATGCATCCATTTTGTTGACATTTAGTTACAAACCCGAGTATCAACAGGTCTTGTTAAGATCAGTTACCAGAGTGAATGCACCAGGGGGGAAAAAAAAAAATCACACCAAAATTCACAACATTAAAAAATGCAGGCCCATTTTACTAGAAGTTTGGAGCTGGAGCAAGCTAACATTTATGGCTTCACAGGAAAAGCTGCTTTAGTAACAGAGAAAGGGACAATATTCAAAGCATTTCAGTTTCCTCCTGAACTGCATTTCTGGATATAGCCACCAGTGTTTGACAGTTCATTAATGCTGTTATGTTGCCTGGAGACATGGAGGACTCTAGGACTTACCAACCATCTACAAGACTTGTCCATATGCCATTTTACAGTTTTAGCATGTCAAAAATCCTCAAGTTTGAGGCATGAACATGAAATGGCAACGACTAATTCACTATAATCCAGCAGTTAAACATTTCTACTGCCTCTGCCCAGGTTTCTCAAGCAGACGGTTTCTAACAGGACAGAACCCTGCATAATGGGAGGACGTGATGCAACAACAAATGGATAAAAGTCTAATATCACTGCATGTATTAGACCACTTTATTATGTTTACATTTAAAGCAAACCCCACCTTAAACCAAATACTGTTTAGAAATATTTCAGTCTTTTGTTTAAAAGACAACTATAATGCTCTTGATTACGGAAGCAAGTGCTTGGGTAGCAGGTGCTAGTAACCAGAGTCAGATGCTTCTTAACACTGCAACAGGCAATAATGCATTACCGAGTCAGGCAGGCCTTATACATTATCTTAAATCCTTTATCTTGCAACTGTGAACACGTCTGTCCCAGGCAACCGTGGTTTAACCCTGTAGCTGTTATTTTTGCAGTAGAGAAGCATAAATGTGGAAGAAACCAGCAAATCAAGTGTAGACTTCTCATTATAAATAGGAAGATGGAACAACTACAGCATGAAAATAATTACAGCAAAATTTGTATATGATGCATTTCAATTTACAGTGTGCAAAACGTGAACACAAAAATATGTACTCTAATTCACATCAACTCACCATTCCTTTCTCCTTTAAAGAAAATAAAGAAATGAAATAACACCTGCTTCCTCAAAAATCAATTAATAGCAACAAGTATTAAACAGTCCTGAATTAAAAAATTCAGGATCACCTCCAGCAATCCTTACTCTAGAAATCGGGGCTTATAGCACAGCTCTGTGAGATACAGGCAGGATTACCACAGGCCATTTTGGCCTCTAACTGGCAAATATATAAACACTTTTCGTTTTTTTAAGTGCTCTAAACCCTTGATTCAGATGGAAAGTGATCGAAGACCACCGTATTCCATCTCACTAGCCACATTTAT
Organism: Fratercula arctica; assembly: GCA_947846985.1. Classification (NCBI taxonomy): domain Eukaryota; kingdom Metazoa; phylum Chordata; class Aves; order Charadriiformes; family Alcidae; genus Fratercula; species Fratercula arctica. Next base: position 15,223,677 of record CANTUZ010000006.1, on the reverse strand, counting down.
GACATCCTTCATATCTTCTCTTAATAATGAAAGCATGCAACAGCATTCAGACATCTATTTCTCTAATCGGAGACTTCAACTTTCTCAAACCCAGAAGTTCTTCCTTATACTCTGGCAGTTTCCAGAATGCTTTGTCCTTCACCCACACAATCAATCAGCCTAGATCCAACTTTTAAATTAATTAATTTTAACAAGATCTTTTTCCCACTCATTTAATGCATAAGACAGAATAACAACATACTGTACAATGCAGTCTATACAGTTTAGCTAATATGTCAAAAATTATTTAAAGTGCAATTTAAAACTGGAAAGGTTTTTTGTAAGTATAAGCTTATTTACCAGAACATTTTAATATACTGTCATGAGTTTAAGTTAGATTATATATTTGAGTAACCTGGGCTAGTGTTAAGTATATTAATGTACAAGTTTTTACATTTATAACATGAATATTTTGAAAAAATAGCTGTATAAAACATCACAAATAATATGGTTTTCATTAATTCCAAGTTGTATTCAGCTTCCCATAAAGTTAGATTTACTGAAGGAAAAAAGTTTCTCTAGTCCTCTTCTGACTAGATTGGAAAGACTAAACACAGACATGAAAAAAAAAATTCTTTAACGTGAATGGAACATTTAAATCGAAGCTCAGAGAGGCCCAAGTTCACTGGAGTTTGAAGCACCTGTAAACCACAGACATACTTTCAGAAGTGTTAAGTACACTTAATCTATTTTCTATTTCAATATACCATTAACATTCTAGAATGTTTTGCTGTTATGCTACTAGAGGTTCTCAAGGTACAAAACCTCAAATCTGGAAATTAGTTTTCATATTTCATTCTTAAATTATTTATTTGCATAGAAAGCAACGCCCTGATTCTACCAGTTTACCCACAAATGTAGAGCATTTACCATGTTGGCATCATATCAGGAAACCACATTCTTCCAAGATGTTTGGAGACTTCCAAATGAAGTCGATCTAAACTATAATCATTATCTGGAATCAGTACCTCCTCCATTATCGAAAGCTGGGTTAGCCTGCCCCCACACATCTTAACAAATTCAATAAAACCTCTGCAAGTTACTTCACATTCACCAAGTCCCATTGCTGTTAAGTTCTTACAGCGCTCAGCAATCCGAATAAGTTCATCGTCCAAAGGCTGAAGTCCATTAGCACACACAACCAACTCAATTAACCTCGGGCAATTCATGCCAATACGACCTAACATTGCTTTGCTGACTGCACGACCAAAGTAAAGGTGTGTAACGGGGGTTTCCTCTCTGAAGAAAGCATCAAATTCTTCTTCATATAAGAAGAAATACATCACAATGTTGACTTTGGGGGAGTGTTTAACAAAAGCATCCCAGCTTTGCTTTTTAATAGTGTGAAATTCAACTTGTCCAGGATTTTCGCTCACAACATCTATGCGAAGGTGTTCAAGATCAACATGTTTTTCACTTGAAAGAGCCAGCAGCAGTTCATCACTTAATATATAGTAGTTCAAAGCCAGCTCCTTAAGTCCATGACACTGGTCAGCAACACAAAGAATTCCTGAGGAACAAAAAAAAAATTACTCTGTAAAATGAAAAGTGAATATGAACTCAGCTGTTTGCTGTAAAGCTCAAGCAGGTACTAATTCTATTGGGTCAAGTATTCTTGCCTATATCCAAACCCCATGAAATATGATAAAAGTTCTAGATATCCACATCCTTTTATGGTGTTTTGGCCATGAACACTTATCAGTAAAAGCAGCAAGTCTAACTAGTCGCATTCATCTTGGATCTGCTTATCTTTTTTCCCTCTTTGCTCTTCCCTATGCAGAATTTCCTCAGCTTTGAAGAGCCAACTGAAATCAGGTAAGGTCCAGCTGAAGTTGCCACTGTTCCCTTCCCTAATACTCCTTCCTTCAGCATTCATCTAAGCATTCTATTTAAATGACCACCAGTAGCCTACTTTAAGAGCTATGCTAAAACAAATCCTTCCCTGAATTAAGACATAAACATAACTGCTCTTAATCTGTTGGAATACAAAGTACACAGATTAAAATACCTTTTGTAGACTCTTGATAAGAATATAGGAAGGAGACCAGACCAGGATTCCCCTTCCCTAGGACCAGGGTTTCAGGAGAAAGGTAGGTGAGAAGGGACTCAAAAACTCTCTGAACTTGTATTTTGAAGGGAGTGAGCACTTCACCAACCAATGCTAAATTAGCATGTTTGTACTACCACCAGATCTGGACACGCAAGGGCACTACAGAAACCGAAAGACTCAGTCTTGCACTACTAGTTTTGGAAAGTTATATACACTCCATGGTGGTTTTTTTTAATGTATCTTTGAAGTATTAACACTTTTGCTCAGTAAGTTAAACTCACAGCACCTTATGAAACAGTAATTGACAACTGCTTTCAGCAAGGTCAGGGATTTTGCATGTGCGTTCCCACAGAATGCCAGTTAGTTAAGTTTACAGAGTTACCACACATTCGGTTACCCTTACACAGAACTGACAATGAACAACTCCTTGGAACCTGTGTTAAAGGCTTGCACTAATTATGGTGGCTTTTCTTCCTCAAGGCCTATCATCAGAGGTACTGAAGCAGCTGAGAAGAATGTAAAAAAAATAAATCCCCAGGATTCCAGAACATGCAGTCAAGTGAGAAGCACCTCCACCTTCATTAATCCAACTCATTCAGTAACACAAAGACACTATCCTTATTCCCCTTCATCCTATCCAAAGCCAAGACTAGGTCAATAAAAGGCCTCTGCTAAGAGACTCAGAAGAGCACCAAGAATTTTATGAATCACTTGTTTCAAACTAACTCTTGACTATTGTTTTATGATACTTTACTACTACATTTTTCATATATATTCACTACTCACCAGCAGGTGATACGTAAGGACAACTGCTCATTTTCAGCAGTTTTAGGGTATCACTATTGTTAGCAACAAGAACCTTCAAGGAAGGATCATCAAGTGGTGTGTCATCTATCTTGATTGATGATAATGACTTGGAGTTTACAAAAACTACTGTCAGTGCTGAAGCAAAATTAGCCTGTTCGGAGAAATTGAAGGAGGGGGGGGAAAAATTATCGTATTAAAAGACAGGCAGAAATTCAGCATCTAAACTTCAGGTTTTGCATGCACAGAAAGTACAAAAATAATCACATCTTAGGCATCCCCTTTCTTCTGTAACAAAGAAAGGCTTATTTGAACACAGGACATCTTTGTTTAAAAATACGCTAGTACATGTGACAAAAATTAACTTTACACTCAGTAGTTAACTCATCCACTTCGATTTATCTTTTCACTGTAATAAACCAGGGATAAATGGACATAGTGATGGGCATGAAGTATCTAGAATTTATCTGTAGAAAAAAGGAAATGGTATTTATTTTATGTTCCAGGAAGTAACTCTGCTGTGACCTACAGGGTCAAAGGAAAAAAACCTCTCAAATATTTTAACATATTGCAGCATGTGATCATTGTATCTTTAAATCTTGACATGAGGAAACTCCAGCCTTCTAATGATTCCCCAACTCTACACCACAAAGTATCAGCACTACTAAATTTAATGAATGGAATCAATGTTTAACTATTTTCCTAATACTAACAGATGGCACAAATTAAAGAAGATATGCCAATAAATACAGACTGTTTCATAAAAATTACCATCAACTGAATAACACAATAAGAAAGCTAAAGCAGTTCAGGAGTGAATTAAGTAACTCTATTTACAGTTTATAGAACATTACCTTAGCAACATTCATGAAGCTTGGTTTTGCTGTAGAAATCAAACCCAGTGTCTTGATAGAACAGTTCACCAACTGAGAAAGGATGTTGCAGGCTGCTTCTGCTGACTCAGTACTACTATCAACCTATAAAAGCAATTTAAAAATCATGAAGTAATTCTTTATTATTACTTAGAAAACAGCATCATGGATATCCAAGACCGCAAGGTCCATATCCACTCAGCTGTACTGCACCAGACTATTTACCACAAGGACAAAACGCAACATTAATTAGAAATTTCAGAAAAGTTACTATTAGAAAATTTTCCCAAGTACAACTGCTGGGTATTTCGAATATGAACAGAGAGCTTAAATCTAAGCCTTCTCTTCAAATGACCTCATGCCTTCCTAAACTTTAGTATTGGTGTTATGACAGACAGTGGTAAGTATGCACCTTTTTTTAAATGGCAATTCTAAACTCTTAGGGCAAGGACAACACCTTTGCATCTTGAATAATGAATTGATTCTTAATTCATCTATAAACCTGATGACTAACGTTGGACAAATCACTATTTCATCTCACCTTCCTCCTCTGTAGTAGCTCCAATAAAAGAACAGCTGAAAAAGCATAGAAGTTGCATTAAGACATTACAATGCTAATTCATGATAATCAGTCATGTGAAGTGTGGAAGTTACAGGTATTTAATACCTGATTATCCATGGACTGCTCTGCAAGCAAGTCACAGTATCTCCAAATGTAAAACCACTAACAGTGCTGAGAAAAAGAAGCTTCTGGTTTTCACCCTGGCTTTAACATCAATGCTTTCTTCTGCTTTTCCTTCGCAGTCTAGAACTATGACCTCCTCTAAGAAGTTTCTATTAAAAGTGAACAAAGCACCTGTAATTCCAACTATGATCTCCTCAGATAAACACTGAACTCTACCAAGTATTCAAATGAAAGAAGTCTGTAGTCATACAATTTTGAGACTACAAACATGGCCCGCATTTAAATCAAGTGTACCATTACTTATGTCCTTAAATGTCAATCACCTGAATATACAGGCACACAATCTCTCCCTTACGCACACTTTTTCAAAGCAGGGTTCTTAATTTTCAAGACGTTCTTCACTGTATAGCTCTATTTTGTAAGTAAATTATACATACAACACAAACTTATTTTCTCATATGCTTCCACATGTAAGTAATATCTGTCTGCACAATAATCTTCCAACGCAGATTGCCACTAACATTGATTCACAGAAACTACGTATTCTCTATATTCTGAAAACATATCTTCAGCACTGTATTGTACGATGTTAGCTCTTTCTTTACTTTGTAGAGATTACAGTGTAGAAAATGGAAGGAACCCATGTGCATGTGTGGAAATAAATAATAGCAGTAGTTGCATTTTTAAACCTAAGACTTCCCAGGTACAACACTTGAGCCATCCAACAGAGGAGCTGCATACGTCATGCACAGTAATGTGACAAAACAAGCCTCCATTCATCCAAGACTTACCTTGAAGCTGACGTACTGCAGATGATCAGCGTGCCTCTTGATAATCTGCTGAATGAGATCAGGATGTGTAGACTTTAAATAAGAAGTGGCTGGCTGGCTAAGCTCAAATTCAAATCTCCTCCAGAGATCTGGGATGTGAAAAATTTCATTCCACCTTCGACAAACAGAAGATGCCCTGGCTCGATCTACTAGAGGTAGAAACTGAAAAATGCGCAGAATAACATGGTGCGGAAGGCTTCCCCAGTCCATCAAGGTGTGCAAGTCAGATTCACCAAACACTGAGCCATATAAACAAGTTTTCTGTTTTTTGCTTTTCTGTGATGTTTGAGGAGCTTCGCTTTCAACCACAACTTTCTGCCTAGCTCTCTTCATCGTGAAGGTTTCAGGTACTGTAACAATCCGATGTATTCAAACTGCAGTTTCCTGAAAGGTCTCACGTACAGTAGGTCTCTGAAAAAAGGTATGTCCATATATCAATATCCAGTGCATTGCCATTACCAAGGACTGTCTTTCTTGATACCTTTTATTTTGTACAACTTGATTCGAATCTAGAGAATTTGGGTTTGTTAATTTACCAAGTGTCATTTTGTGTTAGTACTTCATAGTGTTTCAAGCACTAAGTAGAAAAAGAAGTATTTAACAGCAATTTAGTTTAGCAGTAGCAAATTACATATGTTTATGTTTAAACTCAGCAGACAAACTACAGAATCTACTCATGATTTCTAGAAGAATTTTATCAACTACTGAACCCAATTCACAAACTCCCTTTTTAAATAATGAACTTGGAACAGATGCATTCAGAAGAGCCAGATTCAAAAGCTTTGCCCACCTCCCCCACTGCTTTGCTTTATTGTTTTGGGTTGGGTTTTTTTTTTTTTTTAAATCATGCCAGGCAGAGGAAAAACATCTGTACAACTAACAACAAAAAACTTCAGAGACCAATTACCAAAACAGGGCCAAGTAAGTGAGGTTCACGTGCTGGTTTTCAGCAGGAGAAAGAGACAGTGATCCCAGAATACAGCAAAATGCATGAACCTACTTCACTGAGGAATATTTTCCACGTGAGGCAGAGTTCAGAAAAGGGCAGCATAAGGAAAAGCTCTGCTTTTGCATGCTGAAGCAGTGCAATCTACTCAAGACCATTTTAGACTGAATTCTGTTATTCAGTCAATTCTCAACAACCGAGTTAACAGTTTCAAGTGCTACTTCATTTTACAGTGGGATGAGGCCCCATCTCAAGTGCCCTATTAATGAGATGTTCAGCCAGACTGTATCTCTTGCCAGCCTGAAGCTAACATTTTCAAAGCAACCATGCATTCTTCAACAACAAACAGAACATGTTATCTATTATTACTGAAAAATCTCCCACAGCAACCCTCACAGCATGCTTTTTCTGGACTGAAAATCTTCCATGGTATCTTCAGGGCGGAGGGAAGGGGAGACACCAAAAATCCAGAAACAGCTGCCAAAATACAGACTACCCTATCAAAAACTTATCTGGCATTTTTCCCAACTTATAAAACCCAATTTGTATGGCTGATTACGTGTCTGACACACAAGCGTAACTCCACTTTTATGAAAAGAAAGCATGTGCATTCTTTGAGAAGTGGAAAGAACAACCTAGCCAATTAATCAAGAGCTGTTTGTATGACCAGCTTCTCTACTGTTTGTCCTCCTGACAAATCATCTCAATTACCAAGGAATTTATTCTAGCAGTCTTCAGAAATCTTCACTTAGTCTCTTTAAAGTTCCATCCATGTCCAGCAAGACAAAGAGAATGAAGAATAATACATTCCAAAACAAGGCAGTATTTCTAAACAATACATTAGTGTTACTAATGTAATGAAGATGTAAGTTTAACATGAATAAATATTTTGCTACTTGACAATTTTATCAAATTATAATCTACACAACCATGTTTTATGACTTTTGAATGCTTTAAGTCACACAATGAATGGGCATTCCAAAGCATTAGGTGTGGATGTAGTAATTAACCATTACATAACTCTCTCTTCCAGTTTCTCACAGCCTTGCTAAATTTAGCTTCAGTCAAATATTTGTTTTGTTTTTTTTTTTCTCCTCCTCCCTCCTTGGGAGGAATTACAAATTCATCTGTTTCCTAAAACTAAAGTCCAGAACAAAAAATTAATTTAAACAAATGCTGTTGTCTGAGAAGCTTCTCTATGCTTTTGCTATTCTCATGTAACTGCAACATCTTGGTAAACTGTAAGTTTATGAAAAAAAAAAAAAAATTGAAATTTTCACTTTATTTGAAACTTAGTCAAGCTTCATGGGTGCTGTTTTGACTCCCACGAAGAAGTTTTGGCACCTGAGAACTACTGGAAAGGACACCAATCCCCTAAACCACAGGCCAGGCTACAGACCAGATGCAGCATATCCAGTGGAGACTCTTCATAGGAAGAGATGTAACAAGGTATGCATGGCATACATAGTATCCATGCTCTCACTGATGGAATGCAGCTGTAACTTGTTAATACATCCCTTTAAAACTCGTAACTCCAGAATTTCTATTTTTAGTATTCTACATTGCAGTACTTTAGCAGAATTTCATTTTATTACTCAATGTGGGATGCAAAGCCAGAAAAACGTTCCATTGGTTACAAATCACAATTTTTTTACCAAACATGAAGCCCTAATATTTACTGTAAAAACATGAATGCTTATTTTGTTCTGAATACTTAAACTATGAACAGTATATATTTTAAAACACAACTGAAGTTAACTACATTGTAGTTCCATGTGATATAATCCAGGTACTATTCAATGAGAGGTTTACATGCACACATACCTCCAAAGAATGTGGAAGTTCCTGTCAAGTTACCAGCGCCTTTCTGGTATCTGAACATCCATCCCACTGTTGAGTCATCCTGTATGTGTGCATGGATTCCTTAACCAGAAGGCAGGGACGGGTCCCAGAAGATGAACTGACCTGTGAAGCCACCGACCAAAGAAAAACTGTTCTGCAATGTCTAGGAGACCCACTGGAGGGACTAAACTCAGTTTTGGAACAAAGACTGAGATGAACAGTACACATTGCACTGCAGGGCTGATGTGGAAGTAGAATAACAAAATGTGGCAATTAGTTTTACCAAATGTTATCTGAAAACTATCATTTAACTAATGGGAAGGAGTAATTGTTGTAAGAAATCTAGGTTTTCCACTATCTACAATTTTAGTCACATCAGTACTCTCGTGCAACACAGATACACCTCTCAATTCTGGAATATTACCTAAAGAAATTACAAACCTGGATAAGAAACATTAATTTTTTTGCAGCTTACCATATACCAAACCCCACATACATCAAAATAGTTAAAGATATGACTTCTAATATTTTAAAATTTAAGGACTCTTGGCTTTAAACGTTACTCACTTTTACTCCAAAAGTATGCTTACTGCATCATGATAATCTTGACAGTAAACAAACTATTTTGGCTAATTAAACTCTACTTGGGAAAAAAAGATAGCGATGATGTACGAATATGCTCCCATATACTAATATGAAAAAGCTGCCCTGTATCTTACTATGAAACAGTACCTTGGTTTGCTATAAGAAAATATACCCAAAACCTCCAAACTCAGTTACCCATTTTATATTATTTGAAGATGCTTTGATGGAAAGCTACAGGAACAGCAACACACACATTACTAAATCATGACAGATCTGAAATGAAAAGTAGATTAGAAGCTGAAGATGTTTACAAACTCTTGTGTTCAGCCAGTAATAACATCTTTAGAAACCTTCTAACACTGAATATTATTTTTTTCTTTAAAAGATGGGAGACACGAGGCTTTAGATTCTCCTGGGTCATATCATCATCTTTTGAAAAACTACCCAGTTAATATCAGCTTTACAGTTGTAAAGTTTAACGCAGGTGTAGTACATGTGTTAATTAGGAATGCAATAAGATAAGCAACCCCTATCTCCTAAGCAAAATCAAACTCAAGTACTGAAATCTGTGCAAGTAATGCTCTTGCTCAGCTCACACATCAGAAAATTAAGATCTGTGTAGCCAGGCTTGTTTATAATTAGAAAGTTGATACACATTAGTAACTCTGTTCACAGATGGCATCTGAAGAAGTTTGTAATTTATGGTGGCCTTGTATTGCACAGTCAGTCTACAAGTATTACATGTTCTCCTGTGAAGCAAGCAGATTGTCCCTTTGCTAACTCGGCACAACACATAAAATTCATTTAAAAAAGTGCTGTCAGTTTCTAACACATAAAAGGCAGGTTTATGACACATGTAAACAGAATACATAAATAACATTATAATTGAGAGCACAAAACACTGAGATGCAATTTAAAGATTCAACACAGAAGTGTATTAAGTATAAGCTTATAAACCACATGACATATTTTGAAGCAGCTTTCTTACCTAAAGAATGCTTCCAAATTACAATAGGCAATAAAGGAATGAACTGAAGCAGCTGCAGCCATGGGGCACTCACAAGCATCTGTCTGCTTTCCCCTCCTGTCCAGATAAAATGCCACAAAAACCTTTATTAGTTTTGGAAAAAATAATCCTTGCATTACATCCCACGCAAAAATGATAGGAAAATAAATTGACATGAATTTATACATTTTCTTGGTTTAGTAAAGGAGCTTAAGGGCATCAGCTTAACACAAGGTTGCAAATACTGTGTCATTGATACAAGTGTGAGGTCAGATTAAGTATAAAACTGATAGGAAACACATGTTGCAATTTACATTTCCATTGTACTGGCCAACAGTACAATGTAAACAGTAAGTTATTCGATATTTGCATTATCATTACCATTAGTAGTGAAGTTTGGCTAATAACACTGTCTATAACTACTAATGGAATCTAAGAGACTTGGAAAACACAGGGGGGAAAAAACCCCAAAATCTCTTTTCCTGCCTTTTTCCCTTCATTGGCAAGGTTGTCTATTGGCCTAGGGAAGTATGCAACAGATGATGAAAACACAGAGGCCACATGGCACGGCTTCCTACCACCAAACGTGCAGCAGCCTGACATCCCCACCCGGCACAGCCCTGGGTACAGTCACATGGCAAGAAGGAAGACAGGAGTTGCTCCATCAACAACAAACCTCCCAGCCTGCAGCCTCCTCCCAGTTCATGAGCTCCCAGAAAGCAGATGACAGCCTGGACAACCTGGCAGGTGTATCACCAACAACCACATCACAGGGCCTTAGATTAGAAGTCCCCTAACTCCCTCCACACTATTTTCTTTCAATACCACATTACAGGTATGTTTGTGTGGCCTGCATCATAAGCCTGCATTCAAAGCTTTACCCACAAGAATATCACTAAGTTTGCTTTTATAAAACCACACCAAATAACTGAAATCTTCCTCATGATAAACCTTATGTGCCTATCATGGCAGGCCAGGGAGTATACCCTTCCATCTGTTGTAAACTCAGGATTTCAGTGCTCTCTCCAACACTTCTCAGTGTGGCTGCAAGCAAAGTAATTGTTAATATTAAAATAACACCTGAAAATTAAGAAAAGGACAGCAATGTCCTTTTATAGTAAGAAATGTATCAAATATAGTTCCATTAATCTAGTCAATAAAGACTAGCTATAGCATTCAGCAGGCTTCTGAATTTCACAAAGGTTTGAGCTGGTTACTGATAACAGATGAATACTCCCTCCTAACTACAGACTACCTCCTGATGAAGTGAGCTTCCCTTTCATAGACCTGAACCCCTCAGCATACAAGGAGTTTATATGTTTATGCTGCAGATAAAAGTAGCAAAATTTTGGATATCACATTTAAAAAAAAAGTTACTGAAAGTTCTTGTTAAAAAAAAAAATAATCAGATGTACAGTCTAATGATGCTTTTAAGCATCGAAGGCCACAAGAACCATCCAAAGCAGCTTCAACCATGTCAGCTCATGTAAGCAGATATGTTTATAATAAAAAACAACTAGTTACCACAGATGCAATCAAATACAAGCTTGTTACGTAAATAACAGTGAATTGTTAGTCTAAGGTAGAGTTAGCCAAATTATTATCAAAGATAAACAGCAGCAGCACAGTCATTGAAATTAAGTACTCTGGTAACTGATGGGGTTTATCAAATCTACTCATGTCCTCATTTGTGTAGAACAAAGTATCAAATATTAGTGCAGTATCCCATACAGCTGTTCTCCTCTATAAACTCTACTACCTCAGTGTCCTGTGATCAAGTATTTTGCACAGCTGCATGTTATCCTACTCAAACTCAAATCCACAAAACCCAACAGGGATCCACAAAAATTCAAGTTAAGTAACTGTTTCTGCAGCTTATCCTGGTAACAGAACTGTAAACTTCTGCTAAAATTAAGACGATGAAATCTCTCCCATGACATGGGGTCTTGGCAGGGGATTCTAAGGAATGGGCAGCAGTGGCTCAGCAAAGACAGCAGCTGTTCACTGCTTCCCATGCTACAGTTGCAAAAAAGAGGTTTTATTACTGTACAAAGATTCAAGCCACAAAGAAATAACCACTTTCTCTGATTTGTAGATTCCCCTTTCCAGTTCTCAACACCAGGACTCAAGCAGGAACTAATAAAATAAAACACTATAAAATCAGGTTTCTAATAGAGACAGATAAAAAAACAAAACAAAACAAAAAAAAAACCCCAAAACCCCAAATCCAGCAGAAATGAAGTTTCTGAGAAATAAAAAAAACCTTTCAAACTTGGAAATCCGCTGGGATAAAACAGCCATCATGGTCATTAAGCTTTAACTTTCTAACACTTGGAAATTAATGTTTATGGATCTGCCTTTTAACAGCTGAAATACTTGCCACATTAATCACAGTGTCTTTAAAAAAAATAAATAAAACAATCCCAGTTCAGTGATAGTACCAAGGTCACCCACTCACAACGTTAAGGAATTCAGAGTCCATCTGGGGAACAAGTGCAGCAAACACTGTACACAAAAAAGGCAGCGCTGGAAAACTGTCGGAACTCCTGATGCAGCCCCAAATGCAATCGCTGAGTTATGTTTCAAAACACAGATCAAAAATGCATTTTTAGCTTAAGTTTCAGAATATTCTAGTCCTTCATCGTAATGAGCTCCAAGATTAAGCTTTTCCTTCATTTAGGACACTGATCTTTTAATGGGTGGCATTTTTGCTTATGAACAGGATTATTATTTTTAAAAAAAATCAATCCTCATTTTTCTCAAAACCGAGCCTCTCTCTCTCTCAAGGGATTTATCACATTTTTAATGTTTACAACAAAGCCTCAGAGACCTAAAAACAACAGCATTCAGCTGAACACCGTAATGCTTGCATTAGTTTAACTGAAGAAATACAAACGCATTGCCACTTTTAGCGTTAGTTAGGTGACAAAACTTTGCTATTCGTGTTATACTGATGCATTATTTCTAGAAGAAACCACCCCCACGTGAACAGCTTTTAGACTACGAACAACACTTAAGACTTCCCTTGTTTTACTACATGACACATCTGAAGGGTTCTCTTAAGGGCTTACCCAAACATTACACAGCAGGAAGAAAAAAAGAAAAAAAAAAAAAGCATTCTTTCTACAGGTTTTCTAGAAACTTTTAGACCCGACTTTCAAGCCATTCAAGCTCTTCACACTGAAAAAAAAAACCACCACCTTCTTTTCCAGGCGACGACCCGGAGCAATCCCAGCACCCTGCTCCCGAGGGCGGACGCCCACCCCGCCGGGTCCCTCTCCGGTCATTTTGCCGGCGGGGGGACAGCCAGGCGACTTTCGAGAGGCAACAAGCCGACTGTAAAGCACATAAAATCCTTCCTGCACTGTTTTACCTCAGCACAAGCCGGCTGGGAGCGAAGGCAGCCCGGGGCAGGGCATTACTTTTGCCGGAGATGTCCTCCTCAGCTCTCCCTGAGGGGAGGGAGCGCGGCCGGGTCCCTGACCGGCCACCTCCCCTCAGGCCGAGGACGGGGACTCACGAACGCCAGATGCAAGCCGGAGGCCTGCCGAGGTCAGGCCTCCTCACGGCTCAGGAAGAATTAAGGTTTCTGGGCGCGACGAGCGTCTGCCCGCCCGACCCGACTCCGCCCTCCCGGGGACCCCGCGCACTCTCCCCGCCCGGCCGCCGCGCAGGGGGCTTCCCCTCCCCGGCCGCCCCACTGCTCACCGCCGCCTGGGCGCGGCTCCCTCGCAGTGGCAGGGCCGAAGCCAGCCGCAGAGCGGGGGGGGGGGTGACCCGCCAAGAGCTCCGAAGCCTCCCGTCCCGCCGAGCGCCCTGTCCGCACCGCCGGCCACGGAGGGGAGGAGCCGGCGGCCCCCGGCCGCGGCCGCGCCGTCCCGGCAGCGCAGGCGCCCTGGGAGCCCCTGACACGTGACAGCGGGCGCCATTTCGCGCCCGGGCGGGCCGCGCCTCGCGGCTAAAATGGGGATGGGCGGGCGGTGGGTGATGGCTGAGGCGCCGGAGCTGGCTGCGTCCCCTGGCGAGGCAAGGATGGAGGGACACTGCCCTGGGCCTCCTGCCCTCTCCTTTCCTTCCCCAGAGCAGCAGGGGCCGCTGCTCCTCCTGAGGCCCTCGGTGCAGGCTCCTGCTCATTTTTCTGTCATGAAGTACCTCTAACCCCAGATCTTCGTCAAGCTGGCGCAGCCCCGTGTCCCAGATGGAAGTATTTGACACGGTTATGATTTAGCAGCGATTCAAAATTTATTAGTGATTTAAGGCAGATCAAGGGGTTGAAATTTTAGCAGCACTTAATCATTAACTGGCTTAGAGGTTTTCAAAGCTAGCGAGCAAAATAGTTGAGCAGTGACTTAATTACGGATTTGAAGATGCCAAGGTTTACACTGACTTACTATAAGGGATTACAAATCAATACATATGGGCAAAAAGCACAGATCTCAAATTAATACATAAGTGAAACATGTAAGTGCTCACACACATACAAGTCTCTCATTGCTGGAATCGAGAATTCCGTAACAGCAGGTGACTTCAAAGAGCTGACAGGTACAGCTTTGAAGTTGTACATGTGCACAGACGGATGGAAGAGCACCCACATCCATAAAGCTAATGTATATATCACAAACACATAGGTGGAGAGGTGGATGGAAGAGAGGCTTAGCCTATAGTCAAAATTTCCCTTTCTTGAATTTAGGGGAAGTACCCAGGATGCATCGGTGTTCCTCAGCGGGCGGTAGTTGAGGCTGGAGAAGGATTCCCTCGCCCTGGCCTCGAGATGTCAGCCCGAGCGGCGTCCCAGCTCAGGGAACGTCCTGGCCACAGCCTGCTGCGATCCAGAAGAGCTCAAAGGGTCTTTGATAGAATCATTATTTGTAGGATCTGAGATAATTGACTTTTGTCAGGTACTTTTCCACACCGGCCCAGCTCAGACAATGGAATATTCCAGTACTTTCCACCCACCAGCTACACAAGCCCAGAACTTGGTAGGTCTTGGGGTCCTGGTATGCCCCCCCTCTGTGGCCACGATCCATACGTTGTCAGGAGTGATCGATTACAGCTACTATCTTGAAACGGCAGGAGCCATGGGCACCAGGCACACTATTGCGTTCTGTTCCGTTGCTCTCCACCTTTTCTTTCTTTCATGTTAGACCATTATGTTACATTCTGGTCCGTTGTATTATTGCGTGGCCCAGGTTGGGAGGGCAATCACGCCAAGTAGCGAGCGGCCCGAAGGGGTTGCACCACCAACCCTGACCTTTGGAAACTGCCTCGTGAGCCTCTTCAGGAGGCCATTTCCTCCAGGCGCGGCCATGCCCTGTCCCTCCCGCTGGAGCTGGGCCTCTGGGAAGCAGCGCTGGCACCACAGCAAAGGAGCTCCATCCTTTGGGCCTGGAGACTCAGGATGGATGCAGGAGCGATGTCCTCTCTGCAGCCTTGTGTTTCTGCCCCCTCGAGGGAGCCCTCAGCCAGCCTATGGGCTTCAGTCCCTATATGAATGCTTACACTTCCAAAGGAGGTGGAGCACCAGCAGCTTTTACTGATTTTTATCTGTCTGTTGGCCAAAAAGTGCCCCTTTCTGAAACAAGCTTTCCCCACTTGCTTTGCTTTCCTCACTACCTGCCTCTTCAAAGGACGGAGGGCTGATTGCTGGGTTGTATATCTGAACCAGAGATGCCAAAAGTACACCTAATTTACCAAAGCATAACTTAAAAAAAATGCAGATTTTATTTCTGCAGACATACTGAGTAACAGCTATAGCTACAATCATACAGAAACACTGATTACAGAAACACTGACTAGTGATACCTGAACAATTCAGTTTTTATTGTCAACTGCTACAAAACACTTGCAACCACAGATTTCCTGGCTCTTGCAGATAGCAATAATTAACCAATAACAAGCCTTTATAGCATCTTTTAATGAAGAGATAATACTCAATGCGAAGCATTGCAGTGGTCAATTATATCTGCCCTGTATAAAAGCAAAGCTGGCAAAATTCAGCTGAGTATTTGTGTCACATCAAAATACAATTTCTTCACTCAGATATGAAAAAAATAGAAAATGAGCATGTTGAAGGGCTAATGAAACAAACTGAAAGTAGTATTTATCAGGCAGTGACTGTGACATCTCCAAAGTACATAATTTCTTCAAACAGAATGATGAAACACACTGCACATTTAAAAATCAATTTAGTTTAGAAAATCTACCAAAAGCCACTCCTTACCTATATGGTTCTCAGATCCTAAAGCAAGTAGCAGATAAAGTTACAAGTAATTTTTTTTTCAAGTCTTTTTTTCCTGGTATGTGTTTTTAAACTGATTTTTCAGTAGGTTCTGCTACAAAAAGCAACTTTAACTTAGGAGTTACTATCTGTAGACAGTAATAGAGGCTAGATTGTAAACAGAGATTAATGGAGATTTGCAGCTGGTATCTAAATCCACCAGTCACGGGTTTCTTTGGTGCATTGCCAATAACCTTTGGGCTGCCGTACAGTACCAGGTTCAAATGTACTTTTGAAAGAGTAACATAGACTAATTTCTGAGGCTTTCTGTATAGAAGTTTCCTCTTTTGATCTAGTCTAGCACAGACATATGGTATACCTAACTTAAAATGAAGACGTATAGAATACTATAGAAGAATACTACACATTTTATAGCTATACTCATTCTTGCTCTAAAATGCTTGCAGGTATATACAAACAACAACAACAAATCAGCTAAGGATTTGTCAATACTGGAAGGAAATCAGCATACACACGAGGAGCTTCTGTCTTCTACTCATCTTCCAGGTATCAGATAGGTGCCTGGCACAGAGCTGCTGCTTTTGTCTCCATATCCTTCATCTCGTGTATGAGATGCAAAGAGCTGAAAGCAAACTGCACGGCTGCATATATGCCCTCCTTATCTAACCCGCTGCTATGAGCTGCCCACGTCATCCAGCCACCTGATGTCAAGCTCAGCCTTCCCCCTGTGGTTGTCTCTCCTGGAGACAGATTTACAGAAAGAGATATTCTACTCACATCTCATGTTTATGGCGGTTACAGGAATATTTTGCAGAATATTTCACACAGGTTTCATAATGTCCTCTTTCTGTACTTTGATCAACAGTAATATTCACATTTTTTTATCATTGGCCTTTGAAGTAGTAATCAAGAAAAACAGTTTGAGTAAACCCATGAGTTAATTAGTATAAGAAAGCTTTCAGGAAATCAAAAGTTTCCTGAGACCGAAGAATGAACAAGTGTCAATTCAGAATCAGTACACCATGCACTTGGAAGATTTACAAGAACTGTGTGAAAAGTTAAAGACAAGGCTCATGAAATTATTGGCCATTTCTTAACTAGTTTTTAACAGAAGGACCCCAGGAGAGGAGAGGAGAGAGTTGGGGGGTGGGGGGGGATGAAGAAAATAAAGTCAGGGATGTTTATTGTTGGATGAAGTAGGAAACCATGCAGCGTATTGTGCTGTACAACAATAGCTCATACAGGTAGTTATCACAAAAATAAATCACTACCAGCTTTTTTTGATACCCTAACTTCAGCATAACTGAATTTCATAGCAGGATTTCTACATTTTAATCCAAGCCCTGCTTCATTTTCATCATGACCATGATTCTGACAAATCCACATAACCAAAGAACACTCATGGTTGAATGCTTGCTATCTTGAATTCTTGGAAGATAACATGGTGCAGGGCTTCAGCTCAAGTTTCGGACAGGCACCGTTGTTGCCACGCTGAATGGGGAGTTGGAGTCAGTCTAGTTTTTCTCAGAAAGCAGTTGCATTTGTATCAGTGTGCTAAGCCAAATGAGTACTATGTTGCAGCTCCTGCTTTTAAAAGCTTAATTTTAGAAAGAACCGTGTATTTCACAAACAGTACTGAAAACACAGTGACATACTGTCATTCTTAATTTAAAACCCAAATACTTTCTGATCAAACACTGCAGCTCCAACAATTTAAACTTAACTAAGCAGACTAGAGTAGCAAATGACGATTGTGCCCAGAAAGTAGGTTAGTATGTCATGTTTGCTGGAGGCTCGGGAGCTGCTCTGCTAGACACCAGCTGCTGCACAAGCAGGCAACAAGAAACAACCTGTTTTAGGAGTAGAAATTGCCCAGGCTCTTTTGGAAAAGTTTCTATAATCCACACTGAATCTGAAATAAAATTAGTGAAAGTAATAGCTTTTACATGCCTGCTTACAAACGCCTTCCTTTGTAAGAGTGAGTTAAAATGTGGGTTTATATGGAGAAATCTTTATGAGATGATATTAAGCTTTTAGAAATGCAATGACAGTCTAATATCTCTCCAGAAATAAGCATGAATCACTAAAGGGAGTAACTCCAAGTATGTTGTAATCCTATCCTTTTTTTTTTTGATGGCGGGAGTATATAAGATGGTATATTACAATTGTTTTTTATATAGATGCTAGATGTAAGTCTTTCAGACAAAACTGGTGATAGGGACAGTTAACAGTGCCCATTAAACTGCAGAATAAGTATAAGAAAATTATTGATACAGATGCTGTTTGTACTTTCTGTGGAAAGAGCCACCACAAAGGCATATTAATAGTTTTTAGCTTGTCTGGAAATGAATTATGTAGAGCAGAGATACTATGTTCCTTTGGTATACTACAGGCATGTTATAAAAATCCCATTAGACCAATGCATTTTAATCTCTAAACTTAAAAACAAATACAAATTGTGTCATCTCTAACTTGCAAAGAGCAAGTTTTCAGTTGGGGCACCAGGGGGGTATATGCAGGCAGCTGGGCAAGGACCTCACCAACCAGCTCAGCAAGGCAGGCCTGAAGGTAGCAGCCAGGTTCAACCAGAGTCCACGTCGTCGGGCAAGTCCCTGATGATGAGGCAGGTCCAAGATCAAGCCAGGTCAGGGTCTCTGGCCAGGCACAGGGGTACCAGTAGCTGCAGCATCCTCCAGCATTACTCAGGGCAGGGACTGAAGGGCCACAGCTGAGCTTAAATGGGCACCTGGGGCCCTGGGACACAGGTGTGGGGGAGGCTGATCAGGACCATTAATACTGATTAGGGTATTAGCGCACTGACACTTTCGATAGGTAACCCTGCCCGCTAATCCATAAAACACAGGTTTTATGGATTCTCTGATTGCATAAAAAAAAAGAGAGATTCTTTGCTTCAGATTTTTTTATGTCATTAGCTATTTGGTAAATACCACAGTGTGGCTGACTTGAGTAATGAAATCCTCAGAAATGGCTGTGTCCACTTATGTTCTAATAAGTGTCTTGGAGTTGAGCACAGAATACATTGTCTTGAAGATGTCATCTGTAATAACTGTGGTTCTAATTAGACTCTTCAATAAATAGATGCCCTCCAGATGGAAGAAAACACCAGCCTTAGAGAACTAAGGCTGTCCAAAGTAGGCAGCTGAAGATTTGATTTGATCAGCAAAACAGCTGATAGTAGAAATAACTGATAATAACTTGGCAGCTGAAGTAGCAGCAAACATTTTGAGTTTTAATACAAAGAAAAGGTTTGTAGTTTTATAGCTAGTACATACTCAGACAGGCTACCCACAGAGGCTGCAGAATCCTCTCTGAAAGACTTCAGACCGGGCAAGCAAAATTTTGTTTGAGGATGGTCTCAATGGATAAAACTCCCCTTCAGAGCAGAGGAAGGGATTCAGTGACCACTTAAGTTCCCCTTCAATCCTACGTTTCGATTATTCATGCTCTCTTTATGTCTGTATTCTCCTTTTTCTGCTACTGGCAAGTGCCCGCTTTTTCACAGATTTGAGAAAATCTGTTCACCCAGTTGGCAGGAGGAGGAAGTGGGTTTGTTGCAGTTCCTCTGCCAGGAAGGGAAACTCTAACAATGATAAAGGTTATAAAAGGGGTTTTGACCAATTTCCTCCACCCTCTTTGGATTTCGTCTGTGGGACCGGGGATTCATGCATACATAAAATAATCTTTTAGCTTTAGCAACCTTGTCTTACTTTTTGATTTATATTTGTGACAATCTTTTCCAGAAACACATTTCTGTTAATTCTTTTTCTGTACTATGCACAGATGGTGTAAACATTTTTAAAAAGTGTTATATCAATGTCTCGTGAACAAAAAATGCAGAATCGGCATGTTCTCTGCAATTTGAATTGTTTCTTTGCTCTCTGAAAGTCTGGCTTTTTAAACACACACTTATTTTCAGGTGTTGCTGTAGCCTCACTTGGTCACAAGAGGGAACTCGCGTATCAGTATGATTTATTTTTTATATTAAAACTCTGAGGGCTCTGCAGACTAATAAAAACAGTATGTTAGGATATGCATGTATGTGAGATGTGTAAGTGCACATATATAAATCTATATATATTTATATACCCACACCTTTTAGTTCCCAAAGAAGGGAAGCCATTCATAGAAATAAGGAACTGTGACGCTAGCAAGCATGACAGTGGCAAAGAGCCTTAGAATGGCCCAGAAATAACTTTCTTATATTCATGGGTATATATCTTACACTCACAGGTTGTGGCTTATCTCTGTTCCCACACTGCAGTTCTGTAAATCTCAAGACTAATATTACCTTATGGTCTCAGGACATGGGCAGAGCAGAACACGCTCCCTCCAGCAGTGCCTGACCAGCAGGGATTGCTCTCAGAAATCTAATTTGAGCAGCCCTTAGTTTTAACTTTCTGTTTGGAGCGCAGGATCACCTTTCTCCTTTGCAGAGAGTCCTTTGCCAGCCAAAACTTGACAGTACTTGGGATCTGTCCCAGAATTCATAGTCTTGAATGTACATGCATATTATTTGATTGTTAACTGGGATCATTAAAGGAGAAGACTCAAATACTAATTAATTTTCAATTTCTGCTGGATGTCAGTGGCAGCAGCGTGGATTGTGTGCAATGTGCTCAAGGCTCGTTTTTCTAAAATAAACAAAGCTATAAATCCAGAGCTTTCTAAGCTGAGAATTAACATTGTCCTCAGAACTTGGTGTCACACATCTTCCTACACTGATGCTCCCACTAGTCAAGCAATTGGCCAGCAATCCTCTGAATGCATTTGCAAGTTCCTTGAAGAAAACACATAATAAATGCCCCTAATGAACTGGGCACAGTATGGGATCTTTTCTGTGAAACCTTGCTGCCGTTCCTGTCCAACTGCTAGAGAAGACAGCCCGTGCACAACTTACAGGATAACCCCTGACAGTTCAGTAGCTGGGTTTGGAGCTGGATTTGTTGATATTTGAGTTGTAGGTGCTCAGGGAAGTTGGTTTCCCAGGAATCGGTAGCAACCTTCCCGCATGAAAGGGAACTACTTTGTCTTACCCCTGGGCTGTGTCTGGTCACAGAATCACAGAATGATAGGGGTTGGAAGGGACATTCAGAGATCATCTAGTCCAACCCTCCTGTCAAAGCAGGTTCACCTAGAGCAGGCTGGACAGGAACGCATCCAGGCGGGTTTTGAATGTCTGCAGAGAAGGAGACTCCACCACCTCTCTGGGCAGCCTGTGCCAGTGCCCTGAAACCCTCAAAGTAAAGTAGTTTTCCCTCATGTTGAGATGGAATTTCCTGTGTTCCAGCTTGTGACCGTTGCCCCTTGTCCCTCACACAGATTCGTTAAATACTGCTGTCTCGAGCACAAATTGTAGTGGCCCTTTAGCTTATCCCATGGCTGGGAAGTGGCGCAAACCCACTGCACTATGCCAGCATGAGCTACGTAATAGGGTAAGAGTTGCAGCATGCAGTCCTGGTTGGTTTGTCTTTCAGATGCATCATGTCCATTTTGCACATTTTCTGTTTTGTCCTCTGGCCTTGTGAGTTCCTTAGTTGTCTTCAAGTTTTCTTTCCGTACAACTGCTACCCTTCAAATACAGCATCATGAAGAACATCTCCCCCGTGGCTGGTGGTCCTGCTACAGATGTGGTGGATGTTGGGCCACACGTTGGTGATGTGTTGCCGTGAATTTGGGGCCCTTGAGGAAAGAGGTGTCCCGCGCCATAGGGCTGATTCCTAGAAGAACTGTTACGTATTTTGTTTGGAATTTGGGGGTAGGTGCTTGGAGAGGTGTGCAAGTTCCAACAAGCACAGAGTGGATTCTGTGAAGCTGATTCTTATTTATGCAATGAAAGACTCTGTAGACAGGAGAAGGCAGCTTTCATAACCTGAGCTTGCTTACTGAACCACGAATCACGTGGATGTCTGTCAGTTTTGATAGATGGTAGGGCTGCTGGTCTTGAAACTTCTAAGAGAAGGTTACATGTCACCACACCTGCATACCATTGTTCTGTTTGTTTAACTCAGTAGGATAAGAAAGTTTGCTCAATTTAATTTTGAAGATCTTAAAAGTCTGGAATTAGTCCAAGAAAATTACAAATAATAAGGTTGGACCTCAAGCCAGGTGTACAGTCATGAACATGTCTCATGCTGCTGGGACTTACCACGTGGTACCGCCACCGGGATGGAAGCATAAACACACTGTCAGAAAGGTGAAGGCCCTCTTGAGGCTGTATCTTCTAACTGCTGTAATATTTTTGTGTGCTGTTGCTGATTCTGGGCTTGATTTTTGTCTCAATACACCTTGAAATGCGTTTCACTTGGGTGTATGTGTCTTCTTGTAATAAATACAGCCAAATTATAGGACTGGATGGTCCTTCTTGGAAAAGAGTGTGTGATAGGATACTGTTGTTATTCTGTGAGTCTGGGCTGTAGCCACTCTCATCCTTGTGGATTAATCTGCAATAACTGGTATTCCAGTTTGATCAGGAATTGTGGTAGGGGTGATTGCAAATATATAGTTACCAAAGTGTGAAGTAAAACCAAAGCATGGAGTTAACTGAAGTTCATTTCAAGAAGAGTGCCAGCTGTAGAACCATGTGGAAATGTTTGCTTATTTCCAAGAAACTTCAAGTAAAAATTGAGTGGGAACAAAAAACATTTAGCCTTTTTTATTAATTCCCCTAAGGTTTTCTTAGAACACCTCATTCAAAAAGAGGAGGTTTTCCTTAGTTTTCAGTTGCTGAAAATGAAAAAAATTTCCATAAATTTTCCAGTGGGATTATGAATAAATGGATCCTGCTTGAAGACATTTCTATTTTGAGGACACAGCCATTTAGATCGTACATTTAGTATGGAAAAGATTCAGTTAGATTTTGTAAGAGTTCATTATAAAACCATCGATTATATTTTTCATGTCAGACAAGACTTGTAAGGAGTTGTAGTTCTGCCAGCTTTCCTTTCATTGTTGATAAATCTGAAGAAGATGAAGCATGTTGCCAAAGGCACTTACCTGAGTGTTGATTGAAAACATACCTTTGATGAACACACTTAGAATCATCCTTTTTTAACAGAAAAACTGACAACTGTCCAAGGACAATTTCATGATATACCTGAACTTAATTAACAGAGGGCATCCGGGGTGGTACAGTCCCGTTCTTCTTCACCCTCTCCCAGCTGTATGAAGAGTCGGATGGAAAATGAAGGATAATTTTTAGGTTGGACAGTTTTCTGTCCTGCACAGTGCTGTGATTCCTGCATTGGAAACTGTTTAGCACAGCCAGGTTGTTCTAAAGCCCTGGTATTTTCTAGTTGCAGGGTCACCTCCTGGGGACAGCAGGTGGCAAAGCTGTCTGCACTGGTCAGGTTCTTCTGAACTTCACTTCCCTGGAGGATTTTTGGACATTCTATTGATATTATAGTCAGTCTGCTTGCCAAGGATTTCAGTTACTTTGTTTAAGGCAGGAATTCTGTATTTTGACTCAGTACATTTTAAATGTCTTCATAAGGTATTTGTATTCAAGAGAATGACCCCTGCTAGGACATGTCATTTTGTTAAAATACCTCTAGTGTCATACAAGTATCAGACTAGGCTTCTGTATGCCTCCGCCAGCTACTTCCTGATGCATCTTTCTTGTATATGTTCAGACAGAGGTTTTCCTCATTCCTGTTTTCATAGTTCCTCTTCCTTATATAAAAAAAAAAGTATAAAATAAGAGTAGGGTATAATTCTCTGTTCATTTCTGTAGCTGGTATTGCCTTGCTGTCTGCAGTCCTGGGACTGGCAGCGGAGCGTTCCTGCAATACACACCTCTTCCCCCTGCTTCACCCACACTGCTCCAGTACCTTGGTGGTTTACCCTCATGCAAGGGAATTTCTCAGCGTCATGGTTTAACCCCAACCAGCAACTAGGACCATGCAACCTCTCGCTCACTCCTCCTTTCGCCCCTCCTAGAAGGGTAGGGAGAAGAAGGAGAAACGGAGGGGAAAGGAAAAAAAACTTCATGGGTTGAGATACAGACCGTTTAATAGAACAATAATGGAAAAGGAAAATAATAATAATAATAATAATAATAGAATATACAAGACACAAGTCACTCTCACCGCCCGGTTGCTCAGCCCAACCTGAGCAGAGATTGCGGATGCCCTCCCCAGCCAACCCCCCATTTATACACCAAGCATGATGTCTATGGTATGGAATATTTCATTGGCCATTCTATCATTCTGTCTATTCTCCTCAGCTTCTATGGGAAGCTGAAAAAAGGCCTTGACTAGTATAAACATCACTTAGCAACAACTAAAACAATATGCATTATTGACATTGCTTTCATACCAAATCTGAAAACACAGCAATCACTAGCGAGAAAATTAACTCTGACTCGGGTGAAACCAGGACACTCAATTTACTGCCCGGGATGCTCTGGTTCCCCATAAGCAGGTTGTTCCGATGCTCCAGCATTCTCTACCTGCTGCACCCCTCCAGGAGGCAAGAAGCAGAGAACAAAATTTTCATCAGTCATGGGGATCGTCTTGTCTTCTAGTCAGTCCCAAGGTTTGATGCAAGAACAGCTCCATCAGCAATGCTGAGGAGCAGCTCCCACCAAACACAAGAGTTCTGCTACATTCTTGCCACTTTTTTTTTCCCTCATCTTCGTGCCCCGTGTAAATGGGGGCATTATATTAAAATTCGCAGAATATGTGCTACATCCACATAGCTTTTCTTAATTGCACATAGATCAGTAAGAGGATTATTGGAATGGTGAAAGCTGTATAAAATCATCCTTCGCCTGCCCATCTTGTCCTCCGTGGCCCATCATTATCACAGAGTCTGCAAGGAGCAGGGAAAGCATGCTTTAAAACACCTAAATTTCCCTTCCCTGTTCCCCAGAACTGTTCCACAACTTTTGCTGCCTCAGTCAGCCACCAGTGAAGAGGATCAATGGGTTCTAAATGCCTGTTTTCTTAAATCATTGTGAGATGTGCTAAAGCAAGTAATCCTTAAGGGTGTTTGCCTCCAAATACCTGACAACAATTAAATGCAGTTTTGCACTTTTCCTTCCTCAAAAACACCATAGCCTTTATTTCTTATTGCGGCTACCTTGCTAGAAAATACCCTGTGGGGCTCTTTAAGTCTTCATGCTTTCCTTTCTATTGCATTTTACTTAATAATATGATGTCAGGTGGATGGGAGCACTGCAAGGTGAGAGTGAGAAACATTTTCTGCCACTGTGGAACAATCTTATATCTCAATGGCTGATTTATATCCTGCCTGAAGTCAGTGTCAGACAGAACATCTCTCTTCTCTCCCACAGGCCGCTTGCAAAGTCAGAAGTAGACTGATCATTATCTGCATCTCTTAAGTCATGATTTCCCTCTTATTTTGTTCTTTTTATAATTCCAATTTTGTGGGGAGTCAGGGGAAACTCCCCTCACTCCTGGGCTTTTTGTTGACCTATTACCCCTGGAAAATAGTTATTTAGTCTGAAAGTTATCAAATTAAAAAGTGGCTATATGAATGCAATAAACAAATCAAGGGCATCTGTTTTCTTGTGAAGTCTCTTGATGATGCCATTTCTGACACAAGTGAAAAATCTCACTGGTATTTTACATGGAAAAATGTCTTTACTGTAGTTTCTTACTTACTGTCACTTTTTCTAGATTATAACCTGATATAATCTTAGGATTGTTTCACATATTACTACACTACTAGATTTAAGGTAGCAGAAACAATTCAGACACATCGTTCATTTCTCAGCATCTTTGATTTTTAAAGCCAGTACGTGAATCAGGAAAAAAGGCCATTGTGGCAGACTAGGTGGTATGTTAGCCAAACGTTTTGCCTTCTCCTTCCAGCCCTTTTGCTCCTGTGGTTGCCTGAGCCCTGCTGCTGCTGAGCTATAACCCATTCTGTGTCTCAACAGGAAGAAGACAACATTTATCTTGTATCTCATAACAGTAGTGTGAACATTCAGGATTATTTACGGAAGTTCATACAAGGCCACAAAAGATTACTGTTTGAACTGGTGCTTGGGGTGCAACTTACACTATTGTGTCCATGAAGATGCTGTGATTTATAAATCACCATGGTTGCTTCCATGAGAGACGCATGTAAAAGTCACGGGAATTTTTAGTTTTAACTTTTGGAGATTTTTCTATTTGATTGAATGAAAAGTGGGAGACCAATAGAGAAGTTGAGAAGGGAGCTGTAAGTAGCTGTGGGCAGGTATGGGCTTATCTGGGTGGAAAACAGCCTGGAAATGGTAGTTACTTTGGCTGTAGCCTTCCCAGTAGTACCACCTGGTATTACGTGTGCTGTCATTTGTGTCTTGGCGATGTTAAACCCTGGTGTGTGTTGAGCTGTGCAAGCAAACACTATCAGTTTCAGACAATTGTAAAATGCAGCGTGTTGGGGAGAAATGAGTTCTCCATCTCATCAAACTCTTGTTTCCCTGCTTTTCTGTAAAACTAGAAGAATGAGGCTTGTCCACATGCCTTAGGAGGGTGTTGTGAGGATTAGCCAGATAAGATCAGCTTTCTTATAGCAATATGTAAAACTGCTTTTAAATACCGAGTGTGATTTATGAGGGGAAGCATTTGAATGGCAGCCCAGTGCCTCTCCATCCCATAGCATGGCATATACCAGACTTGTTCTTACAGGGGTGCAAGAGACTCAGAAAAAAACAACATATGAGATGCAGCGGGGCAGTTATAGTCCCTCCAAAAGTATCTTCTAAACCAGTGTTTGCCTACCTGTCATTGGAGCCGGAGACAGCTTCTTATTAGATCTTTGACACTGCTTATGGCTTGGGCTTGTCCTGCAGCAGGTCATGGAGTCATGTAAAATCCGGGGTAACGGACTGGAGCCCAAGAGCTTTGGCTCTCCTGCTGTTCTTCTGACGTGATAAGTATTGTAGCAGAGACTCAAGTATATAAAGCTGTCCTAGTCAGGTTTCTGAAGACAACACTAAAAGTTTTGTGATAGCCATGCTGCCAAGTGGATGTCCGAACTAAGAAAATACTGCTGTGGAACTGCATGTCTTGCAAATGGGCTTCTGGCTGAGCGCTGTCAGCAAATACCTTTCAAAGAAAGGGTTGTGTGCTGGCTGGTACATCAGGATTGCAAGAATTCTTCCTCGCTGAAGAGTAAAGTAGCTTCTCAAATGTTTTTGGGTCATTCATAACATAAAGTTTAACATTACTTCATGCTAATGTGGAAAAATCATGTGGTTGTGGTGATACATGGTATGGAATTGACCTGCGCATTCCCAACATTTAACTCTCATGAGACCATTCCTGAAGAAAGAGGTGCTATGTACAGAGATAATGGTGTTACTTTCCAGTTTGCAGAAAGTAGTCACTCCTGCCCTGCGTCCTCAGATATCGAGGGTTTCTGTCTCAGAAATCATGAAGCAAATAGTGTTCAGAGCCTCCTTTTCCTGATGTTAGTCGTAGAAGCAAGGCAAGTGTGGAACTGTAATATTTGAAAACAAGGATGCACCTTGCCATGAACACCTGGATAAGGTTGGATGGTTGGAAGAAGGGCTCTTGCCTAAAATAATGATTGATTATTAATTCCCATTGTATATCTATCCCACAATAAAATCTACTTGTGCAGACAAGTCATCTTGTATACCAAATTTCTGACCTTCTTCACCTCCTATGTCCCCCCCCACCCCCGGCCCTCTGCCACATCCTCTCTATCAGAGAGCATAGTATGACACATTCCGCTAGAGAGCTGCTAGAGAAAGATAATTGAGATAACCAGAAAAGGACTTGATACAGTAATTATCTACCTCAATGGATTAGTTTCCTTTTGTTTTTTTCTGTCAGTTTCACAATCCTATTGTGAACCAAATGAGAGAGAAGAGGCCGGGGGAGGACCTTCAGGCTCCCACATCTGGCCCAGGGCTGGGCTGGAGGATGTTTGGTCCTGCCAAGAGACATCCAGACCTTCCCACAGGGCTGCTCTGGGGGCTTGCGAAACCTCGCAGGGCATTACAGGCCCATGGAGAAGATCTGAATATACCTGTGGGGAGGCAGAGGGATAAACTACTCAAGGATGGAGGACTGTCACCTTTCCTGGACTGTAGATCGCAGGGGTTGGGGGAGGTCACTGGTGCGAGCAAACGCTTGGCATCAGCTCAAAGATATAAGGCGTATGTGTACGGTGAGAGACGGCAGTGGAGGCTCTTATTTCAGGTTGCACAATTCTGCAGTGAATGCTTTAAGCACACAGTGATCGTTTCTCTCAGGCAGATTGCAAACCAAGGCATCAGATGAGCAGATATTTTGCAGATACCTCTTCCACAGTTTAGTAAGTTTGGTTGGGTTTTTCAAATTCTGTGCAAGAGTTTCATATTACTGCCTTGCAGAAGTGATTTGACTGGAAGCTGACTGACTACATTTGACTCTTGCCAGCTTACGTTGGGTAGGACTGAATTATGATGTGTCTTTTGCTTGTGCTACAATTTCACGCTTACTGTATTTATTTCATAAATCTAATGAAGTCATTTGGGGAGAAAAAGTATTCAACCAAGAATCTTCTTTTTCCTTGCAGTTGCTTTAAACGCAGAGTTGAGATCAGCTGTCTGCGATTCTAGGACCCAGGAAGTTTTTTGCTCGTCTATAAAAATGAATCAGTGTCTTTCAGATTTTACACTTGCTACAGATTATGACTAGACACAATGCGGGTGAGCTGCACACACAAAGATATGAAAATCAAAGCATTGTGGAAACACTGAAAGAGCTTGCACTTGCACTTGGAAAATACTAACAAGACTGAGTATCAGTGTTTGGTGAGGCAATATTTGGAAATTTGAGACCTGACGTCATAGATTCACTGAGATCTATGGAGGTTAATGAGCTTTTTTCTTCTGTTTAAGGCATGTGTAAACATTTTGCGGATTTGTCAGAAATGTGGGTGATTTTTCTTTGCATTAGAATCCAAAAAAGTGGTTATTTAGGAGAAAGCTGTCTGAGCTGAATTTGGAGTAGAAAAAGTAGGAAGATATGAAAATGTGAGAACGATGAAATTTCTTGGTTTCATCTGCATAGGAGTTACCACAGAAAATAGTCTTTTGTATTTTAATATTTATTATCTTCTTACTGTATTTGAACCAGGTGGGAGGAGCACATCAAGAAATGCATTTGATCTGATATATATATTACATAAGTTTAACTCCTTTTATCCAATTGTATCAGACACATTTTCTATAATCTAGTTCTCTCTTTTCCCCCAAGCCCATATTAATGGAAACCTTAAGAATATTAATATAGTTGATGAGTGTTTCCACCCTGCTTTTGATCCTAGAAACATGTTCATCCCATCAATATCGCACTTAATGTTGAAAAAGGAAAGGAAATTATATGCCTTATCATATGTTCCCTGAAGTCTGAAAAATCCACCATATTCCAGTGGAGGTGGTGAAGAAATGATGTCTGAGTTCTTTTGAGATCCTCCATCCAAAGGCAGCCCTGTTACGATGCCTCATCTCTTTTATTCCTCTCTGAGGCACAAAGGAGATGAAATCTGACATTCTCTCACCTGGTTGGGATTTTCCCTTGTGTGAAGAGATCTAAGAAACTACTCGAAAGGCTGGAACAGGTTGCTGAGATAAACATCTCCCTTTATGTTTGGGTTTTTTCCAGCAAAGCTCCCTTTTTGCCTCTTTTGTTTCTGCTGAGCTGAGTGGAGAGGTGATAGAGAAGCATATCTGAGCTCATGGCATTACAGAAAGCTCTTCTTTGAAGCCAGTGTTAAATACATCCTGAGAAAGAAACCTTGTTCACATGTTGCAAATACACAAGCCCATTAAGAACTTATAATTAACCCTGGGTATGGTCTTGCTTTTGTATATTAAGATGTTCATGAATTCTCTACTACTGAATATTTAGAAGAAAAAAAAAGAAAAGGTTGGCCATGAGCAGGAAAATCTGCTTTCTGCAAGAAAGAAGCAAAGTGAATGATGTGTAGATGTTATCAAAAAATAAAACAGGCAGAAAGAAAACCTAGAATTTCTGTTTGAATCTGAAGCCCACAAATATTTCTGTCCTGGGGACAGGAAGGGGAACTGGCGCAAACTCAAGTTCCCGAGCACATGGGCATTTCGCTGTGGCATCTCATGTGAGGGAAATTGTTGGACCAGAGCTTTGCAGAAACATTTTAACACCCACTGGTACAAACACAGGTTTCCGCAAGTATAACACCTATAAAATGAAGACTCTTGAATCCTTTTGGTGCTTATGTAAATTATAGTTTTATTGTTCTAGCAGTTGTTATTTCTACCTTTTATATTTCAGGTGGACAATAAATACAATAAATAACTTTTCTGTTCCCTCTTCTTATTGAAGAGTTTCGGTTTTTTAAAGCATTTTTAATTTTTTTTTTAAGCTCTGCGTTTATTGATTGCTTGATACGTTCTCAGGATTTTATTCAAAAATTCCTTCACATTTCCCTTGGTCTTGTACTGACATTGCTTCCCACGTGCCAGGCTCTGTGATGGAAGAAAGAACAAAGATTGGGTTACCAAAGATTTAATAAAAAAATAAAGGGTTTAGACAAAACAGTTAAAATACACGTTCTTTGGAGCTAAGCAAGGATTTCAAAAACAATTCCTAAAGAACTGTTCCTAGAGCAGTGATTGTAAGAATGGCTTTTCATGGTGACTAAGAAGGTGGGGGCTGGACTGTCATATAGTTATAAATGAAGTCATTTAAAGTAAGCTGTTTCAACATGGGAAACAGGGCAGGTAGAGCAGTTTAAGAAGCTGGGTAAGACGAGGGCAATGGCCCTGCTTGGTGTTGCAATGTCACTCTAACAATATTCCCCCTTGCAAGTTTGAACCAGCTTAAAGGAGCTCGAGACACTGCACCACCAGCCTCTTCCCTGGCTCATTGAGTTACACAACAGTTTTGCTCAGTATGTAAATAAAGGATGTTTCACTGCCTCAGAAAAGTCATCTGGGGATCCAGGAGTCTTCTGGAGCATCATCACAAGTTTGAAGATGCTGCAGTTCACAGCAGTATTTCATGCCCAAGTATCCTTGAAGAAACTGCAGCTTAGGTAGAGTTAATGCTCCAGAAGAGAAGGTGGCTGTGCCTGCCTGTCCCCAGCCACGCTGCTTCTGCTCGTCTCTCTGGTTTTATATCATTACTATTTAGCGTAGAAACACAGTTTGAGAAAGGAAAATAGAAAAGCGGTTTAAATAAAGCTCCTCTCCCAGAGATCTGTGTTGACAGGTCCTTGTGCTAAAGGGCTTTGGAGACGGGCAAGGGCGCAGCGGGGCAGCACCCATCTCCCTGCTTCCTCTGCCAATTTTAATAGCTTTCCATTGCCTCACACATGTTGCAGCTACCATATCTGGCTCCTGCATAAAAGGAGGGTTTAAAACAAATTTGGAATTAATCCAACGCTTAGCTACAAATATTTAAATTATCAGAAATCCTCTCTTTTGTAGAAGATACACCAAGAGCTATGGAAGAGTAAGAAAAGTCTTACTGCACAGAGGTTTCTGTCCCGTTGAGCCTGAAAGGTTAGATTAAGCCGTGCAATTATTGCGTTTGAAGATAAGTTGTTTTTCAGCATGTGTTCGGTTCCTTCCACAAAGCATGCCAATTCGTGGCCAGGCTGTTAAATGAAGAAGGCATTAGAAAAAAATAGAATACATTTTGTGTTTATCTCCAGAAAGAATATGTAGTCCTAAACATGGCAGCATGTCACAGTTAAATGTAATAAATTTTGCGTTCTACTGAAAACTGGTACAAGAACTTTGGGGGCTTGTAAAACACTGAATTATCATGTGTGCCTGTATATGATGGATAATAACACCTGTCACATCTCTCAGAAAACCTCAAACTGTAAAAGTAACCTCTTTGAAGTATAGTTTCAGCTAATGCTGGGTTTCACCATATCTGAGGAGGCTTACAAAAATGGTTACATCTAGAGCTGAGCATCTGAGGCCGGACATCTCTGGCCCAGGTTCACTCGGTATTTAGGCACTTAACCATAAAACAAGGTCTTGCGGAGATTTTCAAAGCAAGAACCTGTATCTCTTGATTTCTACGTCAAGCCCCCGGAAGACTTTTGCCTGACTCCGGGCTTGGTTCTGGTTGCACTGATAATGGGAGGACTTCTGCTTCCTTCCCCACCACTATTCATCACGCTCAGTTTTGCTGCTACTGGTGTATTAAAATTTTCCTCATAAGCGAAAGCAAAAGTTGTATAAGGAGCAAAGTGAACACACTTAAAGTCAGTTAATACTGAAATTCTTGAACAACTACGGTAGCTTGAAAAAACCAGACTTACCTCAGCAATGGGAAGACATGAACATGACTGAAAGTGAAAAGAGTGAGCATTAAAATCCAGCATTGCTAGCATTCAACACACAAGTACATTTTTGTTTAGTTTCACGAGAGTCTCAAAGCGATGTACTCACACTGCCAGCTGTCTCCCTACATGGGCAACCTAGAGACCTTTCCTCCTGCAAGAATAACAAGTGAGAAATCAGTATTTATTATCATCTACTTTACAAGCATGCATTCTTACAGAATTAAGGTGCTAAACAGCCACTTACAAGTAGACGATTTGTATACCGGATAATTTCACGGACGCTGCAATTCTGTGCTTGCACAGAGAGCAGCAAACAAGAGAAGAGTATGTATGACAGCATGCTGGCATTCGTGTGCAACTCAGCCTGATGGGTGACAGAAGAATAGGAGGACACTCCTTTTAATCGAGTCTTCACAAAATTCCCATTCTAATATGGAAAAACCCAATTATAAAACCGATACCGGGTGCCCACTATTTTTTCCCACTAGCTTGGACAGCATTTTAGAGAAATCAAACGTGGAATTGAGTCACCTTCTGCAGTGACTTTTCTTTAGTACTGCGGAAATTCACAAGTGCTCCTCAGAAGTGATTAATTTGAACATTATGATATCACACCCCAACAGGAAACAATGGTTAAAAATCTACGAAAGCATTTTTTTTTTCAGATGTGGGTTTTGTCTCCTGTGCTTATGTGAATTACAGTTCCATGAAAGCGAAGAGACAATAATGTTCAGCATTGCCCAAGTTCCTGAGAAAACACACTGCCAGGCTGCGAGCTGGCTTCCCCCTGGATTCAAAGCAGGACCTTTCTCAGAGAGAGTTGCCAACACTGCAGGGCTCTGTCGAGCAGATGGACGGACAGAGTTGTGGAACGCTGCCCGCGGAAGTTGTCACGCTGAATTACAGCTGCCAGAGAGCGATCCCATAGTCCTCGATCCCACCTCTGCCGAGTGCAAGTGCACCAGTGTGCAGATAAGGATCGGGCCCTCAGATGTCACATCCCACCCAGTCCCTTTGAAGCAGAAAGGAGTGGATGCAAAACCAGTCCTAGGTGACCAAAATGGTATTAACTTGGAAATTCTCCCAGATGGAGTCTCCAAATCAGGTTGAATGTCTGCTAGAGCTTTCTGTGGCCACAGAGGCTCCCTTTTTTCAAGTTGCACACCTTGGTAGAGCAAGTGGTAGCCCTTCAGGTGTTTTTTATATCCCCAGTGTTGACTTTTAAGCTTCCCTCCTGTTATGCCTTAAAGCCTGTTATGCCTCAAAGTTCTTCTCCAAAAGCTTGAGCTTTCTGCTGGTCGGTCTGGCTGAAGGATGAGCGTAATCTCACTGGAAACTGTCCTGGAAAGAGAAAACATCGGGTTGCAATTTGCTGGGGTTTTTTTTCTCTGACATTTGCCTATGGGCGAGGGATTCATCTGGCCGAGCGGGGCTCCGCTGCCTGCCCAGGGGAGTGCAGGAGGTTCTGCCTGCTCCTCCTGCCCCTGCGTCCCTGGCTGCGCACCCAGCGCTGGCTCCAGGCTGGGGCGGATGCTCCCTGCCTTTTCTTTGAAGTTTATCCTTAGATGATTTAGTGTGGGAAGCGTACCATCCCGTCACGCAGCTACAGCTTTCACACATTCCCCAGGGAATACCTAGAAGAAGCCAGAAGTCCTCCCTTGGCAAGCTAAACCTGGCAGCAGGCTACTTTAGGATGCACTGAGGCACAAAAGCATCTCAGAGGGAGGGATGGTGTTCATGAGCCGGGCAGCAGCATCTTCCAAGGCACTGGGCTGTTAGAGAAGGCCTAAATCATTGATTTGTGATCGACAGCCTGTGATTCCCTGAAAAGCAGTAAAGAGACTGCTGGGACGGGTAGGTCTCCCTTGAGGAAACAGCCTTTTGCTCAAGCGGAGCCATGGGCGTGCTACGCTCTGTTTCTTCAGCCAGTAAAGCCCCACAGCAAGAGCGAGAACAGTTAGTTCAAAGCATAAATCCCTGAAGGAAATAAATGATGGGCAACAGTTGTGGAACACTCGGTTTCTCACACGGTTGAGAAAAGGATTTTACATGGTTTTCAAGGAAAGAATTCACAAGCATCTTTGATTTAGACAAGGTTGTGCAAGGAATATGGTAACAAGCCATGGGGACAGAGGGACAAGGGGCTCTTTGTGACAGCCAGGGGTTTCTACTGCTTCTTGTTTTTAAGGAAAATATGTTCATTAGAAATCCCATTTTGCCCAGTAGCTGCCACGCTCCATCTTGGCAAGGATTTTACAAAATCTGATACACTTAGCAGGATCTCTGGGGCCTCTTCACCTAAGGAATGGTGTCTCAATGCAGCTGCCGTGCTCTGTAACTAAAAGTGATTGATGGCATAAATTGGATGCAAGGTACATAATTAGGACCTTTCCATTAATGAGATGTAATTATGCTCGCTGGACAGTGAGCAGATCAGATAATTTCTTCCCAGGCCTACCACCCAAAAAGATAAGATCTGTATTTTTGTCACAGGTTGGAAATCAGAGTGGCAGAGCTTCCAGAGCTGCTCCGGGGCAGCTCCCTGCTCCTGCGGTTCCTCCTCACAGTCTCTAGCTGCCAGCGGTGCCAGCGCTATCTCTACATCTTTTCATTTCCATTCGATTGCTCAGTGAGATCCGTCTCATGCTGTTGTTGCTCTAGGGTAGATGGGTCGCCAGAAGAGCTGTATCCAATCTACGGTGAATCAGAAATCACCAGAAGTCAAACTGGCAGAGAAAGAACTTTCCATGTATCGGTTAGAGGAGTAGTGCATTGGGCACAGAAGTGAGTGGCACAAGTTACGGCTTCTCTTTGGAGAGTTTAGGCTCTATTCTGGGATGTAGAGGCTGATTCAAAGACCATGGAAATTAATATTTGCTGCCATGCCAGCAAAAAGACCAGCTTTTTAATATGATCTTTAAACACTTAGTTTTGATATTTTAGAAGCCTTTATTTTGATGACCAGCTGCAGCAACTTATTTTCACAAATATGTTGTCATTTATGTGTTAAATACAATCAGCATTTTATTTTTTGTCCTCGTGTCTAGATATCTGATCTGCCTCTGCTCTGCTCCCTTAATCTCTCTTTAAACAACACAGGCCAGAATGTAGAGAGGAAACAGAGGTTTTTCGACCATCATGCAAAAAAGCTGAAACAAATTCATAATATATTCAGTAGCCAAATTGGAGCAGGTTGGAAGGTGACAGTGTGAGTCTGCTTCCCTCCAAGGTCGCAAACCCACAAGCCTCAAAAGGCCGGTTGTCAAAGTGGGGAGCCACCAGTGCTAAGCCTGGTCTTTCTGAAGCTTTTTTCCTCCCTTTTAAGCTTTCTGGCTGGAAAAAAAAAAAAAAACAAAACAGAAACAAAGAACTGAAACCCAGGATTTTTAGGAAAGGTCACCAAGCTCAAAGCCCACAATGCAGAAACATCCCCTACGTTGCCATTGGGAAACCTGAGCGGGGAAAGTTCTCAGCCTGGGCAGGACCATGCACGAGGAGACGGTATATCTCCATCCTTCTTATCGCTTCCCTACATCCTAAAGGATGCAGTGGATCAGCACAGTAAGGAAGAGGGCACAGGGTACTGCTAACACCAGGGCAGCACATCAGCTGGGTGTGCCGGGGCCAAGGTCGCAACTTTCAAGTAACAGGATTGTAAGATTTCAGGCCAGAACAGGTATTTGGAAAAGGTGAACACAAAAACCTCTCCCAATATATTTCTGTGCTGCCTTACAGGCAGTTCCCTCTGGCTCCTTTGGGAATCCCCATCTCACGTCCTGTACATTTGGGATATATTCTCTTTTCATACACCTATTTTGATGAGAGGTTGATTGACTGAAAATGCCACGCAAATGCCCAATTTCCAGATAACTATTTTATCCTGGTCAGCGTGAACCTCCAGATCTGAGTTCTCGTGAAAGAATTGGCATCCCACTGTTGTGTTTCCAAGAAACTCTGTACGGTTTGGGCTTTTTTTAATGTAGAAAAAAGATTCCCTGTAGAAGAAAAGCACCAAGATAACATACCGGCTTGTTTTACATTTGCTGTGTACACTGATCAAGATGTAAGGGCTTGCAAAGACCACAAATGAAAAGATGCTATTGATAGTTTCATTTTCCAGACATAAGGTGGTTTGGAGTTTGTTTGGTTTTTTTTTCCTTTCTTTTAGATAAAGATGACATATGCCAATGTAGAAATACAGGAAAACAGGATAATTCTAATTCCTCCACAAACGGGTAAACCATTGCATAGTAATAGCAAGATTGTCTATGACAGAAAGGTGTAAAATCCAGATGAACTCAGGGAACATTTCACGTGCCAGCTTGAAGAGGGCAGCGGCATCTCCTGAGAGCTGCAAGTTCTGCTCTGTCCTTGCAGAGGGACCACAGGGTATCCCCGGACTCAGGTTAGCTTCTGTAGATAATGGAGCCCCCATTACTTTCAGAAGAGTTTAAATTAATTTGAAATCAATCAAGCTAGCTAATCAAAACTAGTTGTGCTCAAGAACTGTGAGATGGGGGAGCACAGCTGAGGAGAACCTTCAGAGCTGCAAGTCATCCTCGTTTCATGCAACAAGACAGTCACCGGAGCTTTCCTGGGTTTTCTAGCAGGGGAGCCAAGCTTTCCATGCTGCAATGACATTTAGCAAGAGCTGAGGCATCTAAAAGCGAAAAGCCCTCACAGCAACACGCCAACCGTGCTGCACGTTTCACGTATTGCAAGTGCATCTCACAACTGACAGCCTCCATAAGAAAGCAGAGGAAAACAGGAATTGCCCACAAAGGTTGCCAGATCTCTTGTATTTTACAATTTTCCTGATGCCGTTGTTCTCACTTCAGCATCCCCTTTTGTGGGCCTGACCACTTTCACACGAGGAAAGAAAAACATTGCAGAGCTCTCAGGTCTTAAGTCCACTCACCCTTCCTGGCTTGTCCCACTACGAGGTGCCCCTGGGTGCTGGATGTCCTTCTCAACACAGCACGCGGAGGAAGGTTGGACACGTAGGACAGACAGACGGCACAATGCATTCACCCCGTGGCTGCCTTAGAGCCCTCCACCTGCCATACCCGTACTGTAGCTCGCTTCCCATGCTGGAAGCATTGGCAAAGCACCTGCAGATTGCTTGATGGAAACACAGCAATCACAACTTAATAACAAAATAGGCACGGATATTGGTTCACACCTAGTTGCATGAGTAAGATCAGCCTGGCCCTCTTCCATAAGTCTTGGCAGTTCTTTCCATACTATATGTAAAGTAGGCTATGTTAATGCTAAAATGTTTTGAAACATGGGGGAATAGACCATGAGCCGGTCCAGTCCATGTAGATGAGCTATGTAAGTCCCGATGCTTTTACAGCAGACGAGGCCATGGAGGTGCCAGTCGTGAAGCAGCAAGTGTTGGCAGCAGGGCAATCAGCCTATGCTTCCCCTCCTGCAAGTTTCTTGTTTCTCCAACTCCTTCTCCTGGTGACCCAAGGTTCCCCGTTGCTTTCTCCATCACTTAAGAGGACCTTCTTATTCTTTTCAGAGATTTGGTGATCTACAATCCAGCAGCTTTGGTATTTCACCTAGACTAAGAAAGGATTTCTTGATGTTTTCAGCATTTTATATCTTACAGTGAGACCTCATATGGGACCTCTGAGACCCCCTTGAAAAGATATTCTTCTGCTGCATGTATGACTCAGCAGGTTGGCGATTCCAATAATATCTGAGTGGAGCTGTTGCAGGATCTACAGTTCAGGAAAACTACTTCGAAAATCAGTGTAACTACTTAAATTTCCCCTCAGTGCATGGCTTAATTCCCTTTGGAGCCTATCTCTGGAAGGATACTTTACATACTGCTTATCTAAGTTGGCAGTGATCAGTCTTTGCATCACTATAGGAACATATATAGGCAGAAGGTGGCTGTAGAGAAAGGAAGCTGTTCTTGTGCAGTTTATATTCAATTTAGCAACTTGAACTTCTTCCCACTTCTCTCCTTGGATCTCTCAATTTCTTCTGACTCTGCACTTTACCTTTTTCTTCACGGATACAAGACGGGCGTTGGCCTTCTTGGCTTACATGAATGCAATGTCTAGGAGAGAAATCTCCACTATATCAATCTCTATGACAAAACAAGGAACTTCAGATAAACCAAGGAGATATAATATATCTTAATGTCTGCAAAGACGTCACCTACTCCTCTGTCTCAGAGTCCAACAGAAAAAGAGAAACTGAGATAGGGACTGTGTTCTCACCCTCCCCCGAGTGTAGACACAGGAGGCAGTGACTCCCGAAGCATGAGAAAATCTCAGCCTGGCCCAGAGCGATCAGAGGCAGGGCTTCAGCAGGCACTAAAACCCCTGGGGGCAAGCTCCTGCACGGGATGTCACCTGCACCCTGCCTGGGAGAAGGACTCAAGGGCATTATAGGCGCCCAGCAGCAGCAGGGAGGCAGAAACAGGGAGGTGAGGTGGCCCTCTCCTTGGCCCCTAGCCAGGGGGCAGCCCCAGCCTGCTCCCTCCTCACCCCCTCCATGGATGTCACAAAGCTTGTCCCAGCACCAAAGACCTTCCTCCAGGTCAGGGCCATTGTTCAGAAAAATTGCTTTTCACTGGGAAATTGCTTCCCATTTTTTTTTAACTGGGGAAATAACCTGCTGTTACCTTTTTTTCCTTCCATAGCACTATACAGTATTAAACTGGGAAAAACAGCTACATGGTCTCATTAAGTAATATGAAGTGTTGTAAGAGCTGGAACCACCAGCAACATGAAAGTTGGGCAATTACAGACTCATTTGAGGCATGACGAGTCTAAATATTCCATATTCCAGGCAAGAAAAACATAGAAGTAGGTTTCCCTGGTCCTTCTGGTCTCCCTTCTCATTTTTTACCAATTTCAGGATTTACTGCATTTATCCTAGAAATGTGGGGCTCTGTGAGCATCTGCGAACAAGCTGTCAAGCGGATGGTGTCTCCCACTCCAGCGTGTGTGGGGAACGTGCCGCTGACGGCAGGTCACTGCGGCTACAGCACCGGCAAAGGAGCAGGTCCGTATCCTGAATTCCGTTGACACAGGGAATTTTTCTTTTGTGTAATTCAGGGACAAAACCACCGACATATGCAATCAGTGCCCCATACAAGGGATCTGACTCAGCTGTTTCTATGGCAAACTGTTGGCACTGTTTTAAACTCCCATCAGCAGGTCCCTGAAGAGGATTCCTTAGAGATCCTAGTTTCTGTCAGTGGATAGTGATATTGATATTATCTCTAAAAATTACTGCATTTGATATATCATAAGCAAAATCACTCACAAGGCACAGACCTGCCAAGTCTCAGCGTGCGTAAATTGTAATTGCCATCCCTCATCTTTGAGACACGGGGCTCATCCCCCTGTGGTGGCACTCGACCCCACCACCAGACCTCTTTCCTTAGTGACATAGTCAAGCACTCACTACATCAAAAGCAAGACTGGATTATTTATTGGGCTCTGTGTGCAGGGATCCACTGTGAACCATCACAGCGATAGGTACAACCGTGCCACCAAGTGCTGTGCCTCAAACGCTGCTTGTCCCAACCCTGCTGTGCCTGACCCAGCATCAGCCCCATCTCCTGCGCGGTGGCCAATCCTGCTGGCACCCTCCAAACCCTCATGCTCCAGCCCGACGTTGCTTTGCCTCGCTCATGGTTTGTGTGTGGATGCTAATGGGGTGATACACCAATTAACCAGTGCGTCCAGGGCTTGACTCCCTCTTGCTGGGCAGGGCGAGCCATTGGGAGGGCAAGGGCACCCCAAAATCGGCTGCCCAGTGAGGGGCTGCGCTGTTGGGATGGGACCCTGTGCTGGTCTGGCAGCAAACCTGCGCTCGGGGTTGAATGAGGCAAGGCAGAAAGAGATTTCCTGGCAGCTGAAGTGGGGCTGTGAGGAGCACAGGGCCATGCCCTGCCATGGGTGAGGGTGCCATCATGTGGCCAAAGCCTTTTATTCGCTCCTCATTTGCTTTGCATATTTTTTTGTACTAAAAACTTCCTGCCCTCTGCTCCCTTTCAGCGCCTGGAAATGCGCAGCTCTCCCTGACAGCTCCTTCTGGCGGGTGTGTGTTTCACAAGAGTTTTGTCCAAGTAAATCCTGGGCATCCATCTCAAAAATTGGTTTAATTGGATGAAGAATGCCAGGAAAAATCACCAGGTGACAGACTCCAACATGGGTCTTAGGGCTTTAAGCCCAGGAGGGCACTGAACACACCGAACCTGCGCACCGTGAGGGCAGGATGATTCAGATACGCAGCTAATTGCAAACCTCATCAGTTTAATTAATTCATGGTCCATTTTACATAATGCAATCAGATAAGCATCACCATTTATTTGCACTGAACAAACAGTCTCCCCAAGAATTATCCCTGGAGACATAAGATGTTATGCATCTAGAGAACGTTTTACATATATGCATTAAAACAGGTAACATGGAAAGGATCAATCCTTAAATGCAGCCAGCAACAAATACTTGTGTGAAGGCTCATCAGTTTTATCCATATTGTTTATCAAAAACAGATCCCTGTGTTCTTGCCAAGCTCAAAGGCACTGTGAACCTCCTTGCCTGCAAGTCCTGAGATGAAGCAACACCAGGTGTTTCTCCCACTTTTTTAAGGCTGATTTTGGAGGAAGTCACACTTCTGGTTTTAATTTGGGCCAGAGCAAAGAGGAGACCAATGTTGGGGACCCTGTTTCTGAGTCCTGCTCCAGACCCAAGGTTTTAGGCACTTTCTGCAGAGGTCTTCAAGTGTTGTCACCAATTCCTCCATTCATCTGGGAAAGAGGACTTAGGAGTTTCTCTTTCCTTCTCCTCCCTTTATGGAGGAAAGCTGGACAGCTGCTCCAGGTTGTCTTCAGAAACCTTTATTGAGGGCATCTGCTAAAACTGCCATTGCTGGGCTTTTTCCCCAGAGCTCTAATTCTCCAGAGGAAGATGCAGGGAACTGTACATTTCTCAGAGGGCAGTGTTGTCCCAGACTGTTCCCTCATGCCACATGTCCCTCTGCATGCGAGGCTGTTATCCCTCAGCCTCTCCTGCCACTGCCACTGGAGTCTTCTTGTCCCAGCAGAGCTGGTTCTTCTTAGTTTTTGGCATCAGAAGCTCCATGCTTAGAAAATAAAGCATGAAGATATTTAACAGCAATAATCATGATGTAAAAGATCTTGGAATAACTGAAAGGCTGAGGTAGACCACAGAGAGACCTGGGTCTGCCCCGGTCATCTCAGTGGGATTGCAGCAAAGAGCTGGAAGTCTGAAGTTGGCCCATGTATTTTAGAGAATACTTCGGGATAAACTCTGCATTCCTTAAAGAGACTTCCTTTGGTGGTGGTCTCTCAAGGCTGCAAAATGATGTCTGCAGGGTTTGGGAGTTGGCAAGTTGGACTGTCACATCAGGGAAATCAGAAGGTCTGAGGAGATACCTCTAGCAGGTCCCTGGAGAGCCACACAAGGCGAGTTAGGCCAATCAGTAGGCACCTGTCCATATGAAATGTGGACTTGTTCTAATGTTTTCTGAAGAAA
The DNA here is from genome assembly GCA_947846985.1 of Fratercula arctica. Lineage (NCBI taxonomy): Eukaryota > Metazoa > Chordata > Aves > Charadriiformes > Alcidae > Fratercula > Fratercula arctica. Next base: position 15,181,921 of record CANTUZ010000006.1, on the reverse strand, counting down.
AAGAGCAGCTTAGTCTCTGAATTTAACGTCCTTCTTTTTCCCAATTTAATTTATGCCTTGGATAACTGAAGTTGTTGAAGCCCTTCACATTTTTTCATAATAACACGTTAAATTGTGGCAAACTGGAGAGTTCTGTGATGTAAAATATGAGTATCCATTCATATGGGTGGAGTCATCCGTTTCTTTGATCCTGGAAGCAAGCTAGGATTTGGTGGGAATCCAGACCTTCCAACACAAGAAGCACCTGCGCACCCGTCACAGCTCCCCCTTTCCTTGTTCACATAAAAGGTGAGCGTTAACGCAGTGTTGTACAAAAGACTCTCCCTCAGCCGGTGTCGGTTGGGCTGGTTTGGGGTGTATCTCACTGGTGTGGGTAAGGGAAGTAAGTTGTTCTCCTGGCTCAATGGGGAAAATGTCATCAGTGAAAAAGCCCAACACCAACATGGGAATTGTTAAGGTGCTCTTAGACAACAGAGTGAAAGATTTGGTAAAAAAAGTGGTCTTTGGATTTGATTGAGCTGGTGCAGGTTTTGGAGTCCTCCAGGGACTAAGTCCATGGCAGAAGAGAACGGAGATGCCATAGGTGCAGGAACAGGAGTCTTCAGTCAGAGCAGCTGAGCCCTCACCAACACCACACTGCTGATTTGGCTCAGGGAAGCAGGAGACTTTCAGGTCTTCTTGGCAACACTTTTGAAATAAGAAAGAAGCAGGTTTATAACCTACTGCAGAAAACAGCAAAGACTGCGAAGAATAATCTTGAGTATTTAACTGCTAAAAAAATTTCTGTAATCGGGTATTTTTAATGCTGCTCCTTAACGCAACCCTAGGTTTATGAGGGAAAGAGTAAAACTGTGAGTTGATAGTCAAGACACTCTGAAAGGGCTTAATTTCAGGTCTGTGTGGATGGATCAAAGGAGGAAAGGATATTGTGCAGGGACTTCAGTGAGAACGAGATTTCAGAACTTATAGAATGCTAGAGAATATTCTCCTTTCAGATTTTCTTTTCTGATTCACACTCATCAAAACAATCACAACAATCAGAATGGATTGTAATGAAACTCCAGGAGATCTGGAGTGAAACCAAAATCCATTGGCACATCTATTGTCTGCTCCGAATCCCACAGACCCAAATTTGAAAAGTGTTTGACTATTCAGATGTACGTACACATGTAAGTTATCTGACTTTCAGAGGATCTATACAATTGCAACTCCATTTGTTTCAAAGATTAATTCTCTAATTTTAATAAAGCTAGAGGGTCTTCATGCGCTGACCTGGAAGTTAAGGATTGGTCTCATTTTGGTCTCTTTTCATTGCTTTGAGGGAAAGTTCATAGCCAAGAAACATGGCTGAACTCGTTGGGAATCCTCGCACTGCATTGACCGTGACGCCCCTAAAAAAGACCTGTTGGGGATGGAGAAAGGTTAGAGCATAGGAATATACCGGCTATTTTAAGAAGAAGAAGAAAACATTGAACGAAGTCATGGCAGGATTCTGAAGAACCAAATATTGGTTTGCTCAGGAGATAGGTTCTCACTGCCGGTCTTTGCTGAAGTCTGTGCTGGAGAACAGGAACGCAATGGCAAAGGTCACTGGTTTGGCATCACTGGGCTCCAGTCTCCCTGCGGACCTCCCCTCTGCATCTACCAGCAAGAGCTACAAGAGGTAGAGGGTAAAAAATGGCCTCATGCCACTGCTGTAAAGCAGAAAGCAAGAAATTTAGAACATCTTCCAGTGTTGTCCTATCCAGCTACAGTCCCTCCTTCCCTGTGCATACATAAGCATGCGGGGGTCATGCACACCCCAGGGTACAAGAAAGATCCGACTCCCGGGGCTGGGTCTATGGGTGCAGAAGACGTTTGGGAAGCGGAGAGGGAGCGGTGTGGCTGTGAGCCAGCCCGGCCGATGCGGGCACTGTGCCACGTGGACTATTTTGCAGCTTTCACCTTTGAGCGTAGAAACAATTTCGCAATCAGCAGAAAACTAGACTTGCTCCATACCTTGCTGAGAACTAGCTCTTGCCACCAGCTTGGGGAAAAAAATATTTGATAGGAGCTGATTTTTTCACATGTGGGTTCCTAAGGTCAAGCTTTGATGCTCATACATATCCCAGTGTTTTCTTTCATCAAGATAATAAATATGAATATATATAATATATAATAATAAATATGAATATATATAATAAATATGATTTCCCCTTCTGCTCAAGATATATTTTTTGGAAAGACGCTGGCACTTACAAGACCCTGCGTTTTTTAAGTCCTTGAACAGTAAAGTGCTTTCTAGAAAGCAGAGAAGGGGCCCTTGTCGCTTCTTGCTCCTGGTGTTGGCTTGTCTCCCTTCAAAAAACCCCCTCGTTACAAACATGTTGCCTGGTGATCGCAGGGAGTATCTCTGCTGGCCTATTTCTCACAAAATCACCCCATTAACCACCCAGGCTAATCACTGTGGTCACTACTCTAAACACCAGAAGTTCAGAATAGACGTGAAAAGTAACATCAGCAAAGCAAGCCCTTCCACGCTCTACAAAGGCAAAACTCCCACGGCTGCTGTTAAGAAAGCATGGACGATCTCGGCTCTAAGACCAGAAGTCCATAGATTTAAGTATCCAGTATTTCCCCTGAAATACTGAGCTCTGCTAAACACAACCACATTTTGTATCCAATAAATCCAGTGAATGGTGACGACTTGTGCCAGGCAGAATCAAAACATCTTCCCATTGTTTAGGATAGAGTTTGCAATGTGAAATTGCAATATTGGGATATTTAGGATATTACTTGATTTATTGGGCTCTTATTTTGTTAGGAAAGACAGAATTTTCTGGGAGGAAATTTATATTTTTGCAGTATCCATAAAGTAAAACAAGAGAGACAAATTAAATAATAATGAAGATATATAAAGAAAAGCCATAAACTTTTCTCATCAGAATGAGCACACCTGACTACGGAGAAAGAAGAAGGCTATATTTACATTTTTTTGTGTGCCAGGCAATTATTTTCAGCACTGTGAATGCTGTTCCTTTGTCCCAGAATGAAAACACCCAGAGCTGGGTTTGCCATTTATCATCTTTGTGTTTCCTAACGTATAAAGAGATTTTTCCTTATAAGAGAAGGATCTATCGCTCTTATCATCAACTGTTACTTGACCCTATTGCCAGCTTTGGTCCGGGTGCCAGGCACGAGAGCAGAAAAACTGCAGGCAGCGCAGACCTCAAACAAAAAAATTTAAGTGCCTGGACTGAGGATGAGGATGGAGAGAGAAAGGAAAACACATAGAAATTCCCTTCTCAGCCATCCTGTGTTTTACTGTGCACCAGACTGCCCGTGCAGGGCAGGTACCCTGCGTAGAGCCTGGGGCACCCTGACCCTCCTCTGACCATCCCAACACGGTCTTCAGCATCTCTTCTGGTGCCTGTGTGTCATAGTCTTCACTCAACGGCAAAAAGCAAACCAGACTGCAGGCTGCTGTGGCAGCTGCCGTCATATAGGGGCAATGTGTTGGCAAATATTTGAATCACACCGACTTGTGATTTTGCAGGTTATTTTTCTTTTTGTAACTTGTTACTTTCCCCTCAGAATGTGAAAATTAACCCTTTGGAGCTAAAAGCCCACATGATGTTTTGGTGACAACTTAAATACAGATTTATATCAATATCAGGAGACGTCGCTTCTTGTAACCGTGCATTGGCAGTGCAATAAAGCTGCAAACCCTGCTTCTCTGCCATTCACATTCAGCAGAGGCAAAGTTTGCAGGTAGAACAAACAACTGTTATTACACTGATAGACAAAGTCAGAAAAAGAGATAAGTATTTTTTGGCACACAGCCCTTCTTCAGGTTTGAAGCCGAAGCAATTCTGATTTAAGAGCATTTTCAATCAGCTCCATCTTGGTGGAAAATGAGGGCAAACACAGCATCAGTTCCACCAAAGCATTGCCCAAGGTGACCCAAGGCACCCTGGGTGCCAGCACGGTCCCGCTGGAATCAATTCCCATTGACTTCGGTGTCAGTGGGAACCATTTAACCTCTGCATTTTGTCAAAACAATCACGGAGGCAAGGATTTCTACCTCTAATTTATGATAAATCACATCCACAATTAAATGCATTCACATGAAGTGTTATTTTGAATTAATTACACCAGCAGACCGTGACCCCCAGTCATTCATTTTTTCATTGCTGTAAGGTGCATTATTACTCTCACTATTATGATTTAGAAAGAATCTGCACTATAATTACCTACTGTCATTATTATAATTTAGCAGTAACTGGCTTTAGCTGTCTGTCAACCCTGCAGGTAGGTTTGTAACAGCCATTGTATTTCCCAAGTGAAAATTAAATGCCTAATACCCAGATTTTACTTCAAATATCACTTACTTTTAGGCCCTCGTTCCGGTAGCTCTGCAAGATACAGTCAAGGATCCCTTTGTACTTGTTTAAATTTACTCCATCTGCCTGAAGTCGACTTTTCACAACGTCCATTGGCGTAGCAGTCACCCAGGAAATGGCTCCTAGAAAAATGCAGAAGTATTTGAACAATTTCTTCTCTCTATTTCCACGGCTGCAGGTCAGTGAAGTCAGAAATTCACCTCTCGTCTACCACACCATATTCATGGGATTTTCGTTTCAGGGCATTCACCCTGCTCAGGCACGGGAACGGTATTTCTGGGAGCAAAGTTCCCTGTTTCTGGAAGAAGCGGTGAGATTTTGGGGGATACGCTGGTAATCAAATGCAGAGAGGCCAGGAGGTGCTCCCCCAGGTGCAAACACATCTTCTGCTGTGCTTCTGGTGGAGCATGGAGATGCCACGGGAAGAGCCTGAGCTGCAGGGAGCTGCTGCTTGGGGCAATTTAAAAAAAAAAAAACACCTGGAGTCCTCTGCTAATACTGTTGAAAAGCAAAGTTTGAGCTGAGAATGCACGTAAGAGGCTGGTCCATCTCATGCAACCGGGATTAGACTCCACACAGCTGAGACACATCGTCACTCCTATAAAGAAACCCTCTATTTACATTGATTAGCCTGCAGCTGAGTGGGATGTTTTGCCTCTCTGGGAAGGTCAACGTATGACCGGAATACATGGCCCAGTTGGACAGACAAGAGCTACGTGAGTGTGGAGGCATACTAGAGAAGCTGTTCAGATGGGCCAGGGCTCCTGTTTATTTGCAGGAGAAACAGAGAGGGCATTTTGTAATCATTACCTGAGCTAAGGATTGATCTGCATTTAGGGGTCTGCAATTGAGAAATGGCCAAGAAACGGGGAGTGGGTGTAGGGGTGACCTTACAGATGTAAGCGTGGTGGGGAACGAGCATGCTGGTCTCGCTGGCAGGTGTACGCAGGAAAAAAAGAAAGAGAAGATCAGTAAGAGTCAACTCTGTTGCGTGCGGGTAGGGTGCACACCCTCCTGGTGGGCAGCCAACATGTTGAAGTCCTCTTCTGGAGGCATCTTGGCTGCCGTGTATCACTGGCAATGTGATAACGCAGGCTGCCGTGAGACATTCAGGGAGGTGAAGGTGCCAGCTCTTTTCCATGTTGCGGACATTGAGCCTGACGAAGATCTGATAACATGACTTCCATAAAGTTTGTCAAGTCATAAAGTGCAGCTGTGGTGCCAGGGGACCTGGCCCCAGGGGAGGAAGGTCGTTCAGGCCCCTTGTCATCTCCTGGTGATCAGAAGGATGTGGTGGCCCCTGAGCCACCCCCCAGGGAACCTTCCTGTCCTTGTTTTGCCCAATGTTGTGGGAAAAAAAAGGTGCTTACCTGCTGCACCCCCCGCCAGCCAGATGGAGGAGGGACTAGGGGAAATGCATCCGTCAGGGTTAATCCAGCTACAGAAAAATGTGTAAGGGATGAAATAGAGGCAGTACCCAGGAACATCCCTCAGAAGCATTGCTCCCATGCCTCGGTATATTCCTGCTATCCCCTCTTTCTGTAGGACTGTCCTAAAGCAGTGAATTGGGCCTCGGTACACAGGAAATCCAGGAACTGTGGGCTTCAGTTTAATGTTTGCTGCAAAAAAAATATAACTGTTATAATAGCTATACTGCTACAAAACTCCTCTCAAAAGCCCACTGCCATCCAACAGAAATTGCTGCCATCCATTTTCTTTTGCTGGAATGAAGATGTACTGTGGGGAAAAAAGGCTTTTGGAAAGAAGGCTTAGGTCCATTTTAAAAAGACATTTAGATGCTTCAGGACAGATTTTTCTTAGATACTTTGCATGCCTGCCAGTATGTGTCGAGTGAGATTTCCAAAGGAATATAAGGCCATGTGCCCAAATTTCATGGATTTTAGCCACATCTGGTGCCAAAGTGCATCTTTGAAAGCCTTGACATCTTCAGAGTCTGGCCCTTCTGATACAGAGGACTGAGCTGCTTTTGGAAAGGGCATTAGGTTGCTGAGCTGCATGGAGGCTTTTAAAAATGGACATAATAGTATTTTATCAAAGCAATACAAAAATGTCAATATTCCACAGTTAAACACCACAGCTGTAATCATGAGAAAGGTGTTTGTGAAACTGCTGAAATCCAAGCTGTTGAGCTCTGAAGCTGTGCCATCTCTTCCTTTGGCTGTGCATGGGCTCGGTGGGGTTTCATAGAATCCTAGAATGGTTTGGGTTGGAAGGGACCTTAAAGCTCCTCCAGTCCCACCCCCCTGCCCTGGGCAGGGACACCTCCCACCAGACCAGGTTGCTCCAAGCCCCGTCCAACCTGGCCTTGGACACCTCCAGGGATGGGGCAGCCACAGCTTCTCTGGGCAACCTGTTCCATTGCAGCAGAAGGAGCTCCTTCTACCTGCAGCTTCTGGAGAGGTTACAGCTGCCCACTGCCATCCTGCCAGTGTCCCCTCCTGACCCATCTTGCCTGTGCCTGGGTACCTGAAACCCTGCCCCAATAAGCCAGCAGTTTTCCAATGTACGTGTGAAATTTTGGGGGTTTATGGGCAAATGTATGTGGGATTGAGAATGTGCAGCAGTAGATGGGGAGCTGGCATTACCGCTGGCAGCTGTGATGCTGCTGGTGGGATCTCCAGGGGACCTGGCAGCCCGGGGACTTGCTGTGCCTGCCCCATGGCTTGTAGGGAAGGCAGCTCCTGCGGCTCCTGGTCCTGAGCAGACCTGCCCATGTGTTTATTATAGATCCCAATCAGCAGGAAATGCCAGCGGAGATCTGATCAATGTCATTGATAAAAACCCTCCCCTCGAGCTGTGTAGGATGGGGTCCATCCTGAGGCTGGAGGAAGCACCTTCAGCTCAATTGTGGTGGCACAAGGCAGCAGAGAGCTGGGCCTGGAAGCAAAATTGTCATAAAGCTCTCAGTAAACATCGAGGACGGGCAGAGAAAGGAATAAGAAACTCTTGTTTCTTACCTTCGATGTATGGCTGCGTTTGCATCTGCAGCCTTATCTTTACCAGGTCCACAGGAGTGCCGATGCCCACAGAGATGAACCCTGCCACGACACTGGCCAGAGCCACGTCGGCGAGTGCCGGCGCCTGGGCCGGGTCTCCATGGCGGAAATGGCTGAGGAGCCGCTGCGTGTTGCTGAAGACACCAAAGACCACGGAGCTGTAGACGGCGATGCTGGCCAGTGGGAAGGACATGCCTTTGAAGAAGCCGGCCACCTACCCAGCGAAGGGAGCAGGAGTTAAGAGAGCGAACAGGACTGAGCAGTGTAAAAACCGACTTGTCTATTGGGCCAGAAATGTAAATCCAAGTAGCAGATGTCTCCTGGAAACAGCTGTTTGTAGATGCTACCTAATTCATACTAAAGACTTGTAAAGATTGTGCAGAATACGGGACATGCTGAAAGCACAAGAACCCATGTAAAAGTCCCTCTTCTGGCCAGCTTCTGTGCTGGCATCACCAAAGTCAGCAAAATACCTGCGGTTGAGCTTTGCCAGCAGGCACGGGCAAACCATCCCCTGTGGAGGTAACACCCTGACCCACGCGGGGACATGGGCAGTGTCATTTATCACTCCCTGCCAGGGATCTGTTTTTTCCCTATAGGAATAACCAAGAGAGGTACCTTTGAGTTAAGCAAGAGAAGGCTATAGGGATCTGCAGGCTCAGTTGCACCAGCTTTATTGATCTTCATATAACTGCTGGTGTCAACGGTGATTTTGTGTAATTGCTTTATGTATTTATCTATTTGCATTTTCTACCAGCGCGTTTTAAGTAAGAGAAAGTACTTACAGACTCATTTCTGTACACAGTGAGAACACAGCTGAGTGTATTTCCATACCCTTGTCCAGCTTGCAAACGAGTCTGCAAAAGACATTGATAAAATGCAATTAAAATCCAATGCTTCCAGCCCAGTGAAAACTCCACACTACGTAAACAATGTGTACTTTGCTTCGAGAACGAATCCTTCCTTAGTTGTAAAGGAAACAGAGCAATAAAATAAGATACACGTGCATCCACCCCCTTTGAACTTTGCCAGAAGCAGGGCTGAAGGGGATCTGAGAGGTCTGAAACTTTCTGCAACATCTGGAATCGATGACTGTCAAATTGCTCTCGAGTCCAGACCAGCTACTCCGGCCCAGCAGAGTGCTGGTGTGCAGAGCTGTCATTGGCAAGGTCCGGATTTATGTGGAAATCAGAGAGCAATGTGGTCTCCTCCGTCTGGGGACTCTCGGGGGAGGCTGGGATGTGTTGCTGAAGGATGGAGAGGAGAGCTCCCCTGGGAGGCTGCCAGGGCCCTTGCCGTCCTAGGTGGATTTTAAGACATAGAAATACTAAACGGAGCCAAAATAGCTCGGAAATTCTCCACGCTTGACTCAAAAATACATTTTTACGTTATGTCCAACAAAGACATTTTGTTTCTGGAAAGCAATGGTTGTATGCCTTCCAAAAAATGCCTACAACAGCTGTGAGAAATGGCGTGTAAATCACGACAAAGCCTGTATGATTCAACATGCTCTCCCCGCTCACACACACACACATATATATACACACACATGCACACATATATTTAGATCATCTTTCCTTCAAGCTGCTGAAAAGTTTGCAATAAAAATATCCTAACAAGCGATGCATTTTGAGGGCTTAGAGGTGTGTGAGGAAATGAAAACCCTGCTTGGGTTGGAGGACCTGGGGCTTCAGCAATTAATCTTGGCTGAGGCCGGAGCTCATATTTTTATTGGAGGACACTCACATGCGCTCTACTGGGGACGTTGATAGGGAATGGGGACAGCATTTCTGGTCACATCTGTCAGCATTGCTGCTAGTAGGAATGACACAATGAAGCCCGGAGGGACAATGCTGACCTGTGCTGGAGGGACAGTCCCTTCTGGCGGCTCAGCCCCGACTTACACTGGGGGTGAAGCAGGAACATTATTTGGGAATTTAAAGCCCAAAGGAGCGAGCGTTCTCCAGAGTTCATGCCTGGGGAGAGCTTTTGGACAGCAGAGAGCAGGTTGAATGACACAATGGCTTGGCCCAGAGCCCTGCAAGAGCCTCGACAGTGGGGTGCCGCAGGGGGACCCTGGGGGTGGAGAGAAAAGGATGGAAGCCCAGGCTGACCCCGGGGATGCTGCATCCATCCATGCATCTGCCCGCACTGAGCCCCGAGCACTGCTCCACACCTGGCCAGAGGCCACGGGGAAGGCGGCAGCGAAAGTAGAATATTTACCGAGCCCTTACAAACAAGCCGGTACAGGAAGATGCCGGCTGCGGAGCACACGGGGCACGTTGTGCAATGCAGGGGCAGTGGGTGCAGACCTGTGCGTGCCGTGACTCACGCCGGGGGGAGCGGGGACGAGGGGGGACCGGCTGCACCCCGGGCAGCTCGGCACAGGGCGACCATGGCGCACAGCCCTGCGTTCCCTCCTGGCTTCATTTGCACATTTAGCCAGACATTTCCGTTTTGCCTCCGTGGGCTTGTTTTTTTTTCTTTTACACAGTAACCAGGTATTTAGAGGTTCAAGTTAATACATTTTTTGACTAGCTGAGTGTCCTCACAAGCTGCTTCTCGCACATATGCCCCTTAGCAAAGCTGTTAACACCCAGCGCTGAAATCCCTGCTGGCATCTCTGTCAAAGGCAGCTGATGGCAGCATGGATATTCCTCGGGAAACTTTTCCTTTCTGTTGTGTTTTAATTAGACAGGGCCCTTGGATGACACCCAGCAACTGAAGAAAGTCCTGGGGAAACAAATGCAATATGGAGGATAAAACATGAGTAAATGTAAAACTATTTACAGTGGAAAAACAGCTGCTTGGCTTTGATGGAAGCTGCGATGCTGGGAAGGGGCCAGCTGAAGGAGGAGGCCTGCTGGATGGGAACCATGGTGCAGATACCACAGACCCCATCCAACCCGTCTTCCAGTCTTGACCTCTCCTCCAGGTGGGGAAGGACCCCCCATGCCCTGGAGGCTGCGAGTGCTGCTGAGCTGCCCCTTTCACAGAATCACAGAATGGTTTGGGTTGGAAGGGACCTTAAAGATCATCTAGTTCCAACCCCCTGCCCTGGGCAGGGACACCTCCCACTAGACCAGGTTGCTCAAAGCCCAGTCCAGCCTGGCCTTGAACACCTCCAGGGATGGGGCAGCCACAGCGTCTCTGGGCAACCTGGGCCAGGGGCTCACCACCCTCACAGCAAAGAATTTCTTCCTGATATCCAATCTAATTCTACCCTCTTTCAGTTTGAAGCCTTTTACCCCGTGTCCTATCAGTACGCTCCCTATCTTAGCGCTGTGTAAAAACCCTCCTTTCCACTCCCCTTCTGCTAAATTTGGAAAGATAACAATTCTGCCTACTTGGTATTCCCAGGCCATGCCTAAAGCCAAGGGCAGCAGAGGGGTCAGCCTGACAGTTGTCTTTATAAGCACTGAAGGATGGGCTCGCTCTTTCTTGGCAGCCAGAAACTTGACGCTTCCCAGCAGGATCCTCTCTCACTTGTTGCCAAACTCCCCCAAACCTGGCAGTGACGCCCTGATGGCCAGCCCGAGATGGGGATTGCCTTGGCAACCCTGGGCAGAGCCTGCCTGCGCTGCCCATGCCCTGGCAGGCCATCTCCTGATCCCAGGAGAGCCGGCTGCCTGCAAGGGGATGGCTGTGGTGGGTGGGGAAGGGACGTGGCAGGGGCTGCACTGGACCCTGCCTCATCCCCATCGCCCTCTGAGGGTCTCTAAGGTGCAATCAGGACCACGGGCTCTTGGGTTTGTCTCATCTGACGGCCCCACCTGGTGCCAGCCATGAGGCTTGAACCAGATGAGAGCACATGGGCAGAGCCGCTGAAGCAATGGAAGCTGGGCAGAGATGCCTATCACGCCGTACAAAAGGAGAAAGGAAAAAGAACAGGATCTTCCCCTACATCTCTGCATCACTACGGATGGTCAACTCAGTTGGGTCAGGCTGTACTGGTGTCTGCATGGGCTTATCTGCATCACACTAGCAAACATCTTCTTACATCTCTAATTTCTTCCCTCTGCGGAATAATTGTCTGGCAGGAATAACTGCATCTCATTGCCCTGGGATAACAATTTCAGCACTCTGCCCTTCCAGCATTGCCAACACTAGGAAAACACATAAAAATGTGCCTGCGGCAAAACAAATATAATTCCCCCGTTGCCCTTTGAATACTTGTCTGTGGCAAAGTTCAATAAAACATTGGCAGAACTCTTTGGTAAACCACACATTAAGTAAGGCCAGGTTTAGTTTGCAGCATTAATCATCACCAGAGGAACTCGCACGTATCAGCCAGTTATTTCAGTTTCTCATTTGAAATGAGCATGGGAGAGGAACAAAGGCTAAAGTCTATGAAAAACTTTCTACCCAGGCTAAATTCACCCTTGGGCTGGCAGGGGAAGTGAAGGTCTTTTGAAGCGTCATCTCGAGAGAAGCCACCTCCCCGTCGGTGGGGTTTTGGGTGGTGACATGAGAGCACGGTTCAAAGTGTTTTACCTTGATGGTGTCCAGGGGGTGGCCCACAACCACGCTGGCAGCTCCTGGGGATGAAAGCAAAGTATTACACAAACCATTGAAAAAACTTTTGTGACGGGACAGGAAGCAATGGGTTTATAGGGGAGGAGGAAATTTCCATAGGAACAGCCATACTGGGCCAGTGCAGTCTCTAACAGGCAAAAGCTGGGCAGAAACACTTGTATCTTCCCCCCTCCCCCAGATACTCTCCTGGACTCCATCAACTTTACATCTCAAAGGCATCCAATCGAGAAGAGGAGGTGGTGGATCTGTATGTCCTGTCCATGAACAAACCCCCTCACACTCTTGTAAGCTCATGGAAATATTTAGCCTCAAAATGGTGAGATTCAGGTTAGACATGAGGAAATGCTTTCCCCTGGCTCGGATAGCGATGCACTAGAGCCAGCTGCTGATGGGGACAGCGAACCGCCATCCTTCACTGTTTTAAGAGCAGTATATACAGCTACCTGTCAGGGATGATTCAGATAAAGAGGATCCTGCTCCATATTGATCTCGATAGTTCCATCCAGCCTCATTCCCCATAGTTGTCCAGAAGAAACCAGCCCATTCCCCTACACTGTCCTCCCCATGCCACTCACTGCCAGGAGCCCCTGTGGCAGGACAGAGCACGGTTTGGTTTTCCCCTTCTCCGGGAAGACGGAGCAACCCATGTGCCGTGGCCAGGATATGGTTTTGTGTGCTTATAGCTAACACCACCAGCAGTTTTCCGGGTGTTTGTGGAGATAGTGGGGAGTTTGTGCTGCTTCCACATCTGCAAGTCTCCGTGCAAACCAGTGTCCCCAGGTGCTTTGGAGACTACATTAAATTTCCCACTTATAGTGGATTAGGACTGAAAAGAGCATCATGTCCTTGGTCAATGCATTATGACTTTACTCAAAAATCTGTTATAAAATCTCCCCTCTCCTCCTGGACCTTAATCTGAGACCACCTGTGGTCTAGTGCTGTGCATGAAAACTGGTCGCTGCCACCCACAGCGGCGGCTGTTCACCCCCTGGGCATCCTGTCCCGCTCCCGGGGGTGTTTGGCAACAGCACAGTTCAGCGGGGCAGACTGCGTGCTGCAGCCTCCGCAGGCTGCAAACATCCCAAAATCTCACCTAACCTTTTGGCAGAGGTTCTGGGGGTGGTTTGGGTTTTTTGGTTGTTTTTTTTTTTTTGCTTGGTTGGTTGGTTGGTTTGGTTTTTGTTTTATTTTTTTTTTTTTTGAGTCAGCTAACCTATTAACCTCAGCAGGCCGGTCAGGATCCATGAGCCATCTCACATCCGTACCCCGAACCTGGTAGCCAGGGCAGAGCTCTGGTCTGCGGTGGCCAGTGCTGTGATTGCCCTTTTGCCCGGCCGCTCCTGCAGCCCGTCCCGGGCGCGGGGCAGCTCAGCCGTGCCTCTTATCAGCTGTTAAACCCAGGGGGATCTTTCGCGTTTCCTTTTCTTTCTGCTATCTGTTTTCCCGGTGTTTGCGATCAGCATTTTCAGCGGGCGGGATCGATACCGCACCTCTGCCGGCATCGCCGCCCTGTTTGCCGTACGGGAGTCAAAGCCTCCCCCCGGGGGTGTGTGCGGTTGGGCGACCCCGGGTTGGCTGCTGCGAGCCCCGGCTGCTCGCCTCCGAGCCCGGCGGTGCTTCCAGCCGGGAGAGCAAGGGAGGGAGAGCCGGGGGAGTGCGGAGCGGCTCCGGCAGCCGGCCCCCCCCCCAACCACCACCACCTCCCTGGGCGCAGAGCAGCATCACCCGTACCGCCGCTTCAATTTTAAGTATCCCGCGCGTGGAAACGGGATTAAACTGCACTTCTGAGCCAAAGCAAAGCAACCCGCGCATCCACCGGTACGAACACGCCGGTGGCAGGCACAGAGCGTAGGTGACACGGAGGATTTTATTCCCACTCAAGCTCCTGTCCCTGTCCACACTCCCCCCCCCCCCCCTCCCCGCCACCGCCGCCATCCCCTCCTAGCCCACCGCACCACTTACCGCCCACCCAGCCCGCCACGAAGTCCTGCAGCTGGAGGCTGCCCATGCTCCGCCGCCGAACGCCTCCCGCCGGCGGGGCAGGGGGTCCCCAGCGGCCGGGGAGGGGGGGGGGGGGGCTGCGGTCAAGGGTCCCCGCCGGGTAAGGGGGCTCCCTCTGGCTAAGGGGGATCCCTCCGGACAGGAGGTCCCGCCGGGCAGGGGGTCACTCCGGCCAAGGGGTCCCCCCCGTGGGAAGGGGTCCCGCCGGGCAGGGGGTCACTCCGGACAGGGGTCCCCCCCGTGCAGGGTCCCCTCCGGTCCGCGGTGCCCGCGGCAGCCCGGCGCGCGCCGCAGAGTGTCTCCCAGCCGCAGTGACATCACGCACCGGGCCTTAAAGGCGCCGCACCGGGTCCGGCGGCGGGGAGACACCGGGGCGAGATGGGATGGAGGGGGGCGGGCAGCACGGGTGTCCCCCCGCGGGACTGGTGCTGCCGCCTCTCAGGTAACCGGGGTCGGACCAGGCTCCTCTTTACCCGGGGGCTGGTGGCAGCGAGGAGATGGAAAAGCAGCATCGGGGGTTTCCCTATCAAGGGGGAAAAACCAGGGATTACTGGGGAAGTATGCTATAAATTCTTAAATTAGAGATGTAAGTCCAGAGATAAAAAGCATAACTCACGCGGCCTTACTCAACTGAAAAACATCTCCGTTTGCTTCACTGAAATCACATCGCCCCGTCTTTTCAGGAGATACCCCCAATTTCTGTGTTATCTTTTCAGGACATAGCCCAGTTTTCTCTATTTTGGCAAGCAATGAACAATTGCTCCCTACCCCCTTCCTTCTCCATAGCATTCACAATTTTCTCATACCACTCTTACCTGCTTCTCCCTCCTGTCTTTCCCAGAGTCAAAAGCCCAGCTCTGTTTAGTTCCCCTTTCATGCAAGATACTCCTTTTCACCCTCCTCTGTCATTTATATTTTTTTAAAGTCTTTGAACTGGGCAGACAGAACCACAAGTAACAGGAACAAACCAGGCATTCAGCAGCGTAAAGGTATTTTCTGTTTTGATCTCAAACTGTTTTCTGGTAATTCCTAGCATGCCTTTCTGATTGAGACTGAAGACTGGGCTCTCTTTCCTGAAGGGTAAATACCTGATTTTGAGCCCAGCCTGGCTATTGTGCCTCCTGTGTGGCACTTTCAATTAGTAAAATCTAACGCCTTACACCTGAATAGCATGAAGCTACTCAACAGCAGGACATCCTTCTGGTCCTTAACCAGCTCACTGATATCCCTGTGCTCCCCGACTCCATCACAAATCTCCTCTTGGACTCCAGGGGCACAACTTTACTCCACAAAAGATGTGTTGGCCCTTCAACAGCGAGCACGTACATCTGTCTGTGGTTTACTACAGCCCAAAGTGAATTTTGTTCTACAGAGGTCAGATTTCCGCAGGCAGCAGTTCCTTGGATCAGTTTTGGAGGCTTTCTGAAAAGATTGGCATCAGGTTTGCTGCACCGCCCTCCTGGAATACCAGATTGGGTTTTGTTGAAATGTATTTTGTCTACACATTCTGGTAACTACGAAGAATGTTGAGAGTTCATAACCAAGAAATCCCGAACACCAAAATACTGGATGAAAATATAATCTTTTTTTCTTAAATAATTAGTATTTTAATTTCTATTGATAAATAAATATTTTCCACAGAAAGAGACATAATTATTCAAGCAGACCTTAAAACAATGTCCCCTTATGTGGGTGCACATATAGAGAAGAAACCTTATCGCTGAGTTGGCTGAAGGGAGCTCTTGTCTAGAAATTGCTGATAGAAATTTGATATTAGGTGCATAGTTATCAGCTTAGATAATCTACACCTGAAACTTTAGATTTTTCAACGTATGTAACAATGCGTGTTCTGCAGGAGGAGGGTTTTCCTCAAGCACCAGGTCTCAAATGGTACAGAGCAGGTTCCAGGGGTCTGTGGTCCCGGATAAATGTTGGAGACAACGTGTGTGCACAAGCACCGTGGAAACTTGACGGTTATTTGTTTTCTCCAATAAATCTGTTTTTGTCTTTTTAGAAGAAATGTGATTCCATATAAACAGTAATGCAGAAAGAGGATATTGTCCTCATTTTTCACACATATTTACTTGCAAAGTCAGGAGAAAAGCTGGCTGAATGAGGTAATTATTCAGATAGCAGCATTAATCATTAATCATATGAATTCTCTTTAACTGTGAGCGACACATTTCCACGCCAAATTCAGAACATCTACTAACTGATTGCACAAAGACCATTTCCAATAGTCTCCAGTATTTCCAGGAATACTGGAAATGGTCTTTGTGCAAAGTTGAACCAAGAGTTGAAACCAAATATTACAGAGACTTTATTGCAAAAAACTCCCAGCCTGGAAGAGGAGGGTGGAGAAGCTGGGAGGGATGCAGAAGGTGAACTGGGATGCTCTTGCAGCGATACCCATGGACATACCCAGCAGCGTGCAGGGGTGCAGGACCCTTACGGCTCTTGCCCTCAGCTGCTGTCAGGAATACCCAAAAACCCAGAGATCAGCGCCAGAGCGGGCAGAGACCAGTGCACAAGCTCACGGTGGTTAATATCCATTTGGCCCCTCGGTGCCCTGCTCCTCTCTGGTTTGTGAGGGTGCGTTTGCCCCTAAGGAGAAGTGGCTGCAACTCAGAGACTTTACCGTGACTGTCAGCTGCGGATTGCGAGCAGACGAGCCGTTCCCATGCGGACTGCGGCACCTCTCAGTGGTTATGCACAAATAATCCTGTGCCGCTGCCAGTCTGTCTGCAGGCGTTTTGCTGTTATACTGGAGTGAACTGGGACCCATTAAAGCATAGCAGACCTCCCTTGCTCTGGACAGTGGCACTAGCCGGGGCATCTTTGCACTCAAACAGGCTTTCCAGCGTGCTGCCAAGTCCTGCCAACGGACAGGACTTCAGCCGACAGTGTGAGATACACTATTGCTTGTTGAGACCTGCACGAACACCTCCGTCTCCCAGCTGATGGAGGATCTCCTTTTGCTGACAACAGGCAGCAGAGCTGCACGGAGAACCGGGAAGAGATCCATCCTTTCTGCTGCTCTGAATCCCACCCTGGGCTTGTACCCACTGACAACAAGCACCGGTCAGAGGGAGACGAGCGTGGTTTCCATTAGGGGTGAGGAATCCTCCTCCTCCTGCCAAGAGGGGCAATGGGGAGATTGTGTCATTCTCAACACTGCTGATTCTAACTCCTCCTCAATCACAAACCCATTATTTTTCACTGTACCACACTCTTTTCACCAGCTTACCTTCTTTCCACAACCGGTTATAACACTACTGATAGAAGGGAAGAAGTTTCCCATCATCTTACCAGGGGCCATATATTTTCTCTGGGCGAGCACCGCAGTGCAGGGACTAGGGCAGACTCGGTAACTCATGGTAGATTCACACTTAACCGCTCTGGGAATTAAAGAACTGACTCAGCAGGGACAGAGTATGTTAGAGATGAAAGGGGATTATACATTTCTTGTCCAACTGTAAAAGATTTCTAGGCTATGATGCATTTCATCGGAAATACGGCTGACCCGGGGATAAATCCCCTTTAAATATTAACCTCCTAATAACATATAATGGCTTAAACTGCTGGGCAAGATACAAGTAAAACAACACTAAACCCCACCGCTGCATCCAGAGTCACTGGTCATCAGCGTCCAATGCTTGGTGCCTCTTTGAGAGGCTGAGTCCCATGAGCAGAGGCCAGTAAATTAAAAAGCAATCTACAGAAACACCCTGAAGCAATGTGTGGGCAGTGATAAGAAGAGAACTTCATGGTCTGCAGCAATCAGACGGATCCAGGCAGCGGCAAGACATGTCAGGGGCCACATAGCAGAAATAGTTATACCCTCCAGGAGCTACCGAACAAGCTCGGTTCTGTGGGCAGCGAAACATGAGTGATTTCTCTGCAGAAATGTGTGTGGAAGATGGATTAGGGACTACCAAGACACCAGAAACAGGCATGGAGGGCCCCACTATCAATGACTGCAAAGCTCTCCTCTGCCCTTCCTTGCCTGGGACCTGGGGAGGTTTTACTGGAGAAACAGTGTCCCAGGAAGTATTAGGCAGTGAGGGGAATCCTCTGGTCTTTTCATCAGCCATTTGTTTATGCTATTATATAGGGAACACCTCTGACAAATGCCTGAAGTAGCTGATGTCCCATGAGAAGATATGTCTCCAAATCTACGGGCAAGACTCAGCTGATGAAATTGCATCGTGCTGGAGCAGATCTCCTGGGACAGGCTGCCCTCAGCCTAGAGGGACCAGGAGATTTCCCAGTTACATCCAACATATCCTTCCAGGTCACTGCCTGGCTGAGCACCAGCCAGCAGTCAGGGCAAGTGTCCCACGAGCAGCCCCTTGGCACCATCCAACATCTTCACTTGAGGGCCACAGACAGCCTTCTCCAGCGTACCGAGGTCTCCCTCTGCCACAATTTCTGGAGAGCAAGAGAAGCAGCAGCATCTGGAACCTGGTGAGCTGGAGCCGCACTCCCACCCAGGCAAGGTTGACCCTCCCAACACGCTGAGGAGGTTTTGGCTGAGATGAGGCATCTCAGTAAGGACACGTTTGAAGCCGAGCGCAGAGCAATGCTGCAACAGGCAGCTACAGTATGGAAGAAAAGGGATTTTTCTCTGTCCTGCCAGGAGGAGACAGCCAGCTGTGACTCACGCTCCCTGCTCCCATCCCCCAGGTTCATTTTCGACACAGCAGCTATTGATAAGATCTTGAAAGAGCAGGAAGTTTCCCTGGCAGAGGCGGCTGGACAGGCAACGTGTGGTTATACTGCTAATGAGCCTAAGTGGAGCACTTTGCTCAAAGGCATGAACAAGTTCCCAAGCTTTGACTGTATCATCAACAGCCCTCTGCTTGCGGTGCTCAACCCAGCCCCACCACACTTCATGGTCAAAGGGACACTTCCACCAGCACCCCGATTATATTGGTTTTATTATAGGCAGAGAAGAGAGAGAGCTGCCAGAGAGGAGATCAAGGGACGGGTTGATGTTCAACCAGAGCAAAATTTCACAGCACAGGCCGTGCTGCCTGCAATGTGATGGTGTGATGGTGCAACCCCCACCCTGCCCTTTAGGTCTCTCGGTACCTGGCGTGATTTCCTCCCCACCTGGGCGAGGAAATGTAATAATACAATGGACCAAAATGATACATAATGGTCTACCATGAAAGAAAGAAAGGTGGAGAGCAATGACTAAAACACTACGGCAACCCCTTGATAGACCTGGTCCCCATGGCTCCTACCATTTAAAAATAATCACTCCTGACAACATATGGATCGTGGCCACAGGCTGGGGGGGATACCAGGACCCCAAGATCTAGCAAGTTCTGGGCTTGTGTAGCTGGTGGAAAGTACTGGAATATTCCATTGTCTGTGCTGGGCCAGCATGGAAAAGTACCTGACAAAAGTCAATTATCTCAGATCCTGTAAGTAACGATTCTAGTAAAGACCCTTTGAGCTCTTCTGGATCTCAGTGGGCTGTGGCCAGTGTCTCCCCTGAGCTGGGACGCCGCTCGGGCTGACATCTGGAGAATTAGAAGACCAGGGTGAGTCAACCGTCTGTGAGTCCCAATTATCGCCCGTTGAGGAATACTCACGCATTGTGAATATCTACTCTAAACTCGGGAAAAGAGAAGTTTTTAACTACACCTCTCTTTCATCCACCTCTCCACTTGTATATTTATGATGTACATGTGAGCTTTATGGGTGTGGATGTTCTTCCATTTGTCCATGCACGCGTAGGAGTTAAAAGGGGTACCCACCAACTCGTTAGAGTCGTGCGATACTAAGGGCTCTTTGGTCTCAGCAGTTATAGACCACAGTGTGTGTGTGCTTATATGCTTTGCTTATATGTATATGCATTAGTTTGAGATCTGTGCTTTCACTCATATGTATATATGTTGATTTGGAATACCTCATAGTAAGTCAGTGTGAATCTTGCCATCTTCGAATCTGTAGTTAGGTCACTGTTCAATTATTTTGGTTGAATCACTTTGTAAACCTTTAAATTGGTTAATGATTAAGTGCTGCCAAAATTCAACCTCTTGATCTACCTCAAATCATTAATAAATTTTGAATCGCTGCTAAATCATAACAGCGTCAAATATTTCCATCCACGACAGACAGTCACGGGAAAAATACTTTCCCAGATCCCTCGTGGAAATGTCGACTCCCGTGACCTGCTCTCCTACATGTCAGACCCTCCGTGCTCTCACAGAGGGAACTGCAGCCTATAGAAAGAGGGGTTGAGCAGGAAGGAGGTTTTCTCCAAGGTTAGAGACAGGAATGTCTCTGGGGGTTACAAACAAGTTGCAAGCTCAGGGAACTTCATGCTTCATCAGCCAAGAATCTGCAACAGCCACCCCAAAGCACTGACACGGCAAACAGCTGCAGGAGAGATCGTGCATTTGCTGCCCTCTGACCTGCCGAGAGGAAAAGTCCTGCCCAGGCTGCCCAAACTCTCTTTCGAAACCCCAGAATACTTCAAATATGACCATCAGATGTTATCCCCCCAACAGTGACATCCTGACAGACACAAGTCCTTGTAAAATGCCCTTGGAAGTTCACGAGGCTCTCTATGTTTTCCTTTCTTGGACAATGGTTAATGTTTCAAGTAGAAAACCCAGTGATTTTGCTTAAACACATGAATGAGAATACCTGAGCCTCAGCCAGTTTTTATTGGAAAGCAACAGCAGAAACACGGCAAGAAAGCTTTGAAAAAAGTGTCTAGACCTAAGCGGTGTTTGCCAGCTGAGATGGGTTGTCCTGCCCTCTCTGAGGGTGGAGGGGAGCTGAGAGGACTGGAGCCAAAGCAGGAGCAGAAGCAAAGGGGAACAGAAAAGGAGGAGGAGGAGGCAGGCACAGCGCTGAGACACGAGAAGGTCCTGGAGAAAAGGATGGTGGAGAGGAATCTTCTCAACATTTGTGACAGGATTTGTCCCTTTGAACTTTACATTTCCCTTCTGCAGTTGTCTGCCCGAGCTGGGCATCTCAGCAGTCTTTAGGCACCTAAGATGACCTGTGGCTTGTGGTCCAGTGGGAACCTAAGCTCAGACGTACACATTTCCACTACAGAAATCCACGTTTAGGTAAAATAATTCCCACTCTTGGCTTTCAAGTCTTGTGTCAAGTCAGACACCAGAGACTCCCCAGGTGAGATGAGCTCCGTTTGAGCTCCAGCTTCATGCGATCAAACCCCCCCTGCTCAGATGCGCGTGCTAAATACCACATCTGCAACAGCAGCACGTGAATGCACAGTTCCTCACGCAAACCCCACTGGCAATTGAAAATTTGAATAAGCCATTCTTTTCAGCTTGTGGAAGGTGGATATCTAACTCTCCAGAAACATAAATGGCAATTTGGAGCTTGGTTTTTGTAAATTGCCTTGAAAAATCTCAGTAACTGGGAGTAATTAAAGTATTTAGTTCTAAAATTTAGTTTAAATGGGTTTTTGTGTGTGCATGTATGATTGTCTTCAGCTAGTTTTCTCCATGTTTACCCCTTCAAGCATCTTTCAACCCTTTTTTCTCTTATTCTCTTGTAGGAAAGGGATTTTGTGAGGCTGCCAGGTCCAGCTGGGCTGGGGTAGAAGCTTATCATGGGGGAACGAGGAGCAGGCTAATTTTTCAAGGTGAACACTCCTATTCGAATGGAAACATCTCTGTGATCAATAATACCAGGACGAAGAGTGGCAAACAAGACAGTTCAGTTGAGATCTTCGAAGTTGCATATACTAGTCAGAGTGCCTGAAAGCTGCAGGAAAATTTATGTGAGAGAAGCAAACACCACTTCTTTGTGGGCACCGATTTGATTAAACAAGCACAGTGAGACAGTTTCTCATTTGTGTTAATGGAGAAGCATCCTTTGTTCATGTTCAGTCCCACTGATTCCCAGCTCACAATGTCCTATTTAAGCTCCATTAATTCACTGTGGAGTCTATAGGAAGAATTCGTGTTCATCCTTGCTGGAAGGACTCACAGCATCACTGCTAGTGAAAGGAGAAATCAAGATAGCAGCTGAGAAGGGCTCGGATATGAAAAAATCAGCAGAGTGAAAATTGGAAAATGAGGAGTGGAGCCTCTGGTCTGCTGAAGAAATCCTGGTGGCTGTGCCTGAGCCAGGAACTCACCCTTTGTGAACCTCTTCATGACAATGATCTGACCTCATAAGTCAGGATTCCTAGAAGGTCCCTCTGGAGGCTGGCCAAAGGCCATAAGGCAGGGAAGAATGCTGCACCTTCAGCTGGGGCTGGATGGATCCTTGTGCATTTTGGCTCCACGAGTTATTAAAGATGAGAAACACCTCAACCACTAACACCTGCAGGTGACCCCTTCCCCATGGCCACTTGTGGGACCTGCCCCAGTGCTCAGGGAGAGACTGTGGGACTAAGTAAGAGCTGCCCATCTCTGGCCACCTGTAGAAACAGGGAAAGCAAATACACCAGAGCAGAGAGCCAGGCCTTCTGCTGAGCTTTTAACAAAGCAAAGCTACAACAAATATTTCAAAGGAAAAAAACAAAGTCAAGGTAATGCTGGCAAATCCAATCACTCATCGCGTGTGGTCACGTTGGCATCCAGGCAGTTGGGTCTCAGCCGCCTGGGGACCATGAAGGGTCACCTCCCTGCACGACAGCTTCTCGCACTGTTTTTTGGTGCTGCCATGGGACAAGGGGCCATCTCAGCACTCGCGTCCCCACGCTGGGCTCCACATATGTAAGGCTGATGGGCCTTACAGCAGGGGCTAGGTCTTTGTGTGGATGCTTTTCCCTCTAGAAGTGCATGGTTCAGAGCCCAGAATGTGGTCCAAACGGTGCCTTTGCGGCACCTATCCAAAGCTCAAAGAAATGCTTATTCTTCAAAATGTATTATTTTGGCAAATGGCTCATTAGTGTGCATCCATGCTGTCACTCCAGAGTCCCTATTGGTGTGACCGCTACCAAAAGTTATGCACAAAAACTTCAGGTCCAGCCTGGACCAGCATTAGGAGCTGCTCTCTGGTTTGCCCAGCGGATATTTATCGCTGTTGCAATGCTGACTAATTACCTAATTGTGTGGATTGACACCTTTCCTACAAAACCTGCCGCAATATATTTCGCCCAGCAGCAAGAGCTGTGGGTTTGCGCCTGGAGGGAGCCAGACCCAAGGGAGGGGTTTCCACCCCAAAGAGCAGCTGATGATTTCATAATATTTGGGCAGACAGTGCCACCAAAAGGAAACGTGATAAATTACCCAGACAAAAAAATGCCTTTTGCCGGGGCTTTTTGAGCAGTTGCTATGACTACCCTCCCTCCCCACACCCCTGCTTTGTTCCCCCAAAGCTCCTCAGACGGTTCTTTGGTGCATCCATCACACACACAGCCCTCCTAAGGCTCTGGGCTTGAGAAATTAATGGTTTTAGTCATTCAGCTAAGGGAGAGTCTCTCGTCAGCCTAGCAGCTAAAGATTTTTCCAGCCTTATACGGCACAATCTTATAAAATTCCTTGAATACTAAATTGCAACACATGGAGAAAACTTATTGATAGTTTTTAGACAACATATTCCCCTATATCCTGCAAAACAATGTTTCATTTGCTCCTGATTAACTGGAATACTTTTGTCTCCTTTTTTTTTTTTTTTTTCTTCTAAGCAGGCACTACCAATAAAAGATTAAACATATTAGAGTTTGCCTGGACCTTTAAAGTACCCATTGCTGTAGCTGACTTTGCTCCGGGATGCAGCTGAGCTGGGTCCCAGTCCATGGCCTGACTCCGGCCACAGCCGCTGGAGCATCCCGGTCTCATTGCGGATGAAACCCAGCCTGGATCTGCCAGACAGGGATGAGGGATTCCCCCTCTGATGTGCTTTACATCAAGCTAATATCCCAACTGCAAATTTCTCCTAAATTAAAGGGAAGCTGAAATAATGGTCTCCATTTATACGGGAAGATGGATTAAAATGCTTTTCCCAGGCTGGATTCTCCCAGCTTTCACTGCTGGGGTGGCTGCAGAGGGTGCTGTTAACCTGTGTACACCAGCACCGAGCGGGACAGACCCTGCGGGCACTGTCTGCATTCAGGGGGGATAGTAAAGAATTTTACTGTTAGGATGAAAATTCAGGCTCTGCACAGACCTGTCTGCTACAACCCCCCCTGAAGACTTTAATTGAAGATGACAGAGAAAGGCTGGGTCCTGTTGGCACGTCCCATCCAGCTGCCTTGAGTTTGTATCTTGGAAAAAACATTGTCCTCTGCTTTGATAAAATGAGCACAGCAGGGTCTTGCAGCTCCCTGCTGGGTCTCGGCACACCCTGGGTGTCCCCGGAGCGAGCAGCGGTGTGTTTGCGGGGGACAAAGCCGGCAAAGGGGGTTCAGCAAGTCCAGGCTAATTGCTTGGAACCAAGCAGAAAGGAACCATGAGCTTCACACAAGTTGTGTTCTCTTTGCTGGTAGGGGAGGGTGTATATCCCCATTTCTTTTTAACTTGATGATGAGGAAACCATGGCTTGGCTTCCCTGTACTGCTGAAGTATAAAAATAGTCCTTTATCACCATCCGAACGATCCTTGTCCCTTCCTAATATTTGAATTTCATTACTAATGACAACACAGTTGTTACCTATTTTACCAATCTGGAAATGCCCCATTTGTTCATGGGGAACAGGCTGGGCACAGTTGGGCTGCGTCAGTCCCATCCTCGGGGCTGGGAGCCGGAGCTTTCCTACAGCATCAAGTCTCAGGAGATAGTAAAAATTATTTCACCCCTTTGGTATGATTCAAACTTTCATTTTCTGTTTTCAAAGGCAGCTTCTTGCCCTAACTAATGATAAAACCAGGCTGCGCTCCCGCTACCAAACACTGCCCTTTCCTTTGATATTCGCTAATCCAGAGGAGACGGCCGCAGGGCTGAGAGCACGCAGCAGGTTTCACTGCAGTGATTGCAGGGTGGGCACCAGGATGGGGGACACGGTGGGACACGGGTGAGGATGGCAGGTGATGGTGGGGGCCCTGAGCCCTCTCCTGCCACCGAACATCTTGGAGGAGCTTTCAGAGGACTCAGCAGCTGAGATCATTTTTTCATGATGGCTTTTAAATCCATTGCATTTCAGCATTAAATGCATATGCCTTCCTCATCATCAACTACACAATGGTTTAAAAAGCTGGTTTCTTCCCTTAAAAATCCTGCCACGGTTTTGCTCCTGGTTGCTCTTGGGTTTCCTCTAATCCCGCCGCTCTAGCAAAGGCGGCTTTAGCTCTCCCACCCTCCGCTCTGATGTGGACCACCTTGAGGACCGTGCTTTTCAGCATTTGGCTTGCCACATATGCGATTATTTTCCGTTCAGCAAGTACACGCAGGTGCCAGAGAGCAGATGCAGCCGACAGACTGGTCTGAACGGGCCAAGGGTGGCGAGTGCCCTTTTGAGTGGGGACTGTGACATTTTTACATATGGAACATTGTTACTTTCTCAGGTTTTCTGTTTTATTTGGTTGGTTTGTTTTTTTTTTTTTTTTTAAATAAAAGAGAATAGATACTTTCAGTATCATTTCTCTGGCTTTCTGCCTATCTCTATAAAGAAGAGTAATGCTAGAGAAGTCGGTCCAAAGCTAATTGAATTTTTGTTACTGCTGCTGCATGAGGATGGGGGTAGGAACAGACACTGGAGAGTGAGGATCCTGCCAAGGGCAGGCTGGAGCTGTGCCATTTCCAGCCTCAGCATCCCTCAGACGGGGCAGGTAGTACCCAGCCCGCTCAGCCCTGCCTCTCAAACCACGGGCATTTTGATTATAAAAAGGCAGAGAAGACAGACAAGAGGGGAAAAAAATGCTTCCAGGGAGGCGCTTACAGGAAGCATCAGAAGACTAGTTCCCAAATTATCCCACGATCATCCCACTCCATCCACTGTTGCTGCTCAGTGGAAAAACAGTGAAAAGCCATATAAAAACTAGTCCAGAACTGCCGTATGTGAAGGCAAACAGAAACTTTCAGCTTGTTTTATTACCTCATAGCCGCTTGCTGCTGCACGGTGGTTTCTTCAGTCTGGGTGACACAAACCTCAAAGCTGCACCTGCAGGTACCGTGTCTGGATGTGCTTTGACCTCATCCCCATCATTCCATGGGCGTCCCAGCTCCAGCAGCCAAGGTCCCAGGGAACCTGGAGGGAAATAGCTGCAGCAGGTAGTGCTGCGGCTGCTTTGCTGCAAGCCCCAGAGTTAATGCAATTAGTGCAATTAGCAGTGTTAGTGTCATTAGCGCACACACATGCTGAGGCCTAGATTGAGCCCCCCGAGCTGCTGCTGCTCCCCACCAGCTCATCTCCAGTGGGGACCCGTAGCCAGGCTCCCCACCTGTGTTATCTCCTTTCCTTTTCCTTGTACGCGTTTTTATGTTTTATTACATTTTAGAGTTCCTTGATGGTCCCTAAGAAGCATCATCTAAGTTTCTGTCCCTTTGTCCTTCCATGAGACAGCAGCAGTGATTGCTGAAAAAAAAAGGAAAAAAAAAAGAACCCCAAAAAAGCCATTTGTGTCTTTCTACCCAACTATTTCCTTACCAGTAATTCAAGAGTGCTGTGATTTCCCTTCAGCTCCTCCGGAGTTTTCAGTAGTTCCTTCTCCTGTCCGTTTGCTGTGATAACTCAGTCTGAGAAACATCTGCACCCCATTAGGAGCAGCTTTGGGTACATAAAGCTGAATACAAAGGGTAAAAAAATGTTTGATGGCCGAGTCACACTCTCATCCAGGAAGCAATCTGGCAATCGGCACAGGGTCCCTGGGGTGTCCGAGCTGAAAAACAGGCTCAACCCTTATTCCTAGCACATCACTGAAGCCACTCACTCTGTTAAAATACTAAAGCTGCTATGAATCACACCTAGAGCACGGAGAAGCTGACATCTTCTGTGTCACCTTGCAGTGTCAGCTTCCTTTTCAGTAAAAATTACCAGATGTAGTGCTATCATAGTGTCACCACCCAGAGAGAGGGACTTGGTACCCACTTTCTGGTCGTTTACACCCTTTGGCTTCACTTGATTTTTTCTCAGAAGCTGGAACAAGGAGATGCTGGAAATCTGGCTCGCTGTCAAGGGGCTTCAGGTAGATCTGATTTTGGTAAATTGAGGGCTATTTGGCAAATTACCCATCACACAGCAGTGATTTGCCAGCTGCGCTTTGTGGGTAATCTCAGTTGTATATCTGAAGCCAGCTCAGTACTTTTCAGGGACCACAAGTGCAGCGTGGGACCAGCAGGATATGTCTCCATTGGACTTGGGTCCTGAGTTCCCTCTGAGCCAGCCACCTCCCATGGGTGACTTTATATCCCATCTGACTGCTGTGGTCATTTAAGCATGTTGTTTGCAATCTTTCCTCAGGAAATTCAGTGCACCCTGCAGTTTTGGTGGGCTTCAAGTTTTCTTGTGTTACCTGCAGATGCCTCATAGCCCTGTTCTTCTCCAGATGACCAGCATGCTCCCCGAGAGCTCACCTCCCTTTCTGCCATCCTGTTTTCTCTTAAAGCATTTCTGATTTCCCTTATCTTTCTGGGAACAAGCAGAGATAAAGGTGTTTAATGGCCATTTGAAGAATTATTTTTCCATTTGTGGTGTTCTCTTTCGAGGCTGTTTTGACTGTGAAGCTCCTTCCATGCCCATTGCTGTCTGCAGCAGACTTGTTGCTGGCTGCTGCAGGCCCTGCTGGTGGGTGAACTCAAGTGTCCTTCTCACCCTTTCCCTGGCTGGACATGGTTTTCCATGTTTTCCCAGATGCTGGGGCATTTCCATCAACTCCTGAAGAAAACTCACAACTGTGCATGCAGCTATTTTAATTTTTTTTTTTTTTTTTTTTTTTAACATACATCCCATTCGTGCTTTCTCTGTGCCCACATGGTTTAACAACTTATTTTGGAAAGTCTCACTCTAAGGTTGAAGTCTTCGCAGGCTGAGGAATGCTTCAGGCACAAAGGCTGACCATATTTTCCATCCTCATCTGCTGATTTTCTTAGTCTATACACGAACGTAATCACAAGATTCATGTTCCTACTTTCAAGTGAGAGCCCGATCAAAGAAATCATATCCATCCATCCAGGGGTCAGGCATGTCTGGGGAGGGTAATAAAATATTTTTAAAAAAATGGAAAATGTTTTTCGTGCTGCCTATTGCTGCGGCTGACAGTGCATTGCTGAGAGCCGGGAGGAGATTCCTGCAAACTTAATAGCCAGGACTTAGATGGATAACTAGAAATAAATCAAGACAAGCATAGACCAGAGCCAAATGGTTCGCTACAGCGTGTAGAGAGAGGATTGTGGTTTGGGAAGCACAGTGATTAATTTGTTTTCATTGAGTAATTACCAATTAATCATTTGGCTAATGATGCTGTATTATGAATTAGTTATAAACAGACTTCAGCCCAATTATAAGGACTCAACTAGATCATTTAATTGAACGTTTATTCTTCTAAAAGTGCTGCACCAGACTTTTTTTTTAGCAGCTGAACACATACATCTAACTGGAAAATGGCACATGTTTAAAATCACTGGTTGCTAAAGATGCCTTAAATTACACCCTGTTGTAATTAGGAGGCTCAGTGGTGTATCCATAGCTGGGCTTGACCTCTATGATAATGCCAATTGTTTAAGCGCGTAAGCATTCCTTTACATCAGATCCTTTTTCCTCAAAATGTTGGTATTCAAGGGGTTTTTTTACTTCATCAGATGAGGGGGCCTAAAATAAACATTATTCTCTAGGCTGACACATGACAGCATTAACAATGAGTTGAAAATAAAATTGCACATAATGTGCTGTTTAGAAGAATGTCCTCAAAGTTGCTGCAGAAAATACCAGCTGTACATAGCGGACTAATACTTAGCAATTCAAGTTCCCCCTTGGGGGTACATCTGCCAGATATAAATATTAATGAAAGGGAATTGTGACAGGAAGATTAAGATTCATTAATCATTATTATGATCCAGCATCAGGTGCTAACGGGGCAGCTGCTTGGAGGGAGACGCCGTCACCTTGACCTAGCCCACGTATTCGTGAGGATGCCGTAAGAAAACGAGGTCTTCAAAGGGAGCAATAAGCACATTGCTGCAAGATGAGATGTATTTTGGGAGCAAATCCAAGGCTCGGTGGGTGTGGGTGGGCGCCGGGTCCCCGGGAGGATGTGGTGGGACAGGGGAGGACCTGGGGCACAACCTCTGGTCTAAGCAAGCGTCACTTCAGCTGCTGTCCCAGCATTGCCGGGGTGATTCCCTCTGCTGTCCCCTCTGCTCACCCCACACGCTGACGGCGACTCCACTGTCCAGGGAAAAGACAGTCAGAGAAACCAGGAAAAGCTGCAGCTCCCCTGCGCCGGTGGGATAGAGAAGATTTCACAAACTTTCCCATCTGACGCGTTGTTCAAACACTCTGCAGCTGTCAGACCCCTATTGTTCGGGTTTATATTGTGTTGGGGTTTTTGATGTCTCAGCCATCGCAGAGTGGGAATGAGAGGCCAGTTGATCCTCCCTTCCCCACCAGGTTGGTGTCTATTTTCACAGCCCTCCGTCCAGCCAGGCGAGCTTAACTCCTCGCTCCCCGCCACAATCCCTTTGCATTACACATATTGAAGGCCAGTCGCCTTCAAATCTTGCTTCAGCAAGTTTCCTTTTTAGCATTTTGATAATTTTGCTCAGCACGAGCCATCACAGAGCCTGCTTGCTCCTTGGTGCAATTGCAACAGAAGCAAGTGCAGAGTTTTGTGCCACCCCTAGTCTTTGGCATGATTTTTTTTTCTCAGCTAATAATGGGAGAAGGTGCCCCAGTTTCACCCTGAACCCCAGGCGGTCACCGTGCAGGTTGCTGTACCCCGTGCAATAACTGAGGCATGACAACCCCATGCGCAGGAGGGAGGTGCTCAGGAAAGCAGAAACACAGTCATTCATTCCCCTGCACAATGTATATATTTCATACATTCGCTTGGAGGAGTCCCACAGCCCAGGTGATCCTGCTGTAAGGCTGTCCTGGGCAATTCATTTCTCCGTTTATATTTACCAGTAGCAGCAACTAGCCCAAGGACACCAGCCTCGATAAAAGACTGCTACCTAAAATACATAGCACATGCGTTTTTTCCACATGTGAGACTAATGATTGCTGCAGAAGTCAAAATAAAGACTGCATAACTTGGATCAGGTGCTGGCATTTCTGCCTTAGCCCCACCTGCAAATCCCATCAGCTTGTGTTCCTGGGAAAGGCGAAAGTGCCCCTGGGAGCCTGGAGGGAGTTAATGAGAACTGGTAGTGCTGGGGCAGGGACAGATAGATTTAGGGGGGATTATGTAGGTCAGTGGGTTGTTTGCTCTTTTGTCATCCGTTCCCACCTGTATCATTAACTGAGAAAGGATAACAGACAGGTCCAGCCTTCGCCTTCATCCCAGCACAGCTTTTCTCTTCGTGTTTTGGGAAACAATTGCTCTGGGCAGAGTCCTGCCCTGGATTACGCACACATTCATTCTGGTGAGAATGAAGATATAGCTCTAGATTGATATAGATATGGATATAGATGTCAGGATAGATGTCCTTCCAGTACCTGAAGGGGGCCTACAAGAAAGCTGGGGAGGGGCTGTTAGCAAGGGCATGTAGCAATAGGACAAGGAGCAATGGTTTTAAACTAGAGCAGGGCAGGTTTAGATTAGACATTAGGAAGAAGTTCTTTACAATGAGGGTGGTGAGACACTGGCATAGGTTGCCCAGAGAGGTGGTGGAGGCCCCATCCCTGGAGACATTCAAGGCCAGGCTTGATGAGGCTCTGAGCAATCTGATCTAAAGGTGTCCCTGCTTACTGCAGGGGGGTTGGACTAGATGGCCTTTAAAGGCCCCTTCCAACCCAACACATTCTATGATAGACTAATCAAATTTATTTGAGGGTCCAGGTGTGACGGGGAGTGCAGCTGCTTCCCCTCCTGCTGCCCCAGCTTCCATGTGGACCACTGGAGCTTGCATCCCTCGCCTCTTCATTCCTTTGTGTTTCCATTTATTCCTGCTGATGATCAGTGCCCTCAGGCACTACCACCAACCTATTCCTGTTCAGCAAAACACAGTTCCCAATGTCTGATGTGGTTCCTAAATTGCATTGGCAAAACAAAGAAGCCTGGGTTGGAGCATCTCAGCAGGAGGGCTGTGTGGTTCCCCCACCGATGTGCGTGTGCTGGTGTTGGCACGGGGGGTCTACATTCAAGGTATTCTCTCATCACTCACCGCAAATATGGTTCTGAATGGAAGCCAGGTTGTTTCATATTAATGAATTGCTTCCATTCCTCCCTATCACGTTGTGGGGAAGGGACCTGTTTAAGCTTCTTTGTTTGATGCCGGGTTCTGCTCGTCTGTGATAAGTGCTACTTGCCAAAAGCTTCATTTCTAACGGAGTTCAAAGTGAAGTTATTAAGTCACATACGTCGACGTAATCAGGATTTGGGAGAGGAAGGAGAGCTTAGCTAATCACGGTCCCTGCGGCAGGCTGCACACCGATACAGTTGAGCGTTGCTGAGCTAATTTTCTCCCTAAAGCAGCGTTCGGTGGGTTTATAAAGGGACCATTTCGGCTTGCTGCTCTACGCCGCAGGGGGAGACCGGAGGCCCAAGCCCCACCTCGCTGAGGCTGAGGGAGGTTTCTTACTGATTTTAGGATGCTTTGGGTCTAGGTCTTAAGGCCTGGAGTACTTTACTAAAGAAAGCCTCTCGTACCTAATTTCAGAGACACATTCCATGCCCTGCAATGTCTGCGCGAACCTTTTTATCAACTCTGAAGGAGGTTTTTCCCTAGGGGTACGCAGATTAACAAATATTGTGACTAAGTCTTTTTCCCCCTTTCCAAATGAAATCTAACATCAGCTCTTGAGAAAGAAGAACCCACATTATAAGAAATCCCCAAAGACAGTGATGGTCATGACCACTTTTTTTATTAAAGGGCATATTTTGCCATGGTTTGTTTGGTTTTATGAATTAAGTTTATGAATTCATGAGATTAAAAGCTTAAATGGGATCAATGAAGACTACACAGCATGCATCAAAGTAATTGCGGATTGTTTTTCCAACTCCAGAGAACCACTAGTATTGAAGTACTGAGGGTTTAGAGCAGTAATTATGAATTTTTCAAATAGAGAGATGAAAGGAAATATGTTATCAGTACACGAGGCTGAACTGAACTGTTTGTTATTTCCAGCTGACTAGGACCTCTCTTGGGGCAAAGGTACACGATGTCCTCTCTGAGGTAGCAATCTGATCCACGGGGCAGTTTGAGGAAAATCATTTGCTCTCTGTGTACAGGATGTTAACTATGTGGAAAAGTAATAAAGCAGCGTAAGCCTTCAAGAGAAACACAGAAGCTTCCAACTCTGCCCTCCATCCTTTCCTTTCTACCTCTGAGTGAGATTGTATGGAAAATATATTAAAATCCAGAGATTTGTTCAGCTCCAGTTTCCAGATGGCAATATAC
This sequence comes from Fratercula arctica, assembly GCA_947846985.1. NCBI lineage: Eukaryota > Metazoa > Chordata > Aves > Charadriiformes > Alcidae > Fratercula > Fratercula arctica. Next base: position 15,149,547 of record CANTUZ010000006.1, on the reverse strand, counting down.
GATATTTGCCGGCTTTTGATTAAAATTAGGCTTTTCTGATCCAGAAGGGTAAAGCTTGTAATATTCTCATCTCCCAGATCCTTGATTTCTGATGTTTATTGTTCCCATAAATTAGCAAGTACAGCCAATAGAAAGCAGCTAATTTCCATCTAGTGGAAGTCAGGCAGATTTGTAGATTTGATATTACATAAACTATTTTAATATGCCAAATTTGTGGAAATGCTGAATTTAATATTCTCAGAACAAATCACACCCAATTTTCAGACAGATTTCCCTCCCTCCTCTGCCCCATCTCTTGAGTTTCGATAATCCCACTGTATTTCCCATGGCTTGCTTTCAACATACCCAAGGCGTAGGCCTTCTTTGTGCTTAAAACCAGAAACTATTTCACACAGCCTGGGTCGGTTCAACCGGAGTCTGATTCATCTTATTTTTCAGGGAGGAGGTGTCAGAATGATAGAGGTGCCCACAAGGTGCAGGGATGTGGGGCAGGGAAGGTAACGCCAGCTGCTCTGGTTGCCTTCATGTTTCCAGCCAGGACAGCTGTGCATGGATATCAGGATGAAATTTCACCAGATTGACCAAGCCCAGGTTTCCTGAAACAGCACCAAGCTCTCATCCGCAGGGGGACACAGGCTTCAGGGTGGTGCATCACCTCATCCTGAGCAGTCCAGAAAGACCAGGGTTGAAACTCCTGTCCTCTGCTGGGTCCCAGCATCCAGCCAAAAACCCTTCCCTGCCCATCAAAAACACTTAAGTGTAGCATGGGTACAAGTTATTATCCAAATCCTTGTGTACCTGACAAGGCTGTCACCTTCCTGGCCTTAGTGTCATAGTTATCCACAAGGAAAACTTGTCTATGGAGACGTAGCTAAATATGATGCATTTTGCATCTTCAATCACTTAGAGAAACGAGGTAACACTGGTACGTTCAGCTGCAGGTTGTCAATACCAATGTGTCATCATTACAGCAGCACTCAAAGATTGACTGAATGGTTGGACTAAACACATCTATTTTGAACAGCAAGTGTCTACACACATAGCAGGGACGGGAAAGAGCTTCATCAACTTGTGTGGCGTCTCACAGAGGTGACATAGCTGGCAGTAAGGAGCGTATGTTGCAAGATTTCACAACGACAAAGGAAACACCCCCCTGACCTTTTTTTGGTCAGATCCTCATCTGCTGTAAATCGGTCAAGATTCACCAAAGCCAAGTTGTTCCTGGATGCTGTTGCCTGGTTTCCCAGAGTCAAAACCGATGTTTATAGAAGCTCATAGTTGCACATATTAAAGTAATCAGGAGTATTTTCATTACTGACTGTGCAAGTGAAATGAAGACAGACATAATGGAAATGTGTTCAAAAAATTATATTGACAAAGAATTTAAATAAAAATTTTTTTTTTCTCCTGTGTATGACTTGTGCACAGTAACCAGGTCTAACAGATGCCATTAATACAATGGAAGGATTGTAGTGGAGGGGAGAGGAAATGTATTTCCCAATCCCTACTGGAAATTATGTCTCTGCTTAATTCCTTCAAGCAGCTTAGATTTAAATTTTTTTTTTTTTTTTTTCCCCATTGGCCATTTCCTGTAGCTGCACACCCCTCAAGTGACCATCTAGCCTTTGGGATTAGCCACAGAAAAAACACAGTTCTCTTCCTCACCCTCTTCCTTTGGGATATTTTCTAGAGCAAGTTTACCTGGATTCCCCCAAATCAGTCAGTGCCCTCGCTGCTGCTTTCTGCTGTCATTACACAGACCAGGTTATTGCTCATTTTATTTGAGGGCAGGAGTATTTCTACTCCATATTCATGCAGATTCTCACATTGTTGTAGGTTTCAAGAGCTTCTCATTCTTGCCTGTGTTGACTTAAGCTTTTGCTGACAAAGACACACCCCACCACCACCCCACCACCACCCCGGCTTTGTTCTCAGCACAGCACGCAGCTGGCACAAAGATTCCAAATACCTGTTTCTCCCCCTTGTCCTCCCTCTTTGTTCTCCAAACCTCCTGTCCCTGGGAGGAACCGGTCACCCAGAGCTGGGTCAGGACAGAGCTCTCCCTCTGTCCTGTAGTAAGGAAAGTACCCGCTGGAGGGAAAGGTCTGATTCAGACCTGGCAGCCCGCTGGGGAAGGGGATGGTTGACAGGCAGCGTTCAGAGGTGCTGTCTCCTAGGAGTTGGTGGGCTGGTGGCTCTTCATCAGTCATAGAGGAAAGTGCCCTCTTGTCCAACTCCAAACTTGGTGGGATGGTCTGAAAGAAACATGTACAAGACCAAAAACTAAGGTCTCAAATGCATTTAAAAGCAGGGATAACACATTGGAAACTGTGCTGCCTTTGGGGACGCAGCAGTCCCCTGCAGCAATGGGACAAGTCTCATCCAGAGCCAAGTGTCCCCACATAGCAGGAGTGGGGGTCCATGGGGTTGTTTCAAGGGACAGGGACTTTCCTGGCTGTCTCGGGTATCTCCTCCTTGCAGATAGCTCTGCCCCTGTTTTGAGAGCACAATTCATTATTGTGTTAAGGGTCTAATTTGGGGGAACAGTATGGTGTGAAATGTGCCCACCTCTCTTCCTCCCTTTCTACCGCTTTCAGAAACATTAAAGGTGAGTTTCACCTCACCTAAGTGAGCCCCATTTAACCACGTAGACTTTGAAACAGTCTGGGCAGGGTGACAAGAATTCCTAAGAGGCAGCTGAAGTGCCTCGCTCAGACCCAGGGTGCAGGGACACGTCCCCACCGCACACACCTAGGGCAGCTGCAGGGGCTCCCACTCTCGCCTTTGGCTTATTTTGTTTGGTTTTTTCCCCCCAGTTATGTCTCTTCCTGCCCTGCAATTATGTGTTCATGCAAAGGCCCTGCCGGCACAAATTCTGCCTTTTTTTTTTTTTTTTTTTTGTGCGTGACCTCGACTAAAGGGAAGTGCAGTAGCAATACCCAAGCAAAGCACGTCTCCACATCTGATGCAGCTACAACACCAGGGCCATTGGAAAGGCCAGCACGGCCCTGGGGCTGGTGGGGTCAGTGCTCCCACTCGTGGAGGACACAGCATTCCCTGGTTCTGTGCAATCTCAGGGAGCAATTTAGCAATTACCCTTGCAGCTTACTTTCTCAGCATCTCCAACATCCTCTGCACATCCGCCTTTGCTTTCGTCTTTCCCATCGTTATCAGGGTTTTTTTCCTCTGTATTTAATCCATATGTGAGTGGCTGGCCAAGAAGCTCTTCATATGTTCTGTAACATGGAAAATATCCTGTGGAAGCAGCTGAATAACTCACTTTGTCATTGCACTTAGCATTAACCTCGCCATCATTGAAGCTTTCTGCTGTTTCTGTGCTGATGTGCGATGCAGCAAGGGAAGATGGGCTGATAAAGACGTAAGAGGTTCTATAGTAGGGCAGGTACCCAAGAGCAAACGCCAGGTGTTCTCGGACTGCATGGTCATTGCAATGGGAGATTTTGGTATTCAAGTCTTCAGAACTCTCCCTGGTCAGCAGGAAGTGCTCCAAGACTCCTGGGCTGGATGGTGGGGGAGTGGTTTCATCCGTTGTCTCCAGATCTCCTGGAAGCTCCTGAAATAAATTTGTATTTGATCAAATACAACAAAGTTATGCTATCAATGGGCAAGAGTCATTAGCAAAACCAATCACCAATGTTAATCAGTTCTGCTGTCAACCCAGGGCATGCCACACCGGCTACTGCAAAGAGATAATGAGGTCAATGTGAAGACTGAGGATTGTAAGGGTTTGGCTGATTTATCTTTCATCTCTTTCCTTTTGAGTCTTGAAATGGTTTCTCATATAGGGGTTTCAATTAAATTTAAATACCATCTTAGCTCCTATACTCTCAAGCAGCCTTTAGTAGTTCACACAGGAAAAATATGAAATTTCCTGTTTTCCCTGTCTTGATGAAGAGCAGCAATAACCAGGCTTCAGAAATAAAACCCCAGTCTCCATCCCCTGCTACCTGATTTTTTACAGACTACTGTTTGGCACTGTACAAAACCATGGCCCACAGAGACAGTGTTTGTACCTGATTTGAGGTTAAACTTACATCTGATTTCATGAACTGCCTTGGCAGACTCCGAGCCAACAGAACGGGACTCCCACGGGCTTGGGCTATTTAGGATGATTTACGGCCTCCTGAAAAATCTCAGTAGATCAGCAGTGCTTGTGAGCATTCTGGAAATGAAAGAACATTAAAATTTGGGTAGAGCCTGAAAAAAAAAGAAAAAAACAAACCTTGTACAACCCTATTCTCCTCCAGATATTTTCCTTTTGAATTTTTGATGCAACCAAAACTGGCATATGCAATTCAAGGCTTTGAAAAAATTTGGACTTGATGTTGCAATTCAACTCCAGTTTTATCTCCTCTTTGTTTGAAAAGCCTATTTAAACCACTATTATAAGACATTACTTAATTGTAAAATAAAAAAAGGTAAAAGGTCATCTTACTGTTATAAACACACATAAATAGTTTGCTACTAGAAAAATCATTTAGCTGTTTGCTGCTCTGATGCTGTTAATTCCCCATACACATTGACTTCTGTTTCTTTCTTATCAAGAGATCTGTCTCTAAGGCTTTACAAATATCCCATTCAAATGGGCCCACATCTATACATTTGGGTAACGTAACTGCAACCTATCTGTTCACAAGGGTGAAAGAGTATTTTTATAGTTACCAGGTAGCCAGGAAGCATCCAAGAAGGGAAACCCAGCAGGGAGAGCATCATCCCATGTCTGCCTGGCTGCCTTGGTGACAGGGTTCCAAGGCAGCATCACAAACGGGGGGATATCCCACCAGTCCCCTTCATCCTTCCCAGTACTGTCTTGTTGGACATCCTGGTTTTACTGGGATGCTCACAGGTGGCCTGGCTTCCTCCTAAAGAAGCATCGGTTGCTTTTATGCCTGTCAGTGGGATAATGAACTACTGAGATAAGCCCTAACAAACCAACTGGTCCCAGCTGGGGAGTTGGTCCTGGTTGGGGTGTTTCAGCAAAGCCCGGAGGGCACGGGCCCTTCCACCTTCTTCTTCACTGGTGGAAGGAAAAGAGCTTGTTTGATGGACGCCCAACCAACCAACCAACAGCCCAAGTGACACATTCAAAAGGATAAATTTCAACAGAAATAGCATCAAATAAATGCGGTTTTTCATTTTCATACTAATCGCTGCAAAGCCAGTGATAAGTATAAATTTCATTTTACCGTGACAGAATAATGCATCTCTCTCTGATTTATAAACATAGAAGAAAGCACAGGAATGCCTCAGTTGTGGCTTTTAAGGCATTTTCAAAGCCATATATTTCCATACTTTAAAAACGGATATATCCTGTAAACATATAGAAACAAAGACTTCCTGATACTTCACATCGAAATAGTTATCATCTGTTTTCCTCCATTCAGGTTTAAAATATTTTTTGCTAAATGACAGATGGTTTTTCTTATTACTGCATCAACATGTGTGTATTTCAGTGTTTAACTGGCAAGTGTAATAGAGTGGAGCAGCTCCTCTGACAATATAGTAAAAATGCTCATAAGTACCTGGGTAACAGAGAAATTCAGAATAAGATTCATTCCCGCATATTATTTGATGTATTTACTGAAATTCCAGAGCTCTAAAGCACAGGAATGATTTTGAATGGACTATATTATTATTCATCCCCTTTATTATCTGGGTTGCTGCCTGCAGTAAAAAGCGGTTTATTATAATGTGATTTCTCAACTGCATCAGTATGATATACTGGCAGCTAATGAAGTGTTCAGGCACCCAAAACCCCAGCTTCATTGAAATTCATTACCAGAAAGATTCTGCCAGAACTAATTGCTGTCAAGGCTGCTTATGCATATGTCTTAGTTTCATTTCACAAAATGACAGAGCTAATGCTGGTAGAAACCAACCTGAAAAAAAACCCCTTCCCATCTGCAACAGAGTCCGGCACAATGCAGGAGGTTTCTCCAGTGAACTGACACTCCTGCAGGGCCAAGAAGAGTCTGAGGATTTGGATACTTTTTTTTTTTTTAAATTGAATTGAAATATAGAATCACAGAATGGTTGGAGTTGGAAGGGACCTTAAAGCCCATCCAGTGCCACCCCCTGCCCTGGGCAGGGACACCTCCCACCAGACCAGGTTGCTCCAAGCCCCGTCCAGCCTGGCCTTGAACACCTCCAGGGATGGGGCAGCCACAGCTTCTCTGGGCAACCTGGGCCAGGGGCTCACCACCCTCACAGCAAAGAATTCTTCCTAATCTCTAACCTATATCTCCCCTCTTCCAGTTTGAAGCCATTACCCCTCGTCTTTATGTGCAGAGGAAATAACGATTGAGTGTGGGTGGGTCTTAAGGAAAAGACGGGGAGGTCTCCGCAGCCTCCAACGCACCCCGAATCACTGGCCTTTGGGCAAGGCGTGGGGTTTGGATTGGAGAAGAAGTCGAAGACCTGAGATCTGAAGACAGGAGAAGGCAGATGTGAGCAGGAGCCCGTGGTTGCTGAGGTGTCCCAGCCCCCCCTGCACCCCTGGGTGCTCAGCCCCCACCTCCAGCTCCCGCTTCCCCCACAGCCTTCCCCAGCTGAGGCGCGGATCCTCCCCATGCCCCCAAATTCAGACCCACACCCAGGAGACCAGATCCTCTTTCCAAGCTGCGAATGGTCTTTTGCAAGCCCAGTGTTGCTTTAAAGATGCTTCTGTGGGGAAAAGCAATAAATGCAATTTGCCAGGAAGGGAGGGAGAGGAATTTGCGAGCGCAGATGAAGTTTGTGAACCCCAGGACTGACTTGAGCAGATTTGCCGAACAACTCCATTTACATGATGTTTGTGCATTCCTGTTTCAAAAGTCAGCCTACGTGGAGCGCTCCAGATACGCCTTGCCAAAATACTTGGGACTGATCCAAGGGAATGATCTTGACTGTTGCAGGTGGGTTATGGAACCCCCGAGAGGTGCCGGAGTTGTCAGGGAGTTCACTAATTACGGCTCATTACGGCTTGTAGAGGAAGGATGCTCTCAGCGCGGCGAGTCCGCGTGCTGTAGCAGGACACCTTCTCAGACACCTCCTGACCTGGACAAGGTGAACAGGGATGCGGGTTTTTTCATTTCAACCTTCTGGAGTTACGGTGGGAGCAAAGCTGCCCTTTCGCAGAGCTTTTCAGCGTTATCCATAAGGATTTCCCTGTGACTTCAGAACCCTGTGACTTGGCCAGTTAGTTTCAACAAAGACAACTTTTATTATCCTACTGAAAAGCCTGGATGTGCTGGTATGTTGTGCTTGCTACATACACGTTTTCAAGCATTAGTCATGCCATAACATCTGCTTTTTATTGGTAATTACACTATCCCCATTTTAATAAGAGGTAATTCTTAAATTTCTCATAAAATATATATGACTCCAGGGAAAGAAGGTGAAAGGTTTTGCAAGCCTCTCACAGCCACAAGACCAAAATGAGTGGAAATAAATCCTTTCTGAGCACAACTTGTCCAGCTACTCACGACAGTGCATCCAGGGATGCCTGTGAGACTCGTCGTCCCTATTTCTCCTAATTGTTCATGCTCTGCAGAACAGACCTGCAAAGTCTGTGTGCCGCAGCCCTTCTGGGTGCTATTAATGTGCTCAAAAATGGGGACCTGCTCCTAAAACTGCACGTACAAGGATACCCCCTCCTAGGTGTAACTTGACTGGAATTAGCGTGAAGGGGGTTCTGCGAGATCAGGTCCGAACAGGGGAACAGTAAAAGTTTGTAGGCTGTTTCCAAGTGTTTTAGACACTTTAGAATTGCACATAAGTGTCCAGATTAATGGACCGTAACTTGTTTGCATTCATATTTATGGTAGACTCAGTATAAAGCGAGTTGAAATAGTGTGCCTGAAAAACGAGTAACATCTGAAGTGGAAGACCAATATCCAGATGAAACATCAAGAAAAAAATCTTTTGGGGCTCCATTAAAAGCTTCCAGTTTCTTATTTCCCATTGTCTCTCTGTAGGTAAGTGCTGCTGCGCCGTTTTGGCAATGCAAGAGTTGGGCTCTGTGATTCCATACCATGTTTCCAGGGATTTTTCTAGCGATTCTGGACGAGGCAGTGACAAATGACACTTTTGCAAGGTCATCCCTAAATCTTTGAAAACCAGGGAGCTTTTTCAGTGGCTCCTGCCATTCGGTGAATGCCGGCAGCCAAGCCCATATGGGGCATTGTGTGCTAAGCTCATTGTTGATGCAAATGCACACAACTAGTTTTGATTAAGAACAAAATGCAGAATTGACTCAAACTGCTTTTTTTTTTTTTGTTTGAAAAGCTTCAAGCCTCTCATTATCATCAGGGTTTCTTTCAGGGCAGGAAATTGGAATTTCCATAAAATAATGCTGAAAGGCACGGGGCGAAGTCAAAGAACATTTACGTTCCTAACAAATGGAAGGATAAACATGCAAAACAAATTTGGGGACACTCAGCTAAACATCTGGGGGCATGTTATGGCATGTGGATTGTTTAAATTATTCACTATATATTAAGCAGTTGCATACACAAGTGGTAAAAGGACAAAGCAGTGGGTTTAAGGGAGGGCTTTTCCCCTCGCAGAGTAACTCATAGCTGGTCAGTAGGTGATTGTTGCATTCAATAGCCAAGGAGGGGCTGTGTTGGAGCGTGGTTTTCCTGTGAACAAGGAGCTCATTCCAGTGCAGAAGAAGGTCCCACAGCAGCATTTGTAGCCCTGAGGTCACTGAGGTGGGAGCAAAAGGACTTTGTGTAACCTCGGGGCTGCTCTGCTGAGTTTGGAAACGCTGGTGCTTGGAGGGACTGGCCGGCTGCTGAGCGCTGCCAGCACGCAGGTGGTCCGGCACCATTTCTCATCCTTGGGATGTCCTGGCTGATTGGAAAATCCTTGTGCCAAGGGAGACTGGGAAGTGCCAACCACAGGCTTCGCTCTTTCAACACCTGGATGAATCTGGCGAGAGAGTTCCTTCAGTTTTATGAGGGTTTAATCGTAGCCAGGGCTGGCAGCGTTCCTTACGAATAAGGGGGTTTGGTATTTCCCAGTGCAAGACCAGGTGGCTCTGCGTATGGTACTGCAGGGCGGGTTTCTGCTTTCTGGGAGGAGGGAAATAAAAGGGAGGACATTTTTGCCAAGGATGACATTAAAAAGCTATATTGCGAAGATGAGCTCTCCAAAATTAGAAACCTGGGGAACTGAAGCTGGTTTGTCCCCATTTCTCTGCCTGCCTCATCGTGCAGATTTCAATAACAAAACCAGCTCCTGTTTCCTTGTGCTGTCTGCCTGCCTTCCCAGGTCTGCAGCGAGCCGCGGCACGCAGAGTTCAGGTTCATTCCATGTGTCTGGAGAGAAGGAGAACTGTTTTCAAGGCACTGTTTTGCAGAGGATAAACTACCTGTGAGCAGGTGAGGGTCTGGCAAGCGGGTGGCCATTGCTTTTCTCTGCTCCCAGGTGACATTACTGGGAAATAAATTGTTTTTGAGACAGATACTTACAAACGTGGTTGTTGTTTCCAGCAATATCTTATAAATAAGGAAACAAAACCACCAACAACAAAATCTTAAAATCTATTAAAAACCTAGAAACAATTAATGTGAGGGAGATTAACGTCCAGCTGTTGGTGAAGTTGGGGATTACCGTGTGCTGTCTTCACAGCAAATGTTCCCAGGGTAACACATTTGCTCGCACCACCTCAAAAACCCAGTAAAACCATTGTGCTAAACATCACACAAACTTTTTCTTTCCTTTGGTTTGAAGATTCAAAGAGCAGCTCCCAGCCTGTTGAGTTGTGGACTCCCGGAGTGTCATCGGTGGGCAGAGAGTGGGGATAATCCTAGAGACACAGGAATTTTCCTATGGGGAATATTCCCACCATTTGGGAGTTGGTGGCATGGTGTTGGGGAAGCCTTGCAGAGGAAAGAGAAAAGAACAGGACGGGAAAAAATAAGCCAGATTTCACAGTGAATTGAGAAAAAAACCCTTGTGCTGGATTGGAAAAATACTGGGAGGTTTATTTTCTTTTGGTTGTTCCACCTCAAGTGAAATATCACTGTATCTGTGCAGGGCAAGCCCAAATGGGGGGAAAGTATTACAGCTAGAAACATCGAAGAACAAGAAGAAGCCCAAAGCAGAGAGAAGAGAGGGAGGATGTGTTGGGAACTGGCACCATAAGGTTTTCTTAAAACAAATCTAGCTCTGCCTGAACGCTGGTAGGTGTCAGTGGAAAGAAAACTCATTGTGTGTTAAAAAAACAGGTCATCTTCAAGAAACATCACGTAAACTTTGAGCAGACATGAGCAAACAGCCCTGGGGGAGTCATTTGTCTTTGCTGTCAAGAGGAAAATTAAGACTCCAGGGGACAGAGAGGCTGAGTTTGATAGATGCTTGCAGCAGAAGGCAAGTGGGTCGGCATTCCTGTCCACCACGAAATCGGGTTCTTTCCCTGGAGAAAAGTGACTGTATCAAGTGTACACCTGTGGGGAGGAGAGAGGGGATGGCAAGATAAATGGTGGAAAGTCCCTGAAATGATAAGTGTCTCTTCTTGTTTGGTATTGACAGGAATAACCTTGCTTTAGAAAGATGAACTGGATCACCATGAGCTGGGGGCTGGTTATTGCTGCATGAGCATATTTGTGGGCAGAGCGCGGTTAGTGGCTACGTCTGCATTAGCTTTAGCAAGCAGATCTGAGAAGCGGGTGTCCGTACTGGAAATTTTCAGCGGGGATTGATCCTGATACTGTGTTATCATTACTGGCCCGTGTGTTTAGGTGAGCTGGAGCACATCATCTGGTCTCATGTCCTCCAAAAGCTATCCAGTTCGTGTGCTGCAGCACCACTCCACAGCGCAAACCGAAGTGCCGTAAGTGGAGATGACTGGGATATTTGCTTCAAAACTTCTGATCCTGATGACAACCCTTATGTAAATATACATAGATACAGTACCTGTTGGTTAGGAGAACATTCATATGATGGACGAAGCCATGCAGCTCTGCGACCACCACATACTGTATGAGGTCCAGCCCTGAAAAAGGAAGAGAAAATGCAGTTTCTGTTACAGTCAAAACCCAAGAAAATATTTCCCCTTGTACGTCCTTGGAGCTCTTCTAGATCAAGTACCTTCTCATCCTCTTAAAACACACGCACAGAACAGATATCTGCTGATTAATTTAGCCTGGATCCAGTTTAGTGGACAGAAACACCCCAGTCAGCTGTGCAATATATATTTCTACTTGAAAACAAAATTTGACTCCTATAAGCAACTTATTTCAGTCAGCCAGGGTATGGTGAGTCACGCCACTAGTTTACTGATTTTTTTTTTTGCTGCTTTCTAATCAGATTTATTTCAGCCATAAAACACAGAATCTTGTGATTAATGTTCAGCAGATTTCAGCTGAGCGATATACAAAAAAAAAAAAAAAAGAAGGAAAAAAACTTTTCTTATAATATTTCAATATTGATAACTGCCAATGCTGGAAAAAGCTGCAGACAGGCTTCAAGTCTTGAGGTGATCTTACATACTATTGCAACTTTTTAATGAAATTAGAGTTTCTTCATGTACTTTTTCAGTTTAGGCATTGAGGATGTACTGAGGTCTTTAAACTTACTTTTCCTGCAGTTCTCACATAATCATGGGCTGCAGAAGGGGAGAAAGCACCACGTATAATGAGACATACTAGTAAACTGTGGAGTTTGGCAAGCACAGTGGTCTCTAAAGAGACTCAAGGTGTTTACAGACATTTCAGCCACAATAGATCTTAAGGACTAGGCTTTAAATTCTCAGCATCTGCAGCCGTTTCTGAGCAGGTAGAGAAGAAAAGGTAGCGGTGACACAGGGGTAAGACTGGAAAGAACTGCCTGGACCTTGAGAACAATCCCTGGACACGGCAGTCATAGAATCATGGAATGGTTTGGGTTGGAAGGGACCTTAAAGATCATCCAGTCCCACCCCCTGCCCTGGGCAGGGACACCTCCCGCTAGACCAGGTTGCTCAAAGACCCGTCCAACCTGTTCTTGAAGCCCCATCCAGTCACCTCCATCAGTTAGACCCCAGGAAGGGACGAGCCCCTGCTTGGCAGCAAACCTCCTCGTTATGGTGTCCTCTTAGAAACACATTAAATTTCCCTTGTATCATGTAACACGCAGCCCTGAAAGGTGAGGAAGAAAGGAAAATGCTCTTTGGGTTGCCATCCCCACCGCCACCTCCATGCACATATCGCAGTGGCTGGTGGTTCATACTTGATGGTCCGGATAACCATTCAATTTATTTTAGGGAATATATTCTGCATTTGGCATCTGTGACTGTTTCCTATCAGGGAATGACTCACGGGTGCAGTAGCTCTCCAGCTTTGCATTTGCTCAAGCTTCAGCTCAGTTGCCTCTGGCAAACTTTCGATGGTGCAGCTGGAAAACAGGTCCACAACTGCCCTTGGTGCAGTCTGAGATAGCTTCACACTGTGGGTTTTTACCATGGGTGTCTGGTCCATAATCACTCTTTACTGAGGCAGCAGCTGGAGGCAGCTATGCTCCTCCAAAAAACAGGTGGAAAGAAGGTCTTTGCCTTTTGGTGCTGGTCCTTCTGTGAGTGCCCCAGAGCCCAGCGCCAGGCTGTGCCTCCCCACAGTGCAGGCTCGGCCAGAGGAGCAAGGGAGGCTGGTCCCGGCAGGACGGGCAAGCGGAGGGAGGTGGATGCAGCGCGTCCAGGAAGCACATTCCCGGAACATGACGGCACATCCCGGGGGCCTGGGGGCTTCACTTGTGCTGGGAAGGAAGGACTGGGCTTGCTTTCAGGCTCCCCTTCTCGCTCGGGAGCAGAGCTCCGAACACATTTTCAAAAGCCACTTCTGTTTTTTTCCCAAATTCCCTCCTCAATACTTCCACTATGATTCTGAAGGAAAAATAATCGGTAAGCAAGGGTTAGCCTGCAAACTGCTGGGAGCTCGTGGCGCGGTCAGGACCCCCACCTGCCTCACTCCCTCCATGTGTGTGTGCCCACACCTCCCCATGCCGGGGGAAAATTTCTATGGAGAAGGGACATTTTGTCCCACAGCAGCTAACATGGGGTCCCCAGTGAGCCACGGCGTTCCCGGACACCAGACTAACACATTAAATACAACTCCAGTAACTAAGGAGGACGTGCCCAGCTGCAACCTCACCACGGCCCCAGCCCATGGGAGATGGAAAGGAGACGATGTGGATCAGCCAGACACATGCTGGGCTGTGTCCTCACCTTCTTGGCAGGTTCATGGTCACTATTGCAAGGAGGGCAGGTACAGCAGGACCTGGATATCCAGCCGCATTTCAGCTGGATATGCTCTGTCCAAAGTTGTGCTCACTTTTGCCCAAAGAGGTGCTTTACGGGAAGGAATTGAATTCACCCACACGATGCTCAGGGGAAATTTGAATTCACCTTCCATGGTCTGCTTGCACTAGAAACCTGATTTCAGTTTTCACACTTAAACAATCCAAGTCTAAGAACATCTGCCATTTGCTCTTCTCCACTGAGCTATACTGGGCAGCGCAACTGAACTCTTGACAATTATGAAAATGACATTCATTATTTTCAAGTCACAGATACACCTGAATAGATATTAAAAGCAAACAACAACTGTTGGAGGGAGCCAAGGCAGAGCACAATCACACCAGAAGTGAGATTTTGAAATATACCTTCTAAATCGATGCACGTTCCCCTGTGATGATGGGCTTGCGAGCTTGTAGCAGAGCTCTGAGCTTGGAATTTGCTCCGAGGGAGCTGTGGTTGAATTTCTTTTTGTCACTGTTGTTTTGCAATGCCATAATAAGTGTTGGTGGGTGCTTTCATGCAAGGGCTAGAACAAACATTTTTGGTGTCAGCCCATTCCAGAGAGATTTTCAGTGTTATAAATTAAAAACAAAACAAAACAAAAAAATTTTAGAAAAAGCTAAACAAGCAACAGCTGTTTGGAACCGGGCCCTAAACCCAAAGTATATAAATGTTGTTCGCACAAATGCTTAGAGACAGTGACAAGAAAATGCTCTAGCACAAGAAATGCAGGGTGATTTCTAGCTATTCTGCTCACAGGAAGCTGGTTTTTGTCCAGCCACAAGAAATTAGCCATTCTCAGCGATGAGAGACGCTTCGGTGACACAGCCACTGCCACATCTACCTGGTGGGCTGGACCGACGGAGCCCCCGGTGACAATGGGTGGCAGCTTCAGGACACGTCCCCGGGATGGCGCCCAGCCTTGGAAACATTTAAAGCAGCTGAACTAGGAAGCCGTCCATAGAAATTTTAAGATTGGGGATAACAAACCAGAGATAACAAGAGAATAAATATCAAAAGAAAAGAGCAGTGCTGGACAGCCATCGATAGCCTCCTGTCAGGGGACCGTAGACGTACACACTCGCCAAGCTGAATTATGAGTATTAGCTTGTTTGGAAAGGTATTTGCCCTTTGGACAGCCATATTTGTGTTTTGAGCTTCAGAAACATAAATTACAGTCATTTAAACCCCAGGCTTACATTTTACTTCAATGACGTAAATGAGTTCCCAACTTTCAAAGGCCAGCTGTCCCTTACAGCAAGAGGTAGCAATTATATAAAATTCTTTTATTGCATGGAGGTATTTTCAGTCCTTTAAGTTTATGTGCCCCAGGTGAAGCAATATAAACAAACTATCACTGTCACAATTGTGTTAATAATGGAAACTGCATTTGGGAAGTTTTAGGGATAAAACCTATAACTTTATACTGCTAAGGTGCCAAACCTTTCCAATGTAAAACAGAAGTGCAGCTGTGTAAGGCACCGAGAAAGGTTTCTGAGAAGCCAACATTCACAGACTCTTTAGGTATATAAATATAAAGGCGGTTGCTTCCAAGCCCCAGACGTTAATAAGAATTGCTGGGAAAAATAAGGTTAAAAATACATTTAAATGGCTCTGGGTTTTTGGTAAACTTCAGATACACAGAGTTAAATCCCTGCCTAATCCAGCCTCACCGAAATCCATATTTTACAGATGTGCATGTGTTGATGGCTGATGGCAGCACTGAAATGCTGAGGCGCAGTATGAGCAGGGAGATGCCGGACACTCCGGCCTGGCTCTCAGCTCAGGGAATTGCTCCATCAGCCCCAGTGCTGGAGTTTTCCATTGTGGATTTCTAATCCCTTGATTTAAACTTCAGAAACAGACCAGGCAACGCAATTGATTGCAACAGTGCACGTAGTTGAGATGGTTGGGTTTTTTTCCCCAACCCCAGTAGATGAATAGAGAAATTCCACTACCTTAAAAGAACACTTTAAAGATTCAAAACCAACAAAAAAAAAACCACATCAAAAAGTAGCAGCATGCCTATGGATGGCTCCAATTTGCTGCCCTGTCCATCCCGAGAGCATGGTGCAGCAGCCGAAAGCACACTGTGCTCCCAGCTGTGCACACACCTGGAGCTGAACTTATTCTACTTTCCAGCTTTTCATTCATTTTTGTACAACAATGACATACTGAGCTACATGGAAGACAATAATTCCGCTCCACGGCCATTTTTAGAACCAGTTTTCTTTCTGCATTCAGAAATACTGCTTTCCTTTCACCCTTATTCAGGCAGAATGTGGGAAAATTTGGCCTCCTAAATCAATGGCAATGATGTAGCTGGAGAGCTGCAGCCACCCTGCCTGCTCCAAGGAGCCGTGCATCACAGTGTATACACGGCTGAGCCAGCAATGCCCGTCACTTGCTTTTCCAAACCAGACGACAGAGATGGTCCCGGAATGGTTCACAGTCAGGACCTCACCATAGCTCCTCCTCCCTGCTGTGGGATGGAGCAGAGTTTTGCAAGCCCTGATCACAGAATCACAGAATCACAGAATCACAGAATGGTAGGGGTTGGAAGGGACCTCTGGAGATCATCTGGTCCAAACCCCTCCCAGAGCAAGGTCACCCAGAGCAGGTTGCAGAGGAATGCGTCCAGGCGGGTTTGGAATGTCTCCAGAGACGGAGACTCCACCACCTCTCTGGGCAGCCTGTGCCAGGGCTCTGCCACCCTCAAAGGAAAGAAGTTCCTCCTCATGTTGAGACGGAACTTCCTATGCTCAAGTTTGTGCCCGTCACCTCTTGTCCTGTCACTGGGCACCACTGAAAAGAGCCTGGCCCCATCCTCCTGCCACCCACCTTTTCAGTATTTATAAGCATTGATAAGATCCCCCTCAGCCGTCTTTTTTCCAGACTGAAAAGAGCCAAGTCCCTCAGCCTTTCTTCATAAGAGAGGTGTTCCAGTCCCCTAATCATCTTCGTAGCCCTTTGCTGTACCCTCTCCAGCAGTTCCCTGTTCTTCTTGAACTGGGCAGCCCAGAAGGATCCCAAAGGACAGGTATGAAACCTCCTGGTGAAAGCACCATTGAAACCAATAGCCTTTCAGTGCCACAGTTGCAGTGCTGATGTGTTTTCATGAAAGGCCTTTTGCAACCTGCAAAACGCAACTTTTTTTTTCATAGGAAAAGGGAAAAATCCCCAAGCCCAAACATTTAGTCATCTAGCTTGATTTAGGGACACAAAATCCAAATGCATTCACATCCAGAGAACTGAGTTCACATTGGGGTGGGTGCCCAAGCTCTTCTCTCCTGCTAACTCCCCTACTCTTTCAGCTGTCACCTGGAGAGACAGCTATTTTTTAACGCAACTTTTTCTGACCTCATCCCATGAAAAAGTCAGGGCATTTACTATAAGGCAAGCTTTCAGCAAGGCAAGGGAAAGGTTTAGAGGCAGAGAAGAGTTTGGATGCAGTTCACGTCTCTTGCTTGGTGAACTGACGAGGGGGAGAATCGAACTTCAAAGGCTTCCATTACACAGCTGATGACATTTAGGAAGAAAAGGAAAATTGTTGCTTTTTTGGGAGATTTACAAATGCCATCCATGTCCATGGGTGTAATTTTCCATCAGGAAAAAGAATTTCAGAAGCAACATATGGACCATGCAGTAAAGAAGTTACCATAGCAACCAGCCTCCTAAAAATCCCCCTATATGTATACAGAAATCAAATGCATGTAATAATTATGGCTGCGTGTCTGAAGTAATTTCTAAGTCACATCTTCCTAGCATCTTTTTTTGTCTATTAGAAGTCTAATTCATGCTTCAAACATCGGCTTACTGTGCTGCCTCTCGAACCTGAATATATTTTGCAACTGGAAGCCAAAAGCCTCATCACTGACAGTAACTGACAAGAGAGTAAAATCTAATTTAGCTAATTCAAAATATATGCTATAAGCTTAAAAGAATGGTTATGGGACCAGAATGAATTAAGCTCTGGGAATACAGCTGAGATGACATTTGAGTCCAAAAAATGTTAGCTGTTAAAAATAAATAGATGAAGAGGTGTGAACGTCAGAAATATATTTCAAAAGCAGGGTGTTTTACTGCAGCAGAAGGGAGTTTGGGGGGTCACAGCCCTCCCTTCCCTTTGCACTGTGTCCCCTGTGTGAGGACAGATGGGACCATGTCCTCTCCCCTCAGCCCCGTGCTCCCATCACGGTGGGCTCGGGGATAGACACTGCTCCTGCTCTACTTTTTTGCAGTCTCTGAAGGGATCTTAAAAGGTTTCGTGGCTTGGCACAGCATTTTCCCATGTTCCTCTGGGCTCTGGTATTAGGAACCAGAGAACTTCCTTGTTGTCTGGTGGACACTATGGAAATTTAGCAAAGATGCATTTCCTAGATGGACATCTAGGAAAACAAAACCTCTGCTGTTGAGAGGAGATGGGGATAAGGAGTCAGTGCCAAGAGAAGACTTCTCCTGACACAACTGACGGTGGGATGGGAGGCCATCAGGTGCTTCAATGTTGTCTTCCAGAACTTGTTTCAGAAGACGTTGCAAGGAGACAATGTTTCACCCTTTCCCCTGGGGCACTGTCATGCCCTCTTGCCTTGCCAGAATGGGGAGCATTAATCATTAATTAAATGTGAATTTTACAGACTCATGTCACAGTCTTCAAGCTGACAATCCTGAATGTTGAGGTCAGTTACAGCACCCAGGAGCCCCAAGGTTCAGGTCCCATTTTGATTTATCTTCAGCCAGGAAACGAATCAACTAAATACATAACAAATGAACAGACTCTCCCTGTCTACCAGTGTTCAGAAAGACTCTCGGTGAGCTTCAGCGCATGCTCTAACCAAGTAGTGTCAAGCTTCATCTGTTAAAACCATTTTTTCATCCCACCTGGCTCGTGTTACCGCGGGTGGGAGCTGTCTCTGTGTGTGCTGTGCCAAAACCTGCTCTCCTGTTCGGGGGACGCTGCAGCCCTGGTGTACAAACAAGGTTGCTGCCGTCACAGGAGCAGACGGTCCGAGGAAGACATTCACTTCCTTTAAAGAACAAACAATTTGAAATGTCAAGTACCTGCTTGTGGCTGGGACATTTCACAATCCCTCCTTCCCCCAACTGCCATCCTCCTTCCTGCTCCGAGCATCGGCTGCTGCAGATTCCATGTGAAAGGGGGTGAAATGCAGCCTTAGACAGGCTTTGTGCGTGTTGCCTCCACTTGCATCCTTTCAAAGCCCTTCCAACTGCTCATTCTTTCACTTTTTCAAAGTGAGTTGAGCAGCTGGTGAGAAGATGGGGGAGGGTGAGGTCCTGCAAATGTCTCTTCTGAGGGAATGCATCGCTAATGCTCTTAAATGGACATTTATCCTGCACTGAACATTGACAGAAAGTTAATAAAATCACATTTCTAAGCCCCTCAAGCACTTGTTCTTGATGAGAGTTATTTCCATTGCAAGCTTTAGCTCTCTCCCTCTGGCTAATTTGCGGCAAAGTTGCTCACGAAAAGACTGAGCCGTGATTCTTCTTACGTGAGCAAAGATGCATTTGTTCTCCCTGGGTGGAAATCAGTGCTGCTAGAGAGCCAGGGTAAGACCTTGGCTGAACTTAAATCCTTTCTTTGGTGTGAATGGATATAACACCAGCTTTTGCTCAAATGTCATTTCACTCTTCAGTTGCCCAGACACTTGATTCCATCTTGCTCAACCAGAAATAAAAGGCATCTTTGGACCTGAAAGGCAGTACCTGTTTTCTGCAATGTCTCGTGGGACTGTAATACTTCCCTTCTGCCTGCAATGGGGACCAGAGGATTTCTGCCCAGATGAAAACCCACTGGTTTTGCTTGGTTTTGTTCTTCTGTTTAGGCAACAAGGGAGGTCCTCCTAAGCAATGAGGGTACAAAGTCCATGTCACATGTGGACTGGACTGGATCACCCTGCACTTTGGCTGCTGGGGCGGAGGTTTCAGTACGTTACACCCAGTGTGATGTGCTGAGACTTACAGCTCCTGCCTGGGAGGGAAATGAGAAAGAGTCCCAAAGCTTGGTGGTTACGGGAAGGTTTTCCACCATTCTGCTTTGCTTGGTGCCCACCTCTGGCAGCTCTGGTGCCATGCCCTTGCTCCAGCCTCAGCCTCGCAGGGGTCATCCTCCCAAGGCATCCTCTCAAAGCACGTGGTAGGGCAAGGCACTGTCCACAGGGATGAAAACAGCTTGTTGCAACATTTTCTCTAGCTCACATTAAGTCCTAAAAGGCAAAACAGATGGCTTTTAGGAAACTTGGGCCCACGTTTGCATGCCATGGGAAGGCCACACTTGTCACTCGCAGGGGGATTATAGTTCCACCCTCATCCCACGGAGAATGTGCGGTTTTATGGATGATACAAAGTTTGGTAAGTGTTTCTTTGAACCAGCTGTTCTTTTTCCTGATGGGCATATAATATTCTATTTGGTGGCTGGAAACATAATAATTTTTCTTAATACTTTGCCCATAAAATATTCACTTGAACACAGGGAACTCCACATGCCTTCAGGGCTCTAACTGAGGAATACCAATTCTGAATAGGGCAGAAACACAGCAGCATTTTAACGTCTGGCAACAACAAAGAACCAGCAACAAGAAGGGGGCAATGAGCGATGTCTTAGGGCTGGGCATTGCTACAGGCTTCCTGCTTCATCTTGTATGATCAAGCCCCTCTTGGGTCCTCAGCTTGGCACCTGTAAGAAGGTTAAAATGTGTATATCACTGCGTCCCCTAATTTATTGTGAGAGAGAAACAATGTAGAGACACAGGGACGCAGGAGCTGCACAGACCCCTGTGACACAGAGCATATGGACTGAAACAGGAGGGACCTTCTTCTTCTCAGAAGAAATTACACACAGAGACAAAGGATTTTTATAAACTCAGTCACCTAAAGATGAGCTCCATGACCTGCACGTAGCATGCCAAATGTGAGGTTTGAACATTTTGGTTCTTGTCTGTTCTGCATATCCCTGTTTCTCCTGCTGAAGGGGACCGCGCCAAGGCTGATGCTGTGATCCGTGGGTTGTAC
Source organism: Fratercula arctica (assembly GCA_947846985.1). Classification (NCBI taxonomy): domain Eukaryota; kingdom Metazoa; phylum Chordata; class Aves; order Charadriiformes; family Alcidae; genus Fratercula; species Fratercula arctica. The sequence goes on along the minus strand of CANTUZ010000006.1, from coordinate 15,129,236 downwards.
GCCGAGAAAGCAGCGTGCGAAACCTGCTGCCTCCTTCTGGCCTGCTGGGCAGAGTCTGTCTGTCCTCAAAGCACAAGAGCCTGAGGGTCCAGACTTGCTGGCAGTGTCACGCTTCCTGGAGCTCATGGTGTGCTCACGTCTCTACCCAAGTCAGCGTAACGCCTTATGTCATCCCTTCTGGCTGCCGTTCAGGAAAGCATCTCTAGGAAAGGATTTACACTCCTTTGAAATGAGACTTAAACACATGCTCAGGTGCCTCCTTGCGCAAAGATGTCTCTGCACATGATGATGGCGAGAAGGTGGCAAAGAATAGGCAAGTTCCCTACAAGCTGGCACCTTGTCCTCCTCAGGCCAGCATCATGGTGCCCCAGACCCACAGATTTACCCCCTTGGGCTTGAAGAGAGGCCGTTCATGGGACAAATTTCCGTGACCTTTCCAAAGCTCTCCCCAGGCTAGAAAAGCCAGGCTTGAAAAAAGTTATTTGCTAAATGGTTTCTTAATGTTTGTGTCTTCGGGTGAAATTTGTCATGCTTTTAATTTACTACAGAAGAAAAGTGGAAACAGGGAAGGCTTTATGATTTTTAAATGTTCTAACACTTATTTCAGTGTTTCAGTTTTTATTACAATTATGTTTGTGGCAGAGGAATTTTCTCAAGACCGAGAGCTAATGTTGCTTTCAGCCAGTAATGCATTTTCAATTAGTGTCAGAGAACGCTAAAACTATCCTTTTGCTGCTTCAGAAGTGAAGAAAAGCCTCTGGCACATGAGCGTGAAACGCCGCCACTCCCATTAGTTGTGTATGTTGCTCAAGATCACCTTCCTTTTACTATCTGTTTGCTTTTACTGGGTCATGATTTTCCTCCGTCGATTTTCTCTGGATTTCTCTCTGCAGGCTTCATGGCGAGCATTTTGAAGTCAGTTCTTTTCAGGCTGGTGTGGGAGAAGAAATCTGTTCTTTTCACACTGTTCTGACCAAAAATGCTGCATATGAATCTCTCGCAACAGCTATTTTCCTTTCCTGCAACCACATCCGTGAGTGCCAAGTTCCCCGTCGGTGCAAATCAGTGTGGTTCCAGCAGTAGTACCAGCAGTGTGCAAACTGGTGTCATGAGATGGTCTGGATCTCATTTCAAGCCTCTGTGTTCTTCCATGTGACATCTGAACCTCAAAGAAAGTGTTTAATACAGTCTCTTCACTCATGATCCATGGATTTCCTACCTCGGCATTGTTAATAGCTTACATCCACTTCTGGCATTATATGATACTTATTATAGTCGCAGAAGTCACGCCATCCAGCGAGTTAGGTCACATTGTGACACTTCCTTGACCTCTGTGTCAGCACAAGGTTAGCAAACAAAACTGAGTGTTTAGGTGCTGTTCTTTTACCATTGTGTTTCAAGTAGAAAATTTTCCATGAATTTCAGGTCTCAAAAAATAAGTTGAAACGTTAAGTACCGACAGAGGAAAGGTGCTTCTTTGCGTTCTGAAGTTTTGCTTGTATAATGCTTCCCCAGTGGACACCTGTTAACTTAATTCTTATGTTTTTCATCTCAAGAATATCTTCCCAATGCCTGAAATGCATGGCGGGGTTTTGCGGTTGCCTTCCGTGGTGGCAGGCGGAGCTCACACCTTGGCTGAGGTGGAGGGAGGGTTGTGCTGACCCCCGCCCCCCCCCCCCCCCCCCCGGCAGATGCGCGCGGGGCTTTGATGTGGGCGATGCCGGGATGCGGCCAGCCCCACCCGCCCCTTCCATCTGCAGAGCCAAGGCTCTGGGGAGCGCGGATGTCAGACCTGGCCGCACAACAGACGCCACTCAGCAGAGGGAACGGAAACCCGCGAGTAAACAGCTTCGTCTTGCTGCTCTGTGATCACCTAGACTATTTTGATCCCAGCTATTGTAAGCTAAGATGCGACTGTATCAGATAAAATGAACACATGTGGTGGTTCTCAGAGATGCACGATGCAGACGCCACATCTTGATCGAATTAGGTAGGGCTCGGTGTCTATATGTGGTGCATTAATTCACAAGCAACAAGTTGGGAAGGAGCCTCCTGGACCAGGATGTGAACTTTGAGATGATCCTTTCTTGTAGTGCAGAGCCATTTGCCGCAATCCGTGTCCAGACACATGGACACGCTAAGTTTTTTTGTCCCGGGCATGTGGATTGGGATAGATGGTAGGAGGTGAAAACACCAAAAGTCCTGCCTCAGTCCCATCATACAGGTAAAGAAAATAGGGACAAACAGAGGAATAAAAACAGCAGGACACTGAAGGCTGAACAGCCAGGATGGGGAAAATGTATCTCATCCTGGCAGTAAGACTAACAGATTAATGTAAAAATGTAAGAAAGTCTCCAGTGGGCCAGACTGAAGGTTTAACTGCCCCAGGAGCCTGTGGTCAGCTGTAGCCAAGAACTGCACATCTAAGGACCACAGAGACCAGACTGCAGGAACATGGTAAGTGTATGCCTCCCTGCTTCACTGTCCCAGGTTGCAGGCAGGGTTTTTAAAATTATTTTATTTAAAAACTCCACATCTGTAACTCTGTTGTGTTCTTCTGCTTCCTAAAACATCTTGGGTCACTTCATGCACCGATGTGCTCAAGAGGGAGACTCACAGGTAGGACAACCAGCCCGACTTGGTACCCAACCCCATACAGTGCAGCACAGTGTGTTCCTTTCGTTCCTGATCGCAGAGGGAGGGAGCTGTGGGGCCCGGGGACAGCAGCATTAGTCACCTCCATACCAAGGCCCTGGGAGCCGTTCTCTGTTTGTGAAATGTTGCGATGAGTGTTTGGTTTCTATCGGTGACATAAATCAATGTCACTGCTTTGGCACTACTTTTCCAGAACAAAGAATTCCCAGAAAAGGGAACCCCGCTGCTGGGTTGTATAATACAAATGTATGATCATGTTGGCCACATGGTATTTCCAACATTGGATATTTTTTTCTCCAGGATACAACCAGGATGCTAACAAAGACAACACATGGAAGACCTCAGGATAAGCCCCAGTGTCTGCTGAAGAGTACGGAGCTCTGGTCTGGGTCCTAAAGCAAACACAGATGCATCTGAAACAATTATCAAAGAAAAACAACACGTGACTCGAGAAGGAAAGTCTATATGTGCCTGCAGACTAATGGCTGGCTGGTCTAGGCCGTGGGATTAACTTCCAGACTTTGCATATGAAGAAGCAATGTCTAGTAAGAGGAACAGGGGCTGAATGGACGAGTGGCCACAAAGGGAGCGTTGAGTGTTGTTTCTCCTGCTGAGGACAGAGAGGAGCTGCTGTTCTCCTCCAGCTGGGGAGACCTTCCCACATCCCTCCTTCGCTGGCTGGTGAACCAGAGCGGAGCGCCACAGCCTTCGGGCAGCCAACCCCGGCGTCATCCTCTATCTCGGTGCATTGCAAAAACTCCCAACAGAAAGGTGAATTGTGAGCACCACAGCCAAAATGAGAAAAAAAAGTCACACCTCTGTTCCTCCAACCAGAGCTCTCTTGTCTGGAGGGAGCTGAGGAGCAGCCTGTTTCTCCTGCTGTCAGTGCTGAGGGCAGCCCTGGGCTAAGGCCTCCACAAACACCACCAAAAGATTTTGACAAACTTTAAAGTGCAATTTCTGTAGGGAAAAATTCCTTCTTCCAGGTTAGATCTCAACAAATGACAAAGGGTTTTCTTGGCTATAAAGCTGAATATTTAATGTAGCGTTTTGATGGGCAAATTTTTTACTGATCACAGGCGATACATTACAAATATCCAAAAACAGGTCCAAGGAGACACTTGAGAAAACATGAGCTTTTTTAGCAACTCACTCAACGGATAAACTGATGTCTGAGCACAAGAATACTGGAAGAAGACATTTTAAAAGCAAGTCCTCAACCTAGTAGAAACCTTCCATCCCAGCTTCAGGCTATTCTGTGTGCTGGGTGGCACACCTACCGCTGCCTGCTCTGGCAGCGTTCTCCCATTTCACGAACATGGGTTTAATTATATCTGTTGGTTTTGATTCCTGTAATTTTTCAGAGGAAAGCACTAAGGAACTATAAGTGGATAGGAAATTATTCGGTTGGGACTTTGGGATTTTTTCTTCCTTTTCTTTATTTCTGTCTCAAAATATCTCTGGCAACGTGTGAAGTACTTTTCCATTGACATTGGGCATTCAGTGAGTTCTTGGGAAATTTCGGTTTGCCTTGTGATATTTGCTAGTTTGCTCCATGGAAAACTATATTTTTGGGCAGGCTGTAGAAATACCCAAGAATTCACAACACAGATTTCAACATCCTCCAGTTGGAAGAATTTTGGAGTGCCAGCAGATCTGTTTTCCAGTCTACACAGTGAGCTGAATCACCATCCTACAGCCAACATCTCCCTGTGTTCAGCCTTGTTTCTGACACACCATCGAACACTGGAGCTGAAGGATTACACCTATCCTTTATTTCTCTGCATCAGGTCTGATGCATGTGGGGACGCAGGACAGATGGTGGCCCAGGAGCCAAACGCAAATTGCCACAAAAAACACATCAAACACAGACTATCCTAAACTGGACAGGAAGTTATTTAGCAGAATCAAATTTTTTAAAAAAACACCTCATTTCTGGGTTGTACCTTCTTTATTATAATACAATTTATTTTATCTTTTCTTTTACCTACTGGCAGCTCCTGCTGTTCTGAGTTAATGCACGGAGCAGAGCATAGTCTCATGAATTTTGATTTCTCCGAGTATATTTTCAACGTTTTCCTGTTTCCCCTGAAAAAAATGGTGTTGTAAGGAGGTTGCTGACTGGAGCAGCATCAGAGGTGGAATATTCCCAGACGTTCAGCATTTGGTCCCATTTCTCTATCCACCTGAGCACTTCTGGGAATCTCATCTCGTACCCCTCCGACGTGCCCTGTGTAGTGTTAGACCACCGGTGCCTAATTCACCAAACTTCCCAGAGCCTGGACTCACTCCGGTGGTGGCTTAAAGGGAAATCAGTTATCTTCATCACAGAAAAACAACTTTTGAGTGCTGTCCATCATTTATCCACATACCTCGTTCCTGGCATTTGCTCAGGCAGCCTCCCTTGCCAAACAAAACTCTTCTCCTTGAAGGCTGAGGCCAGTGATGAACCTGAGTGTCTGTGTTTAAAGCAGATTATGGCTGTCACAAGTGATGTATCCTAGTAAAATCATTTCATCCTCCTTTTCTGTCTGCTCACCAGTACTTATGCAGACAGGTAATGAAATATCAAAGTACTCGAGCAGCTACAGGTGGGATTTGGGTTGGAGAGTCAAGGCTTCATTTAACTCCGCTTTGGTAACTTACACATATTAGTCAAGCAAACAGAAAAAGCTGTCTTGTTATTACGGGAAAGTCCTCAGTGCCTTTTTTTTGCATGCCAAGAAGTTATAACTGCACAAACTAAATCTTTCTCAGACTTCATTTAGGATTAAAATTAACTGATTCTTCCCTGCAGATTCCTGTAGCAAACCTGTCTCCAGTCTCTCATCTACAATTGCAATTAGTGACTGGGGAGCAGGACTGGGACGAATTCCTAAATTAGGCTTGAGATAGCAGATAGCAGCCTGTAAAACAGAGTCTACCCAAGTGGCTGCTCTCAGCAAAGACTTTGTATTTGGGGATCTCCTTTATTGGAGAAATCATGGAATTCCTCTCACCACAAACTTACTTTCTGAGGTCCCGATCCAAAGGCAATAGATGTCAGGAGAAAACTCTCAGGGGCTGACCTCCATGGCCACGCTTTTTGCTGGTTATCTAGGTGATTTCCAAACTTTGATTTTCGTGCTGAACATTTTCTGTGCTGTGTGCATGAGCCTTGCTGGCGTTTTTTAGTTTCAGCTGAACTGGTGCAGCCACCTTTAGTGAAATAGTCTTGCTTTTGCCCAGTACCCAAAAGAAAATAAAAACACAAGTGTTTTTACTATGAATTCCTGAGACACCAACCTTTGGAGACGTACCTGAGTTGGGATGAAGAAGCCACCCAGGGATCAGGAATTAATGTCTCTTGGGAACATGTCTGAAAAAAACCTACAGGGCTGATCATTGAGTTTAGCCCATTGGGATGTATCAGGGGACAGTCCTGGACACTCGGAGCAGTTCCTGGCATGGATGTGCCAGGGCAGGACAAGGGCTCTGCAGGCTTAGACAGGAGATGCAGGTGGGCAGCATCCTCTATGTCAATGGCACAGCCGGAAAGTAACAAAAAGTGGATTTTTCAAAGCTTCCAAAAGAGCAATTTGTTCCTCTGCTATCTGAATTTATGAAAGTCAAGCATCCAAATCCCTAGGATTTGCTAATGGCCCTCAGTGTCTGCACTTTCTGACCAGACTTTCAATATCTGAAATGGCTAAATATCAAGAGCAGGAAAGTGGATTGAATAGAGACATCCTAGCCTCATCAAAATCCCTCCTGCACCTCGTCTCCCATGAGCTTTAGCACCATATAGCTTTTCTTTTCTTTAAAAAAAAAATAAAAATCTGTTCCCATATTTAGGTTTCTCTCCTCCTATGAATCATACTCAGATGATTTTCGAGGACCTTCCATTCTCTCTCTGCCTCACATGTTAATCCAAATCTCCTTTCTTAATTAAACTTTTACTCTACAAGAGTCTTTAACCTCCGTTCCCAAGTGGCAAAATCAAACCCAGCTCCTCTCGATAAGGAAAACTCATTTCTGGTTGATTGACAAGTTTAATTAAATACCAATATTTTCTTTTCATTGCTAGATTATTACCAAGACAGCAGCTTCAAGGATTATTACGGGTGCACAGGGGAATGGTACCTAAAGACCGAGCTGCACAACAGTTTCTTGCTTTCTGCTTTTCCTTTCCCAGAAGGGGCTGTATCTGCTCGATGTTACGTGGAGGAGCAGGGTATGGGCAGGCTCTGAGCTCTGATCACATTTGATTAAGGCCACTGACCTTCCTGTGTTTAACTGTGGTCCTGAGCATCCCTATAGACACATATACGGTCCCTCTGCAAGGATACTGAACATCCCTTCTGCCCGCCGCAGCCTGCGGCCCCATCGAGCTTGCTGGGACTTGGGGTTTTTTAATTTGCAGAGATACAAGATGCAAGCAGCCAAGCCCTGCCAAGCCTTTGTCCAGATATATCTCTGTTTACGCTGAAAACTGCAATTAATAACTGAAAGATGGCAGGATGGAAACTGCATTATAAAAAACATCCCGTACACATTCCTGGGGCTTCTCCGTATTACGACGCTCTGCGGTGTCGCAACACAGTGTTGGTTGTTCGAGAAAGTGGAAAAACCTGGTTATGGGTCTATTGCACCATTGTACATGCCAACAGCCATTATCTTTCCAAAACCATCGGATGTTTAAAGAATACAGGGTGACCATCACAGACCAGGGATTCTCTAATTAATTCAAACTTCATTCACAATGAATCACTGCTTATTTCAGTTGCAGTCTGCAAACAGGCACAAGAGTAATCATGTACATATGTGAAGCCTCATTTTCAGGGATTTATTGTTGACACTGATTTCAATAAATTGTTGGTGAATAGTAGGCAATTACAACTATCTCTTTTTTTCCCAGGTAGTTACATTTTAATTTGTTAGATTGTTATTACAGAAAACAACATAACCATAATAAAAGAGGCTAATAGGTCTTTCCTCCAACACACCACTAAGCCCTTCCCTTGTTGTCCTAATGTTATTCATGGGATATGAGTCAGACATTGGTTTTGTATGAAAAATAGAGCAACAGAGCTGAATCACATGAAAGGTATCATGGTAATGGTCTTGGTGACAGGATAAAGCCCCGAGAGCCAACTCAGATAAACTTCCCTAACAAGACCTTCCACTGTCCTCCATAAATCATATAATGTGATAGGAAAGCTACTAAATAACGCTTTCAAAGAGCAATTACACACCAAATCTCCCTATCTTGACAAAGATATTGTCATGACGCCAAACTATTCATCATACCCTATTAAGATGTCAAAGCTGGAAATTCTCTTTAATTTGTTTATGTATCTTAGGAAACTGTTTATGGTTTCCCATCTATTAAAGAAACACCATTTTATATGTATTAACTGGGCGGTAGTTTTCATATGGTCTTTACCATAACTTTGATGATATAGAGGAATGAAATACATTGGGGGCATCCTGATCACTGACCAGAGAGACAGAGGACCCTTGATACCTTTCCTAAGCTTGTTTCTGACCAGTCAATTAAAACATAAAGCCACAAGTTCACTGAAGCAGGAACTACGTTGTGAGGTTAACGTTACTTATCACTAAAAGCAAAAGAGCTTGGCTTTTGGTTCATCCTGACATGAGCTGGCAGAGAAGAGCAGTAAATATCATTCAGAGAGCACCATTCCCTTACGCCTTTGAGATCTACTTCATTTTTTATGCACTTATTTGAAGGCTATCTTAACCACAGGTTTTCAGTTATGATTCTTACTAGGCACCTTCACCAAATTTGCATCCACATAACATTAGTATATGACTGTGATTAGGTTATTATTTAATCTGTTCTTGCTTTCCACAATTAAACTTGAACTCAATGCTGGTAAACAATTCAGATATTCAAATAAGCGGTCTCCAATCCTCCTTCTGAAGTCCTAAGACTGCCACAGCCTCTGGGTTATTTCTCCATATCAATATACCCATGGTTCAGTCCACATGATGCCAAGCAAACGTCACAGGCCAAAAGGGTTCATGATACTATTTTTATAAAGTTAAAAAAAAACCACCACTGACCACTGATAGTTTCCATGAAACAACCTTGACGCTGTGAGATATATTTCCAAGGCAATGTAAGAGATTTCAGCTATAACACTCCCATTAAATTTAACAAAAGCCAGGAGACAGACTGTCCACATACATCACAGACATTAAGATGATCCAGAGGCTAAAATTTCAGCTTTCAATTCAGGTGATTTATTTTATGGCATATTCCTCCATTGCATAACTCCATTAATGTGCTGTTGGTTTTCACTTTCATATGCACTCTGGACTGAGCTGTTAAGTATTTTGGAGCATGAGCATGTATGACATGCTGATAGGGGTGATCTTTGTACAACCAAGCTGCTCCTCCTTTTTGCAGTAGATTTGATTACTAGTTCTCCAATATTTAAAATCTCCCTTTCATCACCAAGAAGGGACAGGCTTCAGCGTCTCAAGATCATAGAATCATTGAATGGTTAGAGTTGGAAGGGACCTTAAAGCCCATTCAGTCCCACTCCCCTGCCCTGGGCAGGGACACCTCCCACCAGACCAGGTTGCTCCAAGCCCCGTCCAGCCTGGCCTTGAACCCCTCCAGGGATGGGGCAGCCACAGCTTCTCTGGGCAACCTGGGCCAGGGGCTCACAGCAAAGAATTTCTTCCTAATCTCTAACCTAAATCTCCCCTCTTTCAGTGTAAAACCATTCCCCCTTGTCCCATGGCTCCCCTCCCTGATCCAGAGTCCCTCCCCAGCTTTCCTGGAGCCCCTTGAGGGACTGGAAGGGGCTCTAAGGTCTCCCTGGAGCCTTCTCTTCTCCAGGCTGAACTCCCCCAGCTCTCTCAGCCTGTCCTCACAGCAGAGGGGCTCCAGCCCATGATCATCTTCATGGCCCTCCTCTGGACTTGCTCCTTTTTCTTATTCAGCTTTCCCTGTCCTGTCGGTGATGCAGTGCTCAGCACCAGTTCCTCAGCTGGCACCCAAGGTGGAGTGTCCCAGAGAGCCACCACAGTTCCTGGGGAACTGGTCCCGCTCCCCTGGAAGCACCGGTGCTGCCCTCTCCATGGGAGCCAGCCCCACCTTGCAACCTCCTGGCAAAGGCGCTTGGATGGGAAAAGGGGTTATCCCCATAATAACTCGGAAGAGTCAGAGCGAACCCTGAGCTCTTGCTCAATACCGCAAGTGCTTACTGTATGAGAGTGGTATCTGATACGCTAATTAGTGAAAATTGTTTCCTTTCCAACATCCTGTTATTTTACCCGCATGGTGATTTACTGATGTCAAAAATTGGGTTTGGCAGGTGGAGTCGTCCTTGCTGCTGGTAACTGCCAGAAAAGCAGGTGTCTTGTTTCTGGTTTTATGAGGCTTTTTGCTTTTCTTTGCCTGGATACTTTTTTTCTTTCTGAATATATCTTCCTTTCCTTCATGGCTTTGTTCATTGCAATTGATATATTTTTCTTTTTTTTTTTTTTCCTAATCTCTGATTTTGGAATGTTTCCGTATTTGACTGTCGCTGGTATTTAAACAACTTACTAATCCCTAGGATTTCCTTTCGTCTGTAAATCACCTTTAAAAACCCAGCAATCCCTTATTATTTCCTCTTTCATTTTCATTGTTTCATCTATAACAAGCAACATTAAATCCAGAGAGCATTTAAGACCAATTTCAATTTCTGCGTGAAAAAAAACCAACATTTTTTCAAGCCTGAAGTGGGATTTTTGCCAGAGAGAATATTTGTTCTCTCTAGTAACAAGGTGACATGGTGCCAGTTCAGTCTAATTTCACATGGGGACAGGAAAGATTCATTTAAATGGCTGCAATATTCATTCAGCCTTTCTTTCAGAGAGTGTCCTAAATAAACTAAGAGCGGCATGATGTCCGCTGAGCTGTTTCCTTCCTCCCAGGGAAATAGGGGGACTGTACTTATTTTCACAGGTAGCAACAAAAGAGACCATCTGCTTGGCTATTTTATAATCAGCTTATTTATCTGCATGTGATCACTGCAGGAGGCTTCAAACATGCCCCCTGAAGCCGATGGCCGGAGGGGACCCGCAATGTCTATGTGCTCTTTGGGATGGGGACCAGCACCCCCCCCCTGCATGTTCCATCCCATGAGTGGTCCCTTTTGGCTGCGCCTGTAGCTGATGTTATTTCCATGCATCATTATTTGCGAAAGCTGGGCTGAGACCCAAAAGGGCAACAGGTGGGGCGAGAAATCAGCAAAGCGGGCATTGCAAGGGGGAGAGAAGGGGGCAAGGAGTTTTCTTGGCAATTAGCGACCTGCAGCCCTCGTAGATGGAAGGACCCCGGCAGTGTCAATAATTGCAGTAATCAAAGGAAATCACATCTTGCCACTTCCCTAGATGACATTTTTCTCCCTGTACATGAGAACAGAGATGAATTTTCCGGTTGCGCTTGAAGATGACGATTTCAGAGATTTTGCAAGAGGATTAGTTACACATTTCAGCTTTCAGTGCTGGAAAAGGAACTCGTATGGAAAAGAGAAATTCAGAGTTTTTTGTGTGATTTTGAAGACTGCTACGGAGAGCTGGACATAAGTCAGAGCAAAAATGGATCCCATGTATATCAGATTGTTGATATCTTTAAAAGAGCAATTGTGCTTTGAAGTACCATAGGAAAATAGAGATTTTTGTCTCGATGAGGTATGAAGATAATTGCGCTCAGGTGCTTTAATCAGTGTGCTTCAGATTGAAGCAGATGGATACAGAGGGCAAATCTGTGAAGGATGAATTATTTATTTTGGGCACACTAAAACTTTGTCTCTTAAAGGTCATCAAACTTTCAACAGAACTGACAAAGTCTGCTGCATATGTGAATGCGATTAATCTTCTCATTAGTGAGAGGCAACGTTTTCTTTTGAACTTGATATGCCTGGTAGGGGAACAAAAAAAAAAAAAAAAAACCAGAACAAAATCATTTATGGAAAAGTACAGCTGAAGAGCATCTGTTTGTCTTACATCAGTGGTTCTGCCCAATTGCTTTAAAAAAAAACATAAACTGGAAACCTTAGAGCAGAATAGTATGTTCTGTCCAGCAGGCACAAATATTTGACATATCTATCATTTCTAATAGGATTATAAAATTAAAAGCCGCCCCCGAGTCAAGCAGCATTTATCAATTAGTGTGATGCCTCTTTAGTGGCCGGCTAAAGGACTTCGGTGTCAAAGGCAATAAAAGAGTCATTTACACCCTGTACCAGAAATCAGCAGTGAATAAAGAAGAAAGAAATGCCATTGTTCATAATTGACTTCAATGAGACTGCTCGCATGGGTAAGCTCAAACACATGCAGGAATGGCTTTAAACGATTTACGATACTTTGCATTTAAATCAGACATGGGTCAAAACTGGGCCCCCAGCTTGAATTTATCCATCTGGATCTCAATCAGTGGGGCCAAAATTTCATTTGTGAGGTTATGTTGCGTTTCAGATGACACAGGATGGTGGTTCGCACAGGGCTGGGACCGCAGTTACGCTGCCAGCTCCCACAGCTGGAATTTCCAGGGGTGTTTCAGACGAGGGAACTCAGTGGTGCCCACGTGCCAAAGTGGTAACTCAGACTCTTCCGTGTCAGCACAGGGAATCAATGGAGGAAATAAATAAAGAAACTGCATTATTAATGGAGTTAAATAAAGAGATGAAGGCTCGTGAATGATTAAAATATTGTGTCGCTCAGAGAAAGAGGCCTCCAATGGGTACATTATAAAATGGGACCACAGACAGGAACACTGTTGATAAAAATTCGGACGAGGCTTCACGGTGTTTAGGATCTGTTCCCTGTGCTCTCGGTGCCGCAGGAACAACTGAAAAACTCATTTCATGGTATTTCCCAACATACAAAATAGGGATAATAATTATCTTTCATTTTTTTCAAAGTACTTTGAAATATGCCGGTGAAGGATGCTTGGGGTATGTTATGTGGCACTAGCTGTTTCCAGTAAAATGCAGTTTCTATTACTTTTATCAAAGAGTAACTTGTTTTTAAATAGATACTATTTTAAAAAACATTTTATGTGATTGCTATTGCATAAAAACTCTTTAATCTATTTGCAGAAGGCAGAAAACGCTCTGCGATTTTTCAAACAACTAAATGAGCTAATTAGGGACAGGACAAGTCTTACTCCATCAGGCTTCTTAGCGCATTATAATAATCCCGACATTAACAAATGCCTTAAGAAATCTTCCGCAGAGGGATGGAGAGAGAAGCAAGAGGAAGAGCTGCACAGGCAAGGGCATGGCTCTGCGAGCAAGAGCCACCAACCAGGAATTTAGCCATTTTTTTCCATGTAGATGTGCCCAAGGGTCCCAGGTCAGGAGAGCACTTTGCTCTGGGCACCATGTTAAGTGAGATCTGCCAGCAACACCAGTGTTACTGGAGGTAGAACCAAACTGGCTACACAGATTTTGGTAGGTGGTAGATCCCCATCCCTGGAAACATTCAAGGCCAGGTTGGATGAGGCTCTGAGCAACCTGGTCTAGTTGAAGATGTCCCTCTTCATGGCAGGGGGTTGGACTAGACGACCTTTAAAGGTCCCTTCTAACCCAAACCGTTCTATGTTTCTATGGTTTTATGGAAAGATGTTATTCCTCCCAAAAGAGTAAATGAACAGGAGCTGATTTGGTGTCTGGCTTTCACTTTAGCACTTAATTCCTCCACAGAGAGTAAATGTTTAATCCCCACAGCCTAAACCAGAGCTGACCTCCCCGTCTCCACCATCTCCCACAAACCAATAACCAGACTTTTCTGAGAGGGGAAGGATGAGGACATGCCATGCAGGCAACCAGAGTTCAAAAATACAGATAACATCTCCACGCTACTGTCAAATTAAGGATGTTACGTGAATACTGTATGTGAAGGGGGCAATTAATTTAATCAAATAACTGATAATGTTCCTTAAAATTACATCTCTACGTCTTCTCTGCTTAAAAATCAATACGAAATTACAGTCTAATGTACCTGAATATTAAAACTCAGAAATTCATGCAGAATAGGAAAAAAGCTGAGATCCTAGCAATTACTCAGATGACACAGTTATTGAGTTAATGACACAGACCTGAGTTGATTTTTACTCTTGGAGTGGGGCCAGGATAATATTAATGGCTACTTTTGTGACTGTAATAACAGCACAGAGTCTTCATTGTGCTCAGCAAAAGCAAACATTTTAACAAATGGTACCTTCTTTTTAATTGCATGGACTGCAGCCTTACTGCCTCAAAGCACGACACGCACATGTTGTAGTGTAAGTTCCTCTCTACTCAGGAAAGTATTTCAAGATGCACAAAAGTACCTTTTTTAATCAAGAAGTGAGCAACATAAAAGGCCGTGTCTATGCGCTAGCTTGCCTTTCATAAATAACTACTCCACAACGTTTTTTTCAATATAGTTGCATAAAAAATGCTGCGGCAATTTCAAAAACTGGCATCCAACCTAAGTGCTGCCATAAAGACAGCTTTGTCTGAAACCCAACCTCCTAAGAGGAATACGTGGCAGAATTTTTTATACTTCGGCTAATATGAAAAGCCCTTGGGCACTTTATTTGCAATGATATGGTTTAGACAGGGAAAAAGCTCAGCAAAGCACAGCGACAGCCTGGGCACCCCAGGGGACAGGGCGAGCTGGTGTCCAGCTCTGCTGCTGGCGCGGTCCAGGTCGGGCATTTACATGGATACTTACAGCACCTTCGGAAGACTTAAATCAGCCTCAAAATGCCAAAGCTGGGAGAGCTGTGGCATCGTTTGCAATGGAAAACTGGTCTGAAAGGAGGGTGCTGAGCATCCTCCAACCGGGCAATCCCCCAGCCCCATGGAGGGCATTGGGATCTCCCTCACCACTCACCTGCCCCACGACTATCCAGATTTATTCGCGGCACAAACTTAGCACAGAACCACTCAAAACTGAGCCCTGAGATGCTCTGCATCTAGCAGGACCACAGCAGTAATTAAAAGATTGAAAGATCTGCTGCCAAATATCACGGCGTGGTGCTATTTGCACGGTGAGGGCTGAGCAAAGCAAGCTTCAGAGGCTGTGTTCTTTGCAGAGATTTTCTTTCTTAAGAGAAGATTGTAACCAAACTACTCTGGGAAGAAAAGAGCCTTTGAACAACATACTTTATAAAATTTTAAATTTACATTTAAACACACACACACAAATCATTTCTGAATGTTTGTTTCATTTCACAACGGGAAAACCCCCCTTCCTTTGGTTAGAGTTATTACCTTTTAATGGGTCCCAGAAGATTTGGTCGTTGCCATAATTTTTTCCAGGATTTTTCTTCCTTTGTGTGCCCACAGTGTTGCCCTGTTTTGCTCTTTGCAGTAGTCCCAGGAACATGCCCTGTATTCACTGGGGCAAACAGCTGGGTGGTTTCAACAGCACCTGAAATTTCCATCCAGGTTGGAGTAGGCAATCCAGGCAGAGATTTTAGACTGGCGATCAGAACTAAAACAGAGCAAAAAACAAAGGACTAAAAGCTAAAGAACTGTTGTTATTATTAGCAAATTCTTTGATATAAGGCACTGCACACAGCAAAGAATGACTTTATGATTTATTGTCAGTTTGGAGGTACCACATCTGAGATGCCTGAGGTTCCTCTCTTAAAAAGTAAATACAAACTGGTGTGACAATTTCTGGACTGAGGTGACATGCAGCTTATGATTTCTGGCTGTGTTTTCAGCGTAACAGCTAGGAGATGCGACGTGTTCTTGGTGTGGGCATGATGATCCCCCACATTGGAGCTGGGGAGCAGGGGAGCCCTAAACCAGTCCCTACACCAGCGAGAGGCTGGGCTGGGAAGCCAGACTGACTTAATTTATTGCATGGAGGAGGTCTGGAAAGTGGAAAATTACCCAAGGCTGAACAAAGAGGCTGGGCTGTAGCCATGGGGACACACAGAGCAGCCGAGCACCACCCAGGACGAGTGGCTGGGGAGGAAGGACACACAGACATGCTGCTGTAGAGGGCTGGCTCTGCTTTCACTGGGGAACCGGCATGGTTAAAGCAAGCCAAGCTGGGCAGGGACAGCAGCTCTCAGCTATTTTAAGAAGTAATAAGCTGCAGAACAACTTGAACAACCCCAGAAGGGTTTGACCCCTATGAATATGCTGACACATGGGTCAGTAGCACCATGTTTAAGCACCATAAGGATGCCCAAATTTTCCCCAGCCCCACAACTGAGAGCTATGGGGAGCAAAAGCAGACAAGAGATGCCCATGCAGATATGGGAAACCTGGTATAACAGCCAGCACCTCTTGTCTCCTTTCATTGAAATGAAGTAATTAACTCTCCTAAAACCCATCCTCACCTGGCTCCTGGCATAGAAAGGACATTCCCATTTATTCCATGAGATACTCAAAACTGTAATTTAAAGAAAAATCAAGGTTCTTTACCCTTATCTTTATGCCCTGGTCAACCCCGCCATTGTAATAGGATTTCATTGGATTGATGGAACAATTTTATTTCCTACTGGTAAACCAGACTTCCCTCCAGTTACCACCTGTTTATCATCTGCCTGACGCAATATTTTTTCAATCAAGAAATTCTTTTTAAATCACTTTTTTGGTCAAGGCTATCATTGCTGAAGAGCATCAGTTTACAAACAGATGGCAGTTACAAACCCTTGGAAAATGGGCAACAGGAGATTAACACTCTATAAAGGATGAGTAAACACATGGGAACCTGTTAAAACGGTAGGAAATGAGGAATTGTGAACACATGCCCCGGCAGCATCCAGAAATTTGCTTTCATCCATCCCAGCGAAGCCTCGCCGTGCCCCGATACTGAACCGTGGCTGCTCCTGCAGCCGTCCCGTGCTTGCATGCAGCCACACCATGGAGGGAGAGATTTATTTATACTTCCTGGGAATAAATTCCCACCCCTGCTTTGAAGTGGGCCACTCCTTGCACAGCCGCAGAAGCAGCTCCCACGGCCGACATCCGCGCAAGCCGTCAGAAGAGTTGGGATTTGGAGAGAATCTCCACTGCCCAGCCCCGCTCCGGGCTTCAGGAAGAGTTTGCAAACTTGATACGTTTGATTTTTATCTGCTTGTTTTCACTTTAAGGGTGCAAGAGCAGAGGACACACACAGACAAAAAAGCCTTTCAAAACTTTTCTCTTTTTTGGTGTGGTTACTGATATCAGAGGGCTACCTAAAACTGTATCAGCCTACACAGACGTATACTATCTTATGTAGATATATTATGTAGACCAGCAGCCAAATCTCTACTGCTCTGTCAAGCTGATGTAAATCTGTTTTTCTGCAACTAAATTATGGGAGAAAGAGAAATTCCCTGCATGCACAAGCTTTATTCCCAAACCTGAAGGCAAGAAGCCGCCTGCACTTAACTGCTCTGTGACCTGACCTCAAGACCATAGAATCATGGAATGGTTGGAGTTGGAAGGGACCTTAAAGCCCATCCAGTGCCACCCCCTGCCCTGGGCAGGGACACCTCCCACCAGACCAGGTTGCTCCAAGCCCCGTCCAACCTGGCCTTGAACACCTCCAGGGATGGGGCAGCCACAGCTTCTCTGGGCAACCTGGGCCAGGGGCTCACCACCCTCAGAGTGAAAAATTTCTTCCTGAGATCTCATCTAAATCTCCCCTCTTCCAGTCTGAAGCCATTACCCCTCGTCCTATCACTACATACCCTTGTAAAACGTCTCTCTCCAGCTTTCTTGTAGCCCCCCTTCAGATGGCTTAGGACATAACCCACAAAACAGCTTCCTTCTCCCGTCTACAGGGCACCATGTTCTCCCTATGGCTTTGGGGAGCTGGCAGCCCATGCTGAGAGAGGAGATGCATTAGCGGAAGGACTGCACTTGAAACATATTTTCTGGAAAATGATGATTCCCACATGGTCTCAAATGCCTGGAGAAGTTCCCACTCCCACCTCTCATGCTCCAGTGGTGCTCGCTGGCTTCAGCACGGGATGCTGAGCTCCAGCACCTCTTTGCAGGACCAGGATGAACCCAGGGGAAGGACAGGAGGGGAGGGACTGGGCTAGGGGCTTCGTTTGAAGTGAAGCTCTGCTAAAAATGAGCATGCAGATCCAAATCGGGATGTGGGATGCAGCAGCAGGACCACACAGCCAAGAAGCCCACATTTCTAGCACAGCTGCTGAGACACCTCCTCACTGTGAAGGTGACAGGAAGGAATCCACAGCTGACATATACATCTTTTTGCTGGAGCATTTCATGTCTTTTCTCAGGCACTGTGACTAATTATGCAAATTAAAAAAAAAAAAAAAGAAAAAAATCATAGATTTTGCCAGCAGACGTTAGACTTAAAAAAAAATAAAAAAGCAACCTACCAGGGGACAATTCACACAACTGACCAGAAAAAAAAATGGTAAACAGCTGTGCCTTAACATCTGTACTGCAGAGTTGGACTCTGCAAGAAGGAGTAAATGACCAGAACAAAAACTGCCAACAGCCCCTCTATTCAAGCCCAGATTGTGCTTGGGGGCAGGAGGGACCCAGGAGTTGGGCAGGCTCCTTTCCTCTCACGGGACAGAGAGTCACTTAGGGTGGGACTGATTAAAAGCCAAATTTCTACTCAAAGTGCATTTGTCTAGAAAGCTGCTGAGTCTAAGTGACGAGGTTCAAGCTCTCCTTTGGTCCACCACCCCTCTGCTGATAGCTCCAAGATGGGGACATGGTGTTTTGAGCTGCAACCAAAGCCATGGCAAGTGCCTGTAATGTTTTTATCTTAAATTACAGAAATGGAAACCTATGACATTCGTTTGCTTCTCATGTTTGCCCCTTTAGCCTAGCTCCCTCCCAGGTGGAAAAGAGCCCGGCAACGAGGACTTTGCACAGTCCCGGTGGATGCTCTTTACTCGTAGGAAGCTGCATTGCTTCATTGGAACCTGCTCCTATTGCAATCAATCAGAGTTGTCTTTAATTTCTCAACCTGGAGTAATGAGATTACATTAGATCCCGCATTCTCAAACCATTTTACTTGAACAGCAGAATTCTAGACTTCATTAACCTGATGGCTCAAAATCAAAAGACAACCACCCTCTCCGTTTATTTTCACAGTTATTAAGCCCATCTCATGACAGTTAGGGCATGACTCCTCGATTTTGAATATTTATGGTTTGTTTTGCTAACAGGACAAGAGAGAAAGAGAAGCTTGTGCATCACTGGCTTTCCTTTACAGACCAAGGCCAATAAGTACCTGCCAAACACACTAATGGGGCTAAATCGGTCCAGCAGAACTTGGATCTGGGCTGTATTGTCCCCAAAGGATTTCTTAATAGTGACATAAATGCCTGGTTTTTTTTAAATAGCGATTGCAATTCCCACATACTGAGGCCACATCCCGGGTGACACAGAGCAGTGCAGCAGCATGGTGCCCGCGCAGCCACATCCCAGGGCTGGGGGGCCACCTCCATCATGTCCCTAACAGGGCTGAGTTCTGCCAGCGCCTCTTAAAAGAGGGTAATTCAAAGCATCCAAAAGAGCTGAAGGCATATTTACTCCCCATACACTTTTTTTTTTTTTTAATTACAAAAGTGATTAATGCCCTGTCTGTTGAGAGGCAATAAAATGAATTTGCTGAAAATTGCAATTTAAGCCTATTTCAGGTGAGCTGAATTAATTAAAACACCAAGTAAATCCAAACAACAAACACGTACAGAATACAACCAAATCAATCGGAAACAGTCAGTGAACATCTTCTCATTAGCAGTGGGGGAAGTTTTTTCTTCTGAGAAGGTTTTTGGAAAATAGATTAATATGTTTGAATAACATAGTCGTGTTCATTTAGCAATATTTCCAAAAAGAATTAAAAGTATTTCCAAAATTGCCTATGTACTTTGTTTCATCATTTTCTAGAAGAAACAGATTAAGTTTTTATGAGAAAAGAATACTTCTTTTTTCTTTTTGAAACTGTTGAAAACTGGGGAAAAACGACTCTATCATTTGAAATGCCTGGAAAAAATTTTTTCAGCAATGTTTTAGATCTTTCATCTAACCGGAAAAGTTACTATATCTTCACTCTGACTCTCTCTAGAGAGTGTACTTTGATATCATTAATTAAAAAAAGAGACTGAAGAGCAGACTACTGAGCTTGCCTCGAAATCTCAGCTTGCATAAATCAAAGGAGAGCCATAAAAAGGGACTCAGAGGTTTACACGAGCTGCGGATCTGTCCCATTTTCACTATAAATATGTGCACGGGAATGTCACATACACATTCACGTGCTAATGGCAGCATCATATTAATCCTGTGAAATCACACTTGTGAGCCCCAGACTTTAAATGTCACCTGAGTAAAAGGATTTTAGAACAGGGCGCAGAAGTTTTGAAAACTTGCTTTTGGCTGAAGGATGAGGAAAACGGACAGTCCTTTACACTTTTATTTTTGACTCCTCTGTCAATACTGACTTGCTGTGGCTTATCACATAATGCGGCTGGCGGCTCTCCAAACCCTACTGAAACCAACTGAGGAAATCACCGTGAACATTTCGGGGCTGGAATGATGAGTTTTGGTAATGAATATTTTAAGCTCCTTTGACATTTGCAGCACTCGTTCCCAGAGCAGAGATGGATTTAAAAGACAAGTTGAGGATCCCGGCAGGGTCTGACGTCACCTGAGCTGTCGGGCTCAGCAAAACCAGCTAATTACACGGGTGCCAAAGTCCTGCAAAACCTGCTGTTCCCACGGGTTGAAGCTTAGGAGTCAACTTCAGTTCTCTTCTTCAGATCATTTCTCGCTCTGCATTTTGTCTGTAATGCTTTTTGTGTTCTATGTCTTGATGTGTGTAATTAATTAATCACTTTAGGCACTGTTCGCTTCCCATCAGATGGAGGTCTTTTATTGCTAGACATGGTTGAGCTGTGTTGCTCTGTCCATGAGCAGTGGATGAGGGTGTCTGGGTATCTGAATTTTGACTGGTTTCCATTATTCCTTCGATCCATCCATCCTACCAAAAGGAAGGAGAGCCATAGCTGGACCTGGGAGATGGTGTCTCCAGCAGCATTGCTAATTGACTTGGAAAACCTCCATTGTCCCCAAAAGGGAGACTGCATCTGATATCCCATTTGGCTTTAGCTTCAATTCCCAAGGTTTTACCAACAGTTATGCCATTTTACATCATCGTCAAGTTCTTTTCTTTTTTCCACTTTGTGGGCTTGAAAGTAGGCACCTAAATTTATATATAGGCTTGTAAAGGCATGGCCTGACCTTCAGAGGACCTAAGTACTGCAGTCTCCATTACTTTCCACATGAGCCCTCTGAAAATCAGTGGCCAATGTTCCTCTACTCTGTATTTCCCCTTTGTCTTATTTATGAGCGAAAGGAAAAGAATTACTGGTGAAGGAAGAGAGTTACTGGTGCAAGTAACTTTGTCATACTTGCATTGACCCTACCATATTACCTTACCCATATTTACCATATTTGCATGGACTTTTCCAAGCTGAATACTCTGCCGTAAGCCTGCTTGCTATGGGTAGGAAACAGGGTTCAGGCTCATGATCCTGCACATCCCAGTCCCCCCAATAACCTGGAGCTATCGTTCAGCTTGTCAAGGCACGTCACAGGAAAATAGCAACGGAAAGACTGGGAGTGGGCGAGGTGTTTATGTCTTCTGAGCCTCAAACAAGACCAAAAAAAGAAAATGAACTCAAAATAGAGCTTGTGATGCTCCTCCCGCAGAGATGGAAGATATTCCTCCCTGCAATGTGGGAGTCATCTAAATGTGAGGAAGAGATCCTGCACAAATTTTTAAGGTTGGAACTAATCTCATATTTCAGCTCTGTAATCTAGGACCATTAAATATTTATACTGTTGGGATACACACAAAGAAAATTAATACCTGTTCAAATTAAAAGGATCAAGCTGGGAAGGAGGTTAAAAGCAAAAGAGAACAAAATATCAAGTTGGATTTTCTTTCCATTTTTATTCTCGGCTCTCCTTCTGCTAATGTGTTATATCACCCTCAATACCTCTGACAATACCAACTGCTTTGATCCCAAAGGCTTATTTGCTCCCTAAATCAGCAAGTTTGCAATAGCTTAAATAAACCCCAAAAGGTTCAAAGCCCAACAGAGAGAGATAAAATATACTTTAAAAAGACATGAAGTAAGGAAGGCATGTGTTCCTTAATGACTTTCCTGGAGGCTATATCTCTTCCCCCTCCTCCCATTCCTCCTCATCATCTACCTTCCTTCTGTTTCCTGCCTTAAATTAGACTGTAAGATCTTCTGGATAGTGAACGCATCCTTCCTCTGCAATGGGCCATGGTCTTCACTAGAGCCCCTGGTCGATCCTGGGACTAATTTTCCATCTGTTGTCAAGGGTACCTCTTTGGTCCATTAACAGAGAGCAAAACAAAGCAAAAAAGGCCAGTTCACACATGATGTATTAATTCTCATCTCCACACTGCTCGTTTCTCATCTCCAGAGGCTCCTTCTAAAATGCAATGGGTATTTTGTGCTTGTGCCAATGTAGTGGAAAGGCTGTGGACAATCATAACAAGCCCAAACAAGTTATGGAAACTGCAAGGACTGCTTTTATACCCAGCAAAATTTATTACCTGTTGCATTCTGCTAGTGGCAGGATTGCGTCTGTCACAGCCTGAAAGGAGGAATAAGGAGGTGCCACAGGAGTAGGATATCACACGCGTTACTGAGTGTCCTGAAGCTGCAGCTGTAAAAAGCAACTTGTCCTGAGTGTTGGTGTGGGGAAGGAGGAACAAATGCAGTAGAGATGAATTGTTTTTCTTTAAACACAACGAGGATTTTTGTCTGTGACAGCAGTGAGATCAAGGCCATGTTTTGCCCTGAGTTATATCCCCTTTTCACCCTCTTTTTGGATGGCGATACCAATTGTGCTGCAGATTTCTGCCCTTCTCAAGTCTTTCTCAGCAGTCCAATGCTAAGGACAGAACCAGAGAGCTTTGCCGGGCTCCCTGGACTTCAAATGACTCGAGTGAGGCTGCACAGTTTTAAAACAGGATTTCTCCAACAGTGCCATCCTTGAAATGCCCAGGGAGAGTTAATGCTATGAGAAAGCTGAGACTGTAATTTTCCCACTAAAGGGAAAAAAATAAAAAAAAAAAAAAAGGAGAGTTGAACATTCTGTTTGCTGCCAGTGCTCAAGCCTGGCTTAAGCTGTTTGTCCCACTCTGTCACCTCCCCAGCACGCATCAGCGCAGGGACTGGCTGCTTCAGGCTGGGCGCACCACGGTCCCCACACAGCATCACCAGGGAAGCAGTGAGATGCCACCATGCCATCACCTCCCGGAGCTCCCCCACCCACCAGCCTGCAACAGCCCACTCTCCTGTTTCCAGAATTTAGGGAATCTGGTTCAGATTAAAATAAATTCCATCAATTTTCTCACTAGCAAATCCAGGAGAACTCTCCTTTACTTACTGGCAGAACGTGGATTGTTAATCTATAATTGTTTGCGTTTCAGATTGGTTTTATGGGGAGAGGTTGCTCGTATTCCTGAAGAAAGATGGCATCTCCCCTTCTCCTTCTCCTTGTGGCTTGAGGGGAATGATCTGGGGAGTCTCTAAGTCACCTCATCTGGGGTCCAGCATTTTGCCAGGTAGCTCTGCCCGCACACATTGCTGGTTACGACTGACTGATTCATTTCAAATATAACTTCTGGTCATTCAGTTTGTACAAAGGAAAAATGCTGGTGCGTGAAGCTGTGGCGTGCAGGGCAGGAGGAGCCGCTGGGAGACGGACACAGGTGGGATTATTTACTTATGGCACGGTTTACAAATCTACAAAAGAAATCAGCAGCCCCAGCCAGCACCAACAGACACCTGGGACCGGTCACCCACCAGGCTCACCCACCAGAGAGGTATAAATGGGACCCAGGCTGAGATTTACCTCTCTTGCCTAGGAATCTTTAGGAAGACTGAAATTGCACACAGAAGTGTCTGCTTCTGTTCCTCCATTACAAAGCAAGCTTAAAACACCAAGGACAAATGGGGGTGATGTTGTTTGACCAACTGACTCTCAGCCCAAGCCCTAGTTTAGGTGAGACCTGCCCACGCAACTGTTCTTTACATCTTTAAACTCTTTCCTTTGGCCTCTTCACACCCTTGGTCCTCACAGGTCATCCAGGTCGCAGCGACAAAACCTAGTCCATTTCTGCACAAATCCTTTCAAAATCTACAGGAAACTGGGTGTGCTTATATGTATCTCTGCTTCTACCCACTAAGGGAACAGCCACAAGTCGATCTGAATGCGTTAGTCACATCCCTGTGTGCAACCTGCCCATTTCCAAGCATCTTTATCAAACAGCCTCTGATAAACAAACACATAAAACCTTCTGCACATCAAACTCTAAGTCTCCTCTTCTAGAAGCAAATCCTGTAGCTGATCTTAATCCAAGGCCTTCCAGCAGTAGAAAGTTACTGTGTATTAAAAACACATGTAAATCTTTGGTAGATTATGTCCAAACATGCTGAGAACAACAAACATTCGCATTCGACCAGTAGCCACCAACTTTGTTACAAATATTTATATAGGAAAACAGGCACAAAATCTTCATTTGCTGCACAGCAAAGCACCCAAAAATAAGGAATTTTTAAGTGTATATGCAGCTTTCATTAGCTGCAAATCTGTACTTGAAGTGACAAATCCTGAGTTTAGTTACACTCAGTTTCATTCTCCTGAATTGAATTCAAGGACTTTACGTCTTTGCTAGCAGCAAAGAGGAGCTCTCATGGACCATTCCCAATGGTGCCCACGTAAATGCACCAACGGCTCCCTGTTCTACGTATATTAAGTCAAAAGGTGACTGCACAGCTCCAGCTTTACCCAGCCTCGTTCCTTCGGTTTACGTTACATTCACATCACAGTGCTTCAGAGCAGACCAAAAGGTCTTCGTTGGCAGGATCGCTTCCTTTTGATATTTTCATGGGATGCTTATGCATCAAATTAAATGTGGACAAAAATAATGGTCCAGAATATAAAGGGAGCCAGAGCCAGCAGACTCTTCCCAGCTTGTATATTTTCCATGTGCACTGTGTGGCCTGGCTGCCAGAGCAAGCTGCTGGGACAAACACGGCTCCTCAGGATCCCGTTCCCTCTGTTTTGTGCCATGAGCTCTCCTCAGGCCTGGGCCCCTGGGCTTGCACAAGGTGTTTTGGGAAAAGGGGCCAGCCCTGCTTTCCTCTCTCTTGTCACAAGGCAGGAGGAAAGTGCCTGAGGACCCAGCTCCCGATTCCAGCTTTGCAAAGGAGCTGGAGATCAATCAGTGGGACGGCAGGAGATAGGCACCTTGCCAAAGACACAGACCCGAGCATAAATCCTTACTGATGTCTGTGTGCTTTGTTGGTTTCTCTCCCTTTTTCTCAATCTGTTGATACAACAGACAAGTTTCTACATTTGTGTGGGGTTTTTTCCAGGATTCTCAAGGAGCAAGAGACTTTGGGGGCAGATATAATCAGCTTGCCATCCATCAACCAAGTAGACACCTAGGGAGAGTGAGGGTTAGACATCAACCCACAGATGGGAAATTTTTCCCTTCATCGTTAACATTTTTCTTTTCATTTCTGCAGTCTTTCCTACAGCAAGATGCTTTAGCAGATCCCAGCTTTACTTCCCCAAGCAATCGGTATGGATGCATTCTAAAGCAAGGAAGTGAGGCAGCTTGTCCTTGGGGGACAGGGATGTGCCCACGGTCACAGTCAGGGTGAGAACCAGCTGAATATAGAAGTTAGACTTTAATGCATACAAAATTAATGGGCAAGGGAATATTTTTTAACCCTCAATTTATAACCACAGAATGGTTAAATGAATGGGTTTCCCCTCAATACTGTCCCCAGGAAACAGCCAAGTGAACTCAGCCCTTGGAAGGAGAGGGGAGAACACTGATGAACATCTGATCTCACATAGGGACAGGCTAAAAAAATTAAATCTTTTTCCAATGGAACAAACAATGAACTGTAAAGAACATAAAATAAGCTGCAGATGATCAAACCTGGAATATTTCACATTATATGGCAGAAGACAAGGTTTGCTAAAGGATTTAACCTCTCCTCAGTACCCTGTCCTACCTACTCACTTTCTGTATTTCCTTTGGATTTCATAATCTTGATAATTTCCTATTTTGGATGCAAAGAAACAAGTAATAGTCACTTAGGGAAAAATGTATCAAACGTAGGAGAGGATTTTTTTTCACTTCTGCTGCTTAATAACTTTAGGAATGTGAGTCAAACTATTTCTTTCTCTACTTCTATTACATTAGTGACACATGTAGATTGTAGAGAGCTCCATTCACCATGTTCCCCAGCATCTTTTTAAATTGTATGAAATTAAGGCTAGTTTTTTTGGGAGACCCGCAAACCAGTGTTGTACGCTGCCTGGCAGGGGATAAGGTCAGGCTTTGAAAAGCTCTTTTAGACCCTCAAGCCAGAAGAATCCCACAAATCTGAGGCATCACCAACCAGTCATCCTTCCTAACCCTGTGGTCAGTGTGGTTTTTGGCCCACTGCAATTTAATACCTTGTTCAGAGAAAGCCCTTGAGCATCCAGAAAGCAGGATGAAAGAAAGGGATAGCGGGAACTCGCAGAAAGACAGCAAAAGAGAAAAAAATCTGATGCCTCTTAAAGAAGCAGAAGAGCCTGTCTTCAGGGAGGGTGCAGAAGGCATCCCAGAGATACTAATGGTGGGACCCAAGGGTGCTGAGCAGGATGGGAGCAAGCCACAGGCTGTGTCCCCTCTGCAAGGGGCAGGCAGGGCAGAGACGGACAGAAAGCGAGTCCCTTAAAAGCATGCTTAAAGATTGAACACATAGGATTAAATCCCACCCCTGTAAGAAATAGCTCCCTCTCTGTCCTTGTATCATTCTGTAGAGAGCTTTTTCTATCAGAAATACCTACTAATCCTCACTATCTGTGAGCAAAAAGGATGCTGTTAGAGTAAAGGAAGAGCTTGAATTAAACCCAGCTTCCAGCCTAAGCCAAGCTCTGGTGCAAAAGAGCTGTATCCACCACACGCCTCTGCTCATGAGCTCCCGGGGCCCCCCCAGTCCCCTGTAAACCCCTGTGAGCAAACCCTGTCAGAGACAGCTTGATCCCCATCAGCACCCATTGCCCATTGCAGATAAAAAGGGAAGTGCTCCTGCGTTCCTCCTCCCCACGAATCTTTATTGGCAGTGGCAGAGTGGGAGCTGCAGGGAAATGTTCGCTGGCTGCCTTCAAAGCCAAATTTACAGTTATTGAGTAATTCAGTAACTCTTGGTCTGATCCCTGAGAAATGAGATCTGGCCAAGTCCTTCCATGGTGGCAACAAGATTTTAATGAAAGACTTATATTAACAGCTCTCGGGTTGTCTCCTTTATTTATACTAGAAGCTGGCGATAGACGCAATTACAGTAGATTAACTTTGGCATGGCTTCAGCATGAAAACAATATACCAAGGCCAAATTTTATTCCAAGTATAATATACCTATTGCCCTGCCTGCGTTTCTATTTATTTTGTTTGGACTAGCAAACTTTAATTCAAAGAATGTAATTACAGCATAACTTGCCACTAGGTTTTTTCAAGACTATATTATTCATTTGAAGGCAAAGTAAATTTACTTCTCATTGAGTTTAAATATGAAGGTTAATTTTCTTTGAGCTAAAGGAGTTTGGTTTTGACTTGATTTCTATGCATTTGGGGCAACCAGCACAGCTGTGAAAACATAATTGCTCTTAGAAATTTAGGGCCGCTCATCCTCATTTTCAAAATTGCTCGCTCTTTTGTGTGCTTTCCTAATTTCAGCTCTCTGAAGCGGCCGCTGATTAGCTACCCCAGGTGCAATCCTTCTGGACTGTTCACTACCTCCGACTCGAACGTTTCCAACTCCATTCCTCATCGCAGAAAATAGCCTAATTAGAGACAAAAAGCTGATCCGTTAAAATAGCAGAGGGGCCAGCAAGAGAAGCAGGGAGAGTTATTTGCCCCATCGAAGTGAAGGGGAAATTCACCCTTAGCATCAGCAGGGAGAGGCTGCCGCAGGGAGATGCAGAGGACATGCAGCTCTGTGCACCCATGTTGTCACGGCACCCACAGTGTCAGATGGCAGGAGTGGAATAATGGCAGAAACCTGTTATTTATGACCCATTAATACAACTAATAAACATACAACAGCAGCATCCCCAGGACCTCACCTCTCTGCAGCCTCCAGACAGGACAGAGGCTTTTCTCTACGAATACACAGAGGTGAAGCAAAGTCCCCATGTGGGTGCCGAGGCCTTGGGGGATGCACCGGTGAAGCACAGCGCAGCGTCCGGAGCTGTGGCTGTAACGAGCACATAAATCATCCCTAACGACCCCTTCGGCTGGCCAGCATGTGTGCGGGGACAGGGAGCCCGGCCCATGCCTGCGGTGGCTGCTCGAGGATCGCTTCAGATTGCAGTGAGCACAAATGGCTCTTTCACACGTATCAGCAGATGTTACTCATTTTCTCCTCATCTGACTTTAAGATTTGGCTCCATTCTTTCCCTGCTCCCAAAGCCCAGCAGTTGTCCTAGAAACCTCTCCCGGCTCGTCCATGGGCAATAGGCTACCCCGGCTATTCGGCAGGGGCCAGCGTGCATCTGCAGGCATCCCACCCCTCCAATTTCTCATCCGGATTGCTTCTGTCTTCCCCACTGAAACTCATCTACTGGCCATTTCCGCTGCTCCACTGCACCCGATGTTATTCATCAAGGTGCTTGTCCCTTCTGCACAGCGACAAGCGCTCCAAAATACTTAAGGACATTTGCAAAATTTGGATGGAGGAGAGTAACAGCAAGCAGGACCAGATGTTCAGGGGGAAAGACTAATGATGCACCTCTGTAATACAGCATCCAAGGTTCAACCCTGGACCATAGGAGGCTGAAGAGCAGCCAATGAGGACAGTGCAGGAGACACACAGGGTCAAAAATGACATCCAAAAATGCAAAAATAGCTTGATTTGGGTGGGTTTGCCTGTGTGTACATGAACCAGCAGAGTTTAGGTTTGTAGAAGGTACCAGCACGCTGTCAGCAGAGCGCCCACCAGAGCAGATGACTACAGGGTGTTTATTCCTGTTGGAAAACCTGTTTTTACAGGCAAAAACCTACTGTGTTTTGCTCCCAGTTCTGTCTACTGCTTAGTTCCCCAGCTCTGCATGAAAATCAAAACATCTGCACGGCCCTGGCAGCACGTGGGCCAGACTGCTTTGACTGAACAGTCACCGTGTGAGCAGGAGTCCGTAATTCACATGACACCTTCCCATACACTGGCTTTTAATTTATTTGAAGGATCCCAAAAGAAAGTAAAACACCTCAATAGATGCTTCTTTTTTTTTTTTTTTTTTTTTTTGGCCACGTCAATAGTTTCAGCTGTTTTTGTAAAGGAAAAAGATAATACGACCACATTCTTAGAAATGGATTGCTGACAATACACGTGTATGTGGTTTTGCTCAAATCTCTATACCAGTTGTGCACCGCAAGACGTAGAAGTCACTAACCAATCTATAACTCAAGATAAATAACATTCCCTGGGGATTCTGCTTGTTATATTAAGCACACAGATCACCCAAAGTCACTTGTCACCACCAGCAGGAATTGACCTAAAATAAATCATCAGAGCGAGCCGCACTGCTAAGCTGGGAGCCCAGGGTGGGTGGGAAAAGGTACGGTTCCTCTAGGCTTGAGGGAACGTGTGCTTGCCCGGCTTGGTCCTTGGACCCCCCACGCTCCTCGCCAGCACAGCAGAGGGGACCTTCCCAGCCTGCAGCATCCCTAGCACGGCCTCAGCAATTCACAATTCCACAAGAAATCCTCAGATGAAAATAAACTCCATGGTAGTGTGTGTTCATGGGAAATACGATTAAAATGTTAACATGTAAGGAAGAAACCCTCCATGCAAAGTATGTGTTTTACTCCAACTCTGAGTTCACCAAAACTGAGTTTAGAGAAGCCCCGGGCACTAAAGTAGGGAAATCAAAGCAATCACAACCAACAGTTAATCAATATGTAACTCAGGTTTGCAGTAGCCTTTTCATATGGATGGAGAAGCTAACAAAGTCACTCTGTTATTATGAATGAGAAAAACATAAATCAAGAATAGCTGCAGGTAATCAAACCTCAGTTGTGGGGCCTGAAAAGTTGACGTGTCCAACCAGTGATTTGTTTTTTCTCTGGGAAGAGATTTGTGGTGAACCTCGACACTAGAAATGTGCCCATCAATTACTGGATTTATGAGCGTGCCTCCACGCCGTCAGAAATCCCGCAGCCACCAGCCGAGGGACGGCACACACAGCCTCCATCCGTGCTGTATTTCAACATGGAAAACACCAAGCAATACCTTTAATTTAAAGAAAACTGGTGAATATTTCACCAGCAGCATAGTGGATGTCGGCCATGCTGTGTCCGCTCCCATGGCAAGCCCACGAATTAGGGATGCAGGGAAGGTGAAAGGAGCCATATACAAGGAAGTTCAGAAAATTGCCGTGTGTAGATACGACTGCTCTGCTCCAAGAGCATCACTTTTTGATGATGACCCTCAGCTCAGCTATTGAAACTCATCAAATCCCATCACGTTATGGCACCAAGGCACATTTTTTGGTGGAGGCGTTTGCCGCCGTCCCGGTGGGTGCAGTGCAGGCAGCTGCGTGGGGAAACGCCGGCAGCGGAGCTGGGCTCCAAACGAAATCAATTAAAAGGGAATGATTTCCCCAAACGGGAGACTGGGGGGAATCGTCAGAAACAAATTAAAATCAAAACAACTTTTCAGCAGGAAACAATGGAACAGATGTAATAATATTTATTGCTGGAAACTGCTAAACATGCCAATTAATTTGGAAGGGACTTAAATGGATTAAGCCCTTTTTTACTGGAAAATAGGAAGGAGTCATGAATCACAGCAATACCTTCAGCGATGTAGATGGGTTTTCCTGGAAGCCTGTTCAGAAATCAAACGAAAAAAAAGTCTGAAAAGTCCCAAACTGGACAATAATCTTTCTGTTGCGTGAATTGTATCAATTACCCCATGACTGTGTCTAGAAATATTAAGGGGAGACAAAAATCAAACTGCTGTTTCCATACGTCAGGTTGATCATTTCAGTCGGAACCAGAAAAGCACTTGACTGGGGCCAAAATTAGCCACGTAAGCATTTCTGATGCTCTAAGCACAACAATAGTTTCAAGTTCATTCCAATGCTGAAGGTTGTACATGGGATTAAATGCTTAGATAGACGGTGGCATAGCCCACCCCTGTTACCATACAGAAATATTATCATGAAAAATAAGAAATAAGTATCCATCTTTACTTATTTATTTTGACACGAGAACACGGAACTCCTTTCTCACAAAAATGTATAATGTTTAAAAAAATGTTCATCCTACATTGGAACGTAAAGTAAGACATGAACAAAAAATATATAATAAATGGATTCAATTTTAGGAGCACTGAGAGAGATTTTTTTGCTATTTTTTACATGCTCTCTTAGAAGACCTTTACTCACGTTTCCTGCCAGTACGCAGAAAGAGAATTGAGAAGTGCCTGTCCGACAAGACTAGGAAATCAATTTAATTTTTCCAAAAGGAAATTAAAAGTACTTCACAGCACTGAAATTTGCCCATTGTAAATGTTGATTTTGCAAAGGGAAGTTTTCCTTCAGAAAACTATCTGGAAACATTCTGCTCTTAAGGTAAGGTACTTACCATCAGTGCCTTCCCTTCCTTTCACATTTTCTATAGCACTCCATGTTTTCTTATGCAAAATTGTCATGTTCTTCCCAAAATAGTACTACGTTTAGAGAGGTTATAAGGAGATACTAATAAAATTGTGGTTATTTAAAGAATACAAGATAAATATGACACACATGCTCTCACAAATAGAAAGCAGCTGGAAGAATACTAACAATGTCAGGGTTACATGTAAACTCCGTTTTCCTATCAAAAACTATGGAAACAGAAAAAGAACTGAGAAAAATTCGCTGTTTGCTTAAGCTGAGACTTATTGCTGCTGATTCTGGATATGGCTCGTACAAGAGACAAATTGCTCCACGTTTCCAGGCTTTGCTATTCTGATCTAAGCAACAAAGTTTAATTCTGATTTCCTCCCTAATAGCTTACATGTATTTTCTTTGGCAGATTCACTGCAATTGTGAAAATATTTTGTCCCTAAATGTGCGCAGGTTTTCTTTTCTACAAAGTGACCTAAATCCCTGAGATTTTGACCTGTTCATACATACTGAATAGTTGTTCAGCAGGAGCTTTGGCTCTGTAAGGAACCTAAGATGAGACTTTTCCAACAAGGGCATGGTGGCATTTGAGCTATCCCTGCAGAGTCCTTCAACAGGCAACAGGGAAAGAGAGCCACCTCCAAAAACTAATGCAGCCTAAATGAGTTATTTGTGAGGAAAGGAGGGAAACGGGTCATAAATTCAATCTAATCTTGCTCATCCCCACGTAAGACCAGCCCTAAATGCCAAACGTTGCCATCATGCAACAGCCACAGGAGCCATCCTTGTGGAAAGGGTTAAAAAAGCCCCTCAAGTAATGAGAAGTGAGCAGCCTTGGGGCATTTCAGCTGTTGAAGTGCAGGTGTCACTTTGGAAACCTCACAAAATGCAATTTTTTTCCTACCACCGATACTAAAGCCCACAAGGAATTACTCTCACACTTACAACCAGATGCTGCAATCAACGGCACTCGGATAGCGGGGGGAAGGACCCACCGCGTCTCGCAGGCTGGCTTTCCTCCGTCGGAGGACACGCGGAGCCAGATTGCACTCCCAATGACACCGGCACAACTACTCTGCTGGAAGCCGAGCGGCCGTGCTGGAGCGTTACCAAGGATGCCAGAGCAGGAGCTGGTCGCCTGTCTCTTACAGCAAACGGGAGGCCATGGAGCCAGTTCGCTCTTATTTATGAGCTCCTCCAGCAACCAAACCCGCTCAGTTGTATGCCTTCCTTTCCTATTAAATATTTCATTATTAACTCTAAATTCCTTGACATTAAGGACTTTTTTTTTCATATTTAATCATAGCTCAGGTGCAGAAAGCACTGCCAGCATAGTGTGTTGCTCATTGCCTGCTTTCTCTGGGCCTCTGTTTCCTCTGCCTTCCTTCAAGTGATGGGTGAAGCCTACAACATGTCATGGAATTGGTTTAAATAGCAAATACTGCTCTATATGCTGTACTATTGGATGTAACACCACTGAGTGATCAATCCTTTTATGGTCTCCTTGGGCACAAGGTACAGTAAGGCACCACACTGCATTTGTCAGCTCTGTCCCATTGGAAACTCAGCCTCCATGGCCAAAGTCAACACCTTCGGATTGCTTTTTTTCCAAGGCTTGCACCACCTATGCATAGAAGCACACCCATGGGGGAGGCTGGGTGCTGTTGACCTGGCAAAGGAGATGAGCAGGAGGTAGAAAGCTGCACCATCACCCACTGTGCATTTTCTGGAACATTAATCTCGACCAAAATTAGTGATAGCCAAAAACCCCCAACTTCACAGGTCTGTCCACTTCCATTTCCAACCCATTTATACCCTTGTGGCCACAACTTCTCTCAGTCATTTACGCACCAGGTACAAAGTTAAAACAAATCTTTCCATTTAAAGCAATCTTGTCTTTTTGTGCTCCTTGTAGTACAAGAAACAGGAATAAAGGACTTAGCACTGGTGAGGCCGCACCTCAAATACTGTGTTCAATTTTGGGCCCCTCGCTACAGGAGGGACATTGAGGTGCTGGAGCGTGTCCAAAGAAGGGCAATGGAGTTGGTGAGGCATCTGGAGCACAAGTCTGATGAGAAGCGGCTGAGGGACCTGGGGGTGTTCAGCCTGGAGAAAAGGAGGCTGAGGGGAAACCTTCTCACTCTCTACAGCTCCCTGAAAGGAGGGTGTAGCCGGGGGGGGGGGGTCGGTCTCTTCTCCCAAGTAACAAGTGATAAGACAAGAGGAAACGGCCTCAGGTTGCACCATGGGAGGTTTAGATTGGATATTAGGAAACATTTCTTCACTGAAAGTATCGTCAAGCATTGGAATAGGCTGCCCAGGGAAGTGTTTGAGTCACCCTGGAGGTATTTAAAAGACTTGTAGACATGGCGCTTAGGGACATGGTTTAGTGGTACCTTGGCAGTCTTCAGTTAACAGTCGGACTTGATGATCTTAAAGGTGTCTTCCAACCATAATGATACTGTGATTCTATGACTTCCCTTTCTCCCCTCCTGGTCTGCTCCTGGCTCAGCCCTCTCTTCTCCCAGGAGGTTTAGGAAGGCTGAGGTATCGCAAGCCCAGAAACCCAACCATGAAACCTTTGAATGTGCTCACAGATTTTTCCCCTGTTGAGAAGAACAGGGCTATGTGTGCTGTTCAAACAAAAACCCAAGAAAAACATCTTTTTTTTTTTTCCCGTATCAGCATCCCATCACTGGGTAAAAGTATAAGACAGCAGATTTCAGAGGAATTAAGGAATTACTCTGGTTGAAAAGGGTAATAATATTCATCACCATAAGCTACGATTCAAACTGACATTGTGGTAGAGGCAATAAGGCATGAGCTGCTTCCAACCCACATTTCTTAAATCAAATACGCAGTGAGGAGCACGGTGAGGAGGAGGAAGAGGAGGAGAGGCTGAAGGCACCCATCGCCCGTTGCTGCTGCATGGTGCCCACACGACTGGTGCTCACATCTCCCTGCTCACACCATCCCCTGCTAAAGGAGGGCCGTATCCACCCCAGAAACCTGTATGTACATGGAAGAAAAGCAAAGCAATGTGATACTCGTTTGGCTCAGTCCCTGGAGAGGTCGTGTTTTACTAAATTAATAATCTATATAGATCTGTTCAGCTTCAGCTTCTTAAGAAACTAATCCAGACAAGCCCAAAAGTACTAATAACATTTCAGTCTGGGCTTGAAGAGAGATTAGAGAACATTTATTTTGCTTCCAGTATTTTCTGATCACTCCCAACCTTTCCTTGCACAAGCGTCTAAATGAGGAAATACGAACAAAAAGACTAAGTAGTAGGGTTTATGTTGAATTAAATTCCACTGGAAAAAAAAAAAATCGAGCCAACCTCAGTAAAATTGATCCACTTAACATCCAACAAAATAAATATACAGGAACATGCTTGGCTGTGCAAGTAGAAAATTGGGGATTTATAGGTCCATATTTCAAAGCTACTGCAATGAACTTCTGCATCTGCCACTTAAATCTTAGCTCCCAGCTCACCCGCAACCCATAGAAAACTGTCATGCTTGAAGTTTCCTGCTCAGATTGTTTTTTGGGGTGGGTTTTGATCCCTCAGCATGAGCATGTTGACCCAGGTGATGGAGAGCACCCCCTAATCTGGATTTTCTTTAATCATAGAATAAAACTCAACTTTCTCCTAAAATCCTACCTTTGGCCGGAAATCCAGCATAAAAATATCAAGGCAAAGGAAAGTGGGAAGGCTCAGAAATGCAGATCTGGAATTCAGATTGCTCTGACCACTCTGCCCGTGCCCACAAGGCTCAGGGAGAGGGCAGAGTGTTTTATTGCCCACAGAAGAATTTATGAAAGGCGGGTGGTTGTACAGGAAATATCTCAAGGTGAAAACAGCAAGTAGTAATGTCTGGGGAATAAAAATAAACCAGGCTCACGGGGGGAGAACGGGGGCAAGGTATGTTTGCTTTAGGCATCGCTGCAAAAATATATTGTTTAGAAACTGCCATAGTGACACAACCCAAGACAGTGCCTGGGAAATCAATACCAGGAAGCGGCAAATTCCCGTTATTATCCACTATTTGGGCTTGCTTAGATTTATTGGCTGATAAGTGGATCACGCAAGTAGGTATAAAGCCATAACAAGATTACGTGTGAATGATAAGGAGGTTATAGTCTATAAGAAAGCACAAGGCAGCCCAGGAAAAGGTTCTGGTGATTAATGGCAGCGAGGCACTGCAGTGGCTTACGCAGCGCTTGGCAGTGGGACAAAACGCAAAAGCCAGATGAGGTTGTGTTGGAGGCATGAAAATAGAGGTGTGGGGCCAGTTTCACTTGACCTGCAATAGAGAGAGATAAATTATGCCTGTCAGCACCCACCAGGCCCTAGGACTAGCTTATCCCCCCCTGACCCTTGTTAGGTTTTCCCCTCAGCTGGTGCCTGCCCCCTGCAAACGAGAGCCGCAGCTGCGGCATTTCAAGGGGACAGACCCACAGTGCAGGTATCTCCTGCACCCCAACAGTTTACTGGAGCTATTGCATTCCTTATGCAAATTTCACTCTGTTTAAATGATTTCAAAGCCTTAAAAATCCACAGTATGACTTTGTCCTCGCAAGTCCATGGTACTGGATCCAGAAGCACTTCCCAGCCCCGGGATGGGGCCGTGTCCCCTTTGCCTCCCTGTTCCCATGCAACTCGTTTCCCATTGGGAAAGAAACCTGGGCATGTGAGTTGGAAAGGAGCTGTGATGCCTGCATATATATATATATATATATATATAAATGTTTAATATTTGAGTATTGTGAGTCTATATCTTGGGAAACAAATGTTTACTTGGTCTAGTACAAGGAAGGTTCATGTTAATTCTGAGTAATTATATTGAATTTTATATATACATCTCTATCTAATTCTGAGTAATTATATTGAATTTATTTATATATATATATGTATATGTGTGTGTATATATATATATATATAAGTTTACAATCTTTGTTTGAAGTCATTAACCCTCCACCTATTTTTGGAAGTTAATTGGCACCGGCTAATTTGCAGACGGGGAGAGCCCTGTCTTTCGAGCATCCTGTGGGCTGGAAACAGCTCCAGGAGCTTTGGGAACCTGTCAGTGACAGGGTGGAGACAAGCAAAGAAAGATGGTGTTGTGAACACCACCCCGGGCATAGATGGAGAAAATGTTTCTGTAGGGGGAAGAGAGCATAAATGAATGCAGAAAAAGTCCTCAGGGGTTTTTTTAGCCCTTGCAGCCCCTGTCTCTCTAGAGGAAGGCTCCAGGCAGGGCCACAGGCTGCTTTTCAAACTGCTCTGCAGGTGAATGCACACATGGATAGCACAGTGGTGTTAAACAGTGGTTTCAGACCTTCCCCATCTCCTGCATGCCATGGAAAAAATCAGCCAGACACAGGTGCCCAGCGCTGTCACTTGCAACCCATCAGAAACTGTCTGTGTGATAGAAGCCCTCTGTTAAACTCAGCTGGAAGTAGCTATCGAGTCTAAATATTTATTGTGGGAGAAGAGACAGATAGTGCAACCACATAACTTCATTTCTGTAGGAGGCATCACTGAAACTGGTCACGTTATCAGGCTACTAAAATGTTGCCTTGGTGCAGGATACCCTCATTATCCCTCAAATAATTGCACACTTAATCTGCTTGAGAGAGGCAAAATTTATGGAGGTATTTAACATGGCTGACATCTGTCTTACGGTATTATAAAGCGTTTTTTAATAAATCAAATTCTTTAAGACACAAGTCTTAACATGAGACACAAACAGCCGAGGAAAGGCATCTGCATGGACTTGGACTGAACGTACATCAAACGAACAGGGTCCTGGGCAACAACAGACAGAGCTATCAGCAACCTACCCGCTGTCATAAATAACGTTTTGACAAAAATGAATACAGAAAGGGATTTGTCAAGTTAGTTGTCCTCCATGGCTCAAAGTCAGGCATGATTTATAGTACACATCTTGAACAAATTGGGGAGAAAGACACGAGATTTGGCCACTGAGTTTGTTAAAACTATGCACTGAAAAGAACCAGAATGTTCTGCAGCGGAGCTTCAACTGATTTACGTGTCCTGAAGATCTGATATGTGGTTTATACAGTTCAGGGCATTCCCAAATGATATGCAATACTCTGTCAACCCCATCAGTCCCACATCCAGCAAACTCCACCATGGACATCAGAGAGGGGAAATTGCTATTTTTGCTGTTACCTTTTTTGCTTAGTTGGCTTCCACCAGCTTTCGAGCAAGTGGGACTACTCATGGTGACATTAGAGAGGTGAATATTTATATCTAAACAAGAAATTGGTTTTAAAGCATCTTTGTGTTTCGTCCTGGTAAGGAGCAGTGTGAGTGATCTCCATGCCCATCACAAGCCGGTGTAGCTGGAAGTTTGGGTGCTGTGTTTTGGATAGCGAAGTGTTCAAGAGCAGAAAAGCAGAACACTACAAAGCCAGAGCTGGGCCTGGAAAGCACCTCCTTCAAAAGGAGGACCCTTTTGAAGCATAAATACATTAAAACACGTTCAAGCCAGGGGCTGGGCTCCCTGGGCCATTGCAGAGGTAGGAATTCCCCACCGCCGTCTGCGCACACGGAAGCAGACCTGATTTCCACCTCAGTCATTAGCACTGTTGTAATTTGCACCGTGGTTATCGTTTTGCTTCTCTTCCCACTCCAACTTTTCTGTGTAAATGTCTGAACTACAGCTATCTACAGACTTGCTTTCATTTTTAATGTTACAAATACCGTACAGGTTTGTAGAGCAGCGAACACAGACGCACTGCAGAAAACATTTGCTCTTTTCCTTTCAAGGCTAAAGAAAACAAAGCAGATAGCATCAAGCTCAAGGCTACTGTAAACCTCTACCAGTTTCTTCTTCCCCCCCCCCCCCCCCCCCCAAATGAATCCTTTAAATTTGGACCTAGTGGGCATCACAGCTGCATTTGCTAGAGAAAGACTACGTGCAAAATCCATCTACCTCGCCCTGGGAATTGTCTCCCAGCAGCACAAACCAGAAGATAAAGAATGTTAAAGATCAACTTGTCTTATCATGCTTTAGCTCCAGACGGATTTGTGCAGACAGAGGCACAAATTATACCTTAAAACAACGGGTTGTTGACATTGAGAAAACAATTACAGCACCTTTTCCCCTGTCTGGTCTCATCAGCCAGATTCCCATCTCTGCAGCTCCAAGTGTCACCCCAAACCGTGTGACACACGAGGCCAGGGAAGAGGTAAAGGGCTGGAATGGAAATCCCTGATGTTATTTATACTCAGTGGACAGAGGCAGCCCCAGAGGTGTATGGAAGTTATTATAGGAGTTATTAAGTTGTTATAGGAGGCTTTAAAAGCGACACTGGTGTGCTATATCCTCAGCTGTCCGCTGCTGCTGTGTCCAGAGTTTACAAAAGAACTGAAAGAGAAATTTCTGAGAAACTCAGCGTAACTGGAAACACCACGGAATGTAATCATGGGGGTGAAGGGAAGGGGGGGATGGTTGCTTAGCTTAAACTGGACCGTTTTAAGGGCTTTTTAAGGAAAAACACGTCCACCCTGTCCTACACATACGGGTCAAATTAGTAATTATGTTCTTGGCTGATACAACGCTCCTGACCAATGAGCATGACCATGGATACAAGACCAAGCGGTGTTGTGGGAAAGGCAAACCTATCCTGGATTTTTTTCTTTCTGCAGCCAGCCTTACCCAAGAGCTTATTTGGAACTATTTACGTGCTAAAGAAATTAGCACGTTGGGTACAACGTGGGTTTGTTTGGGTACAAACATGTCTAAAGGCTGTGTGGGCTGCTTCTCATACTTAGAAACTGTATTTTGCTATTCAAGAGCATTAAAGAATTCAATTTTCACTTCCGGAGAGCGTTTCCCAGGCGACTTTCTTCCGCTGCCCTGCTCCGGTGAGGAACATCAAGAGCCGCTGCAGATCTTTGAAGAACCGGCCAATTAATTTCAACGTCTCCTTGGCAAAAACAGAACCCGCAAGGCAACGGTCCCACCTGACAGCTCCGGAGAGAAGGGGTGGGCTGCGCAGGGAGCGGGGGCACAGCTGCATTCGCAGCACAACAGCCTGTCCCAAGCCAGGCACTAAATGCAATTAGAGAGAACGGAATAGCCCAAGTATAAGATATCCAAACAAAACACGTTCAAAAGGCTGGAAGCCGAGCGTGGGGCAAGGCGGGGGGTTGTTCGGAGCTGGCCTGCTTTCTGCTGGCACCCACCGCTCGCAGACACGGGGAGCAACGCTGTTTAAAAGCTTTCTCCTGTTGTCCTCCACATTTGCAGGGAGTTTCAGTTCTGGAGGTTTAACTGCCTGTTATTGCAGCAGAGGTATCCTTACTGCTAAAATGTGACTCACCAAAGTGCCATTTCTATAGAAATTTCAGCATGGGAAAGGGAAAAGGTGCTGCGTGGCACGGCCACAGTCATGGCTAAAGGGAAAGAAAAGCCCACCGAGGGGCTTGGAAGGAAAACCAGTGCCAATTCTAGCCGATATCACTAGCGAACGTGTTTAAAGCATCAGAGATGCAAATCCTAATGCAGAATTTATGAAGGTGAAGGAGTTAATTAGAGAGACCTCAGTCTGGAGAAACTATGACAGCGGCACAAAGACAAATCATGCATTTTGGCCTCCAGCAGCACTTGCCCACTGCCAGTCGGGACTTCAGACCAGGGGCTTGTACGTCAGGGCAGGAGCAAAGCCGGACTGTTTGTGCACACAGGGAGAGGAGGGGGCTTCAGGAGCAGCTTGTGGATGCAAAAACCCTGAATCTTCACTCACGGGAGCTGATCACCAACCACTGACCAACAGCGCCAAAAGGACAGGGCAACCAGCCCTTCACCCGAGAACATGGAGATTATTTTTTCAGTCTCCAGCGCAAGACTTTTCGTGTTGATTTCCAGCTGGGCAGAGGTTCGGTGGTTGCAGAAGCAGGTGTGGGAGCATACGATACAGGCACAGCACAGCAATGCCCTGCAGCCATGGAGTGGGCACAGCGATCTGTCTTAAAAGAAGAAGAAACAAAACCACATCTGGCCCCCAGGGAAATGTGGGGAGCAGAGCTACTGCTGGGGATGGGGCCTCATGGAAAGTACTTCTGCCTCTGAGGGCAAGTCGGTTAGGACATAAATGCCAAAGCCCACAGCAAATATGAAGCCCCAGAAAGGATCTGTTTAAAAGCATGAGGACTGTGACTCCAGAAGCACTGCAGAAGTGTTGAAAGGGGAGGATGGAGTTCTTTTTTCTACCTTGGTTTTGAGCATCTGCAGTGCTGTCTCGTTAACGGGCCTGGAGAAGGAAGGTGTGCGCAGCTCGGCCTCTGTGAGATGCTGGCATCGACCAGTAGACATAGCTATTAGGATGTTCCTGGACTCACGGCTCTGATAACCTGGACCTTGAGCCCTGGGGGAAGCCACACTCTGGCAGATGCCGCGGCTCCGCGTGGTTTCTGAAGAGCACTGAGGGAGGGGACATCCAGCAGCGTCCCACCGCTTGTATCTGAAATGGATCATTTCCTTCTGAATCCCTGCAGGGGATCAGCCTCTATCACGGGTTTCATCTTTGCAGCCATGAGTTATCCAGTTCTGTTAAAATTATAAGAGAATATTTGATCCCCTGAAGGGAAAAATTTCCCAATTCACCATATGAAATAACCTGTAAAGCAGCATTTCCTTTGATTTCTCATTTCCTTTTATTTTTCCATTGATCTCATCACATTCTCTCATTGTCTCATCTTATAGAGCAAGGCAAGAGGACAGCTAATCTGTTTTCCCTCTGCCCTTCTTAATGTCTCCTTGATTGAAATTCACATTAACTCTTAGATGCCCTAATCTCGGGGAGCATCCATAAAGCCATGACCATTTCTATAAAATTCAGCTGCTCCAAAACTTCTCTTTCAAGCCACTGCGATGTGGGGAGCTCTCAGGAACGGGACAGATACTTGCATAATCTTTAGCGTGTACCCAAAGAAACGCTGGTTGCTGAGTTTCTCCAATATTTTCCTGGGGACAGAGCGATGCTCTGACACAGGGGACAAAGGGAAGGAGAGAGGGGTACTGCCCACGAGCCTCCCGGCTTCTCCTTTCAAAGGTGAGCTGCTAGTGCAAAGCCAGCCCCATTCCCAATGGGGACAACCTCAGGCACTAACCCTCTCCTGCAGCGTTAGGGCTCCAGAGCACCACTTCTGCTTCCAAATCGCTTTAGCAACAACTGCCTGCCTTTTCAGAAACAGCCAACAGCCAGGAGAGGCTGCCAAAGGCCTTTGGAAAGAATCACGAGCCGGACATATTTTTGTTCCCAAGAGTGAAAGCGGTGAAGCCCTGAATTTGGGGGAGACACCTCAGGCGGCTTGCAGAGAGCAGAGGCTGCACCACCAGTTCGCCAGTCCCTGTCCCAGTCCTGCTGCTGATGCGCAGCCCCGCGACACCATCACGTTTGGCATTTATAGATTTTATCAGCCTTGCCTTGTTCTCTAGCTGATTTCTTGTTTAATTTCAACAGCAAAAACTAGTGCTTCTTCACCACATTGGTTCTCCAATGTGCCATCCTTGTGTAATTTTTTGGATTATTAACAAAAACCGAAAAGCTCACATCTACCTGCTGAGGGATGTGACAGTGCAGTAAAGCACAGCATGAGTTTCCTATGCTTTAGGTATCCTTGGTGCAGGGACCCTCAGCACCAGCCAGGCAGGAGGGGGCTGTGGAAATGCAGCGAGGAGGGGGATGCTGCACAGTGGTACCTGCTCTTTCCCTCCCCATCCTCATCCCGTGATCATCCGCAGTCCTGGCCAAACCACCGCGCTTTTAGGGATTGATGAATTTAAGAGTATTTGATGGCAAATGGGGCTGTGGAGTGTTTGGCCCAGCTTTTCTGCAGCCCACCCAGACCACACATGAAGGAGAGACAGGTGGCATGGAGGAGTCACGCTTGGGCATGCAACCAGGTGGAAAAACCTGCAAAAAGTGGGCAAATCCAGCCTGGGAAGGGCTCAGAGCAATGAGGCACTCTCCACCAAGTCCTTACTGATTCTAGCACTGCCAGGAGAGGTGCAGAGCCCAGTTAAATTGGGAAGGGGGATGTCACAAAGCCATCTGGACAAGGGGAAGATGGAAGATGCAGGGGGAGGAGCCTCCGCTGCAGCCAGGCTCAGGCTGCACCAGCGGGAATGTCGCTTGGTTTACTTGCAGAAATGCTGGTTGCTTTATTCGTGGAACAAACTGATTTTCTTAGAAAAACTGGGCATAACAACTACATCCCCTCCCCACCAAGTGCTATGCTAATTAAGCTTTTATCTGAATAGATAAAATAATTAACATATTTATTACTCAGAAGAAAAACCTCATTTTATGATTGATTGCAGCCTACTAATCTTCCATCAAATATTCAAAGTCTGCATTGTTAGGTCATTCATTTTATTTATTTTTAAAGACATTACATATGTTTTCTATCCCAAGTGGGGGGGGGAAATCAGCATATGGAAAATTCCCATCATTACCAACAAACAGCTCAGCAGAAAACGAACAGGGATGTGGAGCACCCATCCTGTCTGCAGGAGACAGGGCTTCATTACGCTTGCAAGGGCTTTTTGCACGTTACAGAAAGCACTAAGGGAGTGGGAGAAATCCTGCAGAGCCCTATAGGCACCTACGGATGCGGTGGCTTCATGCCCAAGCCAGACACGGTGCTGCGGTGGTGCTTGGTCCCGGCATGCACCCACCTCCGGTTGCACCACAGGCACTCCTGCACGCTTCCTCTGCCTGCCATCACAGGAGATGTTGTGAGATGATTTACCTCCATACTTAATCACTCTAAATTATGGGCATTTTTATCTAATGGCTTTAATTCTCAGTTCTGGGGAGTTTTGTTGCTGTGGTTACTGGGCAAGTGTAAATAGCTCACAGTTACCCCGGAGCAAGCTCATAAGGAAACCTCCCACAGTCTGCTGAGGAGACCCTCCGTTGAGCACTGCATTCACACACCCGCAGAGTTTTGGGGTGGGTTTTTTTTTGGAAATGTGAAGCCAGAAGTCCAAAAAAAGAAGCCAGGAGCCACCAGAGAGAGAAGAACCACAAAACACATGGCAGTAGTCATTGCCTCTGCCTAGCAGGGAAGTCATCCTCTTCCTAGTCATCCCCTCCTGATGGGGTCTCCAGGGCAGCTCCCTGCCTGGATGCCACCAGTCAGGTCATGGACCAGGCCACGAGGTGTTCCTGGCATGGAGACGGCACAGTGTGGCCTTGCAAAGGGGTTTTGTACAGGTGGGGGAACCTGCAGAGAGAGGTAGAGAGCATGAGGGACACCTGGATGGGGTCTGGCAAGGAGAGGAGTGCGGGCAGGCAGGGAGGACCGCAGTGGGGTAGCCCTGACCTCCACTGCATGGCTCTGCTGCTGCAATCTTCATCTTTTTGACGCAAAAGCCCTACTAAAAGACAATAGGAAAGCCCCACACCTCCAGGGCTTTGCAAAAGACCCCAGATAGCTGCCAATGTGTCCCTGCTGCCGCATCTGCTGGCATGGGGCGGTCACCGCTGCGGTGGCTGCTGGCCATCAGGCACTGCACCTCCTGTCCCAGGTGCCAACAGGGCACACGGGTGCTATTTCTGCTGCTGTAACTCATGGTAAATAGTCCCTTACACCACAAACAGTTCAAAACATCACTGCCCTGTCCCCCACAATCTCAGTTTCCTCTAATTAAAGGCCCATAAAACCACTGTAATGAGGGTGCCAGCTCTCCTAAGGGACTCCCACCCCGAGGGGACCAGCGCTGAAGGTGGATGTGCTGAGTCCCCATGGCAGATGTTGAACCATGTTCCTGTCGTCCCTGGAAGGGTTTGAAATTATGCCCAGCTCTGCCGAGCTGTGAAAAGGAGAAAAGCCAGGAATGGGTTTTCTCGTGCCTGAGCGTTTGTGGTTCTTGCTGCCACAGCCCTCCATCTCGGTAAGAGCTCATCTGGGACTGGATTAGAAATGTATCCATGTGCTGATCTCATTTGGTCCTATTCTCTTGCAAATATAAAATACCTTTTGGTTCACTTTTCAGATTCCCTGGACTTTTGAATGTGG
This sequence comes from Fratercula arctica, assembly GCA_947846985.1. NCBI lineage: Eukaryota > Metazoa > Chordata > Aves > Charadriiformes > Alcidae > Fratercula > Fratercula arctica. Next base: position 15,084,803 of record CANTUZ010000006.1, on the reverse strand, counting down.
ATGGGTTGGCAGAGGAGACAGTTCTTTTCAGAGAAGTGGCATTAATAGCGCAGAGAGAGGCTGCCTGTAGTTTATTACATACAGTAACACCCTATTGGGTCCCGAAAGCCTTTCATCTGAAAAGCTGGCACCCACAGATTACCCAAGACTACCCACACACAGAAAGAGATTTGATGAGCAAATCAGGACAGCAAAATTTGTTTCCAGTTCTGGGGCAATAAGAAAGATTTTCCATCCAGTTGCCCTTGTGTTATTCGACCAGTATAATGCTCTAACTGGACGTCTGGGGGGTAACACAGCATCCTTGCCCAAGCGCTCTCAGCCCAACACCAAGGATTAAACACCAAAAGGGAAAGGGAGAACACAATGACGAGGACAGTGCTGGTGCCATCCCCATCCCTGTCCCAAGCAGCTCTCATCCCACCCAACACCACGGAGACTTCGCAGGGCTTCGGCCAGCACTACCAGAAATGTGACTGAGTCAGATCAAACAAATTGCCTTTCTTTCCTTCGTGTTATTCCCTCTACACTACAGTGAGCATCAGGGTGGATAACAAAAAAGCCATCCAACTCGCTGCATGATTAAGCACAAAATAAACACCTACAACCATTCTCAGCTTAGATGCCTATTAAAAAAATTGTATAAAGCGGAAAATGTACTTCATGTGAAAACCAATGGTAAGTTGTAGCATGCAAGGAAATGAGTCAGTAGGAAATTAAACAAAACTTACTCTTTTCTCAATGTAAAAAGCCACAGGCAGGATTAATCCTTTTGTACATATCTAAAGGTGATTCTCAGATCACCGACACAAAAAGCAGGTTCTCTGTTTTGCCATGTTGTTGCAGCCCGTTTTAATGATTCATGATGAAGAGCTTCAAAGAGCTCCAAGCCCTGACAACAGTCCCGGATCCGACCTATTCATTCTCATCTCAGCAAAAAATCCTTCTTGGTGAATAATTTAGGTCTATGAAGAGAACTGCCTTAAAACTATTCCCCAGAGAAGGAGCAGCGTCTAGAATTTAATCCCATCATGGAAATAAAAATAAAAAGAAAATATCAAAAGAAAGCAGCGACTGCAACAACAATACCAGCCTTATTTTGCAGAATTCATCCGTTGTGAAACTCCACAGAAGGGAACACAGCTGTTTTCCCTGAAATGTGTTTCATGTTTCCAGAGACAAAAGACAGAATCCAAAGCTTTGACTTTCAACTTACGATAGACAAACACATGCAAGGATGACACAACTACTGTTCAGGGCGATTGAGGGAAGAAAAAGGTCATTTAGAGCTAAAGGTGAAAACACGGACTTGACCGCAGCCTGCAGCACATCCTCCGCTAACTAAGGGCAGCACGGCAGGAGAAGGCTTGCAACACCCTCCCAAAATCTGAGGCAATTCTCCCCTCGCTTCAAGCTTGGGATTGAGTTTTACATTTGCTCTGTCGCAAGGGCTGAGGGCCCGTGCGCTGCAGGAGGCTCACACCATCTCTCCCATATAACACATGGCACCTGGTGCTGGACACAACATGGTTACAACACTAAAAAAGGCATAAAAACTGAAGCGGGGCAAGCAGGGGAAAAAAGCTACATACAAGACACGTGGCATCTGTGCACCTCCACCTTAATACTGAATTTTCCAGTGAGCATTTTAAGTCTAATTCCTCTCCCAAACTCCTGACACGATATGCAGGGATTATGTCACGTCACTTCAAATATGTAATCTTCTCCTCAACAGGCTGATGGAGATATTCTTATACATTAAACTCAGATGAGCCATTCGCATCACTTTGCCTCAACAGCAATAAGTAGCTTCAGTTTCATGGCCATTTTACAAAGATTTCTCACGATGACTGGCATCTTCATCTTCCTTGTATAGAACACTAGGACATTTTGAAGGACAGCTAATCGTAATCATAGCTCACCCTGCATTTGAAATAACCAGCGTAACCAAAACCAGCAATACTGAAATATTTCTAATAATGGTAACAATTGTAATAGTATATCTTCTGGTCCCCAGGACGCAGAGAAATATCTAAGGGACCCTCAGCAGGAGGAAAAGCCTCACCCAATGGTGCATCAGGGCACAGACCCCATACGAATCTCGTTACAGCACAAAGACACAAATGTCCTTGCCTTGGCAGACCCAAGGGATCATCTGGAGCCCTCCTATTTTCATGCTGACGCTATTTATTTTTGGGGTGAGACACTCTGTTCCACCAGCTTCTGCTTTGAAAGGCCTCCAGGATGGCAGCATGTGGCTGGGGTCTGTCTCCATGCCTTAGAGCATGAACGTTGCGCTCCAGCTCAGCTACATGTTGTGCTCAGCATGAAACATTTCTACTTCCAGGTGGCCAAAACCGGTGAAGATTTTGCTTCAAACAGTAATCCTATTGCTAAACCTCTTCTTTCTTATTTTAGGAGGAGACAAGCACTCATCCCCCGCCTTCGTGCTACAAACCACCCTCCTGGGGGTGGCAAATCACCACTGGTCCCACCAGGTCTTACCCTCGGAGGCAAAGCCTTGGTTTGCCAGGGAGCCTTATGCTGGGGCAGAGATCTGAAAAGAATAGTTAATGAAATGAAATGACAGACCTTTCACCAGCGACAATGCCCCTCTAATTAGCCGAAGAGAGCGGGCGATACGCTATGCGCACAGGTATGGCTGTGCTCCCCTGGGGACGGCGTGGCTCAGGCACATCCCATCTGCAGAGCTGAGGACAACACCGAGACCCTGATGACTCCACCCGGGATGAAACACTCTTTTTGTAGGGGGCAAAGTCCAAGCCCTGATTAATTCCTACCTGATCAGGCAGCTTTGTGGAGGGCTGAATTGGATGCTTCGACCCACGCTCGCTCTGTGCAGCGTGAAACACCGGCTGCTTGCCGAAACATGTTTCCTGAGGCTGAGCAGATCTGCTGGAGATACAGCAGGCACATGAAGCACCAGCGTATGCTGAGCACCTCGGCATATGGTTGCATAAAGAAAATACATCTGGATTATCAGGGTTTCTTTTGGGGCAGACCTTGCTAAATTCCATATACGTTTCCTTTCCCTCAAATCCTTTGCTAAAGCTTCTTCCTCTTCTGTGTTCATCGTTTTGAGCTAGAGCAGGTGTCAGAGACAGCTGTACACGGCCACCAAAATCTGTCACACCAGACAAGAGACACCTTTGAGCTCTCAGAAATAATTACTATCAAAGCCAGCGCTTGGCATGAAGACACTGAACTGCTCAGGCGCATAGTGAGCAGTTACCGTATTTACACACACCTCAAATACATCCATTTCTACATTTAAATTGCAAATAAAGCAACACTTTGCTTCTTTAATAGCTAATAAGCTTGGCTCTTTCGACACGAGCAAGAGTCACACAAGAAGAGCGGACTTGCTTTTGGAAAGCTCGAGAATTTACTCCAATTTTTCTCCAGCCTGTACGTGAGTTTCCTGGCTTGGGGGAAGTTCAAATTGCCGTCAGCTAAGGCTGCACCCAAATTTTTATTAGCAGAGGAGGAGGGAAGATGGCTTTCCCTTCCCACTGTTTCCCCCGAGACTGTTACTGCTCACAGAAGAGAAGAGGCTGCCAAGGAGGAATTACCCTGAGCCGCAGCAGGGCAGGATTACAGTCCTGGATGGGATGTGGATGAGTTTGTTTAAGCGCAGTCTCCCTGGTGCCCAGCGAGCATCCCCACACCCAGTCAACAGTGACTCTGAAATGAGCCTTTTCTGCTCTCCCGCAGTTTTGTCTTCCTTGTACAAGGAATTGGATAATGACGATTTCTTTCAAAGATTTGAACCGAGATCTGCCATGCCTCAGGTGCCCATTTTTATCAGCAGGCTGTGAAACACACCTCTCTGCTTGGTCCTGTTGGCATTTAATAACACACACCCCAGATCACCCCCAGCAGAGTGAAACAAGACCCTCAGGAACCAATTTAAAGCTGTGCGGTGCAAATGCCCAAAGCAGAAGAAAAACTATCGTACCGTCCCCCCCTGCCCCATTACACCGGCAGCAGCCACACAAACCTGCCCGGGAACAGGGGCTTTCACCCCAAAAGCTCCCTGCCACGTTGGCTGTTCCTCCCTGCCCCCCCCCCCCGCAGCCTTGTCCCCAACGTGCCGCCCACCCCTGCTTCCCCATCCCATGCAGGGCAGCAGCGGCAGGCTGTTCCCGGCGTGTCGGCACGTCTCGCATGAAACCCAGGGCCAGGAACAAGGCGGCTGCCTGTGCGCAACGTGCAGGCTGTGTGTGGTAGGGCTGTACTCACAGCCTGCCAACACCCGGGCCGGGAACGTGGTGGGGATGGCCGCTGCCAATGGGAGCCGGCAGGAACGAAGCCATGTGGGAAAATTAATGCAAGCGGGGCTGGGGAGTGCATGGAGCGTCCTTCCCAAGCACTGCCTGAACTGGCAGGATGGCTGGTTTCAGTCGGTTTTTAATCAGGCAGATGGGTGTGCGAGCAGGGAGCGTGGGCAGCGGTATGTTGGGAGAGGGGCTGAGATGAACCAGGGATCAGCAGAGGCATTTATCTGCAATCTGTTTCGAATATATTACTATGAAAAAGATCAGAGACCCAACTCTGCTCTTCACCCATTTCACACAGGCAAAAATCTGGATTTTAAAGATGCTATTTTAGCTGTTACTGAAATCAGAAACAGACTCTGCAAGGGAGAGGGAACATGTATTTACATCTGTGAAGTTCCTGCTTGTTGCTACCCTGTTCATCACAGAGCAGAACATTGCTGGAGTGTTCATTAAAGCAACCCGAAATTTATCTTATTTCCTGAAACATTCCACATGCTAAACCCACCTAACACCACTCTGCGGAATAATTTCCCCTCCCTCCCCCCCCACTTAATTCACTAAGCTTTCCTTTAGATTTGGAAGCCTGTTAAAGCTAGAAAATAATATTAAATTCAATAGGTGACACCCCTCTGAAGGTGAGACTTCTCCAAATTCCAAGGTGCATGGGAATTTCTGCGGAGCGCTTGCAAACGAGGGGTTTTTTTCCCCACTTCGCAGCCCCATTCATAATTCCACACACACACCCCCACCCCCCCCCCCCGCTTTCCAGCAAACCTCCTCCTGGTGAGAAATGTCCCAACTGGGCAGGGACAGGAGCAGCCGCCCCATCGCCGGCGCTCCCACCCCCGGGATGCTCGGGGCGGGAGAGGAGGGGTGTCCGTCCCCCGCCCCCCAACCCCCCGGGGGTGCTGCGGGGTGCCGGGGGGTGTGTGTCCCACCCCTCCCCTTCCCCGCCGGGGCTGAGGAAGCGGAGGGAGCCGTGGAGTTGCTCTGCATATTAATGAGCCGGGAGCAAGGGCAGCGGGAGCTGTTTTAAAAGAGGACAAGGGGGGGGGGGAAGCGGCAGAGCGCAGGCAGGAACAGGCAGAGCGCAGGCAGGAGCGACAGGGCAGCAGCATCGCCGGGACCCGCTCTCTTCTGTCCTCTCCCCGGCCACATCCAGCCCCAGGGAAAGGGGAAAGCCGGAGCGAAAAAACCCCTTTAAAATCCCCAGCGTCTCTTTAGGTACCTGCTGTCCCAGCATGAAGCTCCTGACAGCAGCCTTGCTCCTGCTGTTCATCGCGATGTGCTTAGCCAGCACAGAAGGTAAGTTGGTTTATTCTGCTTTATTCCCACATAAAACTCTTTTCCAGGGGGTTGCTTTTCCAGTCATTGTAATCTGCCTCTTGGTTGCCCCGAGTTGGATTTCACTGTCCCCTGCACGTTGGGAAAAGCAATGTATTGAATCCGTGGGTAAGGGAGCCGTGAGGTTTTTTTTTTAAAGGGTGGAAGTCGAGGTAAAATACAAAGTTGGGTCTTCATCGCAAGTGAAATAGCCCCGACTCACAGCGTGGGAGGTCACCCCGTGTGCGCTGTCGTTCAGGAATACAGCTCAAATATCTCTTTCGAAACTGAGGGTGCTTTTCACGGGGAAAAACAGAGCAGAGCCGGATTCGATGTGGTAGCACGAATTCCACCCAGTGTGCCAGTGTGCATTTTCTGCTGTGTGCAAAAACAATGGTTAAAAAACACTTGGCTTTTGTCTGGCTGTGAATGCACGACAGCATCCCTGCGGGTAGAAGTGACTGAGAGTCCTACAAAGTCCAAGAGAGACGTGAGCGAACGAGAAAGTAGCTGAGATGTGCATTCGCTTGCTCAGTTTAAAGCAAGTTCTGACTCTTTCATTTCCTTTTGTTAAATACAATTACATTTAATCACAGCAGGTGCACTTTAAAAAGCTCACATATTTACTAAGCCTCAGAAAATGTATAGTGCTCTGAAACATATTTCCCAGAGCGTCACTACCTTTTCCTGGGATATAGCAAAGAAAAGATTACTTTTTTTTTTTTTAAAGCTCAGCAGCATTACAAATTTAAAAGTCTTGTAAGACTGAGGCTCAAAAGACCAAAGTGAAGTTTGTGTGCGCACACAGGCTGGCGGGGAAGGGACGCTTGGTATGCAGGAGACTTTGCAGGCGCATGAAAAAATGCTTTCTCTTGTAGGCGTAAAGTGCAAATGTTCAAGAAAAGGTCCTAAAATAAGATTCTCTAACGTCCGGAAGCTGGAAATAAAACCGAGGTACCCGTTTTGCGTGGAAGAGATGATTATGTAAGTTTTCCTTCCTTTATCGCTTTCTGTTTCCCTATCAGCTGTACCTTATACTGCAAGTTCCTTCTTTGTTCTTTGTTTTTCTCATGCCCTAGCAAGCTAGTTTCTGGGAATACTTCTTTGCTGTATTAGATGCAATAAACATGCAATTCTGACCAAAAACCCAGCTATCGTTTTTCGACACAATCCTTTTTGCTCAAAGAAATATTTGCAGAACAGGTAGTAATAAAAGGATAATCATTAGTTCAAGCGAAGATAGGGACAAATCCTACTTCAAGCTGCCCAATGAAAAATCCAGGACTATTTACTCAAGTTACTCTGGGCATGCAGAGTGAGAACACGAGCAGAGTTTGGTCCGTGGTGGTTTCTGCAAGGAAGAATTGTCCCAATCAGAGTCAAATTTCTACCTGTGTTGTACCAGAGCCATCCCCTTGCATTCGATGGGATTACCCAGCGCATAAGAAAACGCTTTCCTCCCCATCTCACCACCAGCTGTGACATCTCAAAGCGATGTAGTGCCTAACTGAACCCAGGCAGGTACGGGGATTTTTGACATCGCTGATGACTGGCTCAAAAGGAGAGTTGGTTTTGGTTTTTTAGATTTTAAGGTGGTTTGTGGGTTTTTTTTTTTTTCCTATCCTGTTTTGGAATCTTAAGATTCCCCCAACAAAGCAGCATCCAACCAGCACGTGGGGCTGGAGAAGGACCAGAAGGGCAGATCAGCCGAGAAGACTGCACCGAGACCCTCTGCCACCTCAGAGGGGGGAAAAGGGTCCCACGAGCAGCCACACCACCAGAACGCCCAGGACTGACTTACTCCAGCGTTTGTGCCCCCTCACTGAACGTTTACCATTTGCTTAATCTTAGAAAGGTGCTATAGCAGCAAGATCCAAGTCCTGTCCTGCTGAGCCATCTACCACCTCCGGCGCTCATGGGGCCAAATCCTGCCCATCCAACTGGCACAAACAAGGAGATACCACAGGAGCCTGATCCTGCCCATGCAGAAATGGCTCACCAGGCTTGGCGGAGAGCATAAGGAGGAGGAGCTGAGAGCCAAGCTTCCTTAGGCATCCTCCAGATTTGCGCTAGCATCACCGCAAGCAATGTTTAGCTCAGGGAACATCAGACCCACCTCCTTGAAGCCCAAATGAGCTGATGGCGACCTCAACGGAAACATGCTCGCAGAGCATCACTGCTTGAATCAGCTCCTTGCAGCTTTACTTTGTTTGCTTTGACCTTTCAACAGCAAAGGGGTGGTGTAGAGGGGCACTAGCTCTTTGCATCCCACTCCAGGCATTTGCCTGAAAGCAGCTGGTGGCCAGGGGGTATAAAATAAATCTCATTAATGCAACATATCGCTTTCAATCAGAAAGCGGGGAAAGCTGGAATGCTGTGCAGGAGCAGGTTGCTTTCCCAGCTGGATAGCTGTGCAGATGCCGAGTGATGCTATTCAAGCCCAGAAGGTTGCCCTGGGTTTGCAGCGTCTGTGGGGACAGAGCCGTCCCATCGCTGTCCCATCACTGCTGCCACCCACGGGGCAGGCAAGGCTAACCCACTGCCGTCACCACCTCTCCAGCCACCCTAATGCAGTCTGAAGTCAGCACCGAAAGCAAACCGAAATTAATATTCTGTGAACCAGCTGATCCAGGAGTCTCTGGACAAGGCAGAGAAGAGCTAAATTCCTGCAACTGAGTTTTTGTTGCCGCAGTGATCATCTAAAATGAGTTGTTGAAGCTGGGTCCCCTCCTGCCCTCCTCAAAAGCTCTCATATAGCAGCAACATGATATAAATTATGTTGGGCAGAGAAGCAGTAGGTATGGGGGTGCAGTTTAGGAAGGAATTTGTCTTTGGCTATAACTACCCCAGCAGAGCTGTGGTACAGGGTAAGAGACAGCTAAACTGGGTCCTTGGTCTAGTCAAAGCCTATCAAGGTTCACAGTACATCTAGCAGTAATTGTGTGTGTATCTGTCACCAGGAATGAGGAAAAGCAGCAGAAAATAGGCAGGAGGTTTAACTTTTCCTCCCTAAAGGATCCAGCCCCCCTCCATGTATTGCCTCATCCTAAAGAGGGAGGAACATGCTGGGGCAAGAGCAGCTGATGGGAAACAGGCACCACTGGGAGCCTTTCTCGAGGGACAGCTGAGGTGGATGGCAGTCCCTGCACTGGCTTGGGATGAACCAGGAGCCTCTTGGCCCTGGGGACAAGGTGTTTGCAGGCAGAGGTGCAGCCTCACCACCCGTGCAGATGAGATGTGTGGGGGCACAAGGTGCTGGGGGTCACAGACTGACCCAGGGGTGCTCATTGCAGACCTGGAGGCATAGACGTACTGGGGAGGATTTTGGCACAGGGACCCTCAGACACCGTGGGTGAAAGCTCCAGTCACCAAGCCCTGGGCAGCTAAGGGACAGCTCGGTGCACACCACTGGAGTGAGTTCATGTCCCAAATCCCACTGGAGGGATGTCACTGGAGGTGTACATTCTGGTGCTTCAGTTCCTTCTCCATTCCCCTCAGCCTCTTGCAGACCATCCAGGGAACTCCTCACTCAGGGTATCCGCTCCCACAGCGCCTCTTCTTCGGTATATCACCTTACGTCTACTGGACCAGCATCCCCAAGAGCAGGGCCAGGTTAGCTCAGGGTGCCCAAAAATGCTACCACTCAACCCTGTGTTCACAGCACCAGGGACTGCATGGGGACCACAGGGGACCATGGGGCTGGCTTAGGAACGTCTCCTCCGCCATCCAGCCTTCAGCATCAAAGCAGAAAACCTACAGATGAAGTCAAAGCAACACATTTGAGCCTGAGAAAAGACTCAGTTGTTCACCTGGAAAGAAAACTATGCATCTCCTCCTCCTCAGACTGCAGGCTCTAGTAAATCCAGAATTGTCCTTCACTGCTTCTGGTGCAAATGTAGGGCTTGCTGCTTTTCAGAGGCACTGCTGTTCCTCTCCTCCTGCGATTCAGCTTGTCCATCACTTTCTGGAAATACGCTCTGTGGTCTGTCAGAAGAGAAACCCCAAGCCAAAGTCTGGCATCAGCCAGCACAGACGGCACAGCCAAGAAGGTGGCTGCTGGATGGAGAAACTTAATGCTAACCTCAAGTCCCTTAACATTTGCATGTCTTGTGCATTTGATGAAGGTTTAGTTCCACTCCCATTCGAAGCTGTAGGAAAACTCCCCTTCTCACGTACATGCTGATCCCCAGAGGGATTGGCTGAGAATGCCCTTGGAGCAAAGACAGTCCAGAAGTTTCAGCAGTGACCCTTCCCTCTCCAATGTCTGCAGCCATAGAGGCTCTCGGAGGCCTTCCACCACTTTCCCACACGTTGGGGAAACAGCCACATCCTCCCAACAAGCAAACCAAAAGTGACACCTTGTCTTTTTGTGACTTTGGCTCACACCAGTTGGAGGTGGAGCAGAGAAGGGGAGAGGGGAAGAAGGTTAATTGAATGGAAAGAACTATTTGAACTCCTTGTATAACATCAAAATGGGAAACGTGGTGAGACCCTTAACTGAGCTCATGCAGGCAACAAACTATTTCACTTCCAGCCAGGCACGTCCCCTCTGCACCGGCCGGGAGAGCTGGGAAAGTCTGCAAGGAACTTTTTCTTGCGTTAGAAGATAAACAGCTCCTTTCTGAACCAAATCACTAAAGAAGCCCATTAGTACACACAGATATTTCTGGTTCTCTGCCATCATTTTACTCACATCTCTAGCAGTGTTTAAGTAATTCTAGTATGGTATTTTAGTTAAACTAAAAACTGTGTTTCTCTGTTATGGATGATATTTCCAGAAAATGAATAATTCCAATAAAAATTGCCAGGTTTTGTTTTTTTAAAAAGAAAAAAAAAAATCACAAAATTAATAAGAAAGATAGAAAACTGCTTGATTTTAAGCCCTAAGTAATGATAGCAGTCTTAGAGTGTCTGGAAAGCCATCCTTTTGGGAAGCAGCTCCAGGTCTCTCATGTCACCTCAATTGTCACAGACCAACCAGTGACAGCTTTGCTAAGCTGTCTAGGAGGAACCCTAAAATGACGGGAAGACCTTTGCCACGTTTTGCCTCCCAGCATGTCTTGTCCTGACAATAAAGGGGACACCCAGCCACTGCTGCTGGCAAGGAGAGAGGGGTCAGCCTGTGATCGGAGGAGGCTGAAGCCCCAGGATTGCATGCTGGGGCTCAGAGCTACTCTGGTGGGCACACAGGTACTCGGACATGTGCAAGAACTTAAAATATTGTGGACTTAAAAAAAAAAAAAAAGGAAAATTAATCAATGAAGCAGGTCTGATCTTTCCTCTTGGGTGCAGCACTGTTGAGGGTAAGGGAACCATCTCCTCATGCAGAGACCTTGTGGCTGCCTGAATGCACCCTAATTAAATCAGCTGTTAAGCTCAAAACGAAGTATCTCAGACAGGCAGAGCAAACCCACTGATTAGAAACAGTGGGTAAGTCTTCACCTGGTACAACCGGGCATAATGGGGACAATATCGCACCGCACTGACTGATAACAGCTGAAGATCTGCTCTGATATTATTACAATAAACTCAAACATCTGCCATAAAACAGAGAGCATGAAAACCCCTCCACTGCCTGCCTGGGTGATTTTGGCATTTATCTGGAGTGGGAGCAGGGGACCAGTATTTCCCTTGACTCCCGTAACCCGTGCTCGCTTGCCTTGCAGCGTGACTCTGTGGACGCGGGTGAGAGGGGAGCAGCAGCACTGCTTAAACCCCAAGCGCCAGAACACAGTGAGGCTGCTGAAGTGGTACCGAGTGTGGAAAGAGAAAGGCAGGTAAGTACAGATTTGCTGAATGGGTGAGGGGGGAAAAAACCTTGGTGGCAAATTAGGCAACCAGCAGCATTCAGACCAAGAAAGCCCAGGAAAATGCATACGCTGAAATTCTCTATCCAGCACAGAGAATGTATTTCATTACCAAAATTACAGTTATAAATGGATGTTCTTGATGTTATTTCTTTCCTGCCGCATGCAGTCCTCACTTCTATTTCAGGATTAGACTGTTCTGACTATAAATAGTAATTATTTTCTGTTAAACTATTCATCAGCTGATGTTCTCAGTTATTTACATACACTCACCTCCCTTCTATGGGTAAAAAGCCAAGATGAAAAGCTAAATTACTTCCACACTGTCACAAGGAAAGCAGTCAGCAGAGCTGGGAAGAGAGTGCCCTGTCACACACTTTAACACCACCACCTCAAAATCATCAGTATATGATGACGCAGAACTTTGCCAATTTTAACTAGTGTGATGTTGCCACAAAACCAGTAACTTGCTGGCAAGTTACTCCCTTGCAAGGAGTATTTTTTTTTTTCTTTGCAAGCCATCAGTCACAGATAGAAGGGAGCGAGTGAGAAACAGGAATTCCTAATGGTTGATGGTCGGTGGCAATGTCCCTATCTGTAATTAATGGGAGCTGCCCAACTCCAGCCACGGTCAAGGAAGAGCCTCCACACGCAGCGCAGGCCCACCAAACCCTGATCCTCCTCAACTGATGGGAAATTTGCTCCCCAAAATTGAGGTCAAATGGGGCCAGTGAGAAGCAAGTCCCATCTCTCAGCAGGTCCAAGGGTACCAGCAAGCTCTGGCACAGCCACATGGTGCCTGGTGGCATGGACAATGCCATGGCATTGCAAGTGGTGGTGGGTGCTGAGCCCCCCGGCCAGCTCCCCTGACTCCCTGTGGCTGCTCTGCAATCAGAGCATGTGGGGAAGTCCTGGCTACTGCATAACCACATATTTATCCTCTTCCCCTGTTTTGTACTTTTTTTTTTTTTTATAAAGCCATCACTAAGGTGACAAAGGATGCTCAGCTCCAGGCTCATGCATTCAGGAAACATGCAGGGTTTCCTCAAGCAGCCCAAGAGGAGGGATGCTCCCTGCAAGGCTGTGAGGACCAGCAGCCACGTGCTGCAGCCCAGCTCCTGCCTGCAGATAGCAGCGCTGCTCCTGAGAGACCTCAGAGCCCCTTCCAGTCCCTAAAGGGGCTCCAGGAAAGCTGGGGAGGGACTCTGGATCAGGGAGGGGAGCCATGGGACAAGGGGGAATGGTTTTACACTGAAAGAGGGAGATTTAGGTTAGAGATTAGGAAGAATTCTTTGCTGTGAGGGTGGTGAGCCCCTGGCCCAGGTTGCCCAGAGAAGCTGTGGCTGCCCCATCCCTGGAGGGGTTCAAGGCCAGGTTGGACAGGGCTTGGAGCAACCTGGTCTGGTGGGAGGTGTCCCTGCCCAGGGCAGGGGGTGCCACTGGATGATTTTTAAGGTCCCTTCCAACTCTAATCATTCTATGACTTTATGATTCTACAATTCTCCTCTATACACAAAGTAAGAGTCAGCTCAAGGCTTCCCCATAGTCCAGCCAGGGGAGGGAGACTGTCCCTGCCACCAGGGAGAGGAGGAAGGACAGCGAGCTCAGCATCCCTATGGCTTTGGCTGCCGGCCTGGAGCGTGCAGAAGGGATGCAGCACATCCCTCGGTGTTTTACCTTGCCCAGAACTGGCATTGCCCTGCTGCAGCACGTCACCCCTGCATGGCACCCAGCAGGTCCCCGACACCGCTAACAGGCAAGCAGGGCAGCTGAGCAGCATCAAATGAATATTTCAGACATAAAGAGCCTAATTTAAACCAAGTCCTCATAATAAAAAAAAAAAAAAAATAATCTGTCAGTGCCTTCAGTGCCAACCATACCAAACCCCCTGCTCTGCTCCCCAGGAAAAGCCAGGGAATTTAAAGTCAAATGCAGTACAAACATGAATCTCTCCCCTAAAACAGCATTGCCCCTAGTTTTCCCCATGCCGTGGGAGATCGCTTTCACCCAAGGAGCCTGCACAACTAGGATTTTTTCAGCAACCAAGCCTGTCAAGTGGTCTTCTCAGGACATAATAATGGAGTCTTGTATTATTCTAAACATGACAGATATTGGGAGTTTATTATCTACATACAGCTGATGATATACTTCAACATTTGTATACAAGACAGTGATTTTCCAGCAGTTAAAGTGTATTAGCAGATGTGGATTTCAGTCTCACATATCCTGATAATCGTGGCAGATCGTGTTACTCCCTGCACACCTGCAAAATGCCACAATGTCAAAGTCCAAACCTTCTTACAGAGGCTTTATCGAGAGCAATCCAGTGACTGATGAAGTCAATAACTTACTTTCCAATTTACTTAAAGGCTAAAAATCTGGTTTCTTGGGGTTTTTTTGTTGTTTACTTTTTTTTATTATCATTATTTGGAATGAAGTTGTTTCATTTATCATTTAAACACTTTGCTCTTGCCTTTCCTTCTGTTCTGTTTAGGGTTTATGAAGAATAAGAGGAGGCAGCATGAGGAATGAGGCGGACTCCCTTGGCTGGCATAGGACTGGGCTCTGCAGAAGATTATTTCTTTCTCACAGACATAAGACACAAATCCTATATTATTATAAAGCACTTTTTACCAAGGGTCAGTTTTTACATTTTATAGCCGCGTGCAAAAGGCTTCCAGATTTCACAAGCATCTGTTGCACTTCAGATTTCACACCCATCTGCTCTGTACTGAGATTGGGAAAACTCACACTTTTCATTTTAAAAAGGTTGGGTTTGGGTTTGTTTGTGGTTTGTTTTTTGGGGTTTTTTTTTATTGTTATTCATTCATACTTCACTATGATTGCAATCGAGCTTTATAAGCTCATTAGACAAACAGTAATGTATGTAAAGGTGTTATGTGGCCGCGTCCCTCACCCTTTTACAGTGGGAAAGCTTCGGTGCTGTGGTGGTTTGTCATGTGTGCGGCCTCCACCACGGTCAGGAAAAGCAGGGACCGAAGATGAGTTTGCTGGGGAAGATGCCACTGAAATGTGGTGGCTGTAACCACGGAAGTGGGGTCCCTCGGCACATCGTCAAATGAGTATGAATGTCACCTGTGTACCTCTTCTTTAATGGACTTGAGGTCTGGCTGCAAGGTGAAGCCTACCCTATCTCCCATTTAACCCTTCATGCATTAGAAAACATTTCTAGGTCATTTTTATTACTAAGAAAATGTTTAATATTTTTTTTTTCCACCTGAAGTTCTTACAGACAGTTTGTGGCTTCAGTACTGAGTCATTTTAAGCTTCAAGACTATTGTGTACGATTTCCTAGATTTGTAGCAACAAAAAAAAAAGCCTTTAAAAGGTACCTTTTTATGAAAAATATGATAGGGCAAACATATAAATACCTATATATGTTTTAGTCACAATACAACATATTCATTACATTATTTTGAATGTAATACTTCAATGTTAAGCAGTGCATTCCTCTCTTTAAAATAACAAAACTACCTTTTCATCTGTAAATATACTATAGGAAGTCTCCCTATATTATCTTCCTGTATAATGTACCGTACTGCTAAATTATCATATCCTATTTAAATGTTTGAAATATTTAGAAGATTGCATGCAGATTTCATATTTCTTTCTAAGACAAATGAAAAAAAAGTAATAAAAAATATATTTAAAAAAAGCTGACAATTGCTCTTAAATTTCCTTAAGCCATCAGGGAACTCCAGCCACTTCCAATAATGTTGGTGGATGAACTGGTTTGGGGAAAAACGCTGAATCAGAGAAGCTGATTTAGAGACATGGCAACTTGATGACAGTGAAATTAGAAAACATTATTCCAGTCCTATTTACTTCCCTTTCTCATTTTAGGATTTGGACTTTACCCAAGCACTGAGGAATCTTGTTACATAAAGAAGGGCTATGCCATGCAGCTATAGCCACTAGCCTAGCGTTACGTTAAATAAATGCAAATCAAACACTGCGGATCCATATAAAAACAAGTAAAATGCAGTGATTAAGACAAGATCTCGGGTTAGGGAAGGTTGTACAATGAAAATCAGGCAACAAAAATCCGTAAGCTGAGATTAGCTACAGATTTATTACTACCCTCTCCTCCTTCTGTGCAGTTTTTACCCTCACCCAAAAGGGGGGACTTTGTACCCCACAAGGCACCTACACTGCTCCCCAGCTAGAAAGGGCAGCAAGAGACAGGAAGGGTAAAGCCAGCAGGGGTTTAAATGCATTAAAACCTCCTGGTGTTCCCCAAACAGCACCATGCTCCTTCCTGGCTGCTCCCAGCTGTGCTAAGGCAGCTTCACACCAGGCTGCGACTCCTGCAGCACTGATCTTATACTATATAATCAAGGCAACACCTGGTCTTCGCTCAAGGGTTTCCTCCAGTTCAAACAGAAAAAAGGAAAAAAAATTATATATTTGCACACACACACTATATACTTATTTACTGCGATAATACCCTGGTAGAGCTGAAGGAGAAAGAGCTATTTGTTTTCAAAGTATTTTCCTATTCTGCACAATGACAGAGCTACGAGCTTCAGATGCCTATTAGGAAGGAGCTTGAGAAAGATCCCAGAGTATTTAAGAAGTTAAACCTCTGGAGATACCAACCACAAGGTCCTGCTTCAGGCTGAGCATCTGGACCCAATCTTCAGGCAAACCCAAACCCATGGTTTAGCCAGCCTGCCCCTCTCCTTTCTTGAGTCATATCTTAATGAAAACAGTAGTTTTTCCTTGAAGACGTTTGATTTCAACACGCCAGCAGACTTCAAGAAAAGTTTTATGCTTATTTAATGACTACTGGGCAATGAATTTCCTGGAAGAGTATTGATATGGTTGCACAAGAGGTGGTTAACGCTCCGTTGGGAATGCTGTACGCAGCTTCCGTTGCCCAAACGCAGCACTCTGTGACTCACCCCTCGCAGGGTATAGCCTGTGCAAATGACTCTTAGCTCTGGGTTCATCTGCCAAACCAAAACCACCAGCAAAAACTGGGCACAGAGGAAACCAATTGTAATTTTTCCCCCACACACACTTACTAGAATGGGAGACTAATGAAAAAACTGTTTGGTTTGGCACATGTATTCCCTTTAACCCGAAATCTGTGCTTCGAACAAAGCAACTCTTGGAAACAGGAATTGGAGCCATGAAGAGAAAAAAAAAACTGTGACTCTGAGCTGGTTTTCCCAAGCCTGTTAAACTGCATCTCCAGGCAGGTTTAAGTTCCCAGAAACAGGAGGATCATCCCTTGCCAACCCCAATACTGCAGTTGCAAGAGGGAAATTCTGTGTCAGAAGGTAAATGCCACACAAAACACCAACACTGCTTCCCTTCAGACTGAAACATCTTTGCTAAAACATTTAAATATATATATATATTTATATGTGTGTATATATATATATACACACACACACATAAATACCTACAAGTATATACATATAAGTACACATATGTGTAGGTACCTTCTCCACCTAGATTTGGCAACAACCTTAAGGTTTGCTTTTGTTTTCCCCAGCAGATTTGCAGGTTGGGAAGCCACAGGAGACCATTCAAGTCCAACCTCCCTAATATACAAGCCATACGTTTGTGCTTTGAGATTGAAAAATTAAGCCACTGAAGTATGGTCTGAGCATGCACCAGTCGGCCCCAGCTGGCTCACCAGTTACCAATTTACCTTCCTAAAAGATTGAACATTTGCAGGGGAAGCCAGAGCCCTGCTCCATCCTGGGGAGCAGCGGCAGCACAAGCAGACGCCACAGCTTCTTTACTCAAGCACGGATGCCACATCGCGAGGATATAAACCCTTATCAGAGCCTCCAAGGAAAGCAGCAGGCAATAGCTTTCCCCCATCCAACCTGCAAAGCTGCTCCCTAGCCAGAAGCATGCAGAGACGGAGCACCAAGCCCTGGGCACAAGACCTCCATGGCCCCCCATCCCTCCCTTGGGCATCCACAGGCTGCACCCATTCAGAAACAGCACTATCAGGTTTTGTTTTAATAAAAGCAGGAGGTTGAACCAAGCAGCTGCAGTGAAAGGACACAATGGCAGGGAGACCTGTCTTGCCTTTTCAGTGAGAGTGCTATGTGGGATTAGTAATGTTATACAGATCCTTTCACCACTTGCCTTTCACTTGTTCATATGCGGTCTAGGCCAGCGATGGCCAAGAAGTTTATTAAGAAGCGATAGCTGCTCGGTGGTCTGGGCGAGACGGCACAGTGCTCTCGGCAGGTCCAGCTCCCCCCAGGCTCCCTAAATCAAGGCACGAGGCCATGCCAGATTGCTACACGCATGGGGACCTTTCCTGACCACATCCATGCGATGGGAAAGCTGGCTCCACACTAACAAGGTTTCATCAGGGCTGTGGGAGCAAACATGGGTCTCGACGGTAAAGTCATCAGAGGCGCCTGGGAGTTTGCACCAGTCACCCGCAGGCGGGAAGTCGAAGGCAGCATTACAGCAACACAGCTCTCTTGACTAATTAAAGATCAGAGTTGGAGCCCTCCTGGACCCACATTTGTCAAGAATGGGAACAAACGTGAATAAAAAGCCATCATCCTGCAGGACTCGCCCTCCTGCTGAGATCTACAGCCAGGGAACTGCGCCTGTCCGAGGGCAAAGGGCCTCCCATGCAACTTGGCATCACTTAACAGGCTTTATATACGCCCAGGCAGAGCTCACACTCTCCACAACAGACTTCCCATTACATCAGGTGAAACACCACTCACATTTTGAGTCTTTTTCCTCTGAAGCCAGCTTCCAAAAGTGAGGCATCTAAATCCAGATGTGCACAGCATCTGAAGACCTCACTTAGAATAAGTGGCTCAGCACCTTTGGCAAAAGCCAAGCTGTTTTCAGCTGTTGCCTGAGTTTGGGCTTTGGATCCAGAAGGATGGGGGGCAGCCCATTTTAAATGCCCTGGCCATGCTGACTTCATGCCAGGGCAGCTCTCAGTGTTGACACTCTGTAGATCTTCCATGCGTAGCACTCGTGCTGGGATTTCTTATTCAGTTTGTTCCCTTCAATGGGTTGGGGGTTGTATGGTCACAAATGGAAGTACAATTATTTTTGAGGATGGCCGTTTGCAGCTCTCACTGTCTCTGTGTTTGCTCTATCAGAAGCTCTCCGTGTCTGTCATTCATTGATTTTCCTCTGATCCCAAACCACAAAGAGCCAAGTGCTTCCTGGAAGGTGCTCTGTTTGCCTTGAAAGGCTGCACTCTGTGAACCCCCAGATAACCTTGTAGCCAGCACGTGTTTCTGGCAAAGTACGCCAAAGCAGATTCCCTATAATTCCTTTACCTGACATAACCCGCCCTAGAAGACCAATTGGGATTGCCATTGCCTGAGGAACAGCGGCTACAGCTGTGTTTGCAAGCACAGAGCTCCAGATGCTCACAGTGATTTTTGGTGCTTGTAGGTATCAATACACACCTTACAGAAATGCTCATTGGGGGCAACTTGGAAAATCCCACAACACTGTTAGCTGTGGCCTCTGACACCACGTACGTCTGGAAAGACTGACCCTCCATCTCTGTGGACCACCTCTGCAAGTTCATAGAGAGAACACTAAAAAGCTGCCCAAAACTGGGTTACTAGTTGGTCATCATAACTCACGTGAAACTGAGATAGAGTCATCTTTTTTTACCCTCAAGGTCGCCTCCTTGGCCATCACCTCTACTAATGAGTGGCCCTGCCCAGGCAGTGATGCAGTGACAGTCCCCGATTCATACTAGAGGTACTAAATACCCAGGCACAGATCCAGAAGCTGGGGTTTGGGTGCTTTCCAAAGCATCCTCATTTCTATTAGCCAGCACTACACAAGAAAAAGCTGTGCGAGATCAAAGGGATGTTTTGGAGACCCCAGCAGCCCAGGGTCCAGATCCGCTCCTTGTTCTCATCAGCCCCGTAGCATTCCGGTGTCCAGTGGCTCCTGGGCCACGGCCAGCAGATCCCAGCCCAGATGGCTGCTCTGGAGGAGTGGTGGGGAAAGCAGGGCTGAAAGGACATCTAGTGGCAATCAAAAACCTTCTCAGACAGCCTGAGGACACCTCTCTATGGCCCTTTGGCCATCTGTGTTACAAATCAACTTGGAGTCTGCTCATTGCTGGGAATGCCCTTTCCCAGCACTGCAAAAAAAAAAAAAAAAAGCTTCAACTGCAGCATTTCCTTACCCAGGGATGGGAAACCCACCCCCAGCACAGAAAGTGCAGTTGTAATTTGAAAAACCTGCTCAGATGTTTACTTGGTCATATTAGTGCATTAACATGGAACACGAATGCTAAGGGCAAAGAGGACACCCGGCTGCCACCGTGTCTACAGGAGCCATGTCCATCACACCAACATGAGAAACTGCATTGCAGCACCCTGGGAAGATTCCTTCCCAAACCGCCTGCCCAAAACCCTGTACAAACATCAGGAGTTTCTGCCCAACACACCAAGCCATGGCTTTCTTGACCAGTAGATCTCCCTCCTCCAGCAAGCCCGGGACCTGCAGGACCACGTGTGTCTGCTGTTCCCTAGGTGTTGTGTTCAGGTCCTCTGACCCAACCATCCGACTTTCCAGCGATGAAAAAAACCCACGTACATGCTAATCACCTTCAATGCCTGAAGAGATCTTGCTCCCTCTTGCTGGTACGAGCACAACCTCCTTCAACCACCAAAACGAAGCTAAGATCCCTGGAGGAAATGCTTTGTAGAGATGCAACATGCACGAGCATTTATTTTCCGAATACCGAGTGACAGGCTGTATTTCCACTCCTCTGCTGACCTCTGAAGCACTCAAATCCTCTCAGATTTTTTCCTCTTATCTTTTGCCTGTGCGTATTAGCTCTTTGGGCAGCGACCGCTCTGACAACACACATGGAGGGCATCCAGCCCAACAGGAGCTGCTCTGCTGCAGGCAGGCACACGGGGCCCAGGAGGGAGGAATGACATGACATGAAGTGACAGGGAGGCAGGCAGCCAAGGCCTGGGAAAATCGCCACGCCTGTGTTTTTGTTTTTCTTCCCCCACAACAAAAGAGGTTAGCGAATTCCTCTTGGATGGGTTTCAGAACCTCCCTCAAGAAAGAGAAAAAAAAAAAAACACAAAACAAACCAATCCTGCTGGTGTTCACTTAAGGCTGATAATTACAGGAATAATTATGATTTATTCCCATCATAAATCTTGGGGCAAGAAAAGGGTTTTGAGGTTTGCAAGCTTTGCTGGATGACAGAAGCAAAACACAGCTCTAATTGCCCTTCTTTGTTGTGTTTAATTAAGGATTCCGAAGCAACTGATCCCTGTGTCTTTTCATGGTTAGAAACCTGCAAGGAAAAGAAAATCTTTCTGCAGAGCCACCAATCGAAGCTTTGTTGGGTTACTAGGCACTAAGCGTGCTACATCTGAACACTCAGGACTCCCAGAAAAAGAAGCTTGTTAAAGGAAAAGAAATGCTACAACAGGCTGGGTTTTTTCTCCCTTCTTCCAGTAGGCTTTGGCAATTTTGAGCTCACTTCTAATCCCAGAAGAAATGTCTTTTGTCTTTATCCCTCAGCATTTTTGCCTCATTACTGCCCATTCCATTGTGTTGCATAAAAATACTTCTCCATTTCTATTACCTTCATAATTGCACCATTTACATTTTTCCTTGGGGTTTACTTCAGCTTCCTCTCTAAGTCTAGAAGACTTATCACTTCTGCAAACACATTAGGAAAAACAAACCAGCCTGGAGCTCCTCAGCTCCCTCCTTGGACCAGTAATTCCCAGTCAAGTGCCACTCCTCCCCAGCAAAAACCAGTTTGCCAAGTGCTACCTTTCAAATTCAAACTGCAAGTGACTGGCAGGGTGTTCCCTTTCCATTTTTGTGCAACAGCTAAAGCAGTTGTGCCAGGGAAATCAAGTTCCTCGTTAGAGTAATGAGCGTCAAATCATCACACCTGGCTCTGAGCGATGCCACCAGCCCACAAGTAGCCATTACACTCAGCCCAGGCTCCAGGAAGCTACAGGATAAAAGAGCAGGAAATCCTTGGGACCACTCATGAATCTCAAGGCACTTGGGATGGTCTTTTTGCAGAGAGCAATTGCACTTGATAAGCGCAGCACACCTTCAGCTGAGAGCAGGACCACCATGTGTTGCATCCCCAAAAGGAGCACCCATGGGGAAGCAGAGGAGGTTCGGTGTGGTCCAGCAGGTAAAATCCCAACTCTTCAACTGTACAGAGCAAGATGCTGGATAACGATGCCTGGAAATCCTGGTCTAGAAAGGAAAAAGGTCCCTTTAAGGTCACTTCCAACCCCTACAATTCTGGGATTCTGTGAAAGTGTCAAATATGACTTTAAGAGAAAAAGAAGACTTCTTGGGTTTATCACCTGGGAATTGTTCTTCTAAGATCAGGAGAAAAAGAAGGATGGGATGGAGGAGGACAAAGCCAGCACAGTACACAGAAGAGAAAACACAAAGTCAGCAGCATTACTGATCAGAGCAACCTCCTCTGGTCACAGGTGCTTGGTTTAGACCACAGAGCAAGAACCTCAGGGTCCCAGCCCCAAACCCCTTGCTGGTCCTACTGGCCCCACATCAGCACATGGGCATGGCCACATGTGCCTGGAAAGGGCCATTGCTTGGGGGTTCAATTGCTTTTGTCATACGAGCTGATGACAGAAGCTGGAATGCAGCAAGCTCTGAAATCTGGAGTTAAAATACAAATTGAAAGGTGTTGTTTTCTATGGGAAAACCAACCTCCTTCCTGTTTTCCTAGAGTTTCAGCTCTATGCCATCTGTGTCATGATAATCCAAATAGTTCATTGAATGCCAGTTGCTGTTTTAAGGGTAATTTCAGCCTGCTGTAACGCACAGGAGAGGAGCGCTGGGGGCACAGCTCCAAGGACTGGACAGGCATCTTGAGATTCACAGTAACTCACTGCAATGACTCATTACTCCCATACATACACATACATATTTATATACACGCACAAATATAACATGGAATTGATAATACTCCTTTTCTTCCCCCATCTTTGACCTTATCTTTTTTTGGAAAACATACTCTTTGTAACAAGTCCCATTCCCTTTTCTACACAGTGGAAACAACATTGAACTTAGCTAAAGCTTGCAATGGAAAAATAATAAAGGCGATCAGATCGAAATAACGCACGGCCCTAAAGCAAAGACTGGTAGTAAAACAATCAGTTTTCCATATTCTGAAAAACCTCGGGGGATTTTTCCCCACTTACTGGAAGCAGGTAGCAGGGTTTTCCAGCAGAACCTCAGCACAGGGATGTCCATCACGGCTACTGCCGGGTGAGCAGAGCTGGCTCCGAGCTGCAGCTTGGTAAAGGTTGACACCTTGTGGCTGTTTCCATCACTCACAAGTCAGGAAAGTTGGGTTTTTCTCTTTTTCCGGCCGAGGCTGTGGGTGGAGTTCATAAATTAAGAGCTAAATTCCCAGCACCTGGCATGCGATGTGTGGGGCTGGGGCCATTAACAGGTTAATGAAGATAAATACCACCTAACACTGAAAACTATAAAAAACCCAAAGTCATACCCTATTTTTTTCTGCGGGGGGGGGGGGAATAAAGAAAAGAAAAAAAAAACAATCTTTGGGGTAGAAGCCATCTGTATATACATAAGGCCCACAAGACAAGTAATAAAAAAGTGATCTTGTGAATGATGTTTCTCTGTGATTTCGCAGCCCCATCGGATCCCTCCTCTGTTTGCAGAGTGGGGTTAAGAGGCTCAGAGCTGCCTAATGCAGACAGCTGCTTGGGAGAAGTGTGGCTGCATCCACCCCAGAGAAATTATCTCTAATTCCCACCGGAGTAAACGGAAACAGGCTCGAGACCTGCAGCAAATTAAACCTGGGGTGAAAGGAAAAAGCCAATACTTTGGGTTTTATCCAAGAGGGTTAAAAACAAGGGATTGTCTATAGCCTGAAAAAGAAGTAGATTCACTTAATAATTAGCAATTGCCCTTATTTTACTACTTATCTGTGAACACAGAATTTATTGCAATTTAATACGTACTTAAATTGGAAAAGAAAGCAGCATCCCTGCAGCAGAGGCTCAGCGGAAACAGATCAGCCAAACCTGTCTCCCCTCATTAGCCAAGGACTTGTTCCAGAGGAGCTGGATACGGCGGGAGCGCGTTCAGCCCCAAGGAAAAAACAAAAACTCACTTAGGACAACATTTACTTTCCTTAAATCATGCTGCTCCTCTTCCTAATTCCCTGACTGCTAGAACTAGTACTTTGTATTTATTTTGCATTTTACACCTTCAAGCCATGCTAAAATATGTATTAGCAGACCTAAAACTTCAAGCTACCCTAGCAGGAAAATAATCAGTAATTACAAGGGCTAATATATACCTGGAAAACTAGTCAAGGGTGCTAAAGCACAGCACCTGCAGTGTCTTCCTGCAGAATTTTTCCTTCTCTCTGCCCAGTTCAGCTGCATCGTTAGGTACTGCTCCCAGTAAACCCAGTGCTTTGGACCCATGTGCTGCCTGGGAGTTTTCAGGGACTGTTACACCTGTAATTTAACACTATGCTTTTATTTTTCTTTTTATATCCAGAGCCATTATGGTAAGGAGATACTGAAAGAGATGATACTTGGCTGTCAGCGTGATGGAGAGCAAGGCTGAGTCTCCCTCACCTTCGCTGTCACCGCTTACACTAACAGGGAGATGAGTCAGGCTAGAATTTAAGGTGTTCATACCTGCGGTTTTGTCCCTGAAGAATGGGAAATTTAAAGGATATGTTGCACATGTAACACTAAGGTAATGAACTGCAAAGCAGCCCAGTTAAACAGACAGCCAGGGACCATTTATGTCAGTGCAAAGAACTCCTCTAAATTCCAAAAAGCACAGCAGATCTACAAGTTATTTACAATTTGCTTTCAACCACATTTAGAATCATAGAATTGCCGAGGTTGGAAGGGACCTTTCAGATCATCTCGTCCAACCATCAACCTAACTCTGACAAAAACCATCACTAAACTGTATCTCTAAGCACTATGTCTACCCATCCTTTAAATACATCCAGGGATGGTGCCTCATGAAATGAAATTTCATGAATTTTTCATGTTTAGTGAAATTTGTTTGAAAAACAGTAGGACACCCTTCAAAAAGCTGAGTTGATGCAGGGGAAAAAAAAATAGGGTTACTTTTAAAAAGATTTGGGGTAACCCTCACTGTGTTTTCACTGAAGCATCTTAATTCATCAGCCACCAGATGTTTCATTTTGACATTTTCTAAAATTCATATTTTGTTTAAGCCAAATTAAATCTTTTCCTCCTTCCACACTGCCTGTATCCCAATTTTACTGTTGCCCACCTCTCCGCACCCCGAAATTCAGCACCCACCGCAGCTAAACCAGCCCCAAACCACCAACCCTCAGTGGCTGGAAAAAGGAAAAGGAAATAAAAATAAAAAGGAGGTAAAAATAAAAAGGAAATAAAAAGGAAAATCTCTTTGCATCGCTTTTTCTCACCCAGGAATCTTTACAATTTACTCCAGGTCACATAACAGTTTTACTGAGATGATTAAAAATATATATTTTTTTTTTCACTAATGCAGTAAAAGCAATAAAATGACAGCATAAGCCCAAAGTGAAGCACAGAGGTTTTATGTCACTAGAGCAAGTTTTGCTTTGCTGAATAAACCCCACTGAGGAGGTTTTTCCAGAGCCCAGGGAGACGCGAGCCCTCAGCAGGGCCGAGTTTGCAGCGCTGGGCCTTGGGGTGTCACCCTCGGCCCTCGCATGTCGGGGGAGAGGGAACTGCCCCCCGAAGGGTGCTCCGGGGGTCAGGGTGCAGGGGCCAGTGGCTGGGGCTCCCTCCTTGCCTCTTCCACTTGCCCGGCTCTCCCTGGGTGCTGGGGCTCCTGCAAGTGCCGGCAGGTCCCTGGCCAGCTCTCATATCGCTTTTGGGATGAAAATTCACCTGCTTTTTCCTTTTTTTTTTTAATTGAGGACATGTCAGCTTCTTCATCATTGATATAATCTTTTACTATAGGTGGCCTCTATTTATATATAATACATCCAGCCTCCCTTGATGTGAAAAGCATGTGGGTGGTTTCATACTGATGCCCCTTTACAGAGGACCAAAGCAAAAATTACAGGCAAACCGTTCCTACCTGCAACAAAAGCCTGCAGGTGAATGCACTTCAAAACAACTCTGCTTAAAAAACTGTGAACCATCTCATTTTTCTTCTATGTATGTGTACTCTCATGTACAGGGCAAAGCAGTGACTGAGGTGTGACAGGCAATTTTCATCAAGACCCCCTGGGAACACCGGTAACCCAGCCTTCCTCTCCCATTTTGTGTGCAGATGTACATACGCCCACACACACGTATGCAAAAGTCGGTATCATCACTGCTATTAACAATTTGTCTTGGCCTGAGCCACGGCCAGAGCCAGGTGTTGCAAAAACACTACAAACAGACCAGTATATGACCCCAAATATGACAGTTACAGGTATTGCCAAATATCTCTGGATGCTGTCACAGAATCATAGAATGGTTGGAGTTGGAAGGGACCTTAAAGCCCATCCAGTGTCACCCACTGCCCTGGGCAGGGACACCTCCCACCACACCAGGTTGCTCCAAGCCCCGTCCAACCTGGGCTTGAACACGTCCAGGGATGGGGCAGCCACAGCTTCTCTGGGCAACCTGGGCCAGGGGCTCACCACCCTCACAGCAAAGAATTTCTTCCTGAGATCTCATCTAAATGTCCCCTCTTCCAGTTTGAAGCCATTACCCCCCATCCTATCACTACATGCCCTTACAAGAAGTCCCTCCCCATCTTTGGGACAGCAGTAAAGCTTCGTGCAGGAGCTGCATGTGTGCACACGTGTGTGCATGTGTGTGATTGCATGTGTGTGCACACAAACGAGTGTGCAAGGGCCTGGGGGTTCATGGCTGTGCATACACGTGTGTACATAGAAGGTGGGCACACACAGGTGTACACATGTCCACACACGTGTTTCTGCGTGCACATCAGTGCGGGGGTTATTCCCCAGCCTTTGCCCTCCCGCCCTGAAGCCTGGGGAAGGAAACAGGCCATTCTCTTGCGGGTGCAACCCTTGTACATACAATGCCAGGGAAGGGATTATACCAGGGATTAACATTTTAAACTCCCCTACCAGACCTACTGACTCAAAGATCGTCAGGCCAGTAATCGTATTACTGTCTCTGGGATTACCGCGTTTCTGAGTTCAAACCTGAATTTCAGGAGAAGTCGGTGTGAGCTGCTCCCCAACCCCCTGTGCACCCCAAACACCCCAGGCTGGGGCCAGAGCTGCTGCGTTTGGGTTTTTCTCCTTTTCTTTAGCCATTCCCTCCATTTTTCCCTGCCATGGATGGGAGAAGACTCCACGAGTGCTTTTCTTGTTGCCTGCCCCCTCCTAATTCCCGGTAATTTATCCCGTATTAAAACTCCCTTAAGAAGAATGGCCCAGGACCCAACACCTGCTATGCAAATGGCAGCAAATCCCCCGGGCCCCCGTGGTGGGCCGGTTGGGGGACCCGGGGGCTGCCGGTGGTCCCGGAGCATCCTCCCCCGGCTGCAATACTCCATCCCCAGAACTGGGGGGACCCTGAGAGCCCCCCCCATAAAAAAAAAAAAAAAAAGCTCAGGCTCAATTTCATCCCACATTACGGAGCTTCAATTCTTTCAGGTTATCTTTATTGCAGTTAAAAGAAAATAAAAATAAAAGCCACTACTAAGCAGAATTATTTATATGGAAGGTATAAAAGAAAACCTGAGCATCTCAGCATGTAGTTAAGCTTCCTGCTTTTGCACGTTGTTGGGGGGATTTTATCCGCAAGGCAGTCAATGAATTTTGTCCCTTTCTTTTAGGATAAGTGTTCCAGCTTCAATTAACAAAATACGAATCAACAAAAGAGGGGGAATTGTGGGCGGGCGAAGGCGGGGGGGGGGGGGGGGGGAAGAGAAGAAAAACCTCTTGCACAATAAGGTGGGGGGAAAAAAAGGCTCCTTTCTCGGAGGTGACATCCTAATCTCATTTTTCCCAGTTAACGTGGTAGCTGGGAGGCTGGGGAAGGGCCGGGCAGGGAGTGTACCCCGGCAGCATGACCATACCAGGAGGATTTGACCCTTTTCCTTGGATAACTCGGATTAGGGTTGTTGAAACCTCAGGCAGCCAGTCCCATCCCCAGATCCCCGGGGGTACCCAGTGCCCAAATGGGGGGAGATGGCACCGCTGTGCCGGGGACTCGCACAAGGACCCCGTGCAAACCCCTCCATCTCCAGGCTTTCTTCCCGGGGCCCTTTACCATGATCATATATTTCCCAGCCCCGAGCGCTTGACTGACACTTGGACTATTATTCGGGGAGATAGATTGTTTGGCCTGAAGATGCATTGTTTGGGCTCCTCATAAAAGAAACAAGTTAAATGCCGCAGCTACCACACACAAAAATGACTCCTTCTGGCCATAAAACCAGTGGGACAAGGAAGTGGTTGTAGGAGTCAAACATAATTGATGCTCAGAAAGATGTTATAAATAATCAGCGCCAAGTCCTCTCTTATGTGCCTCAAAAACCACAGAAAGTGGCGCTTTTTTCTTTTTTTTTTTTTTTTTTTTTTCCCCTCTTTATCTCCCCTTGAATTCAGGAGCATAATACACCGTGAGCACCAATAATTGATGTATGTTATAATTCTTCATTACCCTATCAGTAGTCTGGGAAAATTGGAAGAAAAGAAAATGCCAGAAAGTTATGGTAAAACTTAAGATGCGACAGAAGTAGCTTTCTTTGCTCATGCTGTGAGTGTTTGAATAAGAAGAATGTCCCTGCACTGTAACAAGCTAAAAGAATGAGGAAGACAAAGGATTTCACGAAAAAGGTTTAGATAGAAGACAAGGCAAGTGAAACTGAAAGGAAGGGAAAAAAACCATTTACAATGGAACAATGCGTGTACTAATCGCTTTGATATATTATACAAACCCAAAGACCCAAAACATTGTGTAATTATTTATAAATGACTTCTCCACTCCTGTGTATAATACCGTAGAAAGAATAAAACTGCAGGCTACTCTCTAAACTATTTCTAAATAGACCTAGCTCAAAAGGAAGCAGAAGTGTTTGAAAAAAAATAATTAATGGTTGATTTTATGGTTGTCTCATTAAAACATTTTAATTACAACAAACAAAATACATTTGTGCTTGCAGGGAACAATCGTTTACCTACTCGCCCCCCCCTCCCCCCCGCCCCCACTTCCAAAAAGAAGGAAAAAGTGACATCACGCGTTTAAAACCTGAAAATAAAACATTCCCACTATTTCTGCAGAGCCTCCGGAGGGGTTGAGCCCCAGCCGTGGCTCCCAGGCGCTTGGGCGGGATTTCAGAGCCAACCTGGCTCCTCGGGGCTGGGAACCCCCCCGGCACTCAGGGACCCTCCCTGTGATGTCCCCGTGCTCCCCTCCCGCCGGTTGCCCCCAGCACACGGCCGAGGCCCCACGCTGGCCACAGGCAGGTAGACGAGGCCAAATCCTCTCTAGGTGAAGCTGCTCCCCAGGCGTTTCCCCCGCAGGAAGGGGTTCCCGCTGTCTCCCTGCAGGCTCAGATCCTTTTCAAATATTGGACTTGCAGGGCTGTCCATTAGCCAGCAGCCAAGGCGTGAACCCCTGAACCCGCTGGTAGCCTCAGGCCAGGAGCTGTAAACTGACCCCAGACGGGTGATGGGTCCCAGGGGCACCGCACCGTATGTCCATCCCTACAGCCCTCGCCTCTGTCCCCACGCAGGGCTGGAGAAGGGGCCACCACGCTCTGCACCGTGCCCACACAAGCACGGGGACACAAGCTGCCCCACCAAGCCATCTGCTGGTTTTCTATCTATTTTTAACATTCCTGCTGCATTGACATGGGCATCCCCCATGCTCCTCCCGTTACTCCTGCAAGGCACCGGGTCGAGCTTTCTGCTCCCAGGGTGATGGCTTTGCCACCAGCCACGTCCCCTCTCCAAACTCAGTTCAAAGCATCTTCCGCAGGCAGCTCTGCCTTCTCGCTCTGGACGTGCTTTCAGACAATGAGGGAGCAAAACAAGTAGTGTTTTCCCAGCTGACACATTGTTTTAACACTCGTCCCAACATTAGTTTACGCCCTTAGTTACTAATGGAACAAAACAGAGAGTATGGGGAGTGTTATTGATGTGAATCTTAAAGCTCAAAAGGAAAAAAAAAGAAGTACCTCTGACTTCTCTGAGGCATCTTCCAATTGCGGGAGCCGTTTTACTGTGAACCGCTCATTTCTGTGCTTGGGCAGAAAAGTGACAATAACACTGCTCTAATGATCGTAACCCTGGTCACTTTTGAAATGTGAGGCTGATTTCTAAGGTGGAGTCACCTTTACAAGCTACAATAAACACTTAACCAGGGAATGGTATCTTCTCATGGACCAGCTTTTTCCTCACTGGAAACGGTACACTTAGAGAGAGGTGCCGAGCACCAACAGCCTTTGCTGCGAGTCCTGCTGACACCTTTTCTCCAACTGCCTTTATTAATTTCTGCTTTTTCTGGAGTCCAGCTGTGAGCGACACCCAACACCCGACATCTCAGCACGAGGGCAGAGGAGTGAGCTACATGCTCGAGGTCCCCAGTCCACCAAGTGACAAATGTGCCCCATGGAAACAGGCGCACAACAGTCTGCTCTGATTTTGGATGAGCAGTTTGCCATCCCACGTAGCAAAGGATGGGCAGATCCAGCTGTGCTTTTACAGTTTCCATAGCCAAAAATGCCATTTGCATCTTTTTTCTCTCTCTTTTTTTTTTAAGTGCTGTAAGGTGTCTTAAAGAAAATGGTATATACGGCAAATTTCCTTAGAGCTCAAAATATGAAACTAATAACATCTACGAGCCCATCTGAGTTTACTGCACTTACATCAAGGCAAAGAAGTTAATACCGAAGGCCAAAAATCAGACTAAGGCCATCAGCGAGATGCTGGAAACACACATCTGTGTTCCTTGAAATCAAAGGTCCTGTTTCATTTTGGTATTTTTTTTTCTTTCCCAATCCCAGAAAGCTTCACGAAACCTTAGCAGCTGAGTGCCATAGGAGCAGGCCCATAAGGTGTAAGAGCTATTATCTGTGTTGACTGAATAATTTATCTGCAAAATTAGTAGACTGCCTGCAATAGAACTGGTTGAATTATTCATCGGGAATAAATTATCCAAGATATTTAGCACTTCTTTCTGTTTGCGAAGGCTTCCTGAAACAATTCTGGTTCTGTGAATGCATTCGTTATTCATAAGTACGCAGTGAATAGATTATGCAAACAAATTTCAGCCTATGGGTTGTTTGTGAAACGTTCACTTCAGCGCTGGCTATTCATGGCTGTGACTGATCACAGAGACACATGGTGCTCTCTCCCCTCCTTGATTGGAGCACAAACTTTTAAAACAAGAGAATAACAAATGACAAACGGCAAATGATGGATAAGGACTAATGAATAATGCGCTTTCACTGCAAACTTTCAGACAAGTGATCGGTTGTGCCAAAGTCTGTGAAACTCTAGGGAATCACAAACATTTTAATGAATAAACTATTGACTGCGCAAAGACACCTAAACAAAAGACAATCAAAGTGTTGCAGACAACACCGCAGTTTATTTCACTATATACAAAGTGCACATTAACAAAAGTTTAACATTTTTGCCATATGCTTCCATAACCTTTAAATTTGGGTCCTTTCTGACTTTCTCCTGGTTTCTGCTGGGAACCCCACCACCGATCTCTGCCTGCCGACCGAGGCCTCGAATCATGCCCTCACTTAAGGACACGAGGAACTCAGTGAAGTGGAACTACTTAGCGCAGAAAGTCATTTACGTATGCACGGGCCCTAAAAACATCAGCCTGATTGCAGGGCCGGTGATTGAGAGAGCTCAGTCCCTCCTGCGGAACAGCCTGGCCCCCGTCACCTGGCCTTACGGGGTTATATTGCACATGGAAGGTCTGTAGCCATATAAAGATGTTAAAAAGCAGAAAGGGAGCCGATTCTGCCAGCTCGGCCACTGGAAAACTATTTCTAGGTTGAGACTCGTTAATATTCATCACCCAGGGCTTTTTGGATTGCTCACTTCTGTGTGCAATCTTTCGAGCACAAAGAAGATTGGTTGTGGCTGTTTGCTGGTGTCCTGGATCACCTCAAAGTAAGGGAGGGGGGGAAGGAAACGGAACACCTCTGATAGCAAACTCCACTCTCAGGTTCAAGTAAAGAATGGTTGCTAGGAGCTTAAAACAGAGATAAAGACAAAAACTTACACTGTCAATTTTCCCCATTTATCAAAGGCATAGGAGAAAATCACAGGAGGGCGAATGAACCTACATCTAGTACAAGGGGAAAGCATGTGACTAAATGTGAGTTTAGGCACAGATGCCCAAAAATGGCTATTGATGGGCAGTGAAACTGAAAACCTTCCAGAGAGGCAAGTACCTGAGTGCTGACAATGGGGCTTCCTCTCGGCACGGAGAGTCAGGGTGCAAAAAGCCAGACGTCAGAATTTGGCAACTTTTTAGCCACTTATAAAACTGTGGCTTCCCAAAGTGTTAAATAGTGATACCTGAGCACTTAACGGGGATTAGCAGGGGCAGCAAGAACTTTACAATAAAAACTGCACAGTTCTTGGGTTTTATCCAGAGACAAAGAAGAATTGGATAAATATTTTCACGACCACTGAAGTTTATAAGATAAAGGTCATTCGGAATTTTTAACTTTCTGAGCACCTGCAAAACCCTTTTCAAAGTGAAGCCCACAAAAGCCAAAGTGTGCGGAGATAATCACTTCTGAAATGCAGGAGGAAAAAAAACCTGCTTTGAGTTAAAAAGTTTTAGCATTTCAGAGTGTTTTCACTTTGATGGGGGACTTGCAATCATTTCAGAGTATTTTCACTTTGACGGGGACACGTAGAAAAACCGCAAGGTGTAGAGAAAACCTGAAGCAACCCTCCATCCGGGTGCAAAAAATACGGCTCATCCTGTGGGAGTCTGGCCTCAACGCTTTCTCCCAAATCCCAACGATTTAAACCCAGAATGGGAACCCTCCGGCCGGGGACTGACGGGTGACCCCTCCAGTTCCAAGCCGGGCACCGCTCCCGGCACATGAGGGGGGTGACGGGGGACAGAAGGGGGGGGGGTGTCCCCCCTCGCCCCCCCCCCCCCGCGGGGGCGCGGCAGATGCGCGGCTGCCCGCGGTAATTGCGGGCACGCTCCGGAGGGCGCGGCGCACGGGGCCGACCTGCCGCCTCGGCGCGGCCCCGCGGGGCGGCCACGGGGCCATTGTCCCCCCGCCGCTATAAGTACGGGCGGCCGCGCCGTCGTGTGCCAAAGCCGCCGCTCACACGAGCGGATCGCAGCCCGCAGCACTTCAAAGACAAGAGCGGTCGCGTGTCCCCCCCCCGCCCCGCCTCTCCCTTTTTTTTTTTTTTCCTTTTTTTTTTTTTTTTTTCTTCCCCATCCAGCGCCGAAGTCCGCCCTGCCTCCCCCTGCAGCGGGACGCTTTTGCTTTTTCCTCTCTTATATTTTTATTGCTTTACTGCATCCCTGGGAGTGCCTTTCCATGTGAGTACGCGGGGCGCCGGCACCTGCTCGGCGCGGTGTCGCCGTGCCAAGCACTAACCCCCTCCCCCGATTATTTTTTTTTTTTTCTCTCTCTCTCCCCACCCCCATCCCTTCCCCGTCCGCTTCGCACCTTCCCCTTCACTTTTCCCCCCCCGCCGCCCCTTCCCTGCCCGACTGCCCGCAGTGACGGGGGCTCCGTCTTGTCTCCCCGCAGGATGCCGGCGGAGGCGGTCAGCAGCGCCGGCGGTGCGGAACCTCCGCGGGAGCGGAGGCGGCGGCGCGGCCGTGCGCGGGCGCGTACCGAAGCGCTGCTGCACACGCTGAAACGCAGCCGGCGGGTGAAGGCCAACGACCGGGAGCGGAACCGCATGCACCACCTGAATGCCGCCCTGGACGAGCTCCGCAGCGTCCTGCCCACCTTCCCCGACGACACCAAGCTCACCAAGATCGAGACCCTGCGCTTCGCCTACAACTACATCTGGGCCCTCTCCGAGACCCTCCGCCTGGCCGAGCAGTGCCTCCCGTCGCCCTCCGCCTACCGCGGGGCCGCCGCCCCCCCCCAGCCCCGGCAGCGACGCCGGTTCCTGGCTGTCCAGCGCCTCCCCGTCCGCCCCCTCGCTCTGCGCCTCCGCCTCCGGCCCCAGCAGCCCCGCCACCTCCGAGGACTGCCCTTACGCGCCCGCCGACAGCCTGCGCAGCTTCCGCGGGCTGCCGGCCGCCGCTCCCCCCGGGCGCTCCCTGCCGCTAGCGCGCAGCGCTCCGCGCCGCTCCGCGGGGCGCGCCCGGCTCTCCCCCCCCGAGGGCCGGGGGCGGGCGGGAGCAGGGGAGGGGGGGGGGGGTGTGTCTCCTCCCGTTGCACTTTCCAGCCCCCCCCCCTTCCAGCCCCTTCCCCCTTTCCCCCCGCCTCGCCTCCCCTACGACACCGAAAACCGGGAAGAAAAGCGACAGATTTGCTGCCGCAGACGAGGTGAAAAGTCAATTTTACAATTTGTAGCTCTCCGGCGAAGAAAAACGAGCATGAAAATTTGGTTTGAACGCCCTGACAATGCCATGAAAAGGCTTAGGGGGCCGATGCGGCCCCGGGGCGCAGCGCGGGGCTCAGCGCATCCCTCCTGCCCTGCGCCTGGGGTGGCTCAGCCCCTCCCGGGGGGGCCCCAGCACCGGCCCCGATGGGACCCTGCGCCCGACGGGCGAGCGGGGAGGCTCATGCATTATAGATGCTGACCCCCAGCGCGGCGGTCTTGCTTTAGAGCAGGAGCAGACACGGGGTATTCAGCGACGGGGCCGATAGCGGTTTAATTTATTCAAGATGTTCATTCATATGAAAATTGTATTTTTGTACATAAAGAGCTTTATTCTATTATTATGCCTCTTATCAAAGTGGGTTCTCTTTTTTTAAAAAAAAAAGAAATTGTACTTTACCCTGTAAATAAAATTTTTAACGTTTTTACTGAATTTCAGCGGTGCCTCTGGAGTTTTGTTTCTTAAGCTCAGGGTTTTTTGCTCCTCAGAAGGAGCCTGGGGTGGAAGAGAAGCGTTTGCCCCAAGGCGACAGTCAGCACGGGCCAAGCCGTCGTTTCTCACACCACGCTGGCCACAGACACGTGCGGCTACCTGCAAACATCAGCTGGCCCCCGAGTCTCACAGAGAAGGGATTAGAGACCCGTTCAGCCTATGCAGCAGAGCGGGTGCCACCAGCAGTGTTGGTGTTCAGGGCTGTCATCGCCATGGTTCGTAAGGGGAGCTGGAAGATGTTGGGGGATTTGGGGCACGGAGAGGATGCTGCACCCCTGAAGAGAGTATGGAGCTCACAGCTCTGCTTAAACCTGCAGCACTGGGACAGCCTGGTTGGCACAAGCTGTCCCTTTTCCCCAGGTCACGCGGTGAGATGGGTGCATGGGCTTGGGGCCAGTCCTGGCACAGCTAGACATTGGGGGTGTCCAGAGGGGTCCTCGTGGCCACAAAGTCTGTTCCACTCTTGGGAAACCCCAGCCTTTCCTTTCTCCTGCATTTGTGTGCAACGGGGGAGCACTCTGACCCCCCTCAACTCCTACCTTGCTGAAGGGCTTCTACTCTTCATGTCTCCATCTTCCCCCTCTTCAGCATTTCTCAATGCTCCCATATTGCACTGGGCACACAGACACCCTTAAAAGCACCAGTTTTATTCTGTTTGCCCTGATTTATGGGGGAAAATGAGGCAGCTCAGCCATGTCTCTCCAGCCATCTCTAAAACACTGGTGAATCAGAGCTGTATGGGCAGTTAATGGGGTGTTTGTGGGGAAAGGAGGTGGATGCTTGGATATACGGTGTTGTACAAGCTCGAATAAGTCAGCCCCTACACATCTCAGATGGGACAGCTCAGGGTTAGTGGAATGAATTGCCTTTCATTTTCCTATGCCTCAGTTTCCCATTTGTCAAACTGGGGTACCACACCCCCCCCCTCACATCATCGGTGTATTTATTGATTTTGTTAAGCAGAGCTTCCAGAGCACTCAGACACTCAGGTCTGCTGTAAAAGCCCAAGAACAAATTCAGTCTTCAGGACACGATCATACGCTGTGCAGGGAAGAAGGCAGAGGGCAAACACTGAAAGCATCAGGCAAAACACTGAGAAGCTGTTTATCACACAGGCAAAATCTGTGCCTGAAAGTCAACCCTCCTGTGTAATGAAGAAGGTGGAGATATGATCAAAAATATAACATGGGGTCATATAATTGCCACAAAAATTAGGAGAGAAGATGAATTAAGATAACACAGACACCTCAGTGTCAGCATTTCCTCCCTTTTGAGTGCCTGAGTCTGCAGTCTTTATATTTCTGTAACAGAGTTTTCCTATGCTTGTCTATACACACACACACATCCACGTTACTTTCTCAGTAAGTATAAATGCTGAAAAGGAAATGTTATTGCTTGGAAATCCTAATAGCAGCATAATACTTCTATTAATTAAAGGCATCATCAACCAGTATAGGCCAGTTCCTTAATGATGTCCTGTTAAATAAAAGAGATTTGTGAAATCTAATTCTGGCAGTAACAGGTCTTGATCTGTGACGCAGTGAAGCTTTGCTTGCACCTGCCCTTGAAAGCCAGGAGGTTTTGTATGGAGTAGCCTCCAGGGGCTGAAATTTAGTACAGTCCATGGAGACGGAAGGTCATCTAAAGTCACTGGGTCCCAAGACACTGGACTTCAATCTCAAAGAGAAAAAAAAAAAAAGAAAAAAAACTCCACAAAACTTCAAAATATCCTCTATTCTTTTGTGTTTTCTTAGCTGCAAGCAGAGATCTGTGGACATTATGCAGTATATAAAGACCATACATCTACCAGGACTCAGTGTATGATGTTAATGTTCCTAATGGGCAATGAAAGCTGCAAACTGCGTGAGGATACAATTAGATTCATACATTAACATGAGTCAGGGAACAGTTTTTCCCTCGAGCGGTGATAGGTTCAGACATAGTTGAACAAATCTGCCGCTGGGACAGATGGAATGCCTATATTCAGAGGCTGCAGGACCAACCTGCACCCCCATTTACAACAACGGGGTTTGTATTTATTTTTATCAAAAGAATCATTTGGTGAATTGACAGGGAGCTGGAACAGGCTTCCCCGATTGTGAACAGGCAGCTTTTTTTTTAATTGCACTAAAATCATCTCCTTGCACTGCTACAGGGAAAAAAAAAATAGGTGGATTAAACTGAGGAAATCGTTGGCAAATTCTTTGGAAATACCAGATAGTTACATGGTAAAAAATTTCCATAAACAGGCACCAATCTCAGTCCCACTGAAATCAGTGGCAAGACCCTTACTGACTTCAGAAATAACTGAAATAGCTCGATTTTGAATTTTGACACCACCTTACATATATGTATATGCATTTTTTTCATACATCTGCTGATAGGTGTTGGTAATCCTTTATCCTTGCTGGATCCAGCCACCTCCAGGGCATACAAGCATTAGGGACCCTCTGCCAGGAGGTCCTGCAAAGTCCTTAATTCCCCTTTACTTAGGAGAGAAAGTCTGAGATGGCCCCATAGATAGGGCATCCCTGCTAGCTGGGAAACGTGCTTCCAGCACAGACTTTCTCAAAACACCACTGAGATTATCCCACTTTCCCTCTGCTGAGATTTACTGTGGGGTAACAGTCCACTACCATCTACAAGATGCTCGTGTGCTCTGGTGACAAGGTCCCCAGCAGCCTCACAGCACCGGAGCTACTCTGTTCCAGCCTTTCCCAACTGATCTGAAGCTCTAGAGAGTCTCTGTGAATTATCCATGCTCAAAAAAAGTGAGCAAATAGCTGCAAATCCAAAATTCTGTGCAAGTTTTAGATAACAAGTGTTTTCTGTGATTTTGATGCCATGTGGTGCCCCAGTTACTGTGTTCCCTGCTGGGTCGAGGCTCAAACAATGCATGGGGTTTAGTTATTAACAAGAGCATCCTCAGAAGGATTTTCATTATTGGGTGTCAATCTGTTGTAGATTTTGATTTTACTCTGTACATGATCTGTAAAATACAGTCTGCGCTACTACCTGTAAGCACATGAAACTTAATACTATAATTATAGATCTCTTGGGCTCAAATGCTCCATTAAGACCGATTTGTATAGTAGGTAGAGATTATCAGAACAGAAGCAGGTGAGAACTAATTTCCAGGAGCTTTTTTATTGGTGGCATATGCAATTAAAAGAAATCATCTGGAGGAGCAGAGCTGCTGAGGTCCAAGCAGATTTAGTGACCGTACTGTACGTGGGCACTGCAGAATGGAGATGCCAAAATACCACATAAAATACTTTCAGCTGATACTTTTATAGTCTTCAAAGGACCTTACTGAAGCATTTGTTCATCTAGATTAATGGTTTTAACAAATTAACAAATTAACTGACTTCTTAAAACCAGTTTTATGCCCAGTAGCCTGGTAATAGTGCCCATCATCAACTAATCCCTTTTCTCTCTTCCTCCCCAGCCACAGGCGGAATGGTCAAGATGAAAAACTACTGAAGATATCAGAGATGTCACAGAGCCGTGGTGAAGTACCAGATCCTGTGGGACCCAGCCTCGTTATTAACCACCAGGGCAATGAGGAGTGTGAGGCTGAGCTGCAGTGGTGAAATAGCTGTGCCTCCTGGAAATGGGGCTTTCCCCCCCACCGCCTCTCTGCTGGGGCTGCTGTTCTCTCAGGAGAGGTGGCAAAAGCTTCACGTGAGGCATTGCTGCTGCCAGATCAGGGCTCCGCATGCCGAGCGATGCTCCTCTATTATCATCATTATTATTTTTTCAGTTGTCAATCTTCCAGTTTAAGATCCGCTAGACAAGAGTGAATAGGCTCTTCCCAATGGATAATGCTCTTCTCTGTCAGCGTGGAAATGATGATGGCACGGCACTCGTTGTTATTCAGGGCTCCCACTTTTGCTTCCATTTGACTGTCTCTGCAGCAGCATCTGTTAGTACCGCCCATCTCACTGTTTGAAAATCTTATGAAACTCTGATTGTTCAAAAAGGAAAAAGAAATATCACATTTGAGAGGCTGGGATGGAGATGCCACCCTTCTCCGTGCCATATACGTGATTCCGCAGGTACAAGAAACAGTTCTCACTTGGCTCCTACCCCATTTGTTTGACTCGTTGACTTTCAGTAGGTCTTTGGCAAGGGTCAGTAGGATGGAACATGCAGCATACTTCTGCATAGAGTAAAACTTGCTGAATGAAGACTTTTAGAGAAGAGATTAGCATTATTGTTTGAGTAATGGTGAATAAAGGCCCACCGACACAGTTTTGCATGCACTGTGCCAATGGAAGTGTCAGCATTGAGTTCAGAAAGTGGGGTTTCTAAATCTGTAACTGGAACAAAAATGCTGAGAGTGTCTCACTAACATCCCTGCCCTGAGCTCATTCATTTAGCTGCACTATTCAGCCCCTGCTCCCTTGCTTTCCACCCGGGAGATTCATGGTGCTTCAGGGAAAGAGCAGCCTGTGTCGGTACACGGCCTCCCTTCCACTCTCGCTTCATGCCCATGAGATGTGCTTAATTACGAATTGAAGCATGTGAGGGGACTGATGCCTCTATTTCCCAAACAGGGATTTGGCAGAGTCCTCAGGACTTCACTGTGTCTTTCTTGGATTATTACATTCTGCACATTCCAGGATAATCTTTTTTTTTTTTAACCTGAAGATTTCACAAAATTGCCTTCTAGGAAAGTATTTAAAAGTGTCTAATGGCAGTCCAAGGCGATTACGGACCATAATGGTTTGTTGCACAAATAATGGATTAAGTTCCATCTGTAGGAGTTAATTGGACTTATTTCTACAAACAAACAACTTGTTCTGCTCCTCTCTGTATGGCAGATGTCAGCAATCTGTATAAACCCATACCCACGAGTACCTCCAGCAGGATGGTCTACAGCAGCATTTGGCGTCTGTAGCCCTGTGCAAACCTAGCAGATCATCGTGCTTCTCCAACTTGCAGATTTCCATTGAGATGAAAAGCCTGGAGAAACACAAAATTTGCAAATACAAAAGATGCAAATACAAAATACCATACCTAAGATGGTGTTAGTCCACTTCTGAAGGTGGTAGGAGAAAGCACATATAGCCCAAGGGACGCCCTGGACCCAGGAGTTTGTCCCTTTCCCTACCATGGGGACCAAGAGGGGTCCTTGATGAACAATTCAGTTTAGTCAAATGAGGCCAAATGGAGAAGGTAAATGTTAAAAAGCAAAGGGAGGAAGACAAAATTCCCACCATCGTCATATTCACGTTGGATTCCCCATGGGAAATGGGGGGACGTTCCAGATAATATACTGAAAAAAAGTGTCTCAAAGGCAGGATCAGAAAGAATGAAAATCACTAGTGGCAGGTAAAAGTTGAACAAACTGCACTAAACATTCCTTTCCCACCTGAATTTCTCCCTGAAAATATTCACTTTTGAGAAAGCAAATGTCCTCCTTCGCAAGGCTGCTCTCCTTGTGGAAGAACAGCACATGGTCTTAGGATGGTAAGGGGGGACCCTGTAAATCTTAATGTGGACCAGAAAAAGCATCTCTTCTTCCCCTGTGATTTTCCAGTTTGGCCTCTGGGATTCACTGGAAACAGGCAATATTTATAGATTATTTTGCCCAGAACCTGGAAAAGCTAGAGACCTTACCAGTAAAGAACAGCAACTACAGGCAGCCGAGTCAATCTCTCCTTCCAAAGCCCGAGTAACTTGACTTAATTTTTTTTTTCTTCTACTTGGCTATCCTTAGTATAAATGCACAAGTTTTTTCCCTTAATTCACTGGTATGACTATTCAAACCGAAGGGATTTAACTCCTGAGATAAAAAAATATGACTTTTTTTTTTCCTTCCTATTTGAGTACCATCTCTCCTGCACCGAGTCTTTTGTAATCTGAAAGGAAAACCTTTCCTGTCACAACATCAGTAATGGATATTGCGCTCTCAATTACCCGTTGCTTCTCCAGGAGAGCAACTGATGCGCATCGTGTTTATCCAGCTCACTGAAGTGCTTTCATTATCTAAGAAAAGAGGTTAATTAGTATTTAATCAATCTTTTCACAGGGTACAGTTTCCTCCTCTCCTATTTGCAATCCAAAAAGATGTCAGCTTCCAAAGCCATAATGCCCTCTTGATAAATCAAGTGGTAGCTAATGAGGTCTGTGGTCCCAGGGAAGGAGGGTCCGGGCTACCTGACCCGCCGTGGCTGTCACCGGCGCGGCTGTCACCTGCCCCGCTCTCCCGGGAAGCGCTTGTTGGGATAACGGGAGATGCACGGAGCCATATGGGATGCAGGGAAGGGAATTGTCAGCCGAGGAAAGGTGGTGGTGGCTGTGGACGCCCCAGACTGTGTGTGTCCAGTGCATGCTTCACGCTAACCAAGCTTGGAGGAGCCACAAGAGAAATCTCACAGAAACTCTACCCTCTGGAAAGAAAAAGATGGGATTTCTTTCTTTTTTATTTTTTCTTCTTCTTTTTTTTTTTTTTTTAAGCGTATTTAAAGATAACTGGGGAGCCGTTCTTGTACCTGTATGGGACTGAACTTCGGACATGAATAAGAGACACTAATGACGCTTGGTGCCAAAAGTTATGGATAATAAAATCATGAGTCCATTTCAAAGAAACAGGTGTACAAGGATGGAGTTGCCTTCATTAGGCAGTAGGCGACTTTTTGTTCTTCCCTGAAAAATGCCAGGAGCAAAACCGAACCTCTCTCTCTCACCATTTCCACTACGTTAGCGCTGCACAGCTGTACCAAAGCTAAACTGTGGCTGAGACAAACACCCATCACAGCAAAGAAACTTAATTTTGGCCACTCTCAGAGAGGATCCGAGGTGAGATACTGGTCCAGGACAGCTGTTCTAGCCACCCAACCTTCCCATCTTAAAAAGGGCCCAGCAGCACTTGTAATACTATTTTTTCTGAGATATTTAAGCAGAGAAAGTGGCCCATGCATCCATATGCTCAACCTCTTTTGGCTACTGGGCTATTCTCTCTGTAGCTGCTGCTGCTGACAATGAGGGGCTGAGCCACATGCCCTGTGGTAGCCACGCTCTGGATTTCTTTCCCTGACTTTGGGAAATTCATTGTCTTTAGCATCGTCTGTAGGTTCAAAGTCCGCTTTCACTCCGCGGGGCGCCCTTTCTAGGTTCATAAAGCTACGTTCAGAAATCTTTGGGCAGACCCAAAGCTGACAAAAGTGTCATTAAATAATGCTGCCAATGAATGAAGCTACCAAAGAAGACATAGTCCAGTTTGCATCTCAGTTACAAGAAGAAAGTGCAATGACAGAGTGAGTAATTGGCTAATTGTCTATACGAGCTCTATTTTAACAGTGCAGTCGTGCGATCGCACCATCTGGGGGGAGCTCGGGGAGGGAGCCCCAGCACACACAAAGCCAGCGTGCATTTCCCAACACACAGGCCAGGCAACTGCCTCCTTCCCAGGCAGGCAGTGGGAGCGGCAGCCCCCCAAATCCCCCCAGATACGCGCTGAGATGCTGAACCTCTGCTGGCGGTGAAAAATGAGGGTTTGCCAAACGATTTCTGCATTTTTTGGAGCGCATGCTGAAGCTCACCTGAGTTGCACAGTGAAGTAACCCAAGTGGCAGTGAACGGTGATATCTGCCTGATTGCATGGCTGCTAATGAGCACAATGAAATGGCAGATGCCGGACAGGTGGTAGGTGCAACCAGCCGGCACCCCTGGCCCAGGCTGGTGCGAGGTGAGGAGGGTGCTGCTGGCTGCAGTCGGGGAGCTGGGCACACGGGTGTGCTCTCTGGGACATTCAGAAATGATGGCATTTCCCCCTCCTCGTCTTGAAAAAAGCTGAATTACTGCCTTTGAGTCCCCATCTATTTTCCTCCAAAGTTACCATGAAGCAAAAAAAGTATAAATCACACTTTTAAGTGGGCCTGGCACTCGGCTCACAAGAAGAAGAAAAAAAAAAAAAAAAAAGGAGGTAATGCCATAATGTAAAATAGTTAAAAGCTTATTAGAGCCGTTCAGGGCAGTATGATTTCCACTTTGTTTCAGAACACCCCAAGCCCATCCTTTCATGCTATTGTGAAGGCAGCAATTCAAATCTCCCTTTGTCAGTATGAATGGCCCCTCTTAAAGCTCTTTTATGC
The DNA here is from genome assembly GCA_947846985.1 of Fratercula arctica. Taxonomy (NCBI): domain Eukaryota; kingdom Metazoa; phylum Chordata; class Aves; order Charadriiformes; family Alcidae; genus Fratercula; species Fratercula arctica. The sequence continues at coordinate 15,042,198 of CANTUZ010000006.1, read as the reverse complement.
CAACATATTCCCTACAGGCATATGCCCTTTAGCTCTATTACTGATTTACCCAAGTATTCAGCCCATACCTTCTGCTTTTCTTTTTCACTTACTGAAGTTCCACATGACACGAGCTGCAGCCTCTGCTTTGGTGCCTGCCCCACACCCCGGCCCCAGCCGGGATGCTGCTGTCTCCGCCGCTATCTATCTCACCAGGAAAAGCCACACAAAAAAACTAACAGAGGAGACTTTTCAAATGATTGATTTTTCTCTCTCTCCCCCCCCGCCCCCCCCGGCCTTTCTACCTCTCCCCCTTCTTTCCATCCCTACATTTGTTAGCGCAAACAAACGAGCAAGGGTATATACCTCCCTCCCCCAGCTATAGGGGAAAAAGAGCCTTGCAGGCTTTGAGGGGGGAAAAATGCGAGTGTAAAAAACGCAAGTGGGCCTATTACCTCTACTTACCCTAATTAGACTTGCTTTGAAGGGCTATTCAGAGATTTTGAAAGGCTGTCCTCTCCCTGCATCTCATTGTGCAATGTTTGCAGAGACATTTGCATCTGTTTGTGCTTCTGAAAATAGCAATGGATGCTTTCAAGAAAGCAAAGCCACCTCCGAGCCCCTCCGCACCCAGCCCAGGGCCGCAGCAGTCGAGGTATGTGCGGCCGGAGCCGGGCGGGGGGACACCCCGGTTTCAAGGGTTTCAGGGTTCTCCACCAAGTCCCTATTTAAACAATTCCCTTTAACAATGCAATTTTAGGCATAAAATCTGCTAACTAGATTAAATCCAGATGACACAGGATGCAGAAATGGAAAAGAAAAATCAACGCTAAAGTAAATGGTAGGCACTTTAACAGGATAGAAAGTGTGAAATCCATGCAGAGCTAAAGAGAATAGCTGGCCGCGCAGCTCGGGCTTTCATACGCATATGGCCTTGACCATTTGACTCTGGTCCCATTGAGGTGATCAGCTGTAGACGTGAAGGGGCATCTCTGGCAACACACACGTTCCCCCTCGCTCCTTGAAGAAAGCCCACGAAATAAAGCTGCGTAAAGGTGATTGATAGTAAACATTTTGTAATTTGGAGGGATTAAATTTGCGGGATGATCTTGATCAGGTTCTCAAGGCATTGCCAGAATGCAATTACATTAGAATAGCCGCTGCTGGATCGCTGCTGGCAAAGCCACAATATCCGCCAAAGAAAGGGGGTGTGAATGGGACAAAAGGGTTAATTTGAATACGTGCTGAAAAGACTGGAGGTGGACAAGGAGCTCTGCAAGGACTTCATCACGAGCCATGGGCAGAAGGAGACGGTTTTGCAAATACAGAGGGCGAGCGCAGAGGATGTTTGTAAAGCACACTTGGAAAGGGGGAGGAAAAAAAAAAAAGAAAAAAAAGCGCCCCACAAAGCTCAAACTGCTTCTTTCTTACATTGCCCTTGGCTATGCGCAGAGGAGCACTTTAGATGGATTAATCACAGGGAAAAACAATGGGATAAAAGTCGTCTTCTCCTCCGTCTGTCCTGGGCGGCAGAGGGGCTGCACTGCTCTTTCCCCACATGGGGAGCGCTGGCTTCTGGCCTGGGCACGGACCCATCCCGGCCGCGATGGGTGACCACATCTCTTCCCTTGCTGGTGGGCTGCACACTTGGGAGCTGGAAGTCCCATGGGCTTTTTACGAGGGAGATCTGATTAAGGTTATGCTATCAGCAGATTGAAGATTTTATCAGATTACTCCTCCAAAAATGCTTATCAGGAATTAAGCATGCAAATCCACTCGGCCATTCTGGGGACAATACGCTCCCCCGTGCTGGTGAAATTCTCTTGCTAGCTCAGGCACCCATGACATGGGCTTTTCCACTCATCTTTTTAGCCTTTAAACACACACTGGCATCTGGAAAATGCTCCCATGCATTGGCCAGGCTCAGATGCACTGGGTGAGCTGGGAAGGGGGCCTGTCCCCCCTGTCCCACCTGTCCAAGGTGATGGGCAAGATGTTGCGCTGTCACCTCCTCCCCATCCCTGCCCCGGTCAGTACCACGGTTGCCCCCACCCCGCTGCAACACTTATTTAAAGAGAAAGGATATGTCCTGTGCCCTCCCAGAAGTGCTGCAAAGTGCAGGATCTGAGCCTGAAGCCGAACAGCAAGGTCTGAAGCCAAGTGGGGATGGAGGACACAGGTGGTGGAAGCCCAGGTTTCAAGAGGGGAGATGGGAACATGATGCCATCACAGCTGACTTGTGATTTATGGCAGATCTCACACTCTTTCGGGCTCTCGGTGCAGTGGCCGGAGGCTGTATGGAGATGTCACTGTCTTGGTTAGGTAGAAAGCAGCAGCTGGGTACAGGTTTCAAGACAGTCAGGGTGGTGATCCTCAACACCCCAAATCAGTCCAAAGCTCCTGGGCAGATGTGGCTGTTTGCACAAGCACCACTCCCCTCAGGGAGTCACTGGTTGGGACAAGGTGGCCTCTCTCGGGCATTAAGAACTGCTCAAAGCGAGGCACTGGCCGTGCATAAACAACAACGGTAGTGACCCCACTCACTTACAGACCCTGCCACATCCTGCCTGCCCCCACCGCCACCCCCTGCCCCAGCGAGGGTGCCAGCCCCAGGGACGGTACCAGCCCCAGGGATGGTGCTAGCCCCAGGGACAGTGTCACTCTAGGGACAGTGTCAGCCCCAGGGACAGTGTCAGCCCCAGGGACAGTGCCAGCCTGGCCATCTGACCCACGGGTAGGTGATCGCACACCCTGGGGGGGTCAGGTCGGGGCTTGGCATCCTCCACGATGCAGAGGCTCGGGCTGCTCCGGCCCCTTTTTGACATTTGAAACTCTGAATGACGTTTCAGCATTTTCTGCAGAGACACAAGTGGGGTTTAGCTCTGCTTTTTTTCCTCTGGCATATATGGATACAGCATATCATCTCTGCACTGTATGTCTGCCACCACATTCATCAAGCACTCCCAAAAAGAAGCCTATTTTGTTTTTATATTTAGAAATGCAGAACTTACTTATAGGGAAACGCATTTTCCATCACCCCCCACAGCTCGCTCAGCTACACCTAAAGCCAGCAGAGACCTCATGGCAGAAGGAGCCCGAGGAGCTCCAGAAACCCCCCCAGCAGACAGTTTTCCAGGGTGGCTTTGCCCAGCAGCGCGTGTGCCTGCGCTTTCTCCCCGCCTGCTCCTCGCTGCCAGTTTGGGGAGGTTTTTTTGTTTTTTGGTGTTTTTTTTTTTTTTTTCCACTGGGTTTTTGTTTCCTTTGAGAACACCCTGTGTTTGTGTTGCTCTTTCTCCGCGGCACAATGCCCCTCTCCATTTCCTCGGCCGGGGGCTCGCACGAGCGTCAGATCTCGGTGGAGCGAAGTCGCAGGGGTCGCGGGTCACCCGAGGGCATCGGGGACAGACAAAGTCTCTTCAGCCGCTAATGTAAGCCGGGGTAACGGCGCGCTGAAAGCGCATCCACTTGAGACTATCTACAAGGCACTCAGCCCTCTCTAAGGGCTTATAATGTTGACTCTCCTGTCATTGGATCCAACCTTGCTATAAGCCCTGGAGGTATGGGGGTCTTAGAGACATTCATTCAGAAAAATAAATCCCCCTGCTACCATTCTCTTCATGAAGATAAATATACCACAAACAGAACAAGGAAAGAGGCTGAACTCCTGATCTCTGCTCCAGCCACTTGAAAATTGCCATTACAAAAACCAACTCCTTTATTATCTACCATTAAAAAAAAAAAAACCAACATAGTTTATGAGACTCCAAAGTAGTTTATTAGCATTTTACCAGCAAAACTTGCTTTCAGTTCAGTGTCACTTCTAGTCCCCTAAAAAGAGAAAATTTTGCAAAGAAACTGGGTTTGTATTTGAACTCGACGTTTCTTGTGGCATTACAACCCAAGCTGCTCCAGCACGAAGGACATTTGTATTCCCTGCTGGGGGGGTCATTGCTCATCTCCAAACCGTTGTTCTTTGTATTTCTTCTTTCCTGGCCAGCAGGACCATGGCTTGGCTGGGGTTGTACAGACACTGGGCAACCTGGAGCACCAGTTCCCAGCCTGGAAAGTCATTCTCAGCCTGGAAAATCTTTCCCAGAACTATCGCATGTGGTTGCAGATATCTTCAATTGCTTCATGACCTGTTTTGCTTCTATTATTCTTGCCCAAAGCTATATCAAACTGCCATGAGGGTCCGATGCACAGTCTTCAAGGGATGGATGCATTCAGCTGGTACTCAGCCAGGAGGAAAATCAGCTGCCTAAGGGTTGTGCCTCCCTCTCCCAACTGCAAGTCTTCCTTCTTTCCTCATCCCTTCTCTTACATCAAATCTTGCTGAAATACCCCTGAGCTCCTGGCTGTGCTGACAGAACTTTTGGTGGTTGTGGATCTTTGCAAATTTACAGATTTTTCCTGAGAAAGGTACCTCAGTGTCCCCTGGGAGTGCAAAAAGAGCAGCAACTCCCTCTAAGTCCTTGGTCATAAGTGCATCCAACTTGGAGGTGTTCCCAGTAGAGACACGTCCCGCTGAGCTGGCTTCTCTCATGCGCTGACTACAAGGGTGGAAGAGTCCTGTGGCCAGAGCTCCCTGCTTAATCCTGGTGAGCACAAGTTAGAGCTGCCCATGAGCTGCTCTAAATGTCGGTGAACCTGGGAAGGGGACATGTGGAAGGTCTCCAGCAGAGGCAAAGCACAGCAGGGTCTCTGGTTAACAGATCAGGGCTGGTGGCAGTATTTCTTCTTCCACTCCTCTGTGGTTGGCTCACTCAAAAAATCACACAAACCATTGATTTTTAGGAGAATTTTACCTTCCACTGTAGCTACATCTAGCTTTGGATGAAGAGGTGAGTTTTAGACCATCAAGTTTTGCCTCTGACAAGCACTAAAGCTTTATTGGCATCTTGAAAGCAAAGCCTAAGAGTACCAGCAGGCTTTGAAATGCAACAAATTCTTTCTTCTTAAGAAAAATAACCTGGTGAATGTGGGTGCTCTTGCAAACAGACTTCCCTCCTCTACCTCCACCTGTGCATTTTCTGTCACCCTTGCTGGCATGGTGGGGACAGCAAGTCACTGCCACTGGCAAGGCTTCAGGGGAGAAGGGGACTAGGCTCTGCATGCACAGTGATGTGCTCAGATCGCGAGGGGGAAAACATGCACAAAGGGGGAAAGTTGTTGCCTTGGGGAGGGAAAAGGCTGAACTGATCAAACTGCTGATCTAAAAGAGGAGGAATAATGGGATTTTGTGGGATTCACATTGATGTTCGGAGGAGAGGAGCCTCTGGTTGCCTTTCTTCTTTCAAGCCACTGAACAAGAATTTTAAAGCCCCTTTAAAATCTGCCTTGGCTGAGCTAATTATTATCACAGGAGTTATTAGACAAAAGCTCAATGGCTTTTCCAGTGGCTCTTTAACAGTTTCTGGGCTGCCTCGACAACAAGAACTAGAGCTGCTTTTTTTTGATTTCCATATTCTTCTAAAAGTTTTCAACTGACGGTCTTTAATTTAACCCTTAGAGAAAACACAGGCAGCTGAGATGGGTGCCCATCACCCCGACTCACTCTCCTCTGGCCCCATGGCCTGCAGCATCGCTGCTCCCCATCAGCACCGCTGGCCTGTGCACAGCTGTTTTCTTTTCTGAAGTCCACTGGAGGAAAAATAAATGTCACAACAGAGTATCCAGTTTTTGAGTAGCGAGACAGAGACCTACGCAGCAGCCAGCCTGTGCCCGGCCAAGGCTATCCAATGACTTATTCAAGGAAGCCATTCACACCTTCTCCCCAAGGAGAAGGGAAGCAACTGGCCCCAGCACAGAGGCGTGCTTGTGGGCTTTCCACCTCAGCAGGTCACCGGCGTGCTCCCGGGACACAGCCTGGACCACGAAGTCCCGGTCCTGCAGCCTTTGTTCTCCACCAGTGCTTTCCAGATCTTCCCAATTTGCTAAAGTGTCGTCTTTTTTTTTTTTTTTTTTTTTTCCCCTAGGAGAAGTAATAATTACATGCGTTTTTAACCAGGGAGTACCCAAGGAAAAGCAAAAAGTAATAAGCAAAAAAGCCAAGTGGCAATAAGGCTGTTTGAGGTGGGTATTTCTCCAAAGATTCCCCAGCACCAGAGGGGACCTAGGACCTCATTTAGCCCCTCCAAGTCTGAAAAACCTTCGGTATTCCCCAGGGGGGAGCATTTCCCCACTCCCAAGCAGAATGGCAGTGCATGAAATGTGGAAAGCAGCTACCAGTGCAGCTCTCACTGTTCCCTGTCTCTATCCAGCCTGGGGGCTGCGGGGTGCACTTGTGGACCCCATGGTCCATCCAGCGGTGAAAGCACCTTGTTCCATGCCTCCATCTCAGCTGGTAGAGGTACAAACTTAGCACTGTTTTCCCTTCTTTTTAGGAAACCTCTGCTAAAAAGAAGCTACTGATCATGTAAGCAAGCTGGGGACTGATGGTGGCGATGGCTGGAAGCTGTTCTACAGCAGATGTGGGAGCCACCAGCTCAGTCCCACAGGACCCAAGCCCACAGACTGGTCCACACAGGATTCCCAGCAGTAGCACTAAATTGCTGCAGCAATTTCTTTTGCATTGTTTTGAGAGGGTCCTTCAAGACAAATGGACTTTTTTTCCCTCTGTAACTGAACATCTAAACAAAACCCTTCCGAGGGCTCGGGGAGAGACGCCTGATGGACAGCCAGGAAATGGGAATGATCAATCAAGTGCTGATGGCCACAGTGCTGGCACCGGGGCTCAGGTTTCGGCACAAAGCCTGGTAACGAAGCACCTCTCATTTGTCCTGCCTGAACCGCTGCCAGACGGTGTCCTGCCCACCCAGGCAGCTCCCTGCCTTCCTCTGCTGTGGGCGACCAAAAAGTTTCCTGCCACTATAGCACCCATCCCTGGATGGTGCCCATCTCCTGGCAGGAGCCAGGGCAGGTGGGAGGAGGATGCTTGGGGCTTTCTCCATCACTTGAGCTTCCTTCTCTTTTAGCATAAAGGAGAGCAAATGACTGCCCGTCACACTCCTTCTGACTTACTGCACAAAACACAATTATTTAAAGGCAAGAGAAGGAAGTAGGGAAAAACTTTCAGTGTTAAATAAATCACAGATGAGGCAAAACCGGCTGTTTCTTCATGCTGGCCCAGCCTAGGCAGTCGCTGTTGGAAGGAGATGTCCCTGTGGGATCTATGCCACGGCGCTGGGACTAAGAGTTTTTTATTCCCATTTTACTCATGGCTTCTGAAGTCGACTCAAGCAAACTGTGGACTGCATGGGATGGGGTAATATTTATTCTCTCCCAGATGGGCTGTGAACATGTTCACTGCTTTTTGCAGGGGTGCAGACCAAGCACACACTGGGTCAGGGATGGCTGGTGCTTTCACCATGTCACCGCACAGCACCAGCGCTAAATTTGCCGTAAGAAAATGCCAATTCAACTTGTGTTAAACAATGTGGGTTTTTACAACCCTCTTGTCAGCTATACGTGCTGATGCTGAGCTGTGATGGGGATTTTGAACAAAGATGAGGTATGTTTTCCCCCACAACCTTCCCAATTAACATTTTAAGAGATTTTTCAGGTCTGTCCTCTCTTTCTGCCCAGGACTGAGTTTGAGGTGGAGCGGAGCCTGCACAAGAGCCTGTGGTTGATGCAGCTCCGATACATGCTCCAGAATCAAAGCACTGATTCAGCCAGGAGAAAGCAACACCCTCTTCTGATTTCTTGGGTATGGGTAAGTGCAACGTCCCCACTCCAAACCCTACATATGGTCCTCTGGGCCAAGACAACTTCCCAGCCCTGCAGAAGGGCAAGGGCTCATCTCCTCTCTCTTCCCCCTTCCCTTCTCCTGACCCCTCTCCACCTCCATCCATGCCCAGAGGTGTGTGCCGGGGAAGTCACCGACTGCACGGCAGACACCACTGCCCCCACCAGCAGCACTGAGATGTGGGGATCAGCAGCCCCCGGCCGGCCCCCGGTTCCTCTCCCTTCCCTTCTCCAGAAGTCATCTATTTTGTTGTGTGTACACACAGAAAACAAGGGGCTGCCCCTTGTTCTCCTCCAGCCATGACACATCAAATTATCCTGCCTCCAAATATCCCATCTGGCTGTTAGTTTTTAGCTTTTCCCCCCGCCCCCCCCCTCCTTCTAGGTTGTTTCTGCTTTCCTCCTCCTCCTTTCTCTGCTCCCCAGCCCATGTGTAAAAGTAGCAGGGGGGCCTTTATTAAAGGCAAAGCCCCACGGCAGCAGCTTCCCAGCCAAACTGCTCTTGTATTACTTTTTGATGAGTTTTCAATTTAGGCCTTTGCAGACAGGGGGAAGAAGGCGACTTGAGAGACAGAGGGGGGAAAAAAATGCAACAGATGGGGCCGATTGTGCTCTCTAGGCAAATTAAGGAAGACATCTGTAGCTCCCAAATACTGGTGGTCTAAAGCAATTAGTCCCCTGTGAAAAGGGGCCTCTCTGAGCCTCCTCCAGCCAATCCGCGCCCCGGCAGCACTCACGTTACAATGGCCTTGACCACAATTCACTGAGCCAAAAAAAAGAAAGATTAATCCAGGAGGAGCTGTGCGGCCAGGCTGGAGTTGCTAGGCTTAAAAGGGAAGGTTACGTCCGTTTCTGCCCGAGTTTGGAGCAGAAAAGCAGGGCAAGGGGAATTTTTTTTTCTTTTCAATGGTCACCCAAGGCATACCTGGTTTATGTCCGATGTCTGGAGTGAGTGTGTGTGTGTGTCCACACGTGTCCCTGTACCAGGAGAGAGCTGTAATCTGTAAATTGCTCAGGGACTTCAATTTTCCAGTGGCTTGTTTGGAAAGTGATGAATGAAGATGCAAACCCCTGTGGTTGGAATTATTTCCCCCAGCCCCCTTTGGTCGCCCTCCATCCCAAATAAAAAGAAGCTGTTATATGATAAGACTCCTCTGTAAGTGATAATTATAATGATTGTTATCATGCCAGGGTTCTGCTTTTACAATTGGAAATAGGAACTCCGGCTGAGCTAATCCGGCGGTGTGGTCCCTTATTTCATTCGACGTCAGGAAGCTGAGAGTGGAAAATTCAGAAAAGGACTTTATCCAAGCTGGTTATGAGCCCCCTTCCCCCCCTCCCCTCCTCTCCCCTGGCTCTTTTATTCATGCATATTTATGATCAGTAGATCTCAGTGGAGAAAAAAAACACATACAGAAAACAAAACCGGCAGCACAATGGGGAGAGCTGCTCATGGGAGGTCACAGCACCTTTAAATTACACCTCTTGGCTTTGTTCACCCCCACACAATGGAGCTAAGAGATAGGAAGAATAGCACCCTGCACCCTGGTGCATCACAATTCTCCCAATGATTTCAAAAAGAACCGGGAGCCCCAACTAATTTGATATCTTATTGGGTTTCTGTTAACCTAAGGACATGCCTCATCCCAGCCACCGAGGCTGGGCAGGGGCTGGGCTCGTACAAAGAGCATGGCCACGTCTCTGCAGTGCACTGGGTTTTGCTAGTCAAAGCAGATCTGTCTTGGTCAGGTTTGAATTTGAGCTGAGTTAACTGGTTTGGAAATACAAAAGCACCACCCGCCCACTGAACCTTTGCCCCTTTAAATTAATTAATTTAATTAACGTGTTTATTGTCATGGCGCCCATCAGAATGGGATCTTCCTGGGGCCACACCAAACTCTAGGCTGCCCTCATGTACAAAGGAGACGGGCTTATGCTTTTGGAGCGGAGTTTGAACCAAGTGACTTCTCCAGGCACTGAAATTTGAGTCTATAATTTATTTCTCGCCCAACTTTTTCCTAGGATGGGAAAAATGGGTGACCTCAGAAGCTGTGGTTCATATTGGAATTACAGGCACTAGTGAAGGGAGCAAAGTTAAAGTGGAAAACTGCTGGAAATAAGCTGTTGTCCTTAAGTTGCTATCATGCAACAACCTGTTAAATGCGCCAACCTCAATATTTGGTAACAACAGCCTCTGCAGGCAAACTAAGTGAAGCTGATGCTGATAAAGAGCAAAATAACTCCCTTCAAGAGAAGGCAAACCTGTCCAGGGAAGGACCTGCCCGTGCTAGAAGAAGACCAGGCAGTCTGTGACTACCAGCCTATAAAGCCCAGCCTTTTCCCTTCTCCTTTGGCCTCCCTTGCAGTCTTGGTTTGCAGGTGAAAAGCGAGGCAGGTCAGGGGAGCGAAATAATCCCAAGTCATTTTCAGATCCCGAATGTTGAAAACGTTTAAATGTTGCAAATGCTGCCCATGTTAAATATAAGTCCACTATTACATGGCCAAACGACTGCTGGGAATTTAGAAAGCTATTTTAATTTAATAAATGCTGAATGGAATCATTACCATCCCATGATGGGCTCAAAGAGCCTCACCTTTGATCTCTGTACCCACAGGATGCAGAAACCTTGCTGCAGTCCCACCATGTCCCGTTGGGCTGGGTTGCGTTGCCATGCCTAAGAGACATTAGAAACTGTTTGCTATAGTTAAACTCAGAACCCTAAGAGCTGAAACAACATGCAGTATTCATACTTCACTACCGTACTTTATTATTCATAATGACCAGAATGAATGTTTAAATACACTTGCATTTTAATATCAACAAAAAAGCTATCTCCCTCCAAGACTACAAGACTCACAAATCTGCCTAGGAATGCCATTAGAAGAAGAAGAAGGAATCTCTCCTACCCCTTAGGAAGGAAAGAGATAGAGAGAGGCTTTCAAAGTGCCTTCCAGCAGCAAGTGAATGTTCGCTCAGCAATATAATCATATCTGCTGCGAGCATCCTGCAGAAAGCAGCTCACCCATGTCTACGGAAGAGGCTGGCTGGGCCGGGGTATGGATTTCTCTGCCCGGGAGCTGCAGTATGGCTTGACTGACATCACCATGGGTACTAATGACAGGAGATTTCCCCAAAGACGCTTGGGGCTTTGAAGAATGGTCTTTCACTCTGTGTTGAACATACAGATAAAATGTCCACAGCAGAAAACTAATCAGATCATCTGTGGTTTGCTTTGCTGTTTGCTCAGGTCACTATTCCATGGTTTACAATTATCTCAGTCAAAAACCATACAGATGTCCAAATTGGCCTCCTGGCTTTTTCCTGAAGAGTCCTGCTTTGGAGAATAGCGATTTCTATCAGGAAGTTTTTGGCCAAGTCCCTCACATTTAAACCTATCTCCAAGGAGAGAATTGTGCTCCAGCCTCCAGGCAAAGCTGAAACATCCCACCACTGTGCATTGCCAAAATAAGCATTTAAAAATCATAAGTCACACACCAGAAACCCAGAGACAAAGATTTATATGTGGAGAGGCAAGGAAGTGGGGAAAGGAGGCAAGAGGCTCAAGATGCCTGCGTGATTATATTTCCACGGCCATTTAAAACACTTGAGAATTCAATGTGCACATTTTTGGAGTATCTCGGAATTTCAGCATTTCATTCTGCAGCTTTTCCAGTGAGCATCAGTGCTCATGTGCTTCACTTCATTCACATGTCTCTTCCAGTGGCTGGGGACCAACAAATATATAAGGTAGCAGTGGAAGTCTACTGCTGCTTGCTCGGCACGTCAATCCTTTCACTGCAATAATTGCTTTTTAAATAGGATAACTGTTAATAATCTACTTAATTACTCTGATGGCTATAATAAGGATACACGACCATGTGGCAACTTCTGCCTCTCTGCTGGAGAGTGATGAGGATGTGCTTGGAGCTACCAAAATGCTGCTGGTGAGAAGGAAATAGATGTCTCCTGGCCTTGAAAGTCAGACCCTCTGCCCATCTTTGTTTGTCTCCATTGAAATTTGGAAAAGTGCTTCTGCAGTTGAAGTTGTTTCGGTTTGCTCAAGACTTTGATCCTGCAGGAGCAGGGTGTGCTTCTGGGCTGCAAGGAGATGGGGAATGCCACGAAACACCATCGCTCTTGCTGCATGAAGGGCAAGAAAGATCTCCAATACATAACAGCCTCATCCCCTCACCTGTTCCATGTTTAGGTTTTTAAACACATAAGGGTTTACCAACCTGAAGTAAAAATCCTAAAGATATTTAATACCTATTATATCCTTAAATTTATTTTTGATTAATGTGAGACAGAAAATCATGACAAGTAAACTATAGAAATTTAAGTAAAAACTTTAGAAACACTTTGCAGGCCCAATTCAGCAATATCTGGTCAGGGTAAGTAGCCTGTTACAGGTGGCATAAAGGAAATTAATAGACTCCCATATTCCAGTCCCTAAAGGGGCTCCAGGAAAGCTGGGGAGGGACTCTGGACTAGGGAGGGGAGCCATAGGAGGAGGGGGAATGGTTTTACACTGAAAGAGGGGAGATTTAGATTAGATATCAGGGAGAAATTCTTTGCCGTGAGGGTGGTGAGCCCCTGGCCCAGGTTGCCCAGAGAAGCTGTGGCTGCCCCATCCCTGGAGGTGTTCAAGGCCAGGCTGGACGGGGCTTGGAGCAACCTGGTCTGGTGGGAGGTGTCCCTGCCCAGGGCAGGGGGTGGGACTGAATGGGCTTTATGGTCCCTTACAATCCAAAGCATTCTATGATTCTACGATTTGAGGGTTTTATGCCTTAGTTTTAGTGGATTTTACCACAAGGGCTGGCTTTGCAGAGGCACAGAGCGCTCTTTCAAAATCAAGTTCTTCAGAGGTAATTTAGGATGAATATTCCCAAAATGCTCCATCCCAAGTGGTTGTTGGTGCCTCTGAAGCAGGAGTGGGCACACGGCCCTGCGGTGCCTCTGCGGGCAGGAGCTGCCAAAGACTCCCCTCCCTCCCTCCCTCTGCACCCAGGTATCAGCCCAAAACCTCAGCAGCTGCAGCAGCAGCAGCAGCAGCAGCATCAAGCCCAGCAAAGCATGTATCGAGCACCACCCTCTGGCACAAACCTAAACTGGAGGGGAAACAGGGAAAGGATTTTTCTCCATGAAGATGAACAAAACTCTTCCTTGCTGAGCGCTCCGAGATGGGTTGTGCATGGCACTGCAGCCCTGAGAGGGGGGAAAGATGCTCTTGTCTAATTATAGCGGCCACATGAAATTAATTAATACATCTAAGAGGATCTTCAGGGCTCAGATTTTGCAGGCAAGATGCACCCCCAGAACAAAGGAGCAACCTGAACCTTTTAAACTTGTGTTCCTGGGCTGGTGTTTGGTTGCCCTCAGTGTCACACCAGAGCTGGAGCATTTCTTCACCAAAAGGGTTATCAAACATTGGAACAGGCTGCCCAGGGCAGCGGTGGAATCGCCATCCCCAGAGGTATTTAAAAGATGGGTAGATGGTGGTGCTGAGGGACGTGGTTTAGTGATGTTTTTGGCAGTGTTAGGTTGATGGTTGGACTCAATGATCTGAAAGGTCCCTTCCAACCTAGATGATTCTATGATCCCAGGCAAGCACCTACCTGGCACAGCCACCGCACCAGCAGCCAGTGCATGGGAACCTAAATTTTGTGGCATAAACCCAAAAGCAACTAGCAGAGGGGGAGTCTGCTTTGCAGAGAGTGAGCATAAAGCAGTGGAAAACCTTCTGTACCCTAAATGGTTTTGTGCAGGCAGCGCTGCTCCTGGGATGCATGCGGGAGGCCATCTGTCCCATCACTCCCCACGTCCCTCTGCTCCCCACACGTCCCAGCTCTGCCAGCCTAAAAGGGCAGTTCCCCATGTTAAACAGGGGAGAAAAGGATTTGTAACTGCTCTCCAAGCCCTATAGCAACACTGACAACAGTATTTCAGGACCAGAATCTCCATCCCCCATGCTCTACACACCCCGCTACAGCCTGCCCTCAGTGAGAACGGCAGCATCTTGACACTGGGTGGGGAAATGCCATCAAAAAGCCTGGGCTGATGATTTGTGCACTCAGGAAGCCCCAACCTTCTCATGCTGAGTCCAAGCAGCCTGATGGCATTGGGAAGCTGGGATTTCTGAATTGACTCTTTCAGAGAGGATGGGTAAGAGTCCTGCCCCAGTGTCACTGGTGGCCAGTGTCACCCTGCTCAGCCAAGCTCTGAAATCCTTTCTCAGCTATTTCTCTTCTTCATTTTCCTAACTGAAAGGCCACTGAGTGGCCAGAGTGCTTTAATGCGTTGGATCCACCTGTTCTCCCGCACTGAATGGGGGACGACTTAAAAAAGAGACAGAAAATGCTGTTCTGCTGCTGGCTCTGTTGCCTGGTCCATCCTGCAAAAAACCCATGGCCACCCTGCATGTTCTAGCCCTGAACTGCTTATACTCGTGCTCCTTACCTGCAGCTTGGGTTTCATTTAACTGCTGAGATGTCCTCTTTTCATATTTTTTTTTTTTTGCAGAGGCACTTTACAGAGGTTAATTACAAGTTTTGTACATTATGAAAGGGATTTGTTTGCTCCAGAAATATTGTAGGGCCCATAGAACCAGCAGGCGTTGTTATAAACTCATTAGAAAAGCTCAGACTTTGATAAATCTATATTTTGTCTCACTTCCAGAAGATGGAGCCAGAAAGCTGGGAGTAGTTGCTGCAGTGTGGGAAAAGCCACCTTATCCTCCTTGCTCATGAGCAAACCCTGTTCCCTCTCAAGAGCTGTCCTTTAGTGGTGAAGGGAGAATAGATGCCATGGGGTACCAGTGGGTGCCCCACAGTTGCTGGAAGGAGACTGGTTTTCCTCTTTTCTTCTGCATGACCCCCTGTACCATGTCAGAGGAAAGATGAGCTGCTAGTTAGCAGGATGGGATGGGGAGACACGGGTTTTACTCGCAGTCTTGCTGCTGATTTCTTCTAGACCACAAGAAGACCCTGAATCAGCCGGTGTCCCTGTGTTTGCTGGAGGGGACATTTTTGCGACTGTGGGACGCTGAACCTGCTTGTGATGGAAAGCTGAGGTGCTGCACAGAGCGCACTGCGTCACTCACCATTTATAACCCACTGTCAGGTTTTAGCGTCTTTTCCAGCTGACAGCACATCCCAGAGCAGAACATGGTTTCTGGGAATGTATTCATCACACACAGTAACCTGATGGTTTTCAAGGCACTTAGGGTTTTTGATTAATAGTATAACTCCAAAATTTGGGGCAGGAAGTGAATGATTTGGACAATATTTTCATAACAGTTATCACCTGTATTTTGACTGTCTACAGAACTATCCAGAGGTCTTTGGGTCTGTCATTTTTAGATGTTTCACTTACAAAAACAACATTAAAAAAAAAAAAAGAAGGTGACATTTTGGTGAAACACTTCTTACTGCTTTACTACTTTCAGTTTTACTTGTTTTATTTTGTCAAGAGGGCAGGTTAGACCAGGCCATCTGCTAGGAGGATGCTTGCAGGAAAGCTTCATTGCTGCGACCTTGGAGGCTCTTGTTTGTCTGAAGAAGGCTCTTGCAGGCTGCTCTGCCCCCTTTCCTTGGTGCCAGGTTCAGAGAACATCAGACAGACTACAGTGCGTGCCCTTCACGCCTGCTAACGGAGGTCTCACCCCTGCTCCATCCCATGGGATGCTGCCACTGCAGCAGCGTGTCTGGAAGCATGTCCAGAGCTGGGTGACGCCGTTTGGGTGAGCTCCAATTTGGACACCACCCAGGGCAGGAAAGCACCAAAATGTTCCAGCTTTCCTTCCCTGTCCCTCATGCCGGGTAGATGCCTGCAATGTGCCGCACCCCCTTTTTTGGCTACCATCTCTTCTAGCGTGCAGGACTCCTCCAGTTCAACATAACCTGAACGATAAACAATTTCAAGATATTTTTGCAGCTGCAATACTTTCCTCTTTCCAGTAGCAAGAAACTCAGCATGTTTTGTTTTGTATATTCAGGTAACAGCGTCGCTTGAGTGCTGCTAATGATTTATGTCCCTTTCAGCAGCAGGACTCTGGAAAACTACTTGGAAGATATGAACACCGAGCATTTTTTCATTTTCTCATCAGATTTCAATTGTTATGATATATGCCCTCGAGAGACTGCGAGGAGGGGAGAAGGGGGCAGGGGAAAACCTTTTATGGTATATTGGGATCCATATGGAAAAAATATATATTTCCCACACATCTGATTCAATACAGTGTGCACATTTGTAAGGCACATGTGAATGAATGCCAAGAGAGGTGAATTTTTATGAAAGCAGACTGATTACATGGCAAAAAATATATCGGTTGAAGCTAGATTTATTTACAGCGTAGTAAATAGGCTGTTCAGAAGGGCTGGCACTATATTGATGATCAAGATGTCTGGGGAAACATTGAGTTATGTTTGACAAAAGCCGTCCGGGGCAGCGTTCCCCGAGCCAAAACATCCATGTGTCATGTCTTCTCGTGTCACAACAAACTTGCGTTTGCTGGAAATGCTGGATAACATTTGCAGCAGCCTCCTGGGGACAAAGTTGGAGAAGGGAAGGAAGAATGTTGCGGGCTAAAAATGTTGAGTAATGCATTAGACAGGGCTCCAGAGATTTGGGTTACATTCCCGTTTCTGCCCCTGCCCAGTGGGGTGACCTGACCAAACCATTTCACTATTTTCACATCAGCTGGAAGCAAAGTGCCTCCTTCATGGGGGCGGTGAGACCCATGAGGGAAGGAGAGGAAGAGGAAGGTGGGATCCTCCATCCTGGGTTTGTATGCGACCACCTCAGCACCATCCTGCCAGAGATCCTGCTCGCTGCATGGCTGGACCCTGCTCCAGACATAGGATGGTGGAGGATATTCCCAGGAAAATGGGTTTCCAGAAAAATGGGGAAAAAGTGTATCACCCCTCAGTGGGCACACAGCCACCCCTGGCAGTCTTCCTCCACTGCCAAGAGAGAAGTATTTGAAGGAATAAGACTTTTCCCCTTTCCCTCCAACAACTCTAGACTACGCGTTTTCAGCATTAGAAAGAGTCTTCTATAATTCAGAGTTGCCCTTGTTTAGTTTTGTCCCATATTTCTCATTCCCGTTGTCACCTTCATCTCCGCCCCAGCTCCATGGTGCTGTACCAAGAAGAACTCATCTTCTATTTCCCCAAGTTCAAGAATTATTTTAATACCCAGAACTATAATTAGGGGTTCATTTTCTAACTGGGGATGAACTGGAGCAGAAGGGATCATGTCAAACCTGAAGAAATTGTACTGCACCACTGATCATCTCTGGAGATGCTCAGTAAACGGTAAAGCTCTTCCTCTCTCACAACAGTAGATTGTCCCATTAGATTTTCTTGCCTTGAAATGTTGGGGCAGGTGGAATCCATCATCCTTCCTGGAATGAGCCTAATTTGGGACAAAACTAATGAGCTCTGAAATATTTATTTGCATTGCAAAACAGCGAAGAGAGTTTGAAAGAGGACACCAGAATCCTATTTAAAAAGCACACCAGCATGTATGGACGCACGCAGTCACACTCACACACACACACACACACACACACAGAGGCTTTTTTTTTTTTTAAGCAAAAGCAAACCAGATTGCATTACCCCATAAGATTAGTACTTTATTGAACCTCATTATAGGTTCACGTCCTCCCATAGTCATATCCCACTGTGTTATTTTTGGCACATGGAGCCATCATGATTTAGTATCCTGTGTGAGAAAAATGAAGTCTCTTTCTAAAATATGTTGACTATTATTCCAGATGTGGTAGTTGCCTGAGATTCTTTTCAAGCAGGTTTTTATGGCTGAGGTTGTTTGAATCAGGCGTTATTTATTTATATGTTCAAGTTAAAGAAGGGGTGGGAGCAGTTTTTAATGAAAGCTAAAGGAAAAGGGATAATAAAGTGTGCTCACTGGAGAAAGAAATATTTACACATAACTTTTGTATGTTCCCCAAGAAAAATAAAATGAGGTTATATTGAAAAGCACAGTTATTATTTGGCATTCTCCTGCAACAGCAAAATCCCAGGAAAAGGCTGAATTTTAAGTAATTAGACTTTCCAGTTAATTAACTGGTTATAACTAACTGTGTTATTGGCAGTAGGTCCAGGAAAGGCAATGAGTCATTACAGATTCTTTCAAGGCCAGATCACAGATTTGCAGATATAAATGAGGCAGAGGCTGGGGGAGGGAGAAAGGACCTGAATTTCCCGCTGCCACACAAAGCTTCCCATGTTCGCAGCTGGAGGTTTGATTTACTGGGGACCCGCTACAGACAGAAGAGGTATTTGCACAACCAGATCAGGGGCACAAATGCATAAAATGAACATACTGGGGGTCAGAAGAGAAAGCAGTTGGGTGGGAATAAGGAAGATCAAGAAATTAACGGATTGGATAAGGAACAGTAATAAACAAAAGCAGGGTGAAAGGTACCCAGGTTATGAACATTTTGCCACTGATGTCAGTAGGGCCAGGCTGTGACTCCAGTGTGCGCAAAAGGGATGGTGCCCAACATTGCACTTCTGGGCATTAATTGCTCCAATTATCATCGATGGAGGAGAACTTTCTCCATAAGCAAATTCCTAAATGCTTGTGGAGGAGCATCCCGTGGGTGGCCCCAGGCAGAAGACGTGATGTAGAGCAGCAGTTCCCCTGGACCGCGAAGTGTGAGCACCTCTGCAGAGCAGTGGACTGGGATTTGCATTTCTGGTTACAAAGAATCCCCCTCAAAAAAAAAAAGGTACAAATCCTGAAGAAAACTCAGCCAGAAGACAAGCTCACATTGCAGTGGGAAATAAGGATTCAGGTCCAAATTTCCACTGAAACATCCAGCTGATCCAGCCCCGGATCTGTTCTTACAGTGATTTTGTCATGTACCTTCCCTCCTGCATATCTTGAACAAAACTGAAAATGGAAGCACCAAAATACAGGGTGAAAAGCTTTTCCATGGAGTTTCCTCAACTGCTGGGAAGAACAAAGCCCTGGGAACTGCATTGTTTCTAGCCCATTTTGGCCAATTGAGCAGGGTGAGACAGCACAGTCAGAGCCAAGCACAAAGGTGGGTTTGAATCATCCTCCAAATGTGCTTCCTAGAGGTTTTGGTTTCCTTCGATTCACCACAAGGAACTAGTTTGTATATTTGGTCATTTTAATTCAAGCACAAATTGCTGCAGAACAAACACTGCCTGCATGGACCTGGCACACGGGATTCACACCGCCTCCGGTTAATGAGTGTTTTTTAAGAAAATGAGCGAATCTATCACCTCTCCGGGAGAAGCGGTGTCCAGGGGAGGCTTGGGCAGCCATAGGAGGCTGGGTGGGATGCAGGGAGCTGCAGCCCCTTGCCTGTCCCTACAGCCACCGTGTGGCAGCAGCGCAAGACAGGTCCTCAGTCAGAGCTGCTTGTGCCTGCAGGGGCCATGCTGGGGACGCAGGAGGCAGCTCTGCTTCATGCTCCTCTACGTTTCCATGACAGCTTGTGTGCTGGGACATCTCCTTAACACAAATAAAATAAGAAGGAGCGAGCCTGGTTGGTTTTTTTTTTTTTCCTCCCCCTCGAGATAACAAATGATTCAAAACAAATTTGGAAAAGTAAATAAGAATGAAATGCTTCCACATCTGTGCTCACACCCGAGCTCACTCCCCAGTTATTCTGGGTCTCTGTTCCAGGGGGCTGTCTTCTCCCACAGTTCTCCAGACAAGGTGTGTAAATCCATATGCTGGACTTTGCATGCACATGAGCATCCCATTATCACCGACATCCCTCGTCCCCTTCCCGGCCAGCACCAAGCCGAGTGAGCAGAGGGCAGCACGGGAAATGGGAGCACGTCAGTGGCAAAGGACCATGACTGAAGCTCCATCTTTATCTTCCCACCCCTGCAGTACTGGGTGCTCAGCCTCTAACAGCCCCAGACTCAGCAGCGGGGTGATGCTCTGCCTTGTCCTGCCTTCCCCCATCCCAGCATCTCACCAAAGAAGTCAGCATGGAGGAGATGCATCTTGAGGTTGAAAGCCAGTGCTAACTGCTGGGTCTTAATATTTCTGTCTTCTCTTTCTTTTTGTATTTCAGCTAAACCCCCTAAGGCTGGTGATGCAACTGCACTGGGAAATTTTACAGATGCTGAACCCTGAACATCCACATTGCATCCAGCTCCTGTGACTTCAGATTGTTGCTCCATCACAAAGCGTTAGGGCTGAGAGGTTTACACTGAACGGAGAAGTAAACAGCAAAAAACATACAAAATCAATACAAATTGGTTCATCTGCTCTTTAGGGATGTAATAAAAGCCTTCTCTGCTTTTAACTAACAATACCATGTCCTAAATTATGCCTGAATTCAGTGGCAAGACCTGTTTTATTATTAAAGCACCACAGGGCTGGCAACACACCTGGATGCAGAATTTGCTCTTGCAGATTAATTCCTCTCACACTCAGAAGTTTGCTTCAATAACGGTTCATGTGAGTTCAGTTCTCTCTGCACTGGAACACATGAAGAGCACTCGTACAGTCATCAAGAGAGTGGGAACAGGGACTTTTCAAGCTTTTGTTGCTGTTTCACAAGCCATGCTTGCCTCTTCCATCTCAGGAGCAGCTCCTGTTGATTCTGCACTTAGCCCACAGCAATAAGGGGAAAGAGAAGTGCTGAAAGTCAGTAAAGGAGACAGAAGCCAGAGCAAAATAACCTCCAGCAACAGAAAAGCTCAAGCTTTCTGGGGTCTGCTTTCAAACAAAAAAAAAATAAATTCAGCTCAGGCACAATGCAATTCTTGTTTTATTAGTTGCTCTGCATGGATGCAGCAAGAAAAATGGGACAGAAGAAGTGCGCTGACCAGCTGGCTCTTAGCACACCAGTGGGTCCTACAGGCAGCGAGAGGGCTGTTGGAAACCTGCAGGGGCTTGGTGGGGCTGCAAACTTCTTTAGAAGCATAATACTGAGGAGAAAACCAAGGAAACGTGGCCATAAGAGGAGAATAGGGCTGGATGATGATGTTTTCATTCCCTCCTTGAGCAGCACCTGATGGCACAAGCAGCAACCTCAGGCTGAGTGTAAAAGCACCAGGATGCCGGGGATTCTCCCAGGCAGCTCTCGGTGACCTGGGGAGCCTGCGCCTGATTTTCCTTTTATTTATGCCAGACTGACACCGCCAGTAATCTCCAACTGGCCTGCACAAGTAAGAAAAGAAATTAGGCATTTTTTTGGCAAGCTTTTCAAAAGAGCGCTCACAGCTCCTAGCATTCTCGCTATTGGCAAAAAAATAAAGGGGATAAATCTAGAAAATTAAATATATACTTGCTGCTCTAAATCTATTTGCTGATAGCCAGATGTTAGCTTTAATCTGAGTATTTCAGCTACGAGGCACAGAAGGGACAGCTACAGATTAGGTACAGGAAGGTTAACTTTTATCCTATGGACTTCGTCAAGTTTTCAGAAAAATGAGGAAAAGATAGATATTACCTGAGTGATGCTGTGCTGGGGCAGAGTGGACTGGGCTGAGGTAAGGGCATGACATGAAGGATAACTGTACAGGGAACGGACCCTGACACCGAGGAACCATCCTTCTTTGGCAGTTTTTCATTGCCCCTTCACAACACCTGATGTGCTTTTTTACGCTGAATGCTCTTTTGGGGGTAAAGAAGGGACGTTTTCACAATTCAGCCATTACATAGGCACACTGAGGTACCAGTATGAGGTTTAACATTTTTCCAACATTACTCAGCACACAGGGAAAGAAAAAAAGAGTCAGACGACGGATTTACATCCCTGAATTTCAGTGGATGTGAAGGGTCTAAAATCTCCCTCATGTTTCTTTTTATTGATTGCTCCCAAGATGAAACAATTGGGAGTCTGAGTAAATTTATAACTAGCTTGTGAAATAAACCTCACATCTAGCAAAGATATTACACCGAACAGGAAACAAGCCCACAGAAATTCATTATGTTCCCAGAATTAAATGAAAACAATATAGTTTATGGACCATAGAAGGTAGTTACAGTAAAAATGAAACGAAAATCCCTGGGCTGCGCAGAAAGGTGGCGCAGAGGTCCTGGATCCTCTGGAATGAGGACATTTCATCTGCCAGTTTTGTGTCATCACTTCAGCGCTCCTGATCTCTGAGTTGAGCATGATGCAGCGTGGCAGAAAAACATCCACGGACACTCTCCTGTCTCATTCACCCCAAAAACCCAACCAGCCACACTGGGAGCCGGTCCCTCCGTGATGTCGGGGGCCACCGAAGGCAAGAGGGATGGCAGGGGATGGCACTGCACCAGGCACAGGAAGCAGCAACCAGGTCAGGTCTGCAGGGAGAAGTGCAGCATCCCTCCGCTGCCAGTTTGTGGAGGGGAAAGGATGATGCGAGGTGGAACCTTTTAAGCTGGCAAGGAAAGGCAGAAAAGGTCTCGATAGCTGGCCTTCACGTGTTTATTTTTAGCTAAAAGCATTCCTCTCCCATCTCCTCTGTGATCAGCGCTGAATTGCTGCAGTGGAAATCTGCTGGATTTCCAGCAGTGGAAATCTGCTTGGTCCTGGGTAAACACTGAAAAACACACATATGTATTGGTTTTAGGAAAAACAAACGACTAAATAGCACCAGCAGCACCTACACAGACGTGTCTGCAGGCAGCACCCTGTGGCTGCCATGGGGTGACAGGCATGTCCATGTCATGCCTGGGGGCAGCCACAGCTTTTCACCCCACATTTTGCCAGTGGGAATAATTAACTTCTCATTAATGGGGTCAGCCCCAAGAGGTGAGACAAAACCCGGGATAACAAAGCTGGATGTCCACACCCAGGGAAAGTATGGATATCACCAAGGGGATGCAGCATGGTGTCCGGAAAGAAGAGGCGGGCAGCAGGATGCTCATGTCAGCAGCAGTTTTATTTGATTATGAAAAAGAGCTGCAACATGAAAAGAGAGCTAGAGTAAAACGTAATCATCTCACCCATTCACAGTTCAGTAGGAAGGAAGATGATTAAAGGCTGAGTTGTAGGAGGAACACAACAGAAATAAAACCCCAGCATTGGAGAGCTGGAGACAAGCAGCGTGGGGCTGCCCCACAGGCAACCTGTTCAGAAAAAAGACTCGGCTGCAGTGCTGGGGATTTATGGCAGCACCAGAGCACTGTGGAAGTGATAAACGATGTTTCCGTATCGCAGGCAGATGCTGGGACATAAAAGAGTAACTGTAGATTTGCACATGCCCTGAAATGAGGGCTTTAAAATCCTGACCAGTGACTGCTTAAACCTATGCTAGGAATGTGCAGCTGGATCGGCCCTTCCCCAGGCGGGTGAGCCAGCACAGCCCTGGCTCAGGCTGTACGTTAATAGGGCTGCAGGTAAAAAGAGAAAGGATTTCGAGTGTATTTAATGCTGCTGCCTCTGCCCAGCCTCCCACCGCCGTCCCTGGCCATCGCTGCCTGCGCTAGCCCTGTGCGTCCCTCCTGCAGCAGTCACAGATGGGGCATGAAAGCAATGCCTTACTTCTGGCTGAAAAAAACAGGTCCTATTAAACCTTGCTAATTAAGAACTGACTCAACATGGGAAAGCCCTGCTTGGAGGCCCATAAAGAATAACTGACAGACAGCATTTAAAAAATGGCCAAGGATTTCGGTGTGCAGCAAGCCTCGGTCACAAGGTTAATGAAGAGTGAGCCTTGGCTAATAGCAGCTCTGCCGGCTCCGTGGCCTCTTACAGAAGAGGCTCATGCATTCGAGCAGGGACTGTATGATACGCAGTGTGGCTTAAGGGACATAGGGCATCGATATGCAGGAGACCTTGCTTCTGTCCCCAGGTCAGCCTCTGCTTCATACAGACCTCCTCCATGCCTCAGTTTCCCCACTGAGAACAAAAGCAAAGATGTCAACCCTTTTTGCACGGGGATCTGCTGGTGAAGACCACTGCACAAGAACCAGCCTTTAGGATCCTTCCACACCTGTGAGGCACCCAACACATAACATAATTGCAGCAAAACTGAAGGAAATGACTGTGGCTCCCAGCTTATCGAAACTGGAAAGAAAAAAGCTGTTCTGGGAACCATGCTGGCTGGGCAAGCCCAGCAACCTGATGGAAAGAGTGACAGGACCTGATGGGCTTGAGGCCCCCTCCCAATCTATGTATGTCCCTCATTCCTTCAGTCCTCCAAACATACAGCCCCAGAAAAAGGGAGGAACAGGCAAAGGAATGGTGTTATGGCAGCTGGGACGGAGCCGCAGAACTTGCACCAGAGCTCAGCCGCCTTGGGGAAGCCACACAAGCAGCACGGGCCAAAACTCAAATTAGGAAAAAGAAAAGCCATAAAAGGGCTTCATAGTCCCTGCAGTGAAGCAAGAAAGGCAGCCTAGAGAAGGGTTGCTTCCTTAGAAATTACTGCATGGAAGAAAAAGAGTCAGAAGTGGTTCGTGATCCCCTCTGCTCCGCGGGTTGGGGAGCAGAGCTGGGTGGGGAAGGGCTTCCCTCCAATACCACATTTCCAACAGTACCCTTTTACCTCCGGAAAAAAGTTTCACATCTACTGAAATAAGAGAAAATATAACAAATAACGTAATGGAAAACCTGGCAAGGCTGGTTCCCCCTACAGAGCCCCAGAGTTTGAGCCCTTGGTTTTCCTGGTCCACGCAGTGATTTTCCAAAAGGAGATGTCGGTGTGAGGAGAGCTCTTGGGCAGGCAGGGGCTCATCGGATCCTGCATCCTCTGCCCAGGGGTTTGTCATTCCTGCACAGGATGGCTCTGAAAGCAGTGTCTTTCTAGCTTGGCAGTAGGAAAGGGTTCTAGCATTACAGGCATCTGGCAGAGCCTTTAGAAGAAATCAGGTCCTCATTGCTAAAAAGCTTGCTCCCTCCCCCAAAAGAAACAGCTAGAAATGAGATTATTAACTTCTTTATGAGTTTTAACACAGAGATTTAGTCTGCGAACAGCAAAACTAATCAACCCTGGATCTCTCCACGCTTTTTTCCTTGTGATTGATTTTAAAGGTGAAGCAGGAGTAGTCTTTTCTGGGGTTGGGGACACACGGGGACTGCAAAGTATCTTCTGCCTAAGCTGGTGCTGTAACATTTCTCAGTTAGTATAAACATATATTGCTTCCTACTCTCAAAAACTCTTAAGAATTTAATTATATCTGAGCTTTCTTACTGTTTGCCCAATTTGGATACAATTGTTCACTAGATTCACAAGTTACAGAAGGGCAGGAGAGGTGGGAGAAGGGGAGAAATTCACTTCCATGAGAAATCAGGCTTGGGGCTGCTCTGCCTTCATTTCTGAACAGCAGAAAAGTTTCCACAGCATTATCCTTTCCAAGATTATGAGGAATATGGTCTCATCCAGGAGCTGTGCTCCTGGCCAGGTTCATCTCTGAAGTCATTGGGACTTCCAATGAGATTGAACTGGGCACATCCTTAGATACGTCCCTCCCTCTGCAGGCAGAACACAGCTTCTGCCACATGCCCTGACCTAATTGTCACGGGACACCACTGGGTTATCCAACCCCAAACTCAGTTCATGCTGAAGTCAACAGCAAACCTCCCATCTGCTCCAGTGAGGGCAAAAGCTGGGCCAAACCAAAACACTGTGGAAAAATCCCACTCCATCTGAGCGTTGGGATGATTACACATGGCAACGGAAATTACAGACATACAGAGAAGGGGTAGGACATCTGCAGCTTTCTTAGGTGAGATATCATTTATCCATTTGCAGACAAAGGCTAAATAAATAGTATCATAATTCTCTAATTCCTTGACAGCATCTTTTCCAGGCCACCAAGTTCCTGGCCACTGGGTACCAGCTACTGAGAGACAGATGCCTTCTTGAGCTGAACTAGGCTATTGGCATCAAAAGCTATGTCTGCTCAGGGCCAGGGACACACTGCAGCCACAGCGCATCCCAGGGCACAGCAAGAGCCAGAAGTCCACAAGTCCAACCTCATGTGTCTTCTCCATGCAAAGGAAACCCTGAAAGCAACCCAAACCATTTCTGATCCTGCTGGATGTTTTTGGAAATAGCATGGCCAGCAGGATACCCAGCCTCCCAGGCTTCTCTTCTAATATTCAAACAAAGGGTGTTTTTATCACAGTTATAAATATTCATCCCAATTTACAGTCGTTTCCTTTTTTTTATTCAACCAACTTGTGTAAGTAGCTCAGACGAAGCCAAGCTTTGAATCTTTTGAGCATCACCAATTACTAGTCTGTACCAAGGCTGGCTTCCTTCTTGCTCTCAGCCTGCTGATATTCAACAGGACACTCACTCCATGGCAAAGCTTTCTCAGGCTCGTGCACATCCAAAGACTGTACTCAAATGGCAATTATTCCTGCGGTGACTTATGTGGTTGAGCTGCTGAGGCCAGAACTGGCAGGAAACACATGTTAGAAATTAGTGTATATGTCTGGTACTGTCTCTTTCTCTGTTTCTCCAGGTGGCTAAGCAAAAGCAAGAGCAAGAACATTTTCTGATGCTGACCCTGGTTAATGTGAGCATAAATACAAGGTTAATACCCAAAGGACGGTTGACGAAGGAAAAAGTGAAGAAAAGTAATCAGGATGAGGAAAGTAATTCAAACAATTCCTTGAAAAATGTGCACCTTTGGCTTGTATTCTGACAACAAAGGGCGAGGATTACCATGAAATAGAAGAGTAGCATGTGTTATGCTACTTACTCCTTTAGGAAGTAAATCAGTGACGTTAAAGAAGATGTTAAATCTTTTTGTAAAACTAACTCAGTCGCTATTTTTAATCAGACATTATGTCCCAGCACCAGGCAGTGTGTTCAGGTCCCTCTATGTGAATGCAGATGGCTTTCCTGTGTGGACAGATAATGTTTTCTTGCAATCTTAGAGCCCAGCTTGTCCTCAGGGCTTTCAAAACCCACTGCACTGAAATGGAGATCCTGCTGCCTGAAGCATTTGCAGAGCCAATCCTGTTGCATTTGCATCCTGTTGCAGCACCCTCCTGAGCACCTATAGGTGCTGCAGGCTGACACCCCTGCACATCTCCCCAGGCGAGAGCCTCCAGGCACAATGCAGAGAAAACAACTATTTAACACACTAAATACAGCATCACACCTCCAGCGGGTGACAGACCTGGCGACTGTATTCTCATTTCTGTGCCAGATGATGCACAGCCCTGGAGAGGACAGGCGTGATGCCCACAGCACTCCCCACTTGGCCTCCTCCTCATGATTCATCTTCTCTTCTGGGCACAGGTTTGGAGAAATCCCCAGGGTGTTTCCACTGGAGTCAGGGAACAAGGAATGCCAGCAGAGCTGCTGCAATTTCAGTGCTGGGGGCATCGGTGCAAACAAGGATGAGCCAAAAGGCCAGGTGCCACGATGTCAGGGGAATTATTCATCACCTCCACCATTTTCTTGTCTTTACATATTTTTTCAGTACTATGCTTAAGAACTTTTCTGCATATTTGCAATGTGGGATGACCAGTATGAGCCATTATGGCCAGAGGACCACGAGTTTTTATTATCCTCCTGGCTAGAGAAGATCAAGAACCTAACATAGCTCTTGTTGGAGTTGGGAGAACTGTGCTTGTGACTGAGGCAGGATCACATCTTGGATATATTAAAATGTGTTCAAATAAGCAAGATGTGCATTTTTTCCATCTACCTATTGGCTTTCCTGGAAGAGATGTGACATCTCCCCACGCATGGGAGATGTAGGCTTTACATCTTTTGGCCCTCTATGAGATGCTGTTTGGGACACCGGAGCATGTGGAAGCAGCAGCTGGGGAACAGAGGCTGAACGCTGCCTTCTCCCTTTTCCAGCCCCCTCAAACTGACCTTCCCTGAGCCGTTTGATGATGTAATTTTGGGCAAATAAATGTACTAAGTTCTGCATTTTTTAATGCCAGAGACTATAGCACTTTCCTGTGGGAAGGAAGAGGGAAATTCCTGCTCCCTCCCCCACCACATACTCAAGCAAAGCACAGTCTGTCCCAAAACTTTAATAAATTTTTATACATACTTCAGGCCAGTTTCTGCTCTCAAATTCATCAAGGTAATTCTGGAATGAACAGACTTCAGTGGAGCTGTTCCAGTTTCCCTGAGAGTAAAATTGCCTTTTCTCTGCCCAGTGCAATTGAATGAAAATGGCAGGAACCACAGCTTTGATGTTCCCCTCACAGACTGGATCTCTTCCTCTACTCACTTGTCCCAAGGTTTGCTTCAGTAGCTGTGATCTTCTTCAATTAGCTTGTCAGCTACATTTCACATCCCAGAGATGGGAGGTACTGTAGGAAATGAAGAAAAGGCAGCACAAGCGCAAGGTGGGGCTGCAGAGGAGGCTCTGGGCTGTGCTGAGAGCTTCTCCCTGTCCTCCTGCACCATGCCAGGAGGGCTGCAAGGGCAACCACGAGCAGGTCCCTGGCTACTTCCCAGCTCTCTGCAATATGTGCTGAATGCAAGGTTTGGTATTGCTTCTTCTGCCTAGGAGCACTGCCCACTCTGGAAGCATCCCACAGCATCTGCTCAGCTCTGTAGGTCTTTCCACCTATGGACCAAACTGGATCTCTTCCCAGATGATCAAGGAATCAAGATAAGAGAAGTAGCACTTATTCATAAAAAGAAACGTTCCCAGAACATTACGGCCAGCACAGGAGAGGAGGCATGTGCACTCACCCTGGCTCCTGATTTACAGCGCTGTGGATGAGCATTAGGAAGTGCAATTCTTTTTCCAGGACAGAGGCTTTCAGCTCAAACAATAGGCAAGGATATGAATACTTCTAACACTGCCTATAAATTCTTGCTGAATGTGTAGCAGGGAGAGTTAAGAATGAGCCCGGTTGGTTACAGAAACATACTTCAAGTAATTTCAGGCAAAATGAAGTGAAAATTAATACAATATATGTTTTCAACCTTCCGTAAGGCAATAGTCTCATCAAACAGAGAGGTCCAGCTCAGGTTCTGCTCCTCTGTCATCTTCGGAGGCAGCAGACTAGATAGAAAATAATCCTTTTTAACCCTTTGAAGTCATCATTTCTCTGGGTCTTACATTCCCTTTGTCCATTATGGCCCTTCCAATACACCATCGTGTCACCCTTTTGGCTTTTAAGTTGCTTTGCTCTACTTCCTTCAAAACCACGTGTCAGCCTGGGAGCAGGGAAGGGAGGGAATCTAAAGTCAGAAAAAATCCTGCTAAAGAAAAAGTCGAACTTAAGGCAAGTTCCCTGGTGCCCAGCCAAGCCTTGTGCTGTTCTCCTGGCTGTTCTCCCCCTTGTTTCTGACAGACCTGCGCTGCAGGAGCAGCACTTCATCGTTGCGTGATCTGTGAAATAAACCTTGTCAGGTCTTACCATGTCATCCGACCACCCAGTAATACATTAAAATATACCACATCACTTAAAATCTGTAGCTGTAGACAAAGGGCCTGCCTAAAACCACTCTTCCCTCAAAGAAAACCAGATGCACTTGCAAGACCTTCAATTACCCCTTAAGCCACCTTCTCCTCCCTGCTCCACTCATCCCTAGAGTCCCTGGAAAACAGATGGTCCTTGCAGTTTGCCTGCAAGTTTAATAAATCTGGTGGGCCAAATGAGAGGAAGCATGTTTCAGAAAGAGCGGGCTGTGATGAGGAGGCCCTGCCAGCTACTCCCCCCACTCACCACGGATTTGGGCTGGAGCCCCTCCAACACCCGCGGCTGTTGCAGGTTCCCACTGGGAGGAGGAGCTCCCTCTCCCCTTCCCCCTCTTTACTACCCAGGTCACAAAATGGTTAATGCTTTGCAAGCTCTGCTCCAGACCTGGAATTCCACCCCGAAACGTGTTGGCAGCCAGCACCGATCCCAGAGCTCTGCTCTAACGGGCTGCGGGTGTGAAATTCTGCTTAACGAGGGGGCAGCTGCACGCAGAGGGCTCCCCTTGCCCCCTGACCTGCTCAGCCCCCAGGAATGGCAGTGTGGACCCTTCGGAGACAAAGGATCACACTCACATCTCCAAGCATGGGCAACTGGAAGCTGTGTCCAACATGTACCTGCCACATCCCAGATAATTCGAACGTCCCTGAGAAGGAGCAAGGCTGATTTATCTCCTGCAGATGCCCCAGGGAGGAAACACGTTTGCTGGCTTTCCTTTACTTGTTGGACATATACACAATCCTGCCATATTTTTTCATGGAATAGTTGGATTTCTCTCTTAGGTTTTGCCTCCAGGAACCCCATTGTGACCATTAGGCAAACCTCCTCTAAAGCCACGATCTGCCTGTTGCTCATAACCAGTAACAGGGATAAGCCACTGCATGCACAAACATGGGACTACTGCTGGGGGAAAGTCTCCTCCTCCCAATGGGGCAGCTCAGGAGCGAGCACTGCAGCACTGCAGACATCAGCATCTAACTCTCATCTATAAAGATTCAGGTCCAACTTGGTTCAAACATATGCCAAAAATATGGACACATTCAGCTCAAAGTAATGACAAAGCTTATAATCAGCTCATAAAGAGGACTTTAATCAGCTGTTTATGTGGCTTTCCTTGATGGGGAGACTGATGTGAAATGATGTGCCCAGGTGCAGTGGCTTGGGTGCCACCCCTTCCCTCCACCCCGTACTGCAGGAGGCTGCAGCTATGGTGGGGAAGAAGGAAATAAAAGGATGGATTTTGCTAGTTTAAATTTAAATCTCAGCTTGTTAGAGAATATCAAATAGCTCTTACGGATTTATCTTCCTAATGTAGCTCCCAGCAAGGAAGTCCATTTCCAGTTTAACCCAATGTGCACTGAGGTTCCTGCATTGAGTAATGCAATTTTGATTGCTTTTGTACAGGACAGGGAAGTCTTTGCAAGTACTTCAACTCCGAGGTCACCACATTCTGCACAAGGACATAAAATAGCAGCCGAGCTCTATTTCCTTCCTGGTTCTGATGGAACAGAAGGAAGAAACAGCAGTGATCTCCAAACCTTCTCTGAACAGAGGGCTCAGACACTGCGCTTTAATGAGCTGCTATCACCCTGACCTGAGAGCTGAAGTATTTCAAGACATTTCTCAGCAGCTGCATTGCGAAGTTAATGATCTGTTCATTGCAAGAGCACATACAGCTTCAGGCTGAAGGATATGGAGTCAGCCTACTTGCCTTGAACCTTTTGATATTAACCTTCTCCCAGCATTTGACCTTAGAAATGTGACCAAGGAAAGTCACCAGCATAAAGAGAAGGGACTGTGATTGCAATTAGGTGGTAGGCTTCACGTTTGTGGAGTCCAAGTATGATGGATGTAGTTATGGATGTTTTCGCAAAAGAGTTGTCTTGCTTCAAACTTGGAACTGATTTGCCTCAAACCTGGACTGATAGATCGATGCAGATAAAACAGGGGTGACTGATGAAAAAAACCCACCATTATATATGTGAATAAAAGCTGGACTAGGAAGATTTGAATTAGCTTTGTTTCAAGGAGTGGACAAATCTACAGACCAAAGCAACACAGAAAACCTCACCAGGCTCATTCCAAGATGAGAGCTTATGAGATAAGGATTGTTGTTTTAGCACACTCGAGTGTTAACAGAGAAAACAGGACTGTGTTCAAATCTCCAAAACTGTCCAAAAGAAAAGCTTGAATCTGCAGTCAGGAAATTACTAAGAGAGAAAAGCTTGTTATACAAAAGGACACCATCTGAGTTAAAGGTACTTGGGTGCACCAAACACAAAATCATCATCGTCAAAACCTGTTTTGCTGATGTGCAAGTATTTCAGTTTGCTGAAGTAATTTTGAAGTGTTTACACAAAAAGGAGAATTGCGGTGAACTGTTTTGAAATCACCTCTAAACACTGAGGACAGAGCACTCGAGCATCTCATTTTGCCAGCAAAGAAACTTCAGGAACCAGAACCTCAGAATAGCCAAGGACATTTCTGTATAGAGGGGAAATTAAGTAGCTAGGATGAGAAACAAGGGAAAGGCTGCTAGGCACATCTATGAAAACAACCTCTTCATATACCAGTGGCCTTGAGGACAAATAACTTTCAAGTACTCTTGCAAGCATCTGAGCAGAGGAATACAGAAAAATGAGAATTTGCTACTAAAATGGTTATGACAAATTGAAGAACTCGTCAGCATGAACTCAGCTCTTCCCAGTGAGGTCTGAAGCGCTCCTTTGTCAAGTGGATGAGTTTTTGCAGAAGGTGAAGCTCCAGGCTTCAGAAAGGCCAGTTGCCATTTGCATCCCAGAGGATGATCTTTCGGAGCCTGATCCAATGCCTATTAAAGCCCCCAAGAAACAGTTCAGGAGACACTGAATCTGGCATTTGATGGCAGTGACTCGTAATCTCATTAATATTCTGTGGGAAGCTTAAGAATAATAAATTTGTTTAAGGGAAACCTTTATTTTATTCCATTAGGCAAAATGAATGCCCTGTGCATTATTTTAAAATTCAGATTTTTAAAATGTCACATTGTAGTGCTTGAGGAACGCTTGCTTTTCCAGAACCTTGCACATTGCATGTAATTCATTCTGGAACACAATTCATTTTTAGACAGAAAACCCCTTCGCTGCCAGCTTCACGTGGGAAGAAAAATTTGTTTCCCTGGATGCAGTTTCCATGTTGTTACTCTAGATAGAAGCATCAGCAACCAGAAACCTAAGCACCAAGAGAGCTCTCTCTTTTGGATCGTTTGGTGAACACCCAACTTTCCAAACTGTTCACAACTATGAGGACAAGTAGCCAGCTCTCGTCCCCAGATCCTGCTGCCATGCACATCAGACATGTCCCCCAGACAAATTTCCAGTGATGTGCAGATCTTGGGTGAGCCACAACCATCATTTTGACTTGCACCAAACACTGCTGTCAGTATTGGAGATGCTCCAAGAGGACTTCGCAGCAGTCAAAAAAAAAAAAAAAGACCATGAAATAAGCATTTATTGCTTCAAGATTCTCTTTCCAGGTGCATGCAGCCAGGGGCTGAAGTCTGCACACTGGATGAGACCCGCCGAAGGATAAGCAAGGGCTTAGTGCACTTCATTCTGCAAAGTGGCCAGAGCTCAGGTCCCAGTTCTGCAAGACACTGAAATGCAGACTTAACTGTTAAGCACATGAATAGTCTCATCCACTTAGTAGAAGCTCTTTTCCAGAATACTTTTAAAACAGGATCGGACAGAAAATCAGAAATCAAAAAAAAAAAAAAGACCAATTCCCACAATAAATGGGAAACAGAGAAGGAGGACTAATAACTGTTTATCATTTCTAAAAGCAGTGTTTGCAGTGGGAACAGCCTTGGAGAAAGATCTCGTTTGGGTCTGAGCCGAGAACGTGCTGTGTTTCCTGAGAGCCCTCCTAGTGCCTGTCAGCTCTGGGGCTACATTGTCTTTTCTTTCTGGAGCAGAGAGGAAAAGGGGAGAGGAGGAAGCTTTTTTTTTTTGTGGATAGCTCAGGAAAAAGAAATATTTCCCAAGTTTTGCAAGTTTTTCTCAATGTACTTCACTTGGTCGCTATAACTTCATTTGCTATTGTCCTTGCTGCACCAGTAGAGCCATTTCCCGGTTGGTCTTGCCCTCAGACCAGCCCTGGAAACCTTTATGCATAAGGAGATCCAGGGCTTCTTCCAAAAGGAGCTGCAGAATTTAATTAACTCTACTCCATGTTTGCAGCCCTGTGATTTCTCTTACCTTTAACATGAACTCACATATGGATTAAAGTGAAATAAAACCTACAATTTGAGTTCAATTCAAAGCTGATTGGAAACATGTATTACCTTTCCTTGACCCGGCAGTGAGAAGGGAAGTTATTACAGTTCTTTAGTGAGTTTGTAAACTCTTTACTGCTGTGGCAGTTTTAATCCTGCTGAGAGAAAATTTGATCTGGAAAATAAATTGCTCCCATTTTATTCTTATGTTTTACAATCACAGGTTTAGATAGCAAACAAGCATCAAGTTCTTTTGCAATCAACAAGCAAGAATATTATCAGAATCCAGATGGCATTTTTAGGTTAAATAATAAATAACCATAAATAATAACAAAGAAATGCTCCAGATCTTGCAGATTTTAATATGCTGATAAGATACAGAAAAATTTGGAAATTTTAATGATTCAGTTACACCATGACCAAGAAACAAGTTGTATGTCTGAACAAAATTAACCCATCCTGTGTTCCCAGACAACACAGCAGATTTTCACCATTCTTTGGAAGTTTGCAAACATTTTCGGGTCACACTGAGAAAAGTCACCAATTTCAGATGCTAAAATACTGGCAGCATTTCCATGAAAATGAGAGTCTAGTCCAAACGCGTTGAGAGCAAAATCCCTTTAGTTATAATGCGCTAACAAGATCTAACGGCTGTTTGCATGTCAGCTACATTGAACTGGAAACAAAGCCCACGCTCTGAGTGATGACGGTGATTAACACATTACGAAAGGAAGAATTGGATTTTCTGTCTCTTGAGGTCTTCAAACGAAGACAGGATGCCTTCCTGGAAGATGTGCTTCAGCAAAGGAGAAGTTATGAGGTTCCAAACAGAAATGAGCTGGGCAACATTTATTGGCTGGTGATAGATGAGGTGCACCTAATCTAATGTGCTTCCAGCTCCCCGTGCCATGAATCTCCAAACAAAAATCCATGAAGAGTTTCACCCAGGAAGTTTAAATCAAATATCTGAGGTCTTTGCTTAAATTAAGCAAAACAAATACTTTGCACAGGACTGATGTCTCCTACGTGTTTGCTTTTATGCATTTGCATGGTGGTAAGGCACTAATCCCCCTTGCAGTGTAAAGTTCCCAACCTTTCCCTTTAATTTAATGGGATAAGCTGGTTCTGCATATTCTCAGACCTCAGCCAGCTCAGTATGTCATTGTCCACCACAAAGGAGCCAATGAAGAACAACATAGAAGAACTTGATATATTTTAGCAATAGAGTGAAATGCCACCTGCTAAGGATTTTTCCATTATTCCTTAAAAAGAAGCTACCAAGGAAGGTACAGGAAGGCGAAAAAGATCTTTTTCCTTTACTCTTAATTCTCTTGCCAAGCTGGACGCTATGTAAGCCACCTGGGCACAGTCCACTGGTAGGGTTTTCCATAGCATTCTATATACCAAATATCCACAGTTTCTGAGATCCATTTGCCACACCATTAAAACTAGAACGTTAAACACTCCAGCATACTCAGCTGAAAAGTGGGGTTTATTATTCTAAATGAGCTTCAGAGTCATCAAGCAGAAACAGTCAATAATATTTCTTTCTAACCCAAATAAATTGTTTGTACTACACAGCAGAGTCAACATTATTACATAACATTATCATGTTAAGATAACAGGAAAATAATCATGCCATCTCTTTTAGTATCTCCATTTTTTGCATGGCACAAGGGTAAAAAGGAAAAATATTGATACTGAAATCAAATCAGACAGAAAATGATACAGTGTAAATAGAGCATAAGGGAAGAACTTTCCGGATTTGTTTTCACTGCTGGCACATATTCCTCCTGACACATAAAATCACAGAGAACGATAATCTGTTTTCATGGGCGAACAAAGAACTAATGATAAAATAGACATAAAATCAGAAGTACATAAGAATGTGTGTAATGGGTCACACCAAAGATGAACCACCTGACAGTGGCGGGTGCTCAGGCTTGCAAAATAAAATGAGGTAAATACAGCGTGATGCTTCCCCGGCATCCTCTCGTGCTTCTGGCAAACTGGCATGTAGGGGCTCCCTACTCTGAGGTTCAACCCACTGTGTTTCCCACCGACCAGCTGAGCTGCAGGACTGTTTCCAGGATTTAGTTGTACTTTTGTTTGTGCTTTCACTGAGTGCTACCTCCTTTTGTCTTATGACAAAAAGGGCTAATCATTCCCTTCTCGATTTCTCTGTCCACATGGAGTTTTTCCGATCCCTGCCATACTCCCACTCCATCACCTCCTTCCCAAGCTGAAATCCTTCTCTTTAGCTTCTTTTTATGGCAGCGATTACATATTCCTGACTCTCTGGATCACTGGTCTCCGGACTATTCCCAGTCTGAAATCTCTCCTTTGAGAGGGGTTACCAGCCCCCAGATCTGGGCATTGTTGCTAAAACAGGAAGGATGTGACAGTCCCTCCTCGCCGTCCCCCAAGGCTCCCACCCAAGAGAAGAGGTGCCTTCATAAATACTTTTTACAAACTTCAGGGGACATTCAGACTGAAGGAGAAATTATTTTCCCTGCCAATAGATGCTACAAGGGTGAAGAGGGAGGGTGTCACTGTGCAATCCCCCGCAAGCATCCCTGAAGTACCCAGTGCCCTAGACCATGCCAGAGGCTCCATTCCTACCCCTTGGCTGCTGTCACTGCGAGGGACACCGTCCTGTCCCCAATCCTGCTCCAGCCCCATCCCTGCTCCTGAGGAGGGCTGAGCATAAGGTTTCAGTGCACTTTCTCCAGCATTGCTGTAACCAGATGACTACACTCCCCCCGGTCCCAATTTAACTTTATATCATTAAACAACAAGATACGGTCCAGAATATCTAAAGCCTTTGAGTGGTCAATGTAAATTACACCCATCAAAAGCTCCTGATCCCCAGCCAAAGCTAACTCATTAGGTACCAGAGAAACAGCACCGGTAACACTGTTTTTCTTGAAATGCTGACTGCAGTGGGGATATTATATGAGGAACGTTTAAATGGAATATAATTTTTACTTGTTCGGTAATAACCCTATGAGGTTTATAATTGCTCAGGTCTTACAGGTCATGAGTTATTAAAATTTAGTTATTAATTTTGCATCCCTACCAATGCCTGGTGCAATGCTCCGGGAGACAAAAGAAACATTTTGGTGATTGGAAAAGAAATCAAAGCTGTTGTCTGAGGCGGCAGAAAGGAGCAGTGGGGATGGGGGGGAGCAGGATGGGCAGGGAAGTGCTGGGGAATTTCTGCCCTGCTTGCCCCAGGAACTCTCCTCTCTCACACCATCCCCAAGCTCGTGCTCTGCAAA
Organism: Fratercula arctica; assembly: GCA_947846985.1. NCBI lineage: Eukaryota > Metazoa > Chordata > Aves > Charadriiformes > Alcidae > Fratercula > Fratercula arctica. Next base: position 15,005,575 of record CANTUZ010000006.1, on the reverse strand, counting down.
CTTTTCTCTCCAACCATGGAGCAGAGGAGAGAGAAACTTGCTCTTCACTCCATTTTCAAACTGTTCTAAATTAGAGAGAAACAGACCCAAAACTACCTATGGTGATTTTTGGTAGGGATTATGTAATTTAAGCAGAACCTGAGCAGGACTAGGACCTGCTGCCTGTTCCCAGGATCCAGAGAAAGGTCTCAGCAGTGCTGGGCTGGAAAGGGAAAACAGGGAGCTCTTGGGTGATGCTCATCCCCGTCCCTGGCTGTGTCTGGGGCAGGGACAGAAGCAGCGCTGTGGCTGATGTGGGTGAGTCCGCCTGGCTGTCCCCCACCCACTCTCCCTGCTGTGACACCCTGCTGGGGCTTGGATCTGGAGCATGAGAGGAGGGGAGATGAGCAGAGCTCTTCTTGCAGAGCAGAGGTCACTCCTGATGCCACCCTGAGGATCAGGGATGCTCTGAGTAGAGCAAAATGATGAAAAGCATCATGGAGGATTACAAGCTTTTCCCTCTTCTCACTGTTAATCACACCAGGGTTAATATGCTCGTGAGAGTATTTGGCATTTGCAGCCTGATGCCTGGCTTCAGGGGCGCTGGGCAGCAGGATGGTGGGGTGGGGGTGGGGATGGGGGAAGATCATTCCCTGTGTTGCACTCTCCCTACTCCTGGCCTCCCTGCTCTTAGCTAAACATTTCAGCTGGGATTTTAGGGTTGCTTTTGTTCCTTTTTTTTTTTTTTTTTTTTTACCTCTAAAAACCTGCCAGGGAAATGCTGTGCTAACACGTTAGCCAGTGCTGTGCTCGGCACATGAAGGGAGAAGGGGGGGAACGTACAGGCACTGAAACCCAGAGGTCACCGCACCGATGAGAAGCACAGAACAGGCTTTGTGCAGATCTGCCCTGCCAGCTCCCTTCATTCTTGACTTGAAACACTCGCTGATAATCCACTCCTTGACCTCTCCTACACAGGATGCAGTGTCACTATATGGAAGCCATATGGAACAAAGGGATCACTCTCAATACATGCTGAGCATAAAAAATAAAGTTTACAATGGCACTGTAACCACGGCAGCTGGGTCGGCTCTTTGCCAGCGTGCCCTCATGTTGGCAGCTGAAAGCTAGTGTGCCTGGTATGACAAAGCGTGGCGTACCAGGCTTTAATAAGAGGCATTTCAGCCAGAGGATGCGTTTGTACCCCTCTGTAACCAAGCTAGCTCCTGAATTTATTGTCCAGCTTTTTTCCCCACTTTGAATAATCATTAAAACTGTGAAATGCTTTCTAGAACATGAGAAACAGATATGATTCTTGATGTTCCTGTTCCTTTGAAGGGGGATTCCTGGTTCCCATTAATAACCTACGTGTTATGGGATGGAGCTATGGACAATTTGCTTTCTAGTGGTTGCAGATTGGACTACAAAGCTCAGGAACACTCAGAAAATAGACTGAGTTTCTGCTCCAAATGTTTTAAAAGCACATGCATATCTTATGTCTAAAATTTAGAAATATCCCATGATTTGCCGACAGGATTTGAATAACTCCCGCCAGGATAAAGGACCTACTTGTGTTTTGCGTGGAAGAAGGGGAAAATCAACTGAAAAGCTGCATTACTTCACAAAGAAACAGTAATTTTGCCCCTTCAGTACAGAAACAAGTACAAGGCTTCAAGTAAGTCTTAGAGGGATGGAGCTCCATGTAAGGTTTTGACCTTCTTGTTCGATATCTCTTCACTAATCTGTCTCTAATAGCAGAAAAGATGTTCTGGCAGATGCAAATGCCACCTGATGACCAAATTCGAGCTGATGTTTCCATCTCCCTTTTATCGACAAGGTGTTAGTCGTACCCTGCCCTGCATTTCCAGTGCTTCTGGAGCAGATGGCTGGAGGCAGATTACAACCAGCATCTTGTCTCTACACTCCTTTGCCTTTCAGGAAGGTTTTATTGGAAATCTCATCCGCTCCCATTGGTTTGGTCCCGTGCCAGCTCTAAATGAGGAATGGCCCATTTCCCACTTCATTTCCCCTTCAAAATTCACAGGGAGTACTTGGCGTTTTTCAAACCAAAAGAGCCCAGCACAGGCTAAATCTGCAACCAGAAGCAAAACCCAGTTATTGAGCCCATCACTGCTGCACTGGCACCACTGCAGGGGAGACCAAATTTTGTTTTCAGCATTTCCACCAGAAACCCTCCTGTCCACGCCAGAAAGGAGCACACATTTTTTTTGCAGATCATCTAGATGTCTGATAGTGAGAAATTTCTCACCATATGGCAGGGCACAAGCAATGGCTTCTTCAGCAAGACAAGCCACAACCTTCCCCAATTTTCAGCCGGGAAGAAAGGGGGGTCAGTTTTGGGCCAATTGTTCAATTATTAGGCTTAAGAGTTCAGTATCCCTTAGGAAAATGAGAGAAAAAGATGTGATGGGTTTTAAAGCAGAGACTGAGTGACCTTCCTTGCACACAGATCCCAGCTTGCTACTCCACACTTTTGGGTGGCAAAAAAAAAAAGGAGGGCAAAATATGTCTTTTCTTGTAAGCTAGCAGCTGACCTCAGCCTAGCCTGAGGGCATTTTAAACCTATCTCTGCCTTTATTATGTGTGTCATATGCCCCTATTCATCCTTTGTACTTTAAAGCAAAAATGACCTTTTATAGCTATCTAAAGCATAATTTTGCTCATGTTCTCCACTCTCACCATTTGTTTCCAGTTAAAAATCAAACAGATGTGCACCCATTTTTTAAAAAAAATGTTTAATATTAGAGAGCATGCCCTCATATAAGACTGGGAAAGCCTTTCAGGGAAATAAGCCTTTCAAATAAAAAGGCATATTAGTAAATTTAAAGGTGATTTTAACTGTATATTTTCAAGCATTAAAGGAAACAGATCCAGCAAGCCATAAAGTGACAAGTGGGAGGTGGGGAAAGATATACGGTACTAGTTTGAAAGAGAAATTAGACCTGGAACAGGGTGGAAAAATCCACCTACCCTGGAGCTATTTGGATTCACAGGTTTGGAGGCAGGGAGGTTGGAGGGAGGGCCGAAGACTGGAAGGGGGCACAGGTACATGCATCAGCTCCATCCTTCCCCCCCCGCAGATACAGATTGCCAACCATCCAAAACACACCACAGAGAAGGTGGCAACCTCCAGGCTCATTTTCTATCTCATGACTAAGGGCAGGTTTTTCAAAGCCAGCTCTCAGTTTGAATATTGTGCTGTGGCTCCAATGAAGGTATCAATCATCTCAGTGTGAGCTTTGCTCTGGTTCCCCTCCTGAGTCTGCAGCACTGATGGTGCAGGGCTGCATTAAACATTCCACATCCCCTAATATTTCTTGGCGTTGCACACATTTAAAGTTCAGAACTAAATTACCTGGCTCCCATGATCTGCAACAGACATCTCCTCTGATGGTTAATGCTGAAATTAAAGTATTTCCATGTGGCTGCTTGAATTTCTTCTCCAGTAGGAAAGGACTTTCTCTGCTGACACATGCCTGCAAATTACATTTCCATTTGGCACCAAAGGCGGTTTGCATAGCATTACTCTATGCTGGGGCTATTTCATTTGCAGTTTGTGGCACTGGGGAGGAGAGCCGATACCTTTAGTGTTTTACAAAACTGGGCTTGTGTCTGCTGGTACAGTCCAGGAAGATGTAACTGGTTATCACTCCATTAGGCTGCTGTAGCAGTACCTGAAACCCTCAATAATCTGAAGTCGTTTTCCTTAATGACTGCTTTAGGGAAATGATCCTGTTTCCATACACTTAGTTTTGACAATGCAACCAAGCCCAGGGGTCTGCAGGAATTAGTGCTTTGAAGGCTTGGGGAAATAATTCTCTCTCTTGCTCCCTCTCTCTCTTTCTTTTACAAGCCAGGCTGCCAGCTTGCACATCCACAGCAGTTTCATTGATTCAACTGTTCAGCTTCACTGCAGTAAATGAAGTATAGTTTCCTCAGCTTTGGGAAAAGGAAAGGACATTTCTGTCTCTTTTCATCCCTTTATTTCTCATGAGCAGCTAAGTATGGAATGGAGCATAGTTTATATTTTGAGAAGTGTATCGAGGCTCTGGGGTGTTTATTCCTGACTTTGCCTCTTTTGCTGAGGCATCTCGTGACAAATGTATCGTAATTCAGAAGGCTCTGGAGCTTGGGGCAGAAAGCAAAGCCTACGTTTGGGTACCCTTTGCATACCTCAGGAATGGGCCATGCAAAGCACAGGCACTCAGAGGCCACAGCAGCTGCAGGACCAGCTAATGGATCGCATCCCTCAGATCATCATGGCACTGGAGAAGCTGCATTCCCAGAGCTTTGTAGGGAAGGGAAGACAGTGTGTGTTTTCCATGCTAACCAAGATGGCCCACCACTGCAAGGTATGTCCATTGTATCAGGAATTTTCAGGTGAGAAAGCACTACTTTCATCCAGGTCTATTTGTTTCTCTGTTCAAGTTGAACTATGAAGTCTACCATCACCACCTCGGTCCAGCACAGGGTCACCAGTCACTGAATTAATCCTGATTTTGATTGTATTCATTACCAAAAGAGCAGCTCAGCCATTTGGAGGCCTTCCAACCTGATCCATCTCCCAGCAAGTCCGTGGAACTGAGGTTGGGCCCTTCATGCTTTCATCTGTGAAGGAAAATGAGCACAAGTCAGGCTGGAGAACAGGAGCAGTAGAGTAAGCAGCTGCATTGTTAAGGCAACTCAAATCAGGACCCAACAGCATTCAATAGCGGTTTTGAAATTCAGTCCATTAAATCAGGACAACCCAATAAAACCAGCTTTTCACCCTAACTATTGAAAAAGAACAATGAAATTATCGCTGCTTGCTGGACCTGTTACTCAGTGCAGCAGGATTTTCCCATCCTTTGCTGAGAACAAATACAGCGGCTGCCAGAATGTCAGTGTGGTACTAAGCAATGAGAATCATTTAGATTCCAAACCATCCCATCCTAATCCTCGCCTCCCCACCAGCCGAGTTATTCGTCGGATAACCAGAAACACCTGGGTACAAGGAATTTCCTGCTGCAATTCAGCCTTAATTTCCTCAGATAGTAAAAACCTAAGGCTTGCAAAGGTGAAAGAAACCAGCAGTCAATCAAATAAATCACCACCACCACCACCGCAGCAGTGATAGTACATTCTAAATTAAATTTTAATTCCCACCTGATGGTTCACCGGGAGTTACTTTTATACAAACCATTCATCTGACCCACCTTTGTATTTCAGGCTATTTGTTGGGGTCCCATTAGTTATTAACACCCATCCAAGTTCCAGAATGGCTTTTTTCTGTGTTTGTGATCAGAATCAAAATGAGAAGCAAAGAAGGCAAAGCCTGTACGTATTAGCTGGACAGATACATTAAGGCTACACAGACAATCTTCCCGTAGAAAGCAACGAACAACAAAAATGCCAAGAAATTATTCTTCTAAGAAGCTTAGCCATGAATTAAAAAAGGTGATCAGGGTTGAGGCGTGTGGGCAGAGCTGTCTGGAGGAAGGCAAGAGGAGGCATTTCAAACCAGCACTTTCATCACCTGGATTAATTAATTAAATAAACAGAAGTAACCCAAGCCTTTAAAGCCAGATTTTTTAAGAGGGATATTCATGGAGTTTCCATTTTCACATGTTCAGCATGGCAACTGCAGTCATTTCTGTTTGCAATTCTGCCAGATCTGTCAAAGCAACACACACAATTAAAGGATGTTTTGGCAAAATTTACCCCAAAAAAAGATGAAGAGGAAAAAAAAAAGTCAATTCAATTGAAGATTCACGCAAAATTGCTGACATTCCTTTTTTCTTCTCAGTAAATCTAAATATGAATATTCATAAATGTCAATGAACACTAGATTCTTTATCCTAAGAAGATGCTTTGCTAGGCAGCTTCCTAATAGGCTTGAAGACTATTAGGACCAGGAAGTTGGCTGTCCTCGCTAGGCAGGGGACAACAGCCTCAGAGGTTGTGTTAACGGACAGCTGTCACTACCAAACCAGTGGGACTTCCCTAGCGCAGGTGTTAGCTTTTATTGGCAGGACCCATGACAGAGGCATTTCCACAACAGCTTCAGCATCCCAACCACCGAGGAACATAACAGCCCACTTCTGTGGTGGGAAGCCCTTTGCTTTCTGGGGGAGGAGAGAAATAGAGCTTTCTTGTTCAGCTTTATAATTATTTTGAGCTGAAAAATGTTGTGGTTACCAATGTGAATGCAGTAGCATCTTTAAGGAAGAAATTTGCTCTGACACATTGCAGTGTGGGATTTTTTTCAGAAAATACTATTTTAAAACAGTCATATTGTCTGTGTTTGAAGAGCAACAGAATGACAGCTGGAAATTCTATTTTCAGAGGTTCAGTAACAAACTTTACCCACCAGTTGCCTCTCACATTAAGATCAGTGCAAGGCAACTGAGATCTTTCCAAACCCTGAGCCACAGCAACAAAGCAGGTGTTGGAGCCTGCAGTGACAGGCAGTGTCAAACCAAAAGGAAAAAGGGAAAAAAAAGACCTACAGCAAAGGCATAGGAAATTCTGTCATTGCAAACTAGGAAACAGCTTGGGATGTTACGGCAACAACTGAGTGATGTTCTGCCAGTGTGAAATTCATGTTGGAAAACTGGAATTCTGCACTCACAAGGAGAAAACAAAGCAGACACCACATTCAGGTATTTATCATTTCTGATTTCTGTCACGCAACAAAGCTGACCCCAGCCAGGAAAGGCTCCCAGAGTCAATGTCACCATTACATCTCCTACGTAACACTGAGACCTTCTGAAGGAGCAGGAAGATCTCAAGCAGACACCTCTGTAGGGCCCAACTCCTTGTGGGTCAACTAACTCCTCAGAATCTTGTTCAAGCGAAGCCAAAGGAAGACCTGCCAAACTATAAGGGCAGCAATTCAAATCCACCTGGTCCCCATTACTTGGACCAAAACCTCCCAAAATGGCAAGTCAAGATAGGTCTTGGTCTTGAAGGGGAGAACATCTGCAGTTTCCACAGACCAATTTCCAGCCTATGACATGCCGATTTCCCAGGCAGAGTGTGCTTTTCATTATTGCTATAATGATACATGTATACATGGATGACCATGTCCAACAAACAGACTCTAAGAAGGGAAGGGTTGACTGAACAACGACTGCACCAGGAATAACAAAGACAATCATATGAAAATAATTATCGCTCTTTCTCCCCTCCTTCAAGCTTTTCCGTATATTCCTCCTTTTCAGTTAGCTTGGGCGATTTTTTAATTCATAAACTATATTCTGCAGGAGGGATTTTCCAGCTTCCTGGCTGTTTATAGCAATTAGGATTGCCTCTATAGTGCTATCATGTCTATTTAAAAATGTTTATCACTCACTACTTTAACCAAATTTCAAAGCATATCTCTGTTGCCCAGCAACAGAAAAAAACTGTCTGCTGTTTCCTGAATAGAAAATTAGGAGTGTAATCACCTAATGTCATCCTGTTCACCAATAATTAAGCAAATTATGTTCAAGGAAATGCCTTATATTAAGGTTACAGCAGTCATTTTTGCTTCCACCTACAGGATCAGATCTTGGCTCTTCCTCTGTGGTTTGCTAAGCTACCTCAGAAACTTACCATTTGATGAAAAGTGTTTCTCCTAAGTCCTAGTCACTTGGGATAGCCTCAGAGCTGTAACTCCAACCAGGTCGTGGGAGAGAGGAGGAAGCACACTCAGATCTCTTGAAATTCATCCCAATGCCCCAACCACAACATAAGCTTACCAGAACAGTTTGTAACTATTTTCTCTAGGTCTTCATTGCACTCTCTGCTTCCCATGGCCAGGAGTCCTGCCTGACTCCAAGGTCCTGCATATGCCCAGAGCTCAATGACACACCAGAAATGCTCCTTCAGGTCTGCCCTCCCCAGTGGTCCTCTTGACCTAAATTCAAGTGGATTGAGTCCTATGTGTTGTTGGAAGCAATGTGCTTCAGTAAGAGTTATAATGCTGTCTTGGGTGGCACTAATGATCCCAATTAAGCCTGGTCCCGTTGTGCAAAAGATGATGAGAACTGAGTCCTCCAGTGCTCTTCTCAGCACCCAGGAGAGGAAGCCACAGGCATCCTGAACAGTTTAGAGTCTTCATAAAATGACAGCAATTAATTTTAATCCCCACTAGATGGTGCAGGAAGTCAATAAATGTCAATCGTCCTCTAACACTGGACTTGTCTTTCAAGCGCATCCATATTCCACTGCAAGTACCTCGTCAGATGGTTTCTCTCATGAAGCCCTAAGGAGGGTTTGGACTGGAGTCTGAACAGGACCTGAACTCCCTTCTGTGCTACAGAAAGAGTTTTTAAACACCTTTTGGGCATAGTTTTATCTGTTTGTATAGGCTATTGCTATTATGAAGAATAATACAAACAATGATAATATTACCCACGTAGGAATTACTTGTAAGACTTAACAGAAATCTAGTTCTGCTGACATTCAAAACTCCTCTATGAGATTTAATAGGCAATTGCATCCTTCTTCTATAATAGGGTGGTTTAATGTATCAAAAGACAAGATCTGTTGTCTTATAATTAGATTGTAAATGATTTGGAAGTACAGACTGTACAGCTTCTAGTACAAATGGTCTAATTCATGGTTAAAGATCTCCAAGATGCTGGAATAATATAAAAATATACATAAAGATAATGAAATCCTGATGGATTTTATAATTATTTCTGTCTTGCAAGATTATAATGGCTTCATACCCCTATTTCAGTTTTCTGAATCTCAGGCCGTAAACCAGAGGGGTCTTGCAGGATCAATATGCAAGTTATTTAGAAGAGTGTTTGATGCACATATGACTTTCTGTAACACTGACACATGGCAGCATGTAGATCTAAAACCAACAACAAAACATGCACACGCTTGGGTAAGGATGAAAGAGAGAATGAGCATGGCAGATGTTAGCTGGATCACATAATGCTTAGCTGGAAGGCACTCAGATACTCTCTGGTGATGAAGGTGGAATAACATCCTGTATAGATGAGAATGCAATTTACCCAGGGAACTTGCAAGCAAATAAAAAAAATACAGTACCATACTCATGAAACGAGCCCGCTCTCTTCAGTCCTAAATTTTGCCATGAGGCAGTGCTCCCAAGTCTAAATCTATATGGGTCAGATGAGTTTCCAGCTCTCTGAACACAAATCAAATCCAAAGAGATAATGAGCCAAACAGAGACATTAATTATTTTTTATGTTGTCATTTATTTTGAGACATTTAATTAATGTCATAAAAATATGTAATATACATTTTCAATAAAGAATTCAAAGTACCACAATCAAAGATCACATGATCTTAGTTTCATTACAAAAAGTACCTGGATTCAATAAAAAGAGGACATAGCTTTATCCTAGACATAAATTTGGTTCAGGCAGCAATATTGAGAAAGGTTAAATGGTAAAGAAAACTAATCTCTTAAGGCAATATGAATCATAGGAAAAGAGGTTGTGGTAAAGCGATAATAAAAATCACAGCTGTAATTTTCTTCTCACAGAACTGATGCCTACTAGCTGATGTACAGCACTGCCGGTGCCTCCGTACCACGGCGATGGGCTCAAAGACATGACCGAGCAGGGACCAAATCTGCAGAATTTGTAGGTCATGCATGGGAAGGGGAGGCAGCAGCAGATGCAGTCTGCACCACATAAAGCATTGAACATCTCCTTAACATGGCTGGTGGCAACCTTCACAGCATCACCGGGGTAAAATACTACAAGCACGTTGTCTTCTAGTGTCAAAGGTGTCAGCAGCATCATTTCAGTGAAGCTGTGCCAGTTCACCCCAAAGGACAACTCGGTGCCATATATTTCCAATTAGCGTAGTTGCTTACTTCTATTTTTGAAGGCAGTTTAGATTAATCAAAGACAGTTTAAAACTTGTTCTTTACTCTTCACTGTTTATTGTCTTTGCTGTCAGCCTGAAAACGTGACCACACCAAACAAAGTTAATTGGTTTTATTGCCATTTGTACAACAGCTTTAGACTTTGATGTATGCAAAATTTGAAGTCAAACTGCGGAGATCCACCTTTTGGACAGTACATCTGGTCTGTCGTTGGGATTCGGGAGCATTAATTTACACACATGTAGAGGAAACCTGCATGTTGTTGTGCATTGCTTTTCAGTTGTTTCCATTATTTATTGTAAACCTTGGCATGTTTTGGGTTTAAGTTTTTTAATAGTCTCTTTGGGGAGTCAAATTTGATCTGAAGAAATATATCATAAAGTAACTCTTCTGCTAATGCTCAAATGCCATTCAGAGGCAGCTAACCACTGCGTATGAGTGCTCAGCACGGCAGCACAGGCTTGCCACAAAAAGGCCTTTAATTGTTTGAAGTTGTAGCAATGCTAGCTCTCTGCTTCAACTTGCTTTTTCTATAGAACGTAATAAATGCCTCTAGAAGAAATGAGCCAAAAACAAAAAACAAAAAAAAAAAAAAGAAAAACAATGTCCTTGTTCTCCAGATTTATTTTGGTTTACTTTAGTCTTCCTGAGTCCAAATTGGAAAAACACAATAATGTGTGGCAAGGCTGTCAACCCGCAGTGAAAAAAAAAAAGGCTGTGTCTTGAAACCATTGCTTCCTGAAGGGTGGAACTGCAACATGTCTTCACAGATTCACAAAGGAGCTGACTTGCTCATTAGGAAAATGCAGTTTGGTTTCCCTCCCGGCATCAGAGAAAGAGTTGCTTTAGATTACCATTCTGAATGACAGTGCTGCTGAGAGGTTTACAAAGAGAAAACTTGGATTAAATCTGCTTCTTTAACAAATCGGTTTCTCTCTGTATTTTCCTGATACTTCTATGAAAATCTTTGCTGCACATACATTATCCTGCTAGTGGCTGCCCAAAACCATCAAGAGTATCTCCAGGATGCCAAAGGCACCAGTTCCATCTTGTATCTAAGCCTCTGATGAAAACATTAGGTGCACAGGTTGGAATTGAGTTGGCTCATGAGGAAAGGCTGATATTTCCCAGAAATAAAAATCCCACCTCTGTTACTCACCAGCTGGATGTGGACAGCATCAGCTCATATTCCTAATAATTTTCATATATGGGCATCAACCAGACTATGAAATGGATGAAACTCAAAACCTCTCACAGTGAAGCCTCTATGGATTTGGTGCTCACGTGGGAAAAAAAACAAAAAGAGCTGAGTGGGACTCAACTGTTTTAAGCTCTTGAGCAAATCAGAGACCTCCCGTCGTGCTGGCTGTGCATGGGACATGACCTTCTGCCACGCTACTCTCCCCTTCCTGCCCCCTTAAACTTGCAGTAAAATATTGGACTTATTCATAATTTCTCTAACCCTCTTACTATTTATTGCCAGACCCTGAGGAAACTGTTCCAGCATCTCTTCATTCCCATTTCCCTGGCAGCTCTGCAGCTACATTCAGGATTTATCTCTTCTTGAAAGTACAGACTAAGTCCTAGACACGATCACACTATATCACCGCTCTGTGCAGAGGTTGCCTTCACATACTGCTACATTCCCTGCAAGTTTCTATATTATTTTAACACTGAAATTTTGTTTAATTACATTAACTCTGCTTTTATAGCTGTTAGCTTGTCTGATAACCAAAATACAGTCATTGGGGTTGTACATTTAAGTGTTTTAATATAGTACCATGTCTCCTGTATGCCTTCTGGAGGAATGGATGTAGCCCAGCTAATGCTGTCTGGATAACGGGAGTCCAGGAGCCAAGGAGAATGTGGTACTTGAGCATCTTTTACACAATCCAGAGCCCTGACAAATTACAATATAAAGCAAAATAATAAATACCTCATGCAATACACTGCAGGTGCTGCTTAATGAGAAAATACGTATCTTCAAGATGTATATCTGACAGAGGTCTTTATTTGATAAAATCAGCAAACTCTCTTCTGATAAATCCTCTTGCAGCCTCAATAGCTTAAATCTGCTCATTCCAGCTGTAATGTTATAACTGTTTGCTTCTCACGCTATAATCCCCTCTCCTAAACAGTCAATGGCAATTCTTACACATTGCAAACTGATCCCAACTGCCTCATTTTAACTTCAGTAGTTAACCCAGTTCAACAGCAAAACTGGGGGATTCCCCTTGCCTTTTGAACAACTGATTTTCGTGGCCGTTATTTCCCGCATTTAAAGGAAGGAGCATTGCAAAGCAGAGCTGCAGTTGTATCGCAGCAACTACAGCACAGCCATCTGCAAAGGACCACCACACACATACAGAGCAGCGACAGTAGGAAACATTGCTCTTTGCAGCAGGAGGTGAACATTTCATGACCATACGTTGTGGAGAATAACCTAAAAAAAGGCAATAGCCCTTGGTGGCGAGCTACCATAGGTCTCCTGCACACTTAAAGCTGCATGATACAGGAGCAGGAGCTCCTCCACAGAAACAGAGGCCCTTTAACAAAAAAACACAAGTTTCCTATAAACCAAAGGCGGTGGTTTTCTATAATCCTCTCCCATGGCCAGTTCCCCATCTTACATCTCCTCATCCCCTCTGACTGGTAGAAGTAGGCAAAGATGCAATAATAATAAAACACCCACTGTCTGCTTTGTCTTTGAATTGAGGTGATGGCATGGATCTCTGCAGAAAACAAAAACTCACTGCCGATGAAGTAATTTTAAAACCATCTCTTGTAATTTACTGATTAATGAAGTAAAGGCTTGTTCTCCCCAGCCTCAGTGCAATTTGCCATTTTTTTGGTGCACATATAAAAAGCCACTGGCCTCTTCTAGAAGTCTCTGTGACAGTCTCAAGGTGACTGTCTAAGCACTCCTCAACCCTGACGAATGTAAAATCCCCAAATTTAGTCTGACTCTCACTGAAAAACATTACAATAGAGACAGTTTTGCAATACTCCATAGTAAAATCTCTCCCAGCGGCTGGTATGCTGGCAGTAAAGAACCAGATCCCGCAGAATATACAGCCAACCCGAGTAAAACCGGAGTTCATGGCAGAACTGATTGATGGCTGTTCAGAGGCAACTCAAAAGGTAAAATCATGTGTTAACTCACCATCCCTTCTTTTATCTTATATAGCAAACCACCATCCTTGACTTTGAATTCCTTCCCTCTTCTCTTTTTTAATGCCTGTTCATTTCTTTTGATGTCTGAAATAAAAATCAGTGTGCTGGAAACATTGCAGTTAATATGTGGGAATCCAAGCATCGCATTACTGGTGGGATCCCATCTGATTTCAGGTGCATCCCATTGACCTCATATCCCATACCTTGGCAGCTAGCTTTTGTTTAGAAGCTAAAGAAAAAAATAATATGGGGAAAGTTTATTTAATTAAAAAAAAAAGAAATAGCCTGATCTTGGCAGAATTTCCCATTTATAGTTTCGGGAGGTTTATAGCTTGCCAGTAGTTGCAGCCTTCGTCTTTTGCACATTTTGCTTCCTTTATGTCTGCAATTCCTTTCAATACTGGCAGGTATAATAATGTTGGGACTGTAAGCACCAATGTACACAAGTATGCTGACATCAGGCATGAAGCGTTGCACTGGGAGACTGGAAAGGCAGTTTATAGTGTATCGTTTCAGGAGTGGAACGCCATGTATTTTCTTTGCTTTTTTTGTAGCTTTCTTTAAGAAGTCTTCATGGAGTGAGCTGCTGATTCAGCATTGCCTCCTGGCGAGCTGGGAGAGAGTGATGATGTGAAACTGAAACACTAGACCCAGGACTGGAACAGATCCTTAGATCAGCGAAGACAATCTTCTGCTACAGCAGAAAGCACATCATCCAGACCTTTAGATTACTGAGGTTTTCTAAGGTGGCAAGCAAAATACCATTAATTTTTGCAGCCAGCGAATTGGCAGGAATAAACCAGGGCTCGCTGTCTGAGACCACCCAGGCAGGGATGGCCGGCCTCCCGAAATGCTGCCCCGCATTATTTACGACAGCCTTGGTGGCCACAGCGGCTCTCCTTCTCCAGCATCAGTTGCCAACTTTCCTTTTCTTGGCGCTTAGTATGGAGAAAATTCTTCTTTTTGCCAGGTGAAATGTATTCACTGAACGGAGGGTATTTGGTAGTAAATTCTTGCTAGGGCTTTGTTTAACGTTACTTGGGTCTAATGCTGTTTGTCCATCTGCTCCCTCTCTGCTGCATCCCTTATGGGTGCTGAGATGCTCCTTTTACAGCTCCCGTTATTTCCTTCTCTCTGGTAAGGCATTCTGCCGAGCAGGTGCCTGCCTGATTTGAGTATACAACTGTGTTTTCAAATGCAAGGACCTGAAAGACATTTCAATGCCTCCAAACACCTGGTCATTTTCCAGCAGTTTTTCTGCAGCCTCTGTCATCTGCTTTGAACATGCTTTTAGTGGTGCTTTGCACCTCTCCTTTGAAGTCCTTTGTCATAGCTTTAGTGGCACCAGTTCAGGTCTGGACCTGGATTAGATGAAAGCAGTAGTTTTTCTGTAGCCTCTACAACTGACATTTCAGCCTCTATATTTTTCCTCAGCGCTCTGCCTGTAATTCGCATTGTCTCTGCAGCAATCAGGTTGTGTCATCATGTGCTTTTCATGGCTGCCAATTCCCTTTCTCCTCCTGCATAGCTCGGAGGAAGGCAGGGTAACCTGGCAGGCCCTGATCTGCCTGGCTGGGTGGTTTTCCCTTTCTTGTTTGCATGCTTCTGCCTGTTTTTGTGTCCAGTATGACTTTAGATTTCATAGACTGCATCTCCGCGAGGTTCTGCAAGCCATTCCTGTCACGAAGGTGCAAAAATATCACCTTGCAAATCACCACAGCATGGTGCAACTTTATATTTATTTTTTTTCCCCCTGCAAACTGTGACATAAGGACTTCCCTAGATGCCAGTACTGCTTACATCTCTATTAGCCAAAGCAAATCCCATCATTGTTTTTCTTCACAGTCTTACACACTTCTCACTTTGGTTTCTGGATAACAGAAGAAACTGCCTCCAGAACAGAACAGCTTACCATAGCAGCATCTATAAATCAGGTCTTGCCTTTAACCTTAAGCCAGAACCCATAGTATAAGATAAAGTGGTGCCAGATCACACAGTTCATCTCTGAGATGGAGGTATAAGCCTTGGAGTCTGGCTACATTCCCAGGCAGATGCCAGCCATAGCCATATCCTGCTCAGAAGGGTCGGCCAGCTCTAGTTTCTCTGCTTTGGCTGTTGTTCAGCACTAGATTCATAATAAAGCTTAGTGACAGATGCAATAAACCCTTCTCTCATCTACCTCCCATTGCTACCAATGCAGCATTATGATTTTTGTCAGATATTTCTTGACCTTTTCATCTCTTTCAGTGCTTAATACAGCTTCTAGTGAAGCATTGCCTACCCTAATCCTATCCTAATCCTATTTTTTGCCATCAAGGCAATAAATAAAATAACTTAAATTAGGTATTTGGTTCATTTGAGTGCTCCTTCTCCCTTCATGTCTGCTCAGGTATATATAATATTGACAAGTGAATATTTTTTTTTAATTAATTTACACATAGTGACAATTATTTAGCACTCCTCCACATTACTCCAAAGTCAATGCAAGTGAGTTAATAAACTGTATGTGCCATCTTTGCACTAGCGATGTGGCCTACATATAAACGATCTGACAGCCGATGAAACCTTTAACGACCCAACACTCTTCCAGAACTGACAGTAAGAGGCATTTCCAGCAGCATAGTTCCAGCTAAACCCTAATCAGAATCTAAAGCTCTGCTGTTTAAATGCAATTTAAACTCCACCTGCTGGCTGAGCTCCTTAATGGCATCATATCTTCACATAGAGATCGTAAAGGTGCTTAAGGATGCTCCCCTTTCAGTGGTAAGGGGCTTAAGAAAGATCTCATGATACATCCTATTAAGAAAAATACTAAGCAAGAATTTCTAAAGATCTCTATAGGTCTATTTAATAGATACATGCCTAATAGATCTGATTTGCAAAATCACTAATCACATTTGAAAACATCGGACACAACAGCCCAGAAATATTCTGAAATGCAAATGGGTCTAAGGAGTAGCAACAAATGAAAAAAAAAAGGAATATATTTCACGAAGCAGGCTTGAGGTACTGGTTTGAGTGACCAGATGTTGTTTTGCTTGCCAAATGCAGTTTCCACAGATATATTTGAGGTAATTGTACAGCAGTGGACTTCACTAATTGTACAGAACACAATGCAAACGCATGATAACGAGGGTAATAGGATTGGTGCAGAAAGTTGAAATTTCCTGCAGCTGGGATTTCTGCATGCCTATGCTTTTACAAAACCATATATTGAAAGAAAATTAGGGTTTTGTTTTCTCTTCTCTATTTTAGTACCTAAAAAGCAACTTCAGTGGAAAAACAATCCATAGAGCAGTTTAAGAATATGAGGTGCATTCAGGAGAAATGCTGTGCAATAGTAAATGCTTCCATGTGTGATAAGTGTAATTTAGCATAAAACTACATATCTCTTATTTTCTCAAAACTAGCCTGACCTTAGAAAAATGTTGTCATATTAATGAGACAGAAACCTTTGAGAATTCAGTGCGTAGCATATAGGGAAATCAAAAATTAATTTAAGAGGCATATTCCCAAGCTATGGGGGTTATTCACAATAATCAGTATACTCAGGAAGTCACGAAACACTAAACATTTTCTTCTCAAAATAGTATGTTGAAAAATTTCAGTTTTAATTTTGTTTCATATTCATGTTTTGTATTCATTTATTATGCAATAAACAGTTTATGTGACCGTATTCCTATTGTATGAATTGTTCGGAAAGTATTCACCACAACTATCACCCAGAGAATGCTTTACTTTCCATAGCTCAATTTGTGGGACAGGTCAACTGACACTGGAGACTAATTCTGCTTGCCTGGTTGATCCACAAGCTTCAGAATGACCCTCTAAGCACTTCCAAACAAATATCCTGGCATATTTCTCATTGATATTCACCACAATGCTTTCCATACGCCATTTTTTATTGACAAAAATGTCACCAGATGAATTAGCAAGAAGCAAGTAGAAGGGAATAAGATATCCCAAAAGGAATTGTAGAGCTTTATGTAAAAAAAGCAACAAGGAATATTTTTCTGGCAAAAAAAAAAAAAGTATTTTTATGTTACAGGCACCTTCTTATTCCCATTGTATCTAGTGACATAATCTGAAGACAGAAAAAAAAGTCTGTTTCACATCTCTAGACTTTTGTTTGGGTTCAGCACAGTGACTTTTTCCTCCTTCTCTAACGGGTTCCTTCTTCTTCCAGGGACTATGCAGATGGGTTGGACTGTCAAAGCACAGAGGATGGACCTGTTTGCCTGCTGATATAGAGTTAGTTGCACGCTGGTTACCCCATCAAAAGCAGCACACGTAAGCACAATCATATTGCAAAGCCTGTTAGGAAAAAGAAGCACAACGCCTATCAATAATCATTGAGTTTCTCATTAACATGTGTAAACTCCTTAAAAGCACAACTTCTGAGTAGTTGTCAAGAAACCAAGACTTTAGTTAGAAATAATTAGTTATGGTTCATATCTTTAGCATCTGTTCACCGTGTGCCCACCCGGCCTTGCTGGAATGAGCAGGAGGAGCTGATGAGGACAGGTAGTCAGACCTGCAGGAGATCTCAGCTGCCGAGAGCCTGGGGATGCAATACAGGTGACTCCCGTAGAGGGAGATGTTGCTCTGTTTCCTCCTTATTTTAAAGTTTTTCATCTGTTCATGCCATGGGAAAAACATGTGCTTCAGTCATCGTGCAGACTCTTCCCAAGATGTAGATATTTATGATGAGCAAAGCATGCACTAGAACTTGTCATTCACGTGTATTACTCAATTAAATTTTTTCCATTGCTCTCATATGCTGCTTTTCTTCAGATTTCTACTCCACAAAGAGCTGAAGATAGACTGTTATAGAGTACAGCAGTGACTTGGCAAATTTTGTTGATCCAGCATTACTAAAGTTACAACTCATGACTGTTTTCTTAACCTATCCTTATAAAATTTCCCAAAGAGAAATGAAGACAGATCTGCCCTTACAAAACAACGCAGCTACTGCATTCCCCATGCTACCGAGCTCTTTGGGTCCTTCAGCAAAGCCCAGGGTGACCATGTCAGCTGGCACTACTTTTGACATGAACACGCTGGCACAATTTGTACTTCTGTGTCCATCACAAACGAGCATCCAGGACCATCATTTCTTCCTTCTGTACCCCTCTCTCCGCACAGAGAACATACTTCAAAATACACAGAAGAAACAATGGTCTCTCTGATATGAATGAATTCATGAAGTCCAGTTTAAACCAAGGACATTAGTCTCTACTAAGCTTTTGTTTGCTATGACAGACGGTGATTTTCATCTCTGCAAGAGAAGTTTTGTTTAATTTATAGAGTAGGATTTGTCTCATGAGATGGATATGAAATCCCCTGATTTAATTGCTGCCTGGTATTATGGTGGACTCTAATTCTCTTGACTCCTTCATGAACTATATTCTATATGTCTGTTGTCCAGCACAGGAGGTTTTTTAATTCATATTCCTCAGAGAGGTGATCTGATTTTGCTTTTGCAGGCAAAGAAATGGGTCCGCTTTAAAAATAACCTCTTATTTGAAATGATGTATCATAGTGCTCTCATGCAGAACAGCAGTTAGTAAAGTATTCCATAGCAACAGCCACATCTTAATAGAAGATCACCTCCTGGACATCTCTCTCTGTATTTCTGCAATTACCAGCTATGTCTCCTACCATCTGCAATTATATAAAATCCCTCTGGCAACCATAGCTATTGCTTACATGGAAAATTAATGTTGGGGAAGCAATGGGATTTAATAACTAAAAATAAGAAATATGAGTTATTACTGCATGACTCTCCACCAAGCTTTTCACCAGCTACCAGGAACCATTGAGCAGATCATCATGGGATGTAATTTTGAATCCTCTGACTTAATAATATAAATCATAGCTATTAGATTTAATACTTTCTTTGCACAATAACACAGAACTTTCCCCAGCCACTTGACATTAAAAATGCAGTCATGCAAGAGGTCATTTTGAATACCAGAAGAGAATGAACTGCTTTGCTTAATGCCCGACCTGGAATCAGGTTATGCTGGGAGCAGAAGGCTGCCTCCACAAGAGGCGGACAAGCGTTCCTCTTCTCTGCGGGCTCCAGGGTGCTTCATTCTTATTTTAGAGCACACATCTTCCATATTCCTGGAAACAGGCATTTACATTTCCTGATGTCACTGTGTCATGTTGGGCTACTGATTTTATAATTCAAACCAGCATTTTGCTTTTATTTGGAAGAAGCAGGTTTTGAAATGCATTTTATCGGATGTTAATAGCATCTCTACTCTACAGATTAATTATCATTTTACAGATTTTGGCATTGTTTTTAAGTCACAGCATCCATTAGCTGTATGAATGACTTCAAAACTTGCATTAAAAAGTGCAATTATCATAGTGTCTCTCATTTTCCAGATTTAAAATGGAAGAAGTCTGCCTTTCTTTAAAAAAAGGTGACATTTTATTTACAACATTTTCAATGCTATTAAGCATGTTTTTTATAGGGGGCATAAGCATTGCTAAAAAATTTCCATAGTTGATATTTTTCTAGGAGAAAGCAATTACTAAAACGGCATGGATATTTGAAGAAGTTGGTTACCACAATTTTTTTTTTTTTTTTTTTTTAAATAAAAGGTAACTTGCCTACAAAAATTTGGAACAAAACAAGTAAATTATCTGTACTAACTGCTCTCTACCTTCCAGCCTGGGAAATGAATCCCAGACATCCACTTCTTGTGCCCTGAAAGTATTGATCTCATCATAACATATTAGCACCAGTTGGCACTTCTGCTATAGAACAACATGCCTGGCAATAATATAGAGTCAACAGTGCCTTGAGAACGTCGAGGCAGAAATAAATAATTGTTTTCCATGTTCCGAAGAGGGGGAATATCTTCACAATTGTCATGACTTGGATGTCAAAGCCAAGAGTGACTATCTGAAAGTGGAATTAATTCTGTTCAGCTGTGGTAGATAAAAGCTGAGTGTAAAACAGTAGCTCACCGACAAAGTCAGTTTTTGAAGTGTGCTGGAAACCAAACTGCATTTCTCCGTTTGTCTAGGTGATGAAAATAAAAAAGAATCATTAAGATCAATGGCTCTGACCCTGCACAAAACAGGTATCAAAACACACCATGGTTCCAGCATCAGTTTGTGGTTTGTCTCACTTGCAGAAGCTCCTGATCTTGATGAGGTAATTTTGAATAATGGGGAAACTCCGTATCTCTATGGCAGCTGGAAACCAGAGCAAAGTGAAAGAGCCTGTGTGTGTCCCACACACATTCAAGTACCGTAGTGAGGAATTTCTCAATATAATAACAACCACGGTGGATTACAGCAATCTGCAGAAAGGCCTTGTCAGCTCTTTGGAAATCACAGTTAATACTCCATGGGGACTAGGTCTGTGGGTTGCATTAAGAGCATGACGAGCACTGCCTGGGTTTGGTACGAGGTCACAGTGCCCATCTGATGGAGAATGCATGAATGTCAATAGCATTAGGCACACTACAGGTACATTTGTGTGATTGGAACTTGACTGTAAGGAGTTAACTGAAGCATGGATTAGTGGTGTAGTCTGCAAAAAGAGAGGAGACTAAGCAGCTGAGGGAGGTTCAGACAGCCCCTTCAAGAAGTAGGTCGTGCCCAAGGAATCTGTACTTTCTTTTGACCACGTGAAGATGGAAGGAAAACAGCAGGGACCTGCTGGCTGGGCACACCACATCCTGAAGAGATATTTCAGCAAACTGAAGTAACCTAGGACATGCATTCTGAATATCCAATATAATAAACACAGAATGACAAATAAACACCAATGACAAATGAGATGATGCATTCAGAATTAAGACAGCTATCCCAAAGAGAAAACGCTTATCTAAGTTTAAGAGGATTACCATCAGCCACAACTCTTCCCACACTGCTCTGCCCTCTCCCAAGTAATATTTCCTTCTCCGCCACCTATGCTGCATAAACAATTATATTCTCAATCACTCAGAACTATCTTCTGCAAATAGTCCCTTGAGGTTGCTAACGCTGATTAGAGAGTCAGGGTGTCAATATGAAGTAAGAATACAAGAACGTAGGAACATGAACTGCTTATATTAATCATAAAGACAGCGTAGCTCTGGAAAGGTGCTTTTTATCATTCTATATATAAATAAATACATCACTAAACTGGCAAAGGGAATAAAATCTAAGCCAAGGTTTGTTTTAGTGAGGTAATTTATGTAGTGTAGTTTCACAGACTTTTGTAAGCAATGATCCCTTTTAGCCATTTGGGACACACTGTGTGCTTTCAAAATGGGCGCTCTTTGCAGACACAGTAGATGTTCAGCATGATCAGTCTGTGCTTTGGTGGGAGGTGAGCCAGGCGATGTTAACAGTAAAATAATCAACAGCGATCTCCATGCTAGCATCCTATTTCATGGAGAAATTGTTCAGGCCCTCTGCAAACTCAGGCAGCTCTCACTCCAGAAATTCTCACCAATTGTGTTTTGAAGGCTTTCTTCAACAGCACAAAATGCAGAGACTCCCCATAAAAAAAACCAGACAAAATGAATGATGACAGTAGAAGAGCATAGAAAGTGATGTACACTGGTTTTCTAGATAACTCTATCTGCCCTTGTAGGTCAGCTCCCTTCACCTTGTATCAGCCCCATCAATGTTGTGGGTTCTTTAAATTCCATGTGAGCCTTTGCAGCTCATCATGTCAACAGAGATATTTGGGAGTTCTTTGTTTGTTTTTTTTTTTTTTTTAAATAAAACTAGTGTGGGTGACAGCAAAACGGAGTGGGAAGAGCCAAGCATTGGAGGACCAGTTCTATTCGGTGCAGTACACGGGAAGGGTTACATGGGTAGCACTACCAGCAAGGAAAAAGGGAGCCGAGCTCCACTGTGCTGTGAATGAGGAGGAGGAGGGAGGGAGATGGTGTGTGTGGATAGGAACACAGGGAAAGCAGAGTGTGTCCTCAGCTGTGTGAGAGGAGCACGGCAGATGGCCCAGTAAGTACTGTATCCATATCCTCGGGTTAAGGGCAATCAGGGACTATAGGGTACTTTACTTAGCGGGCAGTCTTTGTTAGGCAAAACTGCACGTCTGAAGAGCATTCAGGTGACAATTAGCACCCAGGGAGCACAGTCAGGCCAAGGCTGCATTTGACCCTGTGCTGCAGAAAAGTAATGAGAAATGTCTTGGGAGACACAAAGTTTAGTTGGGTTAAAAAACAGACTAAGTCTGACCATTTATACAGATGAGAACACCACAATTATAATGCCTGAGCTTGGCTGGTGGAATTGCACAGGACATTGCTTTCATAGGACACACGGATTGCATGCAGCCCTATGCGTACTATGACTTCTCGGCCCTGATTTCAGAAACGCTTTTTGAAGGGATGTTTCTCAGACCAGCCCCAGATGTTTTACACGGGCTGTCCCCAGTTCCCTGATTTTCATTCTTCCTTTAAACCTTTGTATTCCTTTATGCTTTCTGTTTTGTATGACAAAGGTACTGCGAATATGTGCTAATACTGAGCAAAATAAGGAGTGCTGGAGATTATGGTGGTTGATGAGAAGAGCATGAGGGAAACCCCTTGCCTCTACTCACTGTTGGTAGTTGTGATGATATTACGCCACTGTGCCACTGTCACCTGTCATAGCTCTAGCTGTGAACGAAGAGCAAAAGACACCGGGGATGAGGCTATGGGCTGGCATCCCGCTTTGGGCTCTGACGAACGGCAATGCTCCATTCAGGCAGTAGCAGCAGAAAGATCTGGGAGTGCAAGCAAGCCAGGAGTCTTCCATGATGCTCAGAGCTCCAGCTGCCTCTAGTCCCACAATTGTAAACGCAGATGCAATCTGTTACGGCTTGTCTATCCTGCAGCCAAGACCAGCTGTGGCAGCTACCCTCTTCCACTGGCCGCTGGCAGGGAAGGCAACTGGAAGAAGACTGGAGAGGAGAACCCTCCCTTTGTCAGCTGGGCATGTGGGTGAGGGCACCCAGCAAGGTGCACTCAAGGACATTCCCATCTCCTATGTAGAAACTCCTCCAAAAGCTCCATCTGGGGCCTTTATAAAATGGCAGCAAGCCATTTTTATACAGCACGAGGCGAGCCGGGAGAGCATGCAGGCCTCGTGCCGGCAGTAATGTCCCAGTTGCTCCTTCACTTCCCTCCCCAAACAAGAAACTCCATTTGGGGAAGAACGTGGCATGAACCCCCGTTTTGTCCTCCCCGCTGAAGTCGGCGGAGCCAGCCCGTTTGCACACAATGGCCTGGCCAGGCACTGGGAGCGGCGTCCCGGCAGCAGCTGTGGCAGAGTCGGTGCCAAGGCCCAGCCCCACACCGGGAAAGGGCTTTCAACAGCCAGGCCAGGCCGCCCGCATGGTGGCCAGCTGCCGCGGGAGCCGGAGGGGGAAACCCAGGGTTTGTGCCAGCGGCATGACTGTCCACCGAGTAGCCGCTGTGGCGAGTGACACCCCCCCGGCCAGCTTCGCAGCGAAGCCGGACCCGGAGCTCCGTGAGGGAGCGCGCGGCGGCTGCAGTGAAGGGCGGGGCCTAACCGGCGGCGGGGCGGGGAGGGGGGGGGGGGGGGGTGGATGTGACGCGTGGTCGCGCCGGGCATTGTGGGAGTTCGCCGCTCGCCCGTCGAGCCGTTGCCGTTGGCCCCGCGGGCGGAGCGGAGGCAGCGGCAGCGGGGCCGCCGCCGGCCGACATATTGCCGACGGAGGCCGCGCCGTAAGTCACTGCCGCTGTGTGGAGGAAAGGGAAAGGGGCGGGGGGGGGGGGCGCTGAGGGGCTCCGCTGCGGCGCGGTGGTAGCCGGCCCGGCGTGGGCTGTGAGGGAGGAGGGGGGGTCCCAGCAGCCTCCCCCCCGCCCTTCCCTGAGGTAAAACAGCCCCCCACCCCCTCCCGGGCGGGCTGTGGGTTCTGCCTCTTCTTCTTGTGGCTGGGGTGAAGGGGGGAGATGCGCCCCGCTCCCAGCGAAATGGTGGTAGCGGGGTTTGATCCCTATTGAATCTGGCTCTGGGCACGGCGGCTGGAAGGAGCCCAGGGCACCCCACAGGCCCGGCTGTCCCGGGGGTGGGGGGGGGAGTGTCGAGCCGCCGTTCCTCATCCCGCTCTGCTCTCGCCCGCACAGAGCCCTGCCCGTCTTCCCCACCGCGGGTCACCGGGCGGGAGAAGATGATGTAGAGAGACCGCAAAAAAAAGCAGCAGAACGTGTATTTCGGTGTGTTTTGCTTCGGGGTGAAGAAAGCGTGGCGTAAAAGTTACCTGCCACACGTGAATGACTTAGTTAAAAAGAAGCCAAATGACGTTTTTAAAACCCTAAGCAAAGGCTTCCGAGAGTGGTAAAAATTAGATGTTCGGCTAGAAACGGGGCCCCTTATTCTTTTGGAACTGTCACTTCTTGTGTAGCCCGCAATATGTCTGCCTGCAGGATCCGAGCAACATGCACGGCCTGGCTCTGGGTGTGGGTGTTCCTCTTGGGGGACTGCAAGTGCCGCAAGACGCAGGTGAATGCGGGCTCCTAGGGCTTGGCACAAGGTGTATCACAGGAGCGCCTGGATTTAGACCAAAGACTGACACGTTTGTGCGTGTAGGAGACAGTAAGGGGAGCAAACTGTTTCTGTAACATGTATCTTCCTATAATCCTTTTCTTTCCTCTGCAATCTTTAAAAGTAAGTTGGAGAAGGCCCGTTAATTTGCATTTGAAGCCGGCACTTGGAACCAGCTCGTATGCAAGTAGGTTGGTTGTAAAACTGAGTTAGCGTCATTTCTGTTGTTGGAAGGAGACTGGTTGTTGAAATATATTTGGACGGGGCTTGTTATTTATCTCTTGACCATCCAAATGAACGACCATTTTTTCCCCAGGACTGTGTGCCGCTGTCACTTAGCAACAGGTCTGTAGGGAACTTTGCAGATCCACTGCCTCCCCCATTCCTAAGAGCAGAAGAAATAAATGAGCTTAAGGAGCAAGTGAGCAATTAATAAAAACAGAAACCCGGGTTCTTTGGCTCAACCCAGAGTTAAAATATTTAGGCGGGAATGAGACAATTACAGTTGCTTTGAAAAATATATTTTAATGCAATTGAGGATGAAAGATTTGTATCAAGTGTTCTCTAGAAAACTACCCAAAGTGGTTTGTTTGGTTGGGTTTTTTTAAGTGTTCTGAAAGAAAGGAATTGCGCTGTTGCTTACTTAGTAATGGTTACAGGTTATTTTGCCGTGTTATGTATCATAAGCTTTCACACTGAAATCTTCTAGGCCTTCTGGGTTCCTAAAGAGTAACTTTTCTGTTCTTGTGTGTAAGGCATACCCTTCTGATTGCCAGTAAAACAAAATGTTGACAGCGTAGATTAAGCCATAACTGATTTAAAAACTAGTAGTAAGATTAGAATTTGGCCTAATGATAGTAATACAGGTAGAGTCCTTAAGCACTGCTTATTTTATAGATCAGCATTAGCAAAAAGACAAATCACCACTGCAAACTTAGTCTTAAAAGAAATCAGCATGCTTAAATTTATCCTTAGGAGTTGCCTGGTTTTGCAGGTAAAACTGCAGTATGTAGCAATGAGCTTGATAAGATAGGTGATGGAGTAATATTCCTGAAGAATGGTCAAAATCTTGTGCTCTCAAAGAAATTTGAAAATATTTTTGTACAACTCTGGTAACCAGGATCACAGCCTGTTGGCTGTTCTGTATAAAAGGAAGTCCTGCCCCAGCAAGGTTGTAAAGTAGGGATAAAGGAGCAGGAATCTACAACTGATGCCACAAGAGGAGAAAAGAGCCTCCAGAGAGAGCCTCCCTTGGGAGAGGGAATATTGACCTGGTACACTCAGCATTAGGTTTTGTCAGCTCAGTGCTTCCTAGAGGTAAAATCTGAAAAAGAAACATTCAGTGTTTGTGGAAGGAGTGCATTGCCTGCTCACTTGTCAGGGGAAGAGGCTACAGGCACATAAAGAGGTTATACTTCTTTACCCAGGCCCATCCTAAAGAGAGGCTCTTGACTCCTTTTGGAGTGATGCTAGAATCACGCTGTTCATGGCTGCTTCAGTGGACTGAGTTCTTGCACTCCCTTCCCCCAGCAGTCTAAATCTCGTTCTACATCTGGATTTTGCCTTGGAAGCATCCATGTGAATTCTTTCTTGTGTTTTTGCATTCTTCCAAAAATGTCAAGGGGCAAAGAAGTTTGCAAAATGTTCTTTAAAACAGTTTTTCTGAACGTTGAATTCATAAATGGTCCAGTGATTTAAGGTCCTGTATCAATTTTTCTGCTTCCTACCTGGTATACAAAAAGCTATAATGCACAAATGGGCTTGATTTCATGCTAGTACTCCCAGCAGTGGTCAGTGAAGACAATTGTATTTACGTTTTCCTGACTATTGGTGGCAGGATGCCCAGCTAAAACTCTTGTCACGCTCCCAGTCCTGTTCATAGTGGAGGTTTGTGCATTAAGGGGATATTTGTTTTGGGGTTTCAGACCCACTGTGGGAGGGACTTTTGCTAGTTGAGTACAATTGTGCAACAGTATTTTGTTTTGCACACAGATTTTGCGAAAATGTTATTCCTCTTTTTCGCATTCTTTATGGGAATTGTAGTCATATTAATCTTCAACAGAAAGTACGCTTATTGGGCATTCCTAGATGAGGATTGTTCTCTCGGTTTTCCAAGCACAAATAAATGTATGTATGGTGCTACCTTTTCAGATGAGAAATTAACGTAGTGCTGAACAGCTGTTTCACTACAGGTTTCAGTCCTCAGTCTGTTTCAGACCACAAAGTGTACTTTGATATAAAGCATTTAAGCTAAAATTTGAAACTGCATAAGGTCAAACGATAACTGACTGACTGTCTCTTCTTTTACTAATGTCGTACCTAGAAACCGCAGTTACTGGCTGAGACACTGTTGTGCTAGGCAAGCGTTATTACAGACCATTTTATACTGACTCTATAAGCATTGCATTTTATAAGTATGCCGGACTAGCTTCTGATTAGCCAAGAACAGAGCAAGTTAGTTGTCAAAGCAAATTCAAACACACCTTTTCAAAAAGTGTTCGGTGAGTGGCTATTATTATAGTACATAAACAGATTTAAGAGAGAGAATGGCAGCACTTACATTGTTTATCTTCTGAAACAATGGAAAGAAAATAGCATTGCAGTTAATATCTTGTGATACAAAACTGAACTTTCCAGCTTAGTCTTTGCACTGGAAAGAGGAGAGAAATAATTACTGAATCTTAATATTTATCCTATTGTAGTAATGGTGTCCTGGATTCCACTACACTTACTGATGTGATGTGGTCTAAATTTAATCATCTGTTTCCTGAGTGTAGTTAATACACCAGCGTAAGCCCATGATCAGAACAGCCCCTGCCTGACAGCAGTAGCATTCGTAGTAATTTGTTAAGTCATTGAAGACCAGTACCTGAAAACTATTGATAGCAGGCTTTTTTTTTATTACTACTGTTTCATGGAAGTGTCAAATTGACTGAGTTAATCAAGTACTGGTACTTGTAGATTAGGTATCACTTTACCAGGAGGTGCAGGCTGTACCTTCAGAATTAAGTGATGTTAAACCTTTCGGAAAAACAGATGCCTACGTGCATTTTAGGAAGATGGTATTTGAAAGTGTGGTTTAGGGGAGTATCTATCTTCACACAGAAAAATATGGCCAACCAGAGTTCCTACAGCCAATTTCAAACAGAAAAATTTAATTATGCTGATTTCATCACTACACCTAAATATTATTTGTTTCTTAGAAAATATATTTACGGCTTGCAAAGATGTGACAGCAGAGGAGTCTTGTAACTTGAATCTTTGCTGTTAGACAAATTAATATACCATCAGATTCACATTTCTGTGAATCTTGATATCTTAGAAAGCAGTATGAATCTTGCTACTGTCTTTAAGGGGGTTTCAAAAGGCTACGAATCAGGTGCTAAATTCTGCAACTAGGGTAATCTGTGTTCAAGCACAGCAGAACCACTGAAGAATATTGCATTAAACTTGATTCGAAGTCAAAGGTGGACTTAGATAACTTGACTCCTCAGTGATATGCCCTGATAATCACAGGGATAATTTTGTGAACTGTCACATTGAAATGAAATAATGTTATTGCCAAATATTTGAACACTTTGAAATGCATTTGGTAAAGTTTCTCAGTAATTCCATTGCAATGGCAGAAGAGGGGAAAGAAAGGAAAGGACTGGTCCATTGACTGTCATTGACTGTGATTTTCTTTTTTTTTTTTTTTTTATTTTAATTTTCCTGCTTAAATCTTGTCTGAACTATGGCACATGTGATAAGGTTCCTTTGGTTGCCTTCCTCATCCGCTGGCTCGAAGTGACTCAGCAAACAGCTCTGGTTCATTAATGTTGGCAGCATTCCAGAGTTTCTGGTGTTACAAAGATAAACCATTTGAGAACATGTAAAGCACACGATTTTCCTCGGTTTTGATCTGTTGCCATACTCTTCACATTTCACTTCAATACATTTTTTTTTGTGGCTGTTGCAAGTGAAATCTCTTCTCTTCCCCTTCTCTTCTGCCATAGAGAACTAGAACTAGAGAGAAGACTTTGAGAGCTCATCGGACCATCCCTCCACTCAAAGGCAGGACAAACAGGTTCTGCAAATCCTGAATCCATAATTAAGCCCGAAAAAGATCTATGCCAGGCTCTCTTTTCCCCTTCCAAATTACATGATTGGCAAAATTAAAAGTGGTACTTGAAACTTAATTGGAATTTCCCTCCCTCCTTCCCCAACATCTAACGATACAGTGATTCACTATGTGTTTTAGGAATGGGATCCTTGAGACAGGAAGATCTTTATCATATCTCATCTTTATCATTATGTTTCACCTTTAATGCTGTAAGTTCCAGAAGTTCTTGCTTTTTTCAATATGCAAGGCCCGCCCCCTTCCCCCCAAGTTCAGGCAAAATTTTTCCTCTCAAATAGACTTACAGCTAGAAAGCTCTTTAATGTATAGTATGAGGAGATCAGGTTAATTGTCAAGATAGGTTCAGGGTTGTCCTAAATATTTGAGAAATATGACCAGGAGTATAAAATAAAGGGGGAAATTAACCTCTAGAGTTTGCAGAAGTGATAAAATAAGCTTATTATGAAAGAAAAAAATACACCATTTTATATATGGGTAGGTGTTAGATAGCTGCAGGTAACAGGAGGCTTGGAGGTATTAAGTAGAGAATAGTATGTTAAAGGAAAAAACATCTTCTGAACACCAGATGAAAGAGACTGGAAACTGACAGCAAATTGTTTTGCTCAAGGGTCATATAAGGAAGGTTAGTTTAGCATCACAAATGATACTATGTTAACAACAAACTCAGCATGGCTTTGGACAGGTCGTATGTGTCCAGAGACAGCGATACACAGTACCTACTTGTTTGGACCTATGGAGGAACCACTTCCCTTACTTCTCTATGAATAGTCATTGTCTAGGAACTAAAAATGAAAGGGCAGTGCTCTTTTTCGTTCTGTTATCAGCGACAGCACAGCCACCCATGTGTGTCTTCCATTTGGATTTTTAGGTTGGGTGAGCTGTGTTTACTCCAGCTCTTTCAAAGCCTCTTTGGCAGTAATTCTGTATTGCTACATACTTAACTCATACTTTGATCCAAATGTTACACCAGCTGATGGCTAGATGACACTCTTCCAAAGAAAAAAAAACCCCAACATCAGGAAATAAGGATTTCCATATTCTATTCCAGCTATTCTGACTATCCCATAAACTCATAAGCCAAATGATTAATAGAAGCTTATTGCTTAAGGCTTATAGGTTTTTCCTAGAAAAATTATATTTTGCATTATTCACTGATCAGTTACAAAACAAAGGGATTATGGGGGAATCTAGAAGCACAGGTATTTCTCATGCCTGCTTTCCCAAGCATTTGGTTCAGTGAATTTTTCAACATTTGTGACATCAAACATCTGTAGTATTGATGAAAATGGATTATGAAGGATGAAAATAATTTCTGGCAGAAAGTCCATAGCCAACTCAAAGCCGCACCCAGCCTTCCTGCTAACAAAGACAGAGCTAACTAGATGACAAAACACAATTTAATGGAAGGTTTTTGAAATAGTTGTGAGCTCCAGTTAGGCAGTTTCTCAAGGCAAGAAAATTGGCTTTTGTCCTCCTCTTTGCAGAATAATAGTTGTTACAGAGCTGAGCTCACAGCAGAGGAAAGGAGAAGGAGCCCTTTTGATGGCTTCCCCCTTGCAAAGTTTCCTGTCTGTTTTTTGAGATCAGTTTCATAAATGTAGCATGACTTTCAACTGAGTTAATAAGATGGGATTTCTTTGTTTACCTTTAATAAGCATTTATGGACTCTCTGATGAATGGATTGTGGAAGTGGAAAGGAAAATAAATGTTTGATACTGGTGTTTCTTTAGTTAGCCTGAGTGGTCTTCATTTGATAGTTGTGTAGTCTAAATCTTAGTGACTCACTGAGATTTAAAAGACTGTGGGACATGTCAGCACAGAACAGAAGTTGCAAAACTTATAAGTGAGGCTGGTGAACCTGTTTTGCCTAATTCTGAGCTCACTCAATTGTTGTGGATTCAGATGTATGGCAAATACAGTTAGGTTCATAAGGACAAGGAGAGAATTCAGAATAAAGGAGAGAAAAACAGGAAGGGAAGCAGAGAAATGGTGTGATGGGAAAGCAGGCTTAAGGAGGTTTCATTGTGGAGTATATAAACACACCAGTGAATTTGCATTTGTATTAGGTAGGATTTGTGCAGCAAGGAAAGATCTGGGATGCACGGAGGCATGTGTATCGCTGATGCATACTGCTGGTTTCCTGAGAGTTCAGACGTGCAGGAGGGAGGTAGGAGGGGATGGGGACAGTCTCCTTTCCTCTGAGTTCATTTCAAAACCCAGTGCATTGCCTAAACCTTCAAAGGTACCTTGAGAGTCTGCAAGCCCGCCACGTGGATTTGTCAGTTTCTATTTACAGCCTGAGCAGAAATCAAAGAGAGAAAAAAATGTGTGACAGCTGTATCAGCAGTAGGTTTCTTCACCGACATAAACTGAGATACAGTTGTCAGATATCTGCTGGGTGTTTAGACCACTGTTATGTTAAGGAAAGGTGTCAGATTGAAGTTCATCAGATTCCTAGAGGGCACGTTGAAGATGGTACAGTCTTTGATGTGGAGATAGCTGGTTTGCAATAGGTTCAAATCTCAAGGGGTTCATTTCAGATCTTTCCAAAAATAGAACATTTAGTGTACAGGAGATGTAGTTTGCCACGTATAAGCCTTAGTTGTGTAAATTCACACGTGCTTGAAAATCTAGTTCTTTAAGGAAGGTGAATACACTTTATGAAACCTTTAGTGGATGCGGTTTTTCCTAGTTAGGAACATAGTTATTAATGAGCATAACAGTGCTACCACAGTTGTTCAAATGCCGAATCAAGAGTTGTTCCCCGAGAGCAGAGGGTTATGTCAGTCTCCTTGCAGAAGGCATCCTCTGCTTTAATGCAGAAGCTCTATTTTACATCAGGTAGTTATCACACTTTGCTCCATTAATGGTAGTGGGTTTAATCTGTTAGGAATTCCAGAAAAGTAATTCCAAAGCAGATTAAATAATTTCCATGGTTTATTGTATAAAATTATGCAAAGATTACAATGGCAAGTAAACATTCATTGTAAAATTATTTTAGGTTCTTGGTGGCAACTTGTCTGTATGTTTTAGGCACCCTAATTCATTGCTTGCTCCAAAATACTGATCTGTGTTGAAATTCAGTATATGGTATTACAGCATCAGTCCTTATCGATAACTCTTTATCTTTTTTTTTTTTTCTTCCTAATATATAGAGTGCTGTTCCAGACCCAATACAGACAAAATGTCCAGCAGGGGTGGAAAGAAGAAGTCAACCAAGACTTCCCGCTCTGCAAAGGCTGGGGTCATATTCCCTGTTGGAAGAATGCTACGTTACATTAAGAAAGGCCACCCGAAGTATAGAATTGGTGTTGGTGCTCCAGTGTATATGGCTGCTGTACTGGAATATCTGACTGGTAGGTTTTGCTGAACAATGTGAAATAGCAGCAGTTAAAATAATAATACAAGCTGAGTTTGCACAGAAAGAAAAAATGAAAAAGATCCTCTGTTGTATAGATGACTAAAAAAGTTATAGCTGAAGTAAATGTTATGCTGATCACACATCTAAGCCAAAATCAAGGTATCCCTACCCCTGCCTCAGGGCTTTGATGGGCTTGGTGCATTCCAGCACTAGATTAGCTTTGACCTGTTGTAAACACTCTTTTCCACATAGGCACTCAGAAGGATTCCTGCTAATGTCAATGTGTATGGGCTGGGCCTTCAGTGTTGCAGTCCTCCCTGCTCCAATTTTGTGCCTGATGGCTTTGTTTGGGTTATAATTGTCTGTTAAGCATATACGTTTCTTTTAAATAGAGAGCTTCTCAGTGTTTACACAGGACTGAGATTGCTTACAGCATTGTTTAAACATTTTTGTTCAATTTACAGATTATTTTTGAGACTGCATATGCCGTTTGCAATTTGCTTGGTTCAGTCTGTGTATAAATGCACACTCTGTCCATCTGCCCCAGATCAACATAGCTTTTTTGCTTACATTTGTGGGCCTTTCTCTGTTCCTCTCATCATATCAGAATGAGAACACCTTAAATAATTATCTCATCCTCACAGTACCTTCTTTGAGGACGAAAGTATTATTTTTCCTCTGTTTGGAAAGAAACTTCAAAGGAAGAAAATGCTTTGCCCAAAGACATACACAACTAAACATGCAAGTAAAGGTCTTTACGTAGCAGTTCTCCTCTCATATGAGACTTAAAGCGCTCCAAGTTTACCTCACAAACAACATTACAGAAGTAGTCTTCCAATGGAAAATTAACCCCAACTGTAATAGCATCAACTATAAGGGTTTTTCGCTATAGTGGCTTGCTTAAAATAAAATTTGAAAAAAAAAAAAAAAAAAAAAGGAAAAGATAAGAATAAACCACCAGTTCAGTCACATTCATGTGTCCAGATTGACATACAAGTAGATACCTCTAGGCTAGGGATCTAGCAAAAAACACAAGTGGTACATGGATTAGCGTTTGGAGACAGATTCTATTAGCATGACTAAGGAAAAGCTTGAATTGGATCTCATTTCTCATAGCAGTGTTTCTTTTTACAGTGCATTTGCTTATGTCAATGTTCTGGTTGCAGCAAATAGAAGGGTTTCAAGGGACAGTAGCTTTTAAGCTATAGGCATGTGCTGAGTCTCTGAGGAAGGGATGCACTTCATTCTTTCTTTGACTTGAGCACAAAGTAGCAAAGCATGTGGTTCAACTTTGCTGGGAGTACTTAAAACCAAAGCGACCTGACTGTTAAGACAATTTTAGAGACACCTTATAAGGGATATTGACACTGAAGAACAAAAATAGGCTGATTGGTTTTTTTTTCTGTAAAGTTTCGTCCTCCCTTAAAGACGAAGATTGGTAACTTTAAGAATAGTTAACGGAGTGCTTGTTTTCTGTAAGGTATTCATATTACATTATTGAATTTTCTCAGCCATCAAATATCCTTTTTTTTTTTTCACTTGCTCATAGTTTTCTTTATTTGTGCCTTTTCTTTAAAAGAATGCTTTTAAACTGCATAGATGGCCTTAAAAAAAATTAACATTTCCTTCAGCGAGGTTCCTGCTTACAGCAATAACAACTCAAATAAAATGCTTCTTAGGGTGAAGGGTACTTTGAATGCTGCCCTTTTAAAGAAACAGAACAATACAGGTGAGCTTGAGGCACTGCTAATGAGCAGCACATGTTATTGGTTAACTGTTTGATTTAAAGTGTTTACTGAGGCAGTGATGGTTTAGGCAGCTAAGAATAGGCTGAGGAAATAAAGGTGTTTCTTTAACTGCTCTGCATCCTGGGAAACTGTCTGAGGAGATTAACATCAAAAAAAAAGCCAAAAGAGAAAAAAGGAAGGGGGAAAGGAGAGCTAAGGGGGAAAGTACCTTCTTTTTTTCTCCCTTTAAATATTTTTGAGCTGGTGTTTTGGGTTGTTTTTTTTTCCTCCTCTGAAGGCGAGGTAGATAGTCTTAGTATTGTGTATCTCAGGGTTTTCTTTATTCTTATAGACAGATGCATTTCAAAAGCACAAATGCTCTTTTCTTTCCCTACTGAGTTAGTAATAGTTTTATGTTTTATGACTCTTTCAGTCTGGTGGGGTTTTTTCCCCCCCCTTCTCTTTCTGTTAAGTTTTTCGCACTCTATATAGTGTAATTTTTCAGCCTTTAATGCTCAGTATGTTTTCTGAACTTCAGGTCATTCATCTTTTTCAGTATAATTCAGAAACACTCTCTTGAAATGGGATGCTTGGAGATTTTTGGTTTGTGTTCTTTTTACCTCTTGGCAGTTATTACTTCACAAAACCAGAGAAATCCTGACTTCTCTCCAGGAGAGTTCTTAAAGATGCTCACGTCAGCACATGATCTGAGACTAAATCAAAGTATTTCAACCATTTCAAAATAAAAGCAGGAACGTGACATAATAGGAAGGAGCTCATGTGAAGTGGCATGCTAATAAATTGGCTAAATCAAAAAAGCAATCCTGTGCATCCAGGAAGGAGTGGAGAAACGTAAAATATCAAAAGCAGTTGTAGGAAAGAACTTCAGAAAAGACTCGGAGGGGAAATGACAGAGACGTGACTTAATAGAAAGGAACCTACTAACGTTTGAAAACTAGTTCATGTGTGTGCAGAATGTGGCACTGACTTTAATCCTTTAGAAGATGAGGTGCTAAATTTTGCTGGCCTTTGCTGAAGTTTAACTCTGTAAATCTGAAATTAGCCCATAATGTGCTCAGATCTGCGATTTTTGGTTTAGTTCAATTTGAGATTTGAACTTCCATAATGCTTCCAGCTGTTCAGACTAGAAATTCTGTTCTGGATCCATCGGTAGTTACGACTTTATTCACTTTGTGTTTTGAAGGTAACTCACTATTGCCATACATGTACGGCCACTCATCAGAAACTAAAAATACGCATTCTACAATTTCTTGTAGTGTGTGGGCCTAATTGTAATTTAAACCCTTCTTTATTCTGTACCTGATGGAGTGCTTTTGCAATCTACATTTATATTGTCCTAGTACTAGTATTAGCATGTTTATACACAGTACAGCTCCGCTAGCAGGTACATGCACTGTTTTAGCTCACAGGAATTAATCTGGCTGCTTCAGAACTACAAATTGTGTCTCTTTGCTGTGCTGCATTTCAGTCTCTTGGCTTCTGACAACTTCTTCTGCAGGGGCTGGCTGGAGTACATCTTCCCTGTGTTGTCTGTTATGGTAACTTTAATAAAACTACTATATTATTAGATGTGCAATTTGTCTTCTCCTAATGAAGTGTTTTTCCTTATCTTACATTTCAATATACTTGACATATAAATAGGTTGCACAGCAAGTATTCTCCTTCTCTTACTTATTCATTAAAGGTTTTTGTTACTTACAAGTAATACTACAAAAACAATCCTCTCATCAGCACACCCAGTTTGGTTTCTTAAGCATACCTTCACCTTATTCTGTAGTACTTTTCATGTAAGGAAATAATGTGTAATGTCCACTGTAAATGGGGTGCAAGTGTGTTAGTAGGTGAATGGGCAGAAAAAGTGCCTTTGAGTTTTACCTGTATTGAAGCAAGTGGATTTACTTCCTTTCATTACTCTGAAGGAATAGTGGGGATGCTGAAGAACTGTAATGCATGGTTCTTATTTATTTTCCTTCTTTACAGTAGCAGGTCGTGCAGTGCTGCCTATCTTGCAGGGAATAGTCAGAATATTTGATTAATTTCTGCTTGTGCTGCAGAACTAATTTTAAGCATCATCAACCGCTTTAAGCAGACAAGAAGTTCAGTGTTAGTAATTCTTTTTGTCTTCTTTCCTTATTGTGGCGCTTGTTTTACAATGGTTTGTTGCCTATTTATCTTGCCTAACATGTACTTCAGAATCCATTCATTTTCTCTGCAAAGTAGTGCATCAGTATCAGTTTATGTCAAAAAAAAAACAAAACTAAACTAGGTCAGTCAAGAGGATGGCCACAGCCTTCATTGGGGTGTTGTAGCCGCTCAGATGAAGTTATGTGGTTTGTATTTGTCAGAACTGGACCAGCCATACATGTCATCAGGCCTGTTCCCTTCAGATGTACAGCTTGCACAAGTTACAAGATAGTCCAAACTTTCTTAGTAACTGGAAAAGATACTCCTTTGCCCTCAAAAACTGGAAATCTCTTGAGCATATTTAAAGGCAGCAAGAACCAGGCCTGCAAGTGATTTCTGCTTCCCCTGCCCCCCATCGTCTTCTCAACACTGTAAATAATTTTCAATTGCCAAAATGTCATAGCAAATGAGGAGAAGGAGAAGTTTATAAAACAGCAGGAGAACAGGAATACAGAAGAAATGAGACTTTGATTTATATTTGTTCTGTACATACCGAAGTAAAGTAGGAGAAAATGTTAAATGTCTGTTTTCTCCATTAGATTTTTTTTTTCTCAACTGGATTTTTATTGCCCATTGTGTGCTGTTGATCATGTATTTTGTCGAAATGTAAAATAAGCACCTTTTGAATCCCACAGTTAGAATTGCGTCTGAGGCATTCTGGTGCTTACCTGAGTTTTTGTTTTCAGGCTTTCTGATGTCACCAGAATCCCTTAATGGAGGCTCATGTGCTGGAGCTCAGTTCGTTGCATTTTCACCTTGATTAATTTTCGATGTGGAAAACTTTCTTAAGCCAGTGGCTGATTGGCTGCAAAATGAAAGTCCTTCCTGAATGCAGTAAGTTTAACTGCTCACTTCAGATGCTCACTTTCCGATGTGCAAGCTGATCAACTTGAACTGCTGTTCACCTCTTGTGTTCTGCTTGCTGCTGAAAATTTTTACCGGGTCACAGAGGAAAACTATGATTTGCCCTGTTTGTCAAAGCAGATGTACTGCTCAAATTCTGCTTGGAAGCAGAGGGGAGCTCAGAGGTCCACAGTAAAAAAGTGTTAGGTTAAAAGCAGATTCAAATTCCAGGCATTCTGAGACCACCATAGATAACGGTCCTTAGGTAGTAATGAAATTTAAGAAGGGAATTAATTGTCAGTATCTTTTTGATACCATTGAAATGTGCATTCACGACCAGGATACATTTCTTCTATTTAAACAGGCAGCTTTAGAAACACTAATCCCTATTATGGTGTCGTGCCACAAACTGTGTCCCAAAAGAGGTTTAAAATAAATTAGGGGCTTGTAGGACCTGTGCCTTACTTGAGCAAGCACGAAACTGCCTCTTCAGATCCAGTGTGTTTTTAACATGGATTAATACTGGACCTAAAATACAGCAGTGTTGTTTATGGCGATAGCCTTGCAAGCAGAGATCTTTTGAAAATATCAGCATAGCAAAGCTCCTTTGTAACATTCCTCTTTTGCGCAAGACTTGTGTCATGCTTTTAAGTGAGATTGTCACAATTTAAAACTGCTATACTTGTAAGAAGTGCTTCTTTAGATATAAAACTTTGCATTGTTACCAACTGAATGACCAACTTTCTGAACTTAAAAAATCATGGATCACTCAGCTTCAAATGTATACAAATGAAGAGTTTTCTTTCACTGATAAGCCCTTCCTTGCCTCCAACCCTGTGAACTCTTAGGTATGAACATATCTTATCTTGTAGTCCCATAAACTTCAGTGGATCTCTGAGTTACAAAAGCAAAGTTGATACAAAATTATGTACCTGATTAGGGTCCTAAGCTATTCTCCAAGCTCACAGATCAGGTTTGATGAAAAACAATAAAAGCCAAAGCATCTTCTCACAATAAAAGCCCTAACAGTGCATACTCACATGTCAATATAGACACTTATTTCAGAGCAGTAAATATGCATCAGAATTTGCATTGTGACATGTGTCATATTGTGAAAATGTACAAAATGCTGGGCTGCTTTGTTTTTTACATCATGGTCACCAAATTATTCTTTCTCCCTTGAAAATGTTAAATTTTTGTTAATTTTAATATCCTTATATGTAGAATTAAATACTTCTTATTCTAGTAACAGTCATATTTCTAAGCTGGGAAACTGCTAAGCTGCACATGGCTGGAATCGGAGGGAATATTCTGGAAAAAGAGCATTTTAACTTTGTCTGTTCCTTTAATCTTCCTGAGCATCTGCTCTTGGGCACTGGCAGAGGACAGGATGTCAGGCTAGATGTATTTTTTTGCTGCAACGGAGCAAAGTCCATACCTTCACCTACCCCAGAACACCCAAAGTAATAGATTTTTTACATGTTTTTTTTTCTCCAGACATAGATTTTTTCCAAGAAGAGGTGTTGAACGTGCTATATAGTCACTCCTACATACTCTTTCTGTAAAGTACTGGGGGAAATACTTGTAAATATTTTTCTTCTAAATAATTACAGTTGTATTTTACTACAGATACTTGTATTTATTATGGTTTCCATTGCTATCTTGATAGAAAAAGACTTGATGTGGGGGAACGACTTTGAGACAACGGCAGTTTAATATTTCCAGTAATAAACCTTGAGTCCCGCTTCCCTCACTGTCAGAGGCAGTATCTAATAAAACCATTATCGCCAGCTGCCAGATCACGATGAAATGAGTGCACTGTACACATGGGAGCGCAGCATGTATGGATTGCATCGCCTTTGGTCATTGCTATGGTAGAGCCTTTGACACTGGCTTGTATGTCTTGCTGCTCTCTGTAGGAGCAGAGGCGTACACACCTGTGATACACATCCATTTCCTCTTTCGAGCCCAGGGCTGGGAGTCACTCCAGTAAAATCCAAAATGACAGTATGAAGTCCTCTCCTCTTCTTACGTTACTGATGTTATTAATGTTCACTGAGTTTCAGTGGGTGATTGGCATTAGCCACTTGACATCTTTAATATTTGGAAAAGCAAGTTCCTAACGTGTGCCTGCAAAGGTGAAAGACTGAGCCAGGACCAATCTCAAGAACTGAGTAGTCTCCTGTACTCTCTAACAGCCAGACCAAAGCGTGCGCCCTGCACTTGATCAAGTACCGTCTGGCAGCAGTTACATTAATCATGTTTGAGTGCGATTCTGAAACATATGTAAACTGTTAGGAGTAACAGCAAAGTGTAAACTGCTAGGTAGAGGAAGCTTCACTGAAAAAGCAAAAAGGTAAATTTGAGTTAGATACTTGGTTTGATACAAGGATTCTTGAATTCAGCAGAGAAGAAATAGGCTGTATCTTTTTAAGTTAGTACTTGAGGTGCGACTGTTGTAATAAATAACATTTGAAATGAAACTCGGAGGTTTCCCTGAAAAGCAAGCTCTCATACCTATTACAGATCAATAGTAAACCAAGAAATTACAATATTATTTAACTTCCTAATTTTTTTATCTCTTTACAGGAAAAAAAAAAAGGATGGTGTTAAGGTCTAGAAAAGAGCTGAAAAGAAGCATGAGTCAGATCAGAAGGCTCTAAGTGGAAGTGGCTTTTGTGGCCTGAACTTGAGTTTTATGTAAACATCAGCCTGTCATCTGCCTCACAGAAATGCAAAACTTACAATAACTTGGCAAAGTTAACACTTTCTCCTTTGAGGGGCCTAGTTTTGATACAGCTCAGACACCAAAGACTGAAGGGTTTGGGGTTTTTATCACATCCTAAGAGAATGATTGCCCTGTTGAGAGCTGAGGTTTCATCAAGGCTTGTTCAAAGCAGTAAAATTTCTTGAATTGATTTTCACTGCATCAAATTTCCATGACTTTGAACCAAGACTGAGAACTGTTTTATTGGAATGCATGAGGGGAAAAGTGTTGTTAAATGATTCTACCTTCACTCTCACAACTGCAGATTCTGGGGGGATTGGGTGGAATACACAGAGAGAAGAATGCAGGAAACTCTTAACAGTCTTGGTTGATTGGGGTTGATTGGGTTAAAACCTTCCGGAATCATGTAAAATGATTCCGAAGTCAATAAAATGCTGATGGAAGGATGATTAATTTAAACTACAATAAACAGACTCCTTGTCATGTAGTTGGCTTTGTAGCAAATAACATATTTTCTCAGTGGAATTGTATCAACATTCATTTTTCTTTGATTTCTGGATATTGCTCTCAATTTTCTTTTGAGGAGAGGCTTCAAATTTTTTTTTAGAAACCCCTGACTTGTTCCTGTTGGAACTTGCATGCTCGGAAACTGGCCTTGTGTCAACACATCACCTGTTAGTTGTTAAGAGTTTAATTTTCAAAGCTATGATTTCATCTCCCTGTAGAGAAGGTGGACAAAGGGATTCAATGCAACAGCAGTGGTTTAGCTTGAAATGTAAACCAAAAAAAAAAAAAAAAAAAAGAAAAGAAAAGATTTTGGGGATGAACTCAGACCAGACTGAATTCAGTATTTATATTTCGAAGTATTATAGCCCGAAATGCATGATAAGCTAAAGGCCTTGTCATTTAGGCTTTAAGGGAGTTTTATTCAGTAATGACCACTAATATTTTGTTTGAAAAGTAGAATAAATTAACTAGAGCATTCTCCAGGAGTGGGAGAAAAATGTATTTGCGTTTTTGTATTTGTGTTTCCATCCAGGTCTGCAGTTGCTACTGTGCCTGCTTTGTTTAGATCTAATAGCAATTTGTTTCATTTTAGCCTTGTTTTGAGTTCTGGTTCCAAAATTTGCAAGCGTTGTGAAATACCGAAGCAACGGTATTCAAGGCAGAGCGGTACCACTGTGAAACAGGGAAATGCAATGAAATTGGGAACTTAGCAGGACGTCCAAGAGATGACCAGAGATCAGAGTCTCTGCAAGTAAAGGATGAGGAACTCGTTCCGAAAACTTGCTTCAGGATGAGGTTTCTGTGGAGACTTCTAACATTTTTTGGTTGTGTTTGAGTAGGAAATGCCTTAAGAGCAGCTTTTCCTGTGGTTTTATCTCAGGCTTAAGTACAAAGATATGCAACCTGTTTTCTTTGCTCTTTTAAAAATATTTAACTGAACTTTTAAAAACCTCAGCAGAAAACCCAATTTTAGTTCAAGTGTTGAAAAGAGGCTTAGACCAGTTTTCACTACCCATGTCCATCTGCCTAATTCTAAACATCGCAGAGGATTTTTTCGTTTGATATAAATGAGAACTACATTTAGGTTAATTTTTAAGAGAAAATTTCTTAACTTTTAGAACGTTCTCTTCCCACTTTAACCATTTACTTTAAAGGTGACTGAAAAGAAGAAAAATATTGATCACAACTCTGTCTTTGAAATCAAATTGATGTGTTTGTATTATAGTCAGACTCCTAAGGCATCCGTCCCTTTTCTTGCTACATAACAGCTGTCCATACATGCTGACATGGCATTCCTACTTATTTTTTTCTTTCCTAATTATGTACTTCCCACAGCTTTTCTACTGGCTTGTTTTATATTTGCAGTTAAAGCAATACATGTTGTTTTGCTTTTTTTGTTTGAAATTATTTAAAAGCACAGAAAAAGCCATTTGTGCAAATATAAAGAGTATCTCTTCATATTAACCTAAAACTTCAATATGTAGTAATTGAAGAGTTATACCATCAAAAGCTTATAATATTGAATAACTTGTATATTTTCCTCTTTTTAAAACAAATAGAGATTTTGGAGTTCAGCACTTCTGTAAAGTGTGTCTCATAGCTGCCTTTTGCCTGAGTGGTGCTGGTGTAATTATTCTCTAGGGAGGAAATGCCTTGAGTGAATGTATGAAAGGAATGGAATAGACATTATGCAACTTACATCCTTTTTGTGAGGCCTCATTTCTGTAAAATGTTCTTGTTTTGGTCTTCTGGCTGGATGAATACAAGCTGAGTGAATCCTGATGTCATGGAAGCTCTTAACACTTTCTTTTGCCTCAATACGTGGAAGCAAAGCTTTCTCTCTTCACCCTGTTCAGTTGCAGGCGTTGATTCAAAAATCATGTCTATTTTTTTTTTATTTTCAAAAAAATGTGTTTTCCCCGCTGTTGGAAGATTACCTTTAACGAAACAGGACTCTTCAATGGCTCAAACCTTTGAGCCTGGTAGAATGGCAGGGGTTCCAAGGATGGGTTCCTAAGAATTCAGATCCAATCTCAATTTTAAATACGTTTTCCCACCTACTACTCTTTCCAGCTCCACACCTAAATCCGAAGTGATTACTCTGGAAACTTGGTTCAACTCCCTTACAGAGGGAGCTAGATTATAATCAAATTTAAAATTGGTTTAAAACATGGATGAAACACCATTTAAATCTTTAGAATTACAGTAGCATAAAACAGATGTGAAAGTAAAGCTGGCTGCGAGCGAAATCCAAGCAAGTAGTCTGGATCCCATCCGGATCCAGAAAGTCTTCATTTCTAGCATTCATACATGCTCTGATCTGTTGGGTTTGGATTAGGTCTGTCTTCTGACAGTGCTAAATCTAAAAATTGTTGCCTATACTGGCTTCAGCTCGAATATCTCCTAATCTTCTGTTTTTCAATAGGGGAGAGTGCCCTTTGCCCAGCCTGGTGCCCCATGGCTGGGTTTTGCTGTGCTCTCTGCTGTGGGTCTCTGCACGCATGATCGACGCTTGGTTATTATCAGAGAGCTGAGGATAAGGCCAGAAGAAAAATTCCACCCTCCTCTCTCCCTCTCCCCAAGCTCCTCTTTTGTGGTCCTCAACGCCAGTGCAAAGCGTTCTGTTCCTGAAAAGGAAGTGGGGTACCTCAACTTCCCTAAAGGACCATTAGAAAACTGTAATTTCAAAATGAGTTTCCTGTCCAAGGAAGAGGGCTT
Organism: Fratercula arctica; assembly: GCA_947846985.1. Taxonomy (NCBI): domain Eukaryota; kingdom Metazoa; phylum Chordata; class Aves; order Charadriiformes; family Alcidae; genus Fratercula; species Fratercula arctica. The sequence continues at coordinate 14,962,828 of CANTUZ010000006.1, read as the reverse complement.
AGCACTTACAAGAACAGTTCTCCACTGTACGAGGCAGACATTTTAGTTTTATGAGGAACAAATAAAACATTCCTCTGTGCTTTACAGGCATAACACTTTCTTAGACTCTTTCGTTACAAAAACTGCATAGTTCTGCTGCTCACTAGCAGAGAATAACACGGCCCGACTGTTTAGCGGTGCCTGATGCAGTAAAGCAGCGGAGGTGGGGGAAGCAGAGGCAAACCAAAAAGTTGTCTGCTGTTTGCGGCAAATGCTTCTCATGCTTTTCAACCGGTAATAAAGTCTGAGACACAAACAAAACAATTCCTGATGCAGAGAGGTGGAGATGCTGGGTTATTCCAGTGGCGCAGAATCGTACTGAGGTTGGTGGGGGTGCACAGGCTGTCACCGAGAGCACAGCGTCTCCTTGGGAAGGTGATACAGGTCTTGTGTCTCCACCGGCGTCTGTATGCAGTGCTGAATGCAAGCTGAACCTCGCATGTCTGTGCTGTGGCTTTTGAGAAGTATGTGAAAAGGATTATGCCAGCTTAATTGAGTTCTTTGGAGGTGTGGAAAGCATAGTCAGGTTGACCTTACCCTGCTAATCCTTCTTTAAAAAAAAATTAAAGCAATTGTTGTCAGCGTGAAATGTTGAGTTACTTGTGGGGGCTTAGACTTAATATTCTATCTCACCCTATAATAAAGTTAATTGTGCACTTTGAAGAACACAAAAGTAGTAAAAGCCTACCAAAATCCTCGCTGAAGCTTAACTGTAGAACATCCAGAAGCAGCTGTAAGTTTTACAGTAGGTGTCATAACTAGGTTATTATGGGACTTAGGATGAAAAATAATTGAAGAATCATGTTAAATTCAGACATAGTCTGTGCTATGTAGTATTACTTGAGATTTACTATGTGTTATGGTAAATGCATATGGTCATGTGAGCTTTGATTCTAGTCTTTTTCATTTCCAGATTAGTGTCTTAATTCAGTTGTGTTTGCCTCTAAAGCAAGCCTATGGGAGAGCTTTTGTGATATAGTCAGTTGTTAAATGTGAACTCAATTTCCTACCCTATTCTGTTGTTAAATTTAAATATATTAGTATGTAATAGATGTAAAATAGACATTTTTATTTTCTTTTTTTCCCTTTTTCTCCAAACATTACCAGGATTGCAAAAGGAAATATACCAAAAGCAATAGCGAAACACAGTCCTTGCAGAGGGAGGTGAAAGGTTATGTGTAGCAGAGACAGCAATATCACATAATTGCAAAGTCAAGATAAACAAACATGTTATGTAATTTTTTTAATTGTTCCCCAGACTTTCTTGTAATTAATTGCATTCTTTGCCTAAGGCTTGTTGAGTTGAAGACAGATAACTCAGCAGGTAACACTCTAGCCTTTTACTTCATAGATCCCTGCAAAGGAGCAAGTTAATCTTTCCTAATTCCAGTAAAAGCCATCATATCCACAGCTGTTAAATGCATTTTGTCAGGACTGGAAACTTTTTCTAAGGAGATAATTTACTAGGAGCAAACAAACATAATTCATTAATTACTTTTTCTGGACAGAAACTTCTCAAAGAGAAAAAAATCATTAAGTCAGCGTAACAGCAGAGTTTGTATTTTTAGTGTCCTAACTTGGATGTGTGCTTACACGCTTCCATAATGTTAAAGATGAGAACCTGAGAATAGCATCTTTTCTAGTAAGAAAAGTGATGGAAGCCAGAACTCACATTTGTGACAGGTTTGAGAAAGAAACCCAAAACTATAGCATTTGTACATCTAGTACTCTATCACCTGATAGGAGAGGGGTCCTAGGAGATGAACACACAGTAGCCTTGAGAAGAACACTGAGTCAAGAATCCAGGGGAACTGCTTTAAAAGGACAAAAAATTAAATATAGGTTAGACTACAGGACTTCAAGTGTGCATTCGCCCTTCAGTTATTAGCCATATAAAAAGAAAATGATGATTTTAGGGTTAGATGTCTATTGAGGGAGTTCTACAGCAGTTAGGAATAACATGATATAATTCAGGTATCTTTTTGCATGGATACTAAATAACACATTGAGTTTTCTTAATGATCACAATGTAATTAAAAGTTGCTTACTTTTTCCCCAGCGGAAATTCTTGAATTGGCTGGAAATGCAGCAAGGGACAACAAGAAGGGTCGAGTCACTCCTAGACACATCCTGTTGGCTGTAGCAAATGATGAAGAATTAAATCAGGTAAGAAAAAACTCCACTGTGTGAGGGACGGGATTTCCTTTAGGGCTTTTTAAATTGTCTTTCCATATAGCTGAATTGTAACTCAAGACCTCTGCTTATTGAGTAGCCCACCAGGAAACTGCTCATTCACTCACTAGCACACTGCCTGTGTAACTAACTACAGCGCTCAGCTTAATTATCTATTTCAGGACTCTTAAAATGTGTAAAAATGCAGTGGAGATGTAATGTGACATTTGCTCGCGCTGTTACAACTACCTCTGTTAAGTGGGATGTTGTTGTAAACTCTACAGAGACATGGAAAAAACCTTTAGATGCTTTTTTTTGTTTGTTTTTGTTTTCTCCCTTAAGCAGCTTAGGACTCAGTGGGACCTATCTTGTTCCCGTTAAAGTCTGCCATTGTGACCACAGAATTAAGAGCTCTGGAACTCTTGCAAGTCTGTGTCCTTTGCAGATTTCAAGATGCCTTTAATTTAACCAAAAATATTTGGATGTTATTATTACAGTCTTGTGGTGTCAGCCGGAGGCGCTGGCTGGGATTAATGTGCCTTGGTGTGAGGTGCTGTAAAAACACATCTGAAAAGATACTTTTTCCAAACCTGTGTATCATGATGGAGCAGGAAAAAAAAATAATATCCCCAAACCAACCTCATTCTGGCTCTGTCTGAAATTTGATAATACTTTCCATTCATCATCCCTTCGTAAGCTTGGAGCCTCTCTGAGTTGTGCTTGGGGAGCAGTAAACACGAATCAGAAGGTGGGAGTACCTGAGGGACTTTGATGTCACCATTTGTATCCTCCCGAATAAGTGAAGTAGTCCCAGTTAGAGGTATAAAAAATGGGTTAAAGTGGTTTTAAATACAGAACATGATATATTTCACCTCTGCTTTTAAAGTCTTGAATGAACTGCACACTTTTGAATATTGATCTGCTTTTCTTCAACTTCATAAAGATTTTTTTTGAAGACTTCCAGGTATAGAGATTTGTATAAATGTTACCCTCCATTTGAAGTTTCTTTTTCTAAGAAAAAAAAAATAATCTGTTTTAAAAGATGCCCTTTCAAAAAAATTCAGCAATTGGGACACATATTGGGTTCTCTGGAGTGTGGTACCCATTGCAGTCCTGTACCGTGGACGTTGGGTGCCATCCCTCACGCAGGCTGCCCTGCCAAGCCATCGGGGCTGGGGCTGCCCTGTTTTCTTGCAGCTGGGTAACAGTCTTCATTGCGTGGCTTCACAGAAAACAGATCTTGTGTGAGCCCAAGAGATACTGACAGTAACAAGCACATATGCAAGAAGAATACATATGCCCTTTATAGTTAAAATTTAGTACATGATCAACTTCATTTCATATACGTTTCATGTCTCTCTCCTTCAAGGATAATGTGTTGAGAAACATACAAAAACCAGTTAAGGCAATGTACAAAGTTTGCCGTTAACTGCCGTTTTCTATTTATTGGTGAGTAAATGCTGAAATTTGTGATCTGCAACTTTTATTTTATTAGCTATTGAAAGGGGTCACCATAGCCAGTGGTGGAGTGTTACCCAATATTCACCCAGAGCTGTTGGCAAAGAAGCGGGGATCAAAAGGCAAACTGGAAGCCATCATTACTCCACCTCCAGCAAAGAAGGCAAAGTCTCCGTCACAGAAAAAAACTGTATCAAAGAAAACAGGCGGCAAGAAAGGGGCAAGGAAATCCAAGGTAGAGTAATCTGTTTCTTTTAAAACCAAACAAACTCACTTGTAGTAGCTGTAGGGAGCATCACGTAGGGTAGACGTTCTGTTCCATGTGTTCTTAACAATAAGGATTTCAGTAGCAGCGTAAGCAGATGCTGAACGAGTGCTTCTGGAATGCTGAAAACCCTCAGCAGGGGCACAGGTCTGCAGGACAGGCAGGCAAGCGGTAAATACTCTGTTCTTTGTACGAAACAGTCGTTAGGTAGGCACAGGCTGGAGATACCAACATCAAACGAGATCTTACATAGCGACGGTAGGGGCAGCTTTGCTGTGGCTGCGCAGGTGCCTGCGTTGGGCAAGGCAGAGTAAGCTTGCTTGGACTTTCTTCAAGTATTGATATGTGTCTGCAAGAAATGGGGAATCCGGGTATTTTTTTCAAAAGTGAAGTCACGTTAAGGCATCATTTTGCAATTGAAAATATTGAAGAAAAACAACAGCCTAATTCACTTGCATTGTAATAATGTCCCCAGCCATTGGCATGTCAGAGTCCTGTTTTCAAGTATTGTATTTTTCTGTTGTTTGTTGGGGTTTTAAATGTTTTTTGTGTTCCAGCTTAGTATAAGATTCCTCTTTCTTAATTGATTTGATGAAATCCAAAAAGAGTGAAATACTCCTTCCGAAGTAGGATGCAGTTTTGCTAGAGCAGGTAGCTGAGACTTGCGGCATCAGAGAAACTGTATTGTGGCTACACAGACTTTCTTTGGCTGAGCTAAAGACCCACAAATGTCCCTCTCTGTTTTTAGTGCGTTATAGATGAGAATATTCCATGTTTAGACTTGTGTTTTTTTAATTCCTAGTAATCAGTTAAACTCATTCAAAATGAAGTGTAGAGATGAGGGCAAGAACAAGAGGACCAAAATGTGATTTTTTTTTTTCTTGTTAGGAAACTAAGAATAACATCTTTTTTTAAGCTAAGGAGAACATTCCCTCATTCCTTTTTTCAGTTTCAGTTTGTAGGAGCAGGGAATCTTTCTAATGTGTGTGTAACCAAAGATCTTTTTTTGTAAAACAACTACTGTCAAGCAATAGGTTATGAAAGTAGGAAGAAAAGTACCTGAATTTCACATGAAATGGACAGTGCATGTGAAAAGTTGCTTTCCCTGTCAAACAAAGCTTCTGTATTCCTCCCCTATGCCTCTGTTACTGTTGACTTGGTCACTTTTTCTGGTTGTTTCATTTTGTTTGTTGAACTGTTGAATTTAGTTTTGTCTTTTAGAACACCTAATAGCTGACATTTCAAGTGCAGTGCTTCTAATAACCATGCACTAATAATTTCCCTAAATCTGGATATTTTTTTCCCCCTACTTGATTACAAAAGCAGGAAGTCTGTTGTGGGGTTCTGTTTTTCTTCCACACAATAAACTGTATTGTCTGCTTACTATATTGGTATTTGGCTAACAGTAAACTCCTGGGGAATTGAAATAGAACCCATGAAAATCTAATTTTCTAAACATTTGTGTAAAGTAAAGCATGGTTACAGCTTCTAGAAGCACCAGTATACCGTTGCATCAAAGTCGTTTTAGTTGCTCAGCCACAGATTTAGTTTATGTACTTTGGAAAGGGACAGTAAGAGAACAGTGGCTTGCTTAATATTCCAGGTGTGCTTTTCAGCTTCAGGATAGGCATTTCTGAAGGCACCAAATATTTATATTAAATCATAAGTAGTAATTTTATTGAAAACATGGAAATGATTTTTGGCACCAATTGAGTTTATAACCACAGCAGTCAATTCACTAGCTTCATGAAGCGTCCTTTTCAAAATGTTCATAGTTCTCATTTTTATTCAGTAAATCAATTCATTTCTAAAACCTATCATTTTGCTTCAGTGACACAGTTGAAAAAAGGAATGGTGGTTGAGGGGAGGTCCCTCTCCCCCTACAGTTTTACTGGAGATGAAGGTGATCGTGTTAAACAAGGGAGAGAAAATTGTTCAACCCATTTCCTACTGCTAGTCAGGTAGAAAGTAGATGTATTCTCCTGACACTGCCTCTAAGGATGGCCGGATTTCAAAGCAACTGACAAGTCAGGTTTTGCCTTAAAATGGATGTCTGCCCACACATATAAATAGATACATTATCTTTTTCCACACAAGCCATTAGAAAGCTGTTAAAAGTTTGGGGCCGTTTATATGTTTTCCTGCAACATTGAAGACAACTGTCATCCGAATTGTGTGCTGTCGTAGGCAAGAAAGCACTTATGTAGATATGCAGACATTGAGGTCATTTTCCCTATTGATTCCTTCAGCTATAATCAGTCACTTAAGTTAGTCTAAAGGATAAAATCCAGTGTTTGTACTGGCATTTTATTGCCTGGTAAGCATTTATGGCCTGTCATATATCTTAGTGTTATTAAACTGTTTTTCTCTCAGCCTTGAGTTAACTAATTAACTGTGTTTTTGGAAGAAGAAGCAGGGAGAAGTGAGCAAATCAGCCAGTGCTGACAGTACAACAGAGGGAACTCCTGCAGATGGTTTCACAGTCCTGTCCACCAAAAGTCTGTTTCTTGGCCAGAAGGTACGCTCCTGCATTTTTATAAATGAATACGTATTTTTCAGTGCTGCTTAGGGAATACCCCCTCCCACCACCCCCCTTTCCCCAAAATGTCTAGGTACAATGGACATTTCCCCACTGAGCACTTGAGGAGGTGTGTGATATTAGTTTTTGAACAAAGCAGTTCTCTGAAATAACTTTCAGAATGTTTTAAAAATACATAAATGAGTCTTCATATGGCTACATATTTAAATACTCAATAGAAGGAAAGCCTGTGTGCTTGTAATCTGTCTCACCTTATTCATAAGCAGCATAATTGTTACAGCAAAGCTTCTGCCAAAGATGAGATTATTCTAAGAATAAAATGGTTTTTTCCAGTGGGCAGCCCACTTCATTGTTGATGTAAATGATTTACAGGTTTTTTTCAAAACCTATTTTAGACATTTGTTCATAATAGTGATTTTTGTGTTTTGTTCTGCTTTGTTATTTACAAAAGTTAATGCTGTGTAATGATGAATGATGCTTTTATGAAAAGCTAGAAGTCAACGATCCTTCTTTCCCTGTGAATATGCTTTGGGACATGGGGTGGTTTAATACAAATACAGACCTGCTTAAAGAGAGGATCCAATTAAAGAGACGATTCATTAAATGAATTTGGTCTTTTATCTTGAAACCTGCCTTTAGTTCGTGATACAAATTTTTTTTAAGTAAAACTGCATCTTTCTTCTATCATTCAGTAATCAGGTCATTGTGTTGTAAGTCATCAAAGATGAGCCATTGTCCATTGTGGAATGTATCTCCTCTGACTCATTTTTATTTCATGCTGAGGTTGTTCTCCGTTTATCCTCCCCCAGTTTGTTTGCTAAGTTTAACATGCATGACAGTAACGTTATGTTTTGCAAGACTTCTGATTTTCCACATTTAATTTTACAGCTAGAGCTAGATTGCTGGTTCGGTAGGCTTTTGTGTTATTTGACTACTACTAGGGAGGTGGTTTTGAACATATTTTTAAAAACATTTTGGTGACTAGATTAGAACCCTAAATTTATAAACTACATTACTGTATCAAGAAAGATATTAACGTCAGACTTCTGGACCTGACCTTGAATTCCTTTTAGTTACCGTAGGAAACCTGTAATAAGACCGAGCATTGTGTTGACCCAGCAAATCCATGGGGCTTTGCTGTTGGGCTCAGTGGAAGAGAATCATGAACTCCAGGACTGCTTTAAGCTGGGATGAGCAAAGCCAGTGTCTGTTGTAGAACTTTCCAGTGAGTTCTTTGTACTGGGAAATGGACTTTCTGGCTTTCTCACTCACTTGGAGTGCAGCCCCCTGAAAAAATTACTGGTAGGACATGTCCATCCCTGTACTGGTTTGTTGTCAGTTAGCCCTGCGCATGAGCGGCCAGGTGTGTTAGCCTTTATTTGTAACACAGTAAACATAATTAAAAGAAAAATGAAAAGAAAAATGAAAATCCCTTTGTTTCCTGTGAACGAACACTCCAAATGGAATGGATTATTTTCTGAGGGGCAGAGAATGCAGAGGTGCTGTTGAGATGTGCCTAGCACAGATTATACACTGCTTTTGATTCCCTGTGGGAAACTGTCTTTAGAGGCAGTAAATGGTTAGTGTAAAAATCTAAGAAAAGTAGGGTATGTCTAACAAATATAAGAATTTTCTGTGTCCTATAATGTGTGAGTTAAAAATGAAATTCTTGCCGTGTCTGAGGTGATAAATAATATATTAATGCCTTTGTTCTGCTTTACCCCCAAAATAGCACATTTAGACCAACCTAAATTATTTTAAGCATTTGTGTTAAGACTGAAAATGTGAAAAGCTTAAAATGAAAAAACCTTTGCATTGTAGTGATCGGAGATTTTATTTAGCATAAAAAGAACCAAACAAAAGTATTATGCTGGCTTGCAATTTTAAACATGCAATTTTAAAATTACCAAGTAATTTTGATTTTCTCCTGATAAAAAAGGCAAAGATAAAACTTTCCACCGTCGAATCAGTGGGATTTGGATGCATCCTCTCTCCTAAACTGGAGGTGTGTTTTGCCTGGGCCAGGAGGCTCCTGGGTGTGCCAGGACGTCTGTGCTACGTGCAGGTTTAGCAGACTGCGACCTCATTGACGGTGGCAGTTGTTAATTATTTCACTGACACATGGAAGTCTCAAATAATGGCTATTTATTTTGGAAATTTACAAATTAAATATAACAGTTATCTATAAAAAGTCTAGTGACTTTGAATTGGTTAAGTGCTTCTGCTTAGCCATTTCTACATGCAATTGCTGTTTAAAAAGATAATATTGATTTTTAAAATATTGACCTAAGTTTAAGTCTGATGCTTAACAGAAAAAAAAAATCTGTTTTGTTAGAGTTGTCTTAAATTAGTGCCACATGGTATTCATAAACCTAATGAACTAAGAATCTTCTTCAGTAGTGATTCTGGACAGTTGCAGTTTGATTCCTTAGACTTGTGCATGTTGCTGTTTTTCAAAGCACGTGAGGGCAGGAGGTGTTTGCCTGTTTGGAGGAGGCCCTTCTATTCAGCGTAGCCTCACGCTCCTTAAAAAGCATTTTGAGGGAAGGAAAAATCTGCGAGGGAGGACAGTGTGTTTAGGTGGTTGAGCTGGAGGGCTGGAAACCATGAGTCCTGGGTTTGGCCAGTTCAGAGATACTGTAAATCACCTTCTTTCTCTGTTGCCTTCCCCATCTGTGAAATGGAAATACAGTTCCATTTCCATTTCCAAATGGAAATACACTTCACACAGATGGTAGGAAAGCTTAATATGTTAAAACATTTTGAGCTTTTCCATTTGAAAAGCAAAAATATTCATATTAATCACAGTTACTTGATTTTTCTTGAATTTGTACATACAGGTTTTCAGCATACTTTCATGTTCTGTGTGTTCTTAATAAACTACAGTGCAAACACAGCAACCTGAAACCAAAAAACCCAAGCAATTGGTATCTTTCGAACCTCCTGTGACATCCTTGAACACCTTTACAGCATGTCTCTTTGGTCTGCAAAACCACTATCTGCTAGATCAGGAAATAATTCACTAGATGCAAAGAAAATAATCCTGTTCTTAATATCACGTCATTCGTAAGTGTTTAATGGGAAAAATCTTTTTGTTGGCTCCATGTTTGCAGAAGCGAAAGCGAAGGGGTTTATTTGCAAGAATGGCTCTTCAGCCTTGTAATATCCCCAGATTTAATTATTGAAAACACAAATGAGAACGTTGCAAACCTGGGTATTGTTCAGTTTTTAAAAAGTACTGTTACTGCATTAAATCTTTAGGTAACTGCTGACATTCAGCTAGAAAGTCTTAGAGGTCAGGAAGTGGCAAAGAACCCTTCAGTTATACCTGTAGAAGTTTATTAGTGCTACGCTAAGTAAGTATTAAAATCTAGTTAATATGTAAATGATCGCACATCCTACAAGTGACACCCAAATGGAAACGTGGTATTCTGCACATTAACTCGTTTGTTTTTCCTGAGACAATTACGGAGTAGAGGCAGACTTGTAAGACCTCAAGCCTAAGCATTAGGGTTTGGACTCCAACAAGCATCTTCCATTTTCTGTATGAAATTCATACCAGAAAAAGTTCCAAGGCTTTAAAGGTAATTTTATCTGAAATAAAAAACGCAAGGCTTGGCTCAGAAAATACCCATGGATGTGCTAAATGCCATCTGCATTTTATCTGACTAACATTTAATTTAATTGTTACCTAAAGTTATGTCCATTCTTTGTTGCACATGTATATGCAAGTTGTGCCAATTGTTTATTTTTTTAAAGTGGCCCTTTAGGGGATCACCTCTGTCTAATACATGCTTCATGCTGTTGGATAGTAAAATCGAGTAATTACTCGTTGGAGGATTTAATTCCATGGGAAAACTTCTGATTTTTTGTTTTAATTGTTTTTGGCAACTGGATAGCTAACAGTGCATTGAACAGTAAATGCAAAATTTAGCAAAATAATACTTAACTGCCAAGACATGCTATCAGTGATGGGCAGCTTTTTAAGCATTTTGTTGTTGCTGTTAAATTGAAACTTTAATTGCCAGCTAATTGCTATTTAAATCCCATATATGAAGAGGTGCAGAAATAGATTAAAGGTCTGAAACCAAAGGGGTCTGGCAACCAATAGATCTGGGCAAAAAGTCGTAGAACGCTGAATTAAGGATCAAAGAGAGTCACCTATAAAACGAACAAAACATGCCTAGGAACACACTAAAATCTCCACAAAACAGTCTTTTGGTGTGTGCATGTGTTTTGTTGTTGGTTTTTTTTTTATTTCAAAATTCATGCAGTTTCTTTAACATTTTGGTTTGATTTGATTTGACTTTTTTTTTTTAAACAGCAGTTGCTTGTAGTCAAACTCAAGACTCAAACTCAAGTATGAATAACTTGCGACGTGTGAAGTATTAAAGGATTCTAAGCTATTTGGAAAGGAAGCTCTCTTAGATTTTATTACAAATTCCCGAACAGACCCGTACTTAAAACAGGACTGTGAATTACACTCATTTTTAGCCAAAATCACCCTATTTTGAAGGAACATAGTTTATTCAAGCAACATATGCAAATTTTATGAAATTGCAGGCTTTTAGAAAGAGAAAGAAGGTCAATTCATATAATCACATGAATGAAACGGAAATAATTTTTTCATAAAACTTAAATATATGGATGTTGGCCTCCTTAAATGACCCATTCACTTGTATTGGTTACATGAATTGGGTCGTATTCCCTATTAACAAACTCACACACACAAGAAGAAGATTTGAAGAGTTAAGTTTACAGAATGTGGATTAAAAACCGAGAGACAAACTTGAGTTAGTGATGAGATTCATTACCATGCCTGAATGCATACGTTATGCTTCATAGGTTGAACCCAGCGGGCTTTGGCTTAACTGCAGCTGGCTTCAGGGCTTGCGTAAATGAATGAGAACTTTCTCTTTCACAGTTGCTTTCCATATTGCCCGATCAGCTACTCAAATGATGATTTTAAATGTGTGTTTTAGGTATAAGCATAATTTATGATGTAGATAATGTGCTTCCCCACATGAAAGAGTCCAGAAAATTTTTTGCACTTTATAAAGTATTTTAAGTTTTGGCGGTAGTATGTTTGATGCATGTGAAATCAGACTTCCCAACGCTGGCTACGAAGCAGCGTCCCAACCCCCTGGTTATCAGCTTCCTCACGTACCTGTCTGCAGTTTTGACTTTTGCCCAGTTTGGCATTTGCATCAAATTGCCTCAAATTATGGAGTTGTTTCTGTGGTGTGGGTCACATACGGTGACGAGACACCCAAACCGTCAGTAGTAAGCAAATTGTGCTGTCACTTTACACCTCGTAAGCACTTCCCAAATAAACCATCCTCACTGGTTTGGCATAGCAGGATCAGTTTGTTGCTATTGCTGGTCTTTTCATTGACTTCTTATTTATATATTAGTTTATAAGTCTTGCTCAAAATGTGTTGCTAGAAGTTGAAATCTGCACTTCCTCATATTTCATTAATTCTTTTTATTCTTTTAAAAGCATGAAGTGCGGACATGAGGTTAATCTCTAGATAGCTGCGCTAACTTCCTCACCTTACTGTATGCCCATGAGAAATCCTTCTGATTTTGTAATGATTCAGGCAGCAGTTGAGAAGCATCCTTTAAATAGAGGGGTGTTAAATGAGAGGAGTTAATGGGCGTTAGTGGGTGGGGTTAAAGTCTCTGTTTTCATAAATGACAGAAGGAAGTAATGCAAATAAAATAAAAACTAGAAGCAATAAGCTCATAATAGTGCCTGCTTACAGTACTTCACGTTCACAAAGGCAGCAGATCTGCGCAGATGAAAACCAAAGGGCCTGCAAGACAGAATGCGGTCACCACTAATAAGGAAAGAGAAAGGAACACGTCCCCTTGCTAGGATGGAGGAGTTGTTGGAGACAAGCCTGTGCTTTCTCAAAGATAGGCTCATGTTTGCTGGCTTGAAGCAGGAGGAGCAGCATCTTTTATCCAGTTTCAGTGCTGAACGGTCATGGCATGTTCCAGCAATCGATGCTCAGGAAATGATCAGGGTGTCCTTCATCTATACTTTGAGGAGAAACAAATAAGCTCTTATAATGCCAAAACAAGAATCCCAAATAGTGACCAGCATAAAGCCAAAATAGAGCTTGTTAGTAGGTATATTCATATCCTCCCAGTGTGAACAATGTTTGAGTCTTGTGTTTGAAATTTTTTTGGATAATAACCCTCCTTTATGACCTGCCTTTTATTTTGCATATTTGTTTGCAGTGATGCTATCTCCATCTGTGTTGCAAAGCTCACTTTTCTGCAGCTTCTCTGTGATTTCCCAGCTGTCCTGTTATTTCCCACCTCATGCTTTTCTTTTCAGCTGAACCTTATTCACAGTGAAATCAGTAATTTAGCCGGCTTCGAGGTGGAGGCCATTATCAATCCTACCAATGCTGACATTGACCTTAAAGATGACCTAGGTAAATGGGGCATGGGTTGACACAACTAACGGTCACATGAAAATTATGGAACCCAGAATTTACTGTCTAGGGCGTCATACATTTAATAAGAACAGAAATTCAAATCTTGCAGGTTCTGTTTTGTTGAAGAACTGTATTCGAAAGACTTCTTTCACCAAATTTGAATACTTGCAGCTATTGCTAGTCTTCAAGTTGATTTCATTTAAAACAAATCATTTAAATTCTTTTCCATAATGATCATATGTGACTGTTAGCTATTTTGGGGGGTTTCTTATTTGGATACTTTGAGGACTAAAATACTTTTTTGTCAGGTTGTTTTCAAAATAAGCAGTTTCTCCATTCTAACTGCAATCTCGGGGGTTTTTCTGATACTCAGAGTAGGCATAAAATTTCTAAAGAGGAACGATTAAATAATTAACTATGCCCCAATCTTTCCTACACTGATTTCATGTTTAATTCAGTCAATATTTTGTTTCCGTTATGCTTCAATTACTCCCTGTCACGTTCACATTCAGCTGAAAACAAACACTGATATTGTACCAACAATGAACTTGTAGATACTCTTGTAGATGTTGTATTGCTTTTAAAGCTTCTATCTTGTTCCAGATTGAGGAAAAAAAAAAAATTAAAAAATCCTTCTTCAACAGAAGTGTGTTCTTCAGCAAAAGTAAAAGAAAAATTAACTTTCATGCATTATGTACTGCATTCCCTTCTTTGATGATTACTCCTGTTGCTGTCTTTTTTTTTTTAAACTTCCTTAATGGAATACAACCCATAATTCTTCTACTATTGCATTTCCTATGGGAATGTACACAAGTAATTTAACAAGAAAAAGTTCTAAGCTGGCTAATTTTTAAATCAGCCTTTCTCAGAAATATGTATAAGTTTACAAGTGTCTTGGCCATTCCAATGCAAAATTAGAAAATATGCCGTACCTTTAAAATGTAAGAACGATCATTTATGTTTTTTAAAGCAAATTCAGTACATACCTGTCTGCAAATACATGGTTTCCTCTGAAGGAGACTGTCATTTTTAGAAACAAAGTGCGGAATCATTATACGTATGAAGATTAGTGCCTGTCAGCTTATTGATGCTGACAAAATGGAGAAACTAGTTATTTTGTTTGGCTTGATGATCCTGAATTTCTTTTTTTTAAACAGATTCCGTATTTTAGTGTCATGCTCTGTGGGGAACTGGTTGTTCTAGGTTTCTGCAAAGTGAAATGGGGTATTAGCTGATTTTAAAACTTTGGAAATGATCTCGTGTGATTGCTCTGACTTGTCATTTTAACATTTATTTGATCATGTCATACTCAAGATTCCTCCTCCTGTTCCCTACACCCCTTTCTCTACACACACGTGCACACACACCTCAGCATACTCCTTTGGCGCAAGGTTTGGAGATGTAAAGGTAGGAAAATATGGACGTTGGTACATGTGTAAATGTAGAGCCTGTGCTGGGTCTCTGTCCAACGTGGTTGATATACATCTGTTTACCTGTTGTAGTTGCAAGTTGTACAGGCTGACATTGCCACGATCGACAGTGATGCTGTCGTTCACCCGACAAACTCTGACTTCTACACCGGTGGTGAAGTAGGTAATGGAAAGTTCAGTGCTGCGGAGTTTGTATGTGTGTGCATGGTCAATCAGCAGCCACAAGCTTGTTGTAGCTATGCAGATTTGCATTCATTTCTCACTTCCAGCAGTCCTGACTGATGATAAAAAGAAATGAATAATTGCAAACTCAGTGGGCGGTTATCACCAAATCAGACTTTCAGAAGTAACAACAGAATGCACCGCCAAAATTTGAAGGGCAGGAACAGTACGTTCAATGCAGGCGTGTGACCAAGGAAAATGAATTGCGCATTGTTTGTTTGACATGTTAAATGCCCGTCTTGAATACGGTTTGAGTCTTGATCTTTAGATTTCTAACCAGTTCCAGTACCCCATCTCCATGCCAAGTTTCAGATGTTCACATCTGACGCGCTGGATCTAGCCCATCTGTATTTTCTGAACTCTTAAGATTGGTTAGTTTTTTTCATATTTTACCTTACGGACCGATTACTTTCATAGCCTGGCTCCACGGTCCTCATGCCTACGAGTACGTGGCCAGTGACGCTACATACAGTTTTCAGGCAGTCAGTTACCTAAGGTACACTGATGAGAGAAGGCACAGTAGCAAACATGACAGACATCGTAATTCAGTATGTTGAGTGTCCCCTGAGTAACTCTTATCTTAGTAATACCCCATTCTGCATACAGTATTCTGAAGGATTTCATAAAAGGGTAGCAGTCCTTTAACTGAACTGCCGTAGTAATTACAGAAGGCAAATCAGAATTTGGGATGAATACAGAAGTTACTGGTAAGGGTGGTGACGCACCGTGCTTAAAAAAAGATGTCACCTGATCCCAGCCTCTGTTCTACATCTCACCTAAACGTCATCGCTGTGCGAATGGCCTCCCTCCACACCTGCTCTTTCCGAAGGGGCTACTGTCCGAGGGACGCGCGGGCTGATGGAGCTCTGGATGGCCTCTTGGGGCAGGAACAGCTGGGACTTGGCTAAACATGCTGCAGAGACATTAAAATAAGAGTGTCATAATACCCTGTATCTGAAGAATATGCTTCTAAAGTCTGTCAGACCCATTTAGCTAATGTGCTTGTCTCCTACCCTTTGACAAAGAAATGCTCTGCTACCCTACAAAGAAAATTGTCTCTCGAAGCTGTACTGCTCGTTCCTTAGCGTAGGTTCCTGGTGCCTCTGACTGCTGTAAGAAAGAATAGAAGTGCACAAATGCTTAGCTTCCAATGATTAACTTTTACCCATCTAAATTATTTTTTTTTTTTTTTTAATTTTTGTTGGTTTTTTCCCTAACAATTTAAATGTACTGGGGGCTTATCCTGAGAATTTTACAGCCTAAATTTCTGCTAACGCTGTTTTCAACACTGATACCAATGCCTGCTTGGAAAGCATGCGATAATGATCTTATTCTCATGGGAGTGACACATATTTATGCCTGTGAGCAAATAAGCTACTAACCTTGAAGCTGCGAAGCAAGACTTCCATCAAGAAACTTGCTAATGTAGTGGAAAATGGTTAAATACAGTATATCCTTTCCCAGATGAAGCTAATTTACAACATAGTTCTGGAATATAATTTCAATATAAACCCTTACTATTCATCAGAAGAAGAGTGTAATTGAGGAGTAAATGCAGAAAACCTCACCAATTCATACCAAATAAGACTTTTGCTCTTCTTTGTACCAGATCTGCAAGAAGAGAGCTCGGTGAAATATACTGACAGGGTTGTTCATTGCTTTTAATTATAAATTAATTCCCAGTAGAAGGGAAAAAACTGATCCTTCTGGATTGAATTAAACCAAACCAGGCTAAATTCCATTAAATGTACAACAGCTTTGCAATGGCAAAGAAATGACCTACTTAATAGATCTTTTCTGTTCCTAGGTTCTGCACAAGGCTTAATTATGTTTCCCCTTGAAACGAGAAATTAAGGATTATGAATGTCATGGGGTTTAGGATCTAAGTTCACGGCTTCAAGGGGAATATAACTGGAATATATACAAATACGAATGATATGGAAATACAGACAACGAGACTATAACTAGAATGGCAGACTATTTCTTTCCCTCCCCATCCCTTCTCTGTGGGAGTGATTTGGGAAGCCCCCGGTGTCACACACATCTGCTGGAGGGTGCAGCAAAGGGCACCCTGGGCCCTGCGTTTCCAAGCCCCTCCGTTCTGGGGTGGATCTCCTTCCCCAGCCCGCTCTCCTAAGACACCCTGCTGCTATAAATAAAACCACTACCATCTTTTCCAAGAGATTTATAAGATGGTGCCTTCCACTCGGTTGCACAGGGATAGGTACCTTTGAGGTTTGGAAAATTCTTAGCAAAGTGTTTGTCTAAATAAACTTAGACCAAAGTATTTATATTAAAAAAAAGCTTAAACGAGCACAAAGGTCAGATCACACTCTGACCTTGCAATCCAGCTTTTGGCAACCACCCGTTGTGAATTGGTTATGAAAAAAAAGCAAAAGAAAAGGCATCCGTTTTTTAATTGTCCTCAACTTTTGTACCCCAGAAGCAATAAACTGCCAATAGCAAAATAGAGGCAGGGTAACAGAGACACTTTTTGAATGAATAAACAAATGCATTGTTTTCAACTTTTAATCTTCATTTTGGAAGAAATTTAGCAATGGTGTCAGAACAAAAGCATCTCGCAGTCCTCTTTGTCCTTAGAGCTGTAGCCCGATTTACTAAACAGAACCTTGGAGGGGGGGCTCTGCTTCCTCGAGCATACAGTATGTGCACTTCCATCAGAAAATGCGTTTTTTCTTTCTTCATCAGTGAAAGTAAGGGGTTTCACTGAATAAATGTTTAGAGATCTTAGTTCTGAAATTTTGGAAATCAGTTTTCAAAGTAATATCTCAAATCAGAGCCTTTATGATATCACTGCTTTTTACTTATCTACCTTTATAATTAATGTGCACAGTGCAAAACTATGTGGGATGCTTATGTAGTTAGGAAAATGCTTTCTTGGGCTGTTTTTTTATTTTATTTTATATTAATATTTAAAACTAGAGCTGCAAAATAAGATCTAAACCATTTAGTGATGGACTGCCTTTGTAAACGGCGTACCTTTTGGTTGCCCTGAAACACCGCACAGCTCTTCTCCTCCCAGAATGACTTTGTCCAGCTCCTTAGCTGTAGTTAGAGAAGTTCATTGGAGGAATATGTTCCTTAGAGATTCTCCTTATTTCTGAGGCTCTTCCTCTTGGTTAAAGGTGGCTCAACAAGCTGGGCAGTTACCAAGTAAAGCAGCCCGCTGCACTCACGAGACTGTTTCATTCCTGGTGCCACCTGTTGGGGTCAGGGACCAAGATCAGGTGAGTTTCAAATTCTTATTGTGGCAAATGGCTCTTTAAAACAATTTGTAAGCGAGAGGGGAAATGAATCTTAGGGGAAGGAGTTATGAACCTTCAACCACTCTCGAGCTAGCACATTCTTCTGGAGCGTTTCACACTAACAGATGCTCATGATAAGGAAGGAGGTAGGGATGTCATGACAGATGTTTTGACTTTAAAATTGGCATCTGAGAATGTTAGCAAGGGATACCGAGGTGAGGTTTTTGGGTTGTTAGGGTTGTCTTTTTTGGTTTTTTCTTTTTGTTGTTGTTGTTGTTGTTTTTAATGACTAGATAATTCTGAAGTCCCAAAAGGTTTAGATCTTACTTTGCAGTCCCCAAAAAAATGTTTGGGCAGAAAAACTCTAGAATGATGTAATAAAAAAATAATGATGAGTCACATGTCTGCTGTGGCAACCTGGGATCGGAGGAGTAAACTAACCGTTCTCTGTTCAGGGAGCACTTTGGAAAAGAAAGGCGGCAAGGAGTTTGTGGAAGCTGTCATTGAGCTTCGCAAAAAGAACGGGCCGTTGGACATAGCTGGAGGTGAGGTTCTGCGCTTCGGAAACCTGCCCACAAAACACCGCGGGCACCGGCTGTGCTGGCGCTGGCCACACTCTTCCTCTCAAGGTCCTTCTAGTACAATGCTTGGGTTCATGCTGTCTGCAGACAACTTCTGTGGGGTACCTGGTATTTGTATTCTCCAAAGTTTAAAACACACACCTTGCATCTTGAATAACCTTTACCAAAGCACCTGGGAAATGGTGTAGTGATGTAATATCACAAGTAAAAGCAGGCTATTCGCAGCTACACACAGACACAATGAATGGCGATTGTTAAGGGCACAGTCCAGAAAAGCAATTAATTAGATGCTTATTTTTCAGAACAGTTGAGTCCAACTCTATTAAACATCTGCTTTGCTGCAGTGCTGCTGACTTTCACTGAACTTAAGCACATGCGTAAAGTTAAGCATCTGCTTGGGTACTTGGTTTAATCAGTGCCAAAATCATCACTATAAAAGCTTACGACTTTGTGATGCCTAGTTATCAAAATTTATGTAATATCTGAGAAAAATCTACTATATGAGTAATAAAGTTTGGTAATGACGATATATAATTTTACACCATCTGTGAAGTTGCTGATACATATTGTTCATATGGAAGGCTGATTCTGCCATCTGTGTTTATGCTATAAAAATAAATACAGTGTGCGCAGTTTTGTAAACGAGTTCTGAATAAAACTGAAGAGGAGATGCAAGACTTCAGCTCTGACAGGAAAAATTACAACTGTTTACTTCTTAATACGTTGGGGTTTTTTTCCTTGCTTTTAAAATCTTTTAATAAGGTTTTCTTGTTTCGCAAAAATATGGAGAATCAATTACTGACTTTTTTTTTTCCTTACTTCAGTACAGTGTTCTTTATCAGCCAAGACCAAACTGCTTACAAATAGATTTTTTTCTCGGCCCTCAGTGCACCCCTGAGATCTGAGGCTGCTGCACCGGGAGAAACCGGCTGTTAGGGACTTGTTGGAGGACTCAAGAGAAGAGTTGATACACATCAGTTTCTCAGTCATGCAGATACTTAGTTTTCAGATTTCTCAGTTATATGGGTATCCCTTTAATCTATGAATAACCAGGATCCTTATTTGGAATATAATTATAACTAGTCCAGAATGTGGCCACGGTTCTCTCTTTCTGTTTCTACAGCAAAAGCATAACTGACTTCCCCTTTCAAAGCATTTGTATGTGAAGTGAGGGACAACTGCTCTTGGTAATTAGCAGTTGTCCTCAGCAGAATCCTAATGAGTTAATTAATGACTACCCTAGGAAACACTCCCCGAGAAATATTAAAGTTGGTGATGCATATCAATACAGTTATTCCATTCTTTCAGGATAAAGATATTACCTGCATTTCACATCTGACTAGAGAGATGTCAGCTGCTTTTCGTAGATTTTTCTTGGATTTATGATGTATTCTGAACCTGCCAACGTTCTAGTCGCACATTATGACAAATTAACGTTGCCTTAACACTGAGGCTATTCAACATGTTGAGAATCTGCAAACCCATAAGAACATAAATGCTTGTGCTTCCACTGTCCTTCAGAATGTACTTTTCTGATTAACCCCCGGTCGCAATGCCGTATGACAAAGTCTTTTCTCTTTCCTGCAGCAGCTACAGGATAGTATCCATATGTGATAATTGTGCTCCAAGAGTTATTTATACTATACTTAAATAACAAAATGCCTCATAAACATTCCAGAAGGGAGCAGAGGATTTCTGGCCTCTAAGCTCCTTTACAAACCTGATTTTTATTTTTTTTTTTTTTTAAATTATTGGTATTTTTATTACTGTTTTTGAAGACACAAGCTGCCATTTTGTACCTACAATTTTGTGGCCGTGTATGATTGTGTCCCAAAGCGTGCGTGGGAGGGGGCTGACCCTTTGTGAAGGTTCAGTATTTGCTCTTGTGAGATTTTGACTAGATGGGTTTTTTTCCCCTTAGCTTGTGATTGAGGTGTTTTTATTCCCTCTTTTTTTTTTTTTAATTAAAAAAAACAAAGCAAAGTGACAAGTTTTTAATTGCCACCACAGACCTGTGAGTTCAGAAACGGCGGTGATGCTCTCACCCTGTCTGCTGGCAGGCAGAGCGCAGTCTGTTGCTGCTCTGTGATGGGAATTGGTGACCCCAGACTGTGTTCTCCTGCTGAGAGAAGGTCTCTTGGCTGGAGAATCCCCGACTGTTGGAAGTTTATAGGCAGGCTCTGCTGCATCCTCTTAGTCCCCACACATCCATGGTAGTATCGTGGTGATAATATACGATTGGCATGGTATAAAATTCTTTTTCCTTTCTTTGTACGCACAAGGCCTCTCCTGTTGGTGTATAAACATCGTGAATCAAACGTTGTAAATCTAGAAATGCACCCCCTCCAACCGTCTGTCAAGAATGTGATGAAAGAGACAAACTATACCCAGCATTGTTTAAGTGGTCTTGGATGACCTGTACACAAAAAAGCCCAAATAAGACCAGGCCCAAAGTCTTGAAATCATGCAAAATGTTCTCTTTGCAGTTACTCAACAAAGCTGGAAATAAAGCAAAAATCATAATTCACCTCTTTTCCAGCCTTCCTTACCCATTTGCAGAGCATTAATAGCTCTGAACTGATCCGGTTGGGGCTGCTGTGAGATCAGAAGCTGGCAAAACAAACTGTGTGTTTAGCAGGAATAGCTGAAGGTCACACAAGTCGTAACTCTGTGCGACTGTCCGACATCCTGATATTTACTGTAGCTTTGCAGTAAACTGAACCAAAGCAAGACCATCCCTTGAATGGGTTTACGTTCTAACAGATTTCTGCTTTTTTGCTTACACGTTACACAAGTTTGCACAGTCCCCGGTATAAATGTGTTTTCTTTGATGTCAGCCATGAATTCTTGGTCTCCCTAAAATAAGCTCGATTATAGCTATGATTTATAAATTACCACAGCAAAGTGCAGCTGGAAATGGAAAATACAAAGTCTCTGTAATCATGTTGTTATATTTTAAGGCTGTGTGATTTGTAACCTAAAACATTCACGGGGGCTGAGGGAATGTCTGTCAATTGTTTGCTATTTTAATCACATACGCACTCTTTTAATCCTAAAGAGAGAAAAGCAATTATATTTCACTTTCGGTTCTCCCTAGCTGTTGTCAGTGCCGGCCACGGATTGCCTGCAAAATTTGTGATCCACTGTAACAGCCCAGGCTGGGGCTCAGACAAATGCGAGGAGCTGCTGGAAAAGACGGTGAAGAACTGCTTGGCTCTGGCTGACGAAAAGAAGCTGAAATCAATTGCATTTCCTTCAATTGGCAGTGGCAGGTAAGGCCATTACACAAACCCGGTACTTGATGCCAAATAGGTCACATTTTCTAAGTGCCATCTCCTGTGTTCCAGTCCCTTCTCAGGTACCAGCCCCACTGGTACAATGCTGACTTTATTCTTGTTTGTTTAGATCAGTTCCCTGAAGGAAATGTGTCTTCTAGGTTTGTCTGAGCTGTGCATGGAGCCTGCAAGTATTCTCCTGAACAATAGTTTAACTTTGGCAGGTCTAGCAGCGATCCCAGCAGAATCTTAAAGCGTGCAAACAGGTTAAAGAGCATAAACCGAACTTTTTAAGAAGATATTATGAAGGATATTATAAAGACTTTTTTCAGACTATCAATTTGTTCATATAAATTGGGGATGTGGAGGAGAGCATGAAGAATCTAGTTTTAGTGCATAATTAAACTTACTGCAGTATATGTCAGATGATGATGATATGATGTCCAGAATGCATGTCTTGGTGTTCTTTTAAGCAGCAAACCTGAAGTGCCTTTGTTCTCAGGATTTGCGGAGTCACTTCAAGGTTTCACCCAAAATTCGTGAGCTGAATTCCATGCAGTTTATATCATGTGACTCTATCAGAAAAAAAAAAAAAAAAAAAAAAGGCCTTAAAAGCCTTTGCCAAGGTTTTTGAAAGCCAAAGTCTAAAGTGAAGGTCCTCTGGCTTTGTACAGGATGCTCAGTGCCTTTGAAAGTTGGATTGTGTTCTTAAGAGTCTGAATACAGACTTCACTTTTAATCGGAGGTGCTTGGGTTTGGGGTGGGGAGGGAGGTTTGGAACATGTAACGATGGCTCAGTGTGAAGACCAAGGGCCAGATCCAGGCTGAATTACACAGTTGTGTACTTCACCCTGAACAACTGCCCCTTTTCAGTTTGCCATGAAAGAAGTTGGCTGATGTACAGCAAGAATATTCTTCCCATTGTGCCGTGTTGCAACACCAGATTAATTCCTGCATATTCTGTGGGGCAGGGCAGGAAGTGCTATTTCAGCTTGTGGGTGAATGACAAAGGAGGATAATAAATTTAAGCAACTTGCATCAGACAAAGCTCCAAATAAGGTTAATTTACCACGGTGTCATTTTAAGGAGGTAACATGAGCCTACTTTGTAGAGCAGTAGAGAAAAACAGTGGAGGGTTCATAGTAACCTGTTGAATTAGCTGTCAGGTTCTCAGGCAAAGAGAAGCTCTCAATTGCTCTTTGGGAGAAACTCTTCCTCCACGGGCTGTAGAGTGACTATGGAATTGGTTATGTGGGTGCCTAAAGCGAGACTATGTAAAGTACCTTCCACGGGGCCCTTTCTTTTCTGGGCAGCTCCCAGTAAAGAACCATTACCGACCCTTGTTGTGAAGTAGTTGATTGGTGTTGGATGATGATGAAACCCTGAATAATCATGAGATTCACGTTCTGGTATGAAATCTGGTTAGTGCCAGGCAAGGTCTGTGGCTGAGTTCTCCACTTGGCATATGCCCATCAGTCTCACTCAGGCCAGTTGAAGTGGTGCTTTTAAAAGATGCAGAGGGATCAACAGGCCTTGAGAAATATATGAGGTTGTGTATTTTCCCTTTTTTTGCTTAATTAGAGATATTCAAGCATACATTAATTTTGGACAGAACAGAATATATCCTGACAATACTCTTTACTTGTTTTTATGAAGTCAGAAGCATTAAAAAAAAATAAAAGTAAAGCTTTTAAAGACAGCAAATGCCAAAGACACCACATGTATGCAGCTGTTCTAGTACAGACATCTGTCAAGCAGACATCACCCAATAAACCCACATAAACAGTTTCATTCTCTTTTATAGTTGAGGAATGGGATTACATGAGGGCAGTTCAAATAAATCACAGGGGGAAATAAAATAGCATACTTGTAGCGTTCAGTGGGCCAGATGCTCAGCTACAGCCAGCTTGTGGAAAGCACAAGTAGGGTGCCGTACAAAGGTAGCCTGGAGTTCAGTCTGGTAGGGCCAGCAGGAGAACAGGGAAAGGAGAGTTAGGGATTGAACAGAAAATCATCCTCGGAGGAAGGATTTCATTCTGAGGCTCTGACTTTGATCTGAATCGACATTAGCTTGGCTAAAGTCTCAAACTGCCTTTTCACAAGAATTTAACTCAGACCGGTAGATCGATGCAGGAGGTTTCGGTTTCTTCTTGCAGCCCACACATGGCCATTGGGTTGTTCTACTCGGTCGCTCTCCTCTTTTTTGGGACAGTGATCCTAAAGAATTCGCTTTTTATCAGCTTCCCTGGGCACGTCTCCCTTTGACCAGGGTGTTTCTCTTTCATTTGCCCTCTTGTGACCGCCTTGCTGGAGCACTACTGAAGTGGAAGTTGTGTGACTTCAGAGTCCCCTCCACAAAGGGAGCAATTCCAAAACAGCGTATACCCTGATTTTGATGCTGGCCTGCCTGACAATTCCTGCTTAGGAGCAAAATTCCTCAAAGGTCTGTTCAGTATATGCCAGGATGCAGCGTTCATGAGTAACTAGCAAGTGATCAGCTGTGGAGGCATGCTGAGCCTGTCTTTTTCTCTGCGTAAGCTGACAGTAGGAAGTAGCTCCTGTGTCAAAACTATGCTCTCAGTTGATTAACTTGTCACACAGCTGATTCTCCCTGACCACCACCTCATTTGGCTTCAGAAGAGTACAAGGTTTTTTCACAATGCTTTTTCCTTTTTTTTTTTCTCCCTCTTCGATAAAAGAAAAAATTGAGCATTTTTAGAAAAGAGAGAAACAGCATGAGCTATTTCAGGTCATCATTTTTGAAATATCGCAAGCATTATCTTCAGGCAGCGTGTATAATATCACATTACAGGCAGCACTACCACAGAATTGCTCTTGGAGTATATTTTTATGGTAAGGTAATGTGCAGGAAGCGGGCCATGACACAGGCAGTTGCCTTTCTCATTCTGTGTCTTGCGGCATGTAATGAGAGGGAGAGTACAACAGCGGTTTATTATCGGTTTGGTGCTTCAGTGAGCAAATGCTACGCGATGTTGCACCTGTCAGTGCCAGAGGTGAACATAGCTCAGCTTCTTCGAATTGCTGAGGAAATCCGGCGGAACTCAGCCATCTGTGTAATCTGTAAATTAGTAGTAGTATTAATAGTACACACTTTATAACAGGGAGTATTGACCATCGTATATCTGTCAGTGCACGTCAGGTGACCAGGTCATGTTCAGTGGGCTCTTTCAAATTCTGTTTGGGCCCTACCCGTAGCAGAGCGATCGTGTCCCGTCACCTTCAGCCTGATTTGTGAGGCTCCGGGAGGGCTCAGGCTTTGGCTGGGGCAAAACCTCCGTCTGGGGGGGGTGGTAGTGCTTCAGGAGTAATGCCCCAGCAAAGCTTTGGCCACATTCAAAGTAGTTACCAAGTGTAATTTCAGGAGTTTGCCATGACCTATAAAACTCACAGGTCAGGTCACAGCTTTGTTCAGACCATTCTACTTGTGCTTGACCTGTTTTAAGATTGGATGAAACTTTCAGACAAGGGCTGCTAGATAAAAATATGAAAAAACTTGTAAGAAGAGTTCCCGGGCTAGACATTGAGCTTTGAAATTGAGTCATGCAGTTTTTGTCACCTGAGAAAGCAGCAAGGTTTGTTGTTTGTGGCTTCTCCAGAAGAAGGGGGCGGGAGCCTCTTTAGGCATTACTAGAGGAGTAGAAACTGCAACTGTAATGTATGAGCTGCTTTCCCAAACGCTTTGGGAACACTGTTAAATGAGAATAATTGACCCATCAGATATTGTAAGGTTCAACCCATTAATGTGTGTGGACTCTGTATTCATATTTTAGGAATGCTTTTCCTCTGTTTTTGAACATTTTTAAGTCTTGCCTAAACAAACAAGTTTGTAGCTTCTAATCCAGACTGTAAACACCGGCTTTGTAGCTTTATTTACCGTGCTGCGGTAGAGAAAGGGCTGAGCGTTCCCTGCGAGGTCACACCGTCAAGACCTTGTTCAGCGAGTCTGGAGTTTCTTTCTTTTTTTTGTCTCTCCTTGTAGAAATGGCTTCCCAAAGCAAACGGCCGCTCAGCTGATCCTGAAAGCCATCTCCAGCTATTTTGTGTCAACAATGTCCTCTTCAATCAAGACGGTGTACTTCGTGCTCTTCGACAGCGAGAGTATAGGGATATACGTGCAGGAAATGGCCAAACTAGATGCCAACTAAGCCTAGAAAGTGACAGTACCAGCCCCTTCTTCTGCCCATCGTCCTCCCCAAACCCTTAACTCCTTGTGAAGCAGAGCATCCCTTATTTTAAATTTTGCTCATCTAGGGGAATAAAGGTGGGGGTTTTGTTGTTTTGTTTTGGGTTTTTTTGTTTGTTTTTTTTGTTTTTACTTTCTACGATGTTTTACGTTGGCACTGATAGTTGGCATTACTGCTGTTAATGCACTGTATACCAGGCATCGTCTGAACTTAGTGTAATCTAGGAGATTTTATAGTTTTATTTTAATGAAGTATGGATCGAAGCAGAAAGCCGTTAGGAGTACGTAGTCTTTTACTTGTGAAAGAAACAGGCCGACCCTATTTTGTAACTGTGTTGTGGTGCTTTTATCAATCCATCAAGTGGCGTTCCTTTCATTTTTTAAAAGAACAGATGCTATAAACCTAATTTGTGTTTGTTTATTGTCTTAATGATAAATCTGGAAGAAAAAATACAGAAACCCTGTTGTCCTTAATTATATTTACAATTTTGAAATTGTGTGAATTGATTTAGTAAAACGTTTGAACTGTTGCTGTTGGTGTACTTGAATTAATTTTTCCTTTAAGCCTTTGTTTTCTAAATCCGGAAAAGGTAGCTATGAGAGGGATGATAAAACACCAGCTCTGAACCAGTGGCCTGGAAACGCGTTTGGAGATGCTGGGCCTCGGACCCGCGCTGGCTGGATGGGTGGGTGCCCAGCGACACTCGCCGTCAGAGCTTTTTCTGGTGCTTCAGATCCTCCTGTTCAGAACCTGACTTAATTGGCTCTTTAGTTTGGGCGGTTGAAGCCTTTTAGATCAAGCAAGGCCTAGGAGTTTTTGAACTAGTTCCAGTCATTTAATATTGGCCTGTTTGAAGCCATTTTGTAGTGTTTTTCCAAATATTTATGAGCCCGGTTTGTATTGGTTGCTGTATCATTTGCACAGCTGAAATCCATACCAACGTAAACCTTTACAGAAGCCACTTGTTTTTTTGTACTTTAAGAAAGAAGAGGTTACATGTTCAAAAGCTATCGCATGTGAACGCTCGCTCTGAAAAGAGGAAGCTCTTCCTTTGAAGTCTTTCGCCTACTTTCTAGATAGTAGGCATACGTTTTCCATCTCTGTTGAAAACTTAATTTGCCGATGAAAGTGCACATCACATCCACTCTGGATTGATCCAGCGCAGTGAGGGGACCAAATCTGACTGACTTTTCACTAAACTCAGGAATAGCAAATGTTAAAAATGTGTGGTTTAAGCTCCTGCAAGAGCAGGGTTTTTTTTGTGTAGACATCCAGATACTTACAGCTTTCCAGTGGACTCTGTAGAGGAACAATGGCAGAAGACAAAATTTAAAATAACTGTTACTCTAAACACATACACAAAGCTAAAAGGAGGAAAGTGTAAATAAATTTTAAGGTGTTTGACCATACAATGGGCTCAAACTTAGAATTTTTAACTGGCCAAAATGCGTCTGGTATCATTCTTCAAAGGCAGCAGTTCAGGCGGCAATAAATGAAATAAGGTGCAGTACTTCAGCATTTAATTGTGAAGTGTGTGTTACTGCAGTTGCGTTGATTCTTATAAACTGAAACTGCACTTTCCACAAATTTCACTAGGTGTCACTAAAAGGATTGAAAAATAGGAAGAAGCAGGGCTGAGCAGGTACCTGAGGAGACACTTGCTGTGAGAAGGGCCCTAATTTTTTCAGCACAGAAGGGGATTTTTACACACAGAAGGAACATCCACGTCAAAGTGAATGTGCAATTAACAGCTTCTGGATCTCCTTGCACTGTAGAATTTACTATACTGTATAAGATCTCACTTTTTTTAAAGCCTCAAAGTTTTAATGTCAGTAACAGAAAAGAAGTGTGTACCCACAGGTATTTTCAAAGTAGTTAAAAGTACAGCCTCCAATGGCATTTAATAAATCCGTTTTTTACACCACGCTGGGAGGGCCAGCTTTTGTCTTTCAACTAGAAAAATCCCAAAGCAAACTGTGTTGTGGTTCAGATCCCACGGACTCACTGCTTCTGGCCTCAAATTCCATCTGCATGTTCAGCCGCTGGCTCCGTGAGCAGCTCCCCTTAACTCCATTGGGATCGCCCTTTGCTTTGTTTGGCTTCAGATCCTTTTGCAAAAAACAGGGCCATCATCAGCTCCCGCCTGCTGAGACTCTGAGCTCTCAGCACCACGTCCCAGTGTCACCAAAACCAGTTATCAGGGACTTTTTGCATTGCCTTGAACAAGGACAGTGCCGTGCTTCCCATGGCAGGCAGGGCCACAGCCCGAGAGCTTTCAGAAAGTCTCTTCTCATTCTAACTCACAGCCATGGACCATGTTTTGCTCCTGTGTTAAAGCATTTGCAGCATTGAAGCTGGTCTCATGGAGGCGTCACTGTATTCTCCTCCTGTACAGACACCAGAATATCTTCTTCCTTCCTGACATTCATTCAAGAGCCTGTAAGCCCTCTGTGTGTTCAGAAAATACCCTGAGCCTGTTTGCGTTGACCCAGCCTGTTCCGCAAGTGGCCTTGAGCCACCACCCCGCTGGTCCCCACCGCACCGGTAGCCGGGTGGCTCTGCCGGGAGGAGGAGTGCCATGGCCCCGGTGTTCAGCAGTGCTCACCCTCCTCTCCCACAGCCTGACGAACACCGCGCCAAGGTCCCGCAATCCAGCAGACTCTGTCGGGAAAGCCAGAGATCCCAGAACAAGCTTGAACTCGGCCACGTGGGACAGCATGAGGAGATTACGGCAGATATTCAGGAACCTAAAAGTACCATATCAGGTTACACACATAAGAAAAACAGGAGAAGAAATTCCTGCTAGCATGTGCACTGCGATCAGGACAATGTTACTTTGGGAATCTCCCTAGGATTTATAGCTAAATGGGCAAGATCCATTTGCAAAAAATAAAGAGTTAATCACGTTTTGGGGAAGGCCACGTATGGAAAAAATCTCTAGTGAAAATGCCTTTACAGCTGGTTCTCTTACTGGTACATCCATTGTATCTGAAAGCACTGGTTAAAATAGACGTTCTCTCTTCGACTCTCTCAGTACTTTCAAGGGTTAAAAGCATTTTGTAGCCAACAACATTTTCAAGCATTTCACTGTTTCAAATCCTGCTCTCCGCTCCTTTTCTCCTTCCAGTCAACTGACTTTTTCCGCAGTAGTAAATTCATTATAATACTGTCCTTAGGGTGCACCAAATTCCGGAGCTTTAGAAGTTCCCTCAGATTTTTCCAGCTGATCACCCGAAGCTTTCCTCATCTGAGTTGTCAGCCCATTCAATGTGTTGAGCTGGTACAATCATCCTGCCACATTCCTGGTGGCATTGCCAGGCTGGGCTGTAGCTGCAATTAGCTGGTGACAAAAGCGTTACTGTGCCCCAGAGAGGAAGGAGGCAAAAATGCAAGTTTGGGCTCATTTCCGCCCCTCCTCCGAAGAAGAGGAGTTCATAACCACACTGTAGCTCATCTGCTTTTTTGAATCCTTGTTTCCTGAAATCCATTTTTTTTAAATCCTGAATAATGGAAGCAATGAATGACAACGTTTGTACAACCTTTACTTTTCTAAGACAATTTGGGAAGCGCAGATTACTTGCTAACGGCCATGCGGATGCGTCTTCTGGATGGTGAGTGCGCTGACAGACAGGTTAGACTTTCAGTCTCACGTTACATTCCGCTGAAATCAGCCCTCCGTACTCCACAAGGAATTTAAGATTCAAGCACAAATCCTGCTGGATTTCTTTCAGCTCCTGTATAGATAGCAACTTTTTGGGAGTTTGGATTTAGCGTTTTGGCAAATGCAGAGGTTCATCACCCTGCAGCAGAGATTGGGGCATCAGTCAAAGTAAGGTGGCTGAGCAAGGACCAACCCAGGCAGGAAATACAGAAATATGGTGCAGGTTTCCCCTGCTCTGATCCCCGTTTGCCGCCTGGGGACACTGTTGTCCCCCGCTTTCAGACAAGCGATAGGCAGGATGGCACTGCAGTCCTCACGTTTGGCCCAGAGGTCTTAGCTCTTCCACTGTACATTTCCTCATCAGTATTTCAACTTCTAGGATAATTCAGAACAAATAATTATTCTAATTCCTTGGGCCTATTTTAAAAAAAGTAGTTCATTTTAAATAAGAATCTAATTTTAGGGTAATAAATCTTGAACCATCTGGAAACTGACCAGTAACGCAGCTGTCTGTGTACTGAACCTGTTCCCCCCCCCATCAGCGGAATTCATTGCCTTATGCACAGCGCTAATTGCCAGCAGGTTCTGAGTTCAAACCATCGCCTCCACCTAAAGAGTCTGAGACCCTCCCTGGCTGCCCCACGTCCCTGCCTGAAGGTGGTGTCCATCCCCACACCGCACTGGTACAACTGTGCTCCGAAACTCAGCCCCTGGGGGAGGCAGCCCTGTGGCGAGGTTGCACTGGAAGAGGTCCCATTTTCTGGCCATCAGGACACGCCAATGTTTACAGAGCTTTACAAGGAGAGGTCTGACACCTGGTGAGAATGGTGGGGTTCCTCATAATGCTCCATTTAGCAAGTTATTTCCAGATTATGTTGGATTTCCATTTGCTACATGTACATTTTCAAAGAACTGCCCGCAGCTAGCGCCTTTAAGTGTCATCATAACCTCAAATGTCAGTGACAAGACACCCAGGATGTTACTTGCCAAGCCCACACTCAGTTGCTCCTTGCGCTGTTTTTCCCCAGGTATTGATCATTCTTCCCACAGACTAGATTAATTAGCACTCTGATGATCTATTGAATGCTCTCTCTCCTCTCTACAAATCGAGAGGGCATCACATCGGCTCCCTCTCAACTGTCTCACTGCAGAAATACGACGCGCAGCGTGGTAATGAACGTGCTGGTGGGACACCTCAGAACATCGGTTCTCCAGAGACTTGTCAGGGACAAATGCTTCCATGTACAAGATTTCATCATAATTATAAAATGTCAAGGGCTCATTAGGAGCAGCGTCAAGATCCTTATAAGCATAATATGAACATATAAAAAGATAGGTACTAATAGCTAGATAGGAGAGCTTGTAATCCTTCAGCCTGCAAATGTATGAAGGAAGAGTCAGTAAAATGGCTGTGGTTTCGTACAAGTGCGAGAAAGGCTGGAATCAGACTCAGTAGATGTCCGCAAAGCACTTTTAGAAATGCTTTTTTTGGTAAAAAGGGGAAATTGGGAACCTTTCTATTTGTAAACTGTCTAAAAAACAGAGTACATACATCCAATACCTGAGAGGTTAAGAATTCAGAGAGAGTACCCCAAAAGGGAAAATAACACCACGCACAAGACATAGGTACAACATCAGCATGTACACATAGGTCCAGGCTGAAACGGTGTTAGCCAAACAGCCAAAAGTTTGCACAAAAATAAGGCTCTGATTTTCCAGTGTTCATGAACACCAAGTTTTTGTGAGCTCCCTTCCCTTCGATCCTAGCTAAAATTGGGGTTTCTAGCCTGAAAAATAGCATTGAGAGGAGCTGCAGGTGCCCGGGTACTTGAAGATGAGGGCTGCAGCCTGTGGTAACTACTCACACTCTGCTCTCCGATGGGTTTACAGAGGACAGGAATACCTAAATTCGTAACAGCAGCTCAGAGGGAGCAGCATAATTGATAGGCCCAAAGAGTGCAGGTAAGTAGAAGGATTGTATTTGTATCTCTGGTGTGAAACCCGATGGGAACCGGGCTATTGCTCGCTGGCTAAAGCGCTTGAAAATTGCCACTGATTCCTTTTTGTGTCGAGTTCTTCAGAGATTTAGTTCATTCCTCGGTAGAATCCTACTTAATGCCTCCACAACTCATGCTTAACCATTATCACCAGCAACCCGCTCATAAATGCTTCTTCCTTGTCAGATTCCACCACCAGGAATCAAGGGGAGATGATGCTGCTGTTTCCTAATACAAAAGGAGGAGTGACATTTCACAGTGTAGCCTACGAAATCCCAACTCTTCCACACTTTTTTTCACCAGCCCAGTTAACGGAAGAAATTTGATATTTTCGTACCTTGAAATGACTAGCCTTCTTAGGCTTAGGAGAATAAATTAAAGT